>CM071803.1:10619637-11856290 GCA_036559045.1 Platycarya longipes | reverse complement strand
AGTATTGAGCGAAGTCTCGGGTTGGGACTCCCTCGAGTGGGGTATCGAGCGACAGTCAAGCGAGGGTTCAGATTTTGCCTTCGCTCGACTCACCTGTCGAGCGAAAGTCGAGCGAACTCACGGCTCTAAGGGTTTTTCTACTCAAAACATGCCAATCTTTTCCATACACTCCATTTATCTTCTTACAAGCTTAAATCCAAGTTTCTACAATTTTATTAGACACATAAACAAGACAAATATACTCACCCCTACTCATGTGTCCATTTCCACTTAAACATGTTCTTAAATGTTCACTACTATTAAACATAATTCAATCATGCCAATAAACCACTTCCATGCTTAAATTAAGCTAGAATATGGACTTACAATTCCTTCCAAGCTCAAGAGAATTGTTCCACCAACTTCCTACAAGTTTTCTCCCACACACACTCACTTAGCTCACAAGTGATCACTTTGAGGGTTTGGGGAGGGTTTTCTGGTATGGCTTCAAAAGGCAAGTGCTCTCTCCTTCTAAAGGAGCTTAGGAAGCTCTCAAGCCTCTATTTATAGGGTGGTGGTCGACCAACATGAGGGAGAGAAAAGGAATTGCACCTAAGGTGCCCTAGTTGCCAGATTTGCATGTGATGAGGTGTCCATCTAGGGAAATCTAATGATGAGGATTAAGCCTCCCAAATCCTAGGCTTTGCAGCTGGATTAGTCATCCAAGGGCTCACAATTGAGGTGGTTTGGCTGCCCATTTTGATCCATGGCTGAGAAGCAAGCTAAAGGGATAAGAGGTGAGGTGGCATTTCACCTAACCATGCATGCATCTCCCATCTCCAGCTCTCTCCTTGTGTCACACGCCCATCTCCAGCTCTTCCTACCCATTTGGTTCCTTCCCAACTCCCTTAGGTCTCCCCTCAACAAGTTCTAGAAGGCCCTTACTTAGTTTAGTTAAGGTAGAGCCAAATTTGATCCACTTAGTCACCTATCAACCAGATTCTAGCTCCCTTTGAGTTCCCATCACACTAACCATTCAATTGACTTCCAAATCAACTTTCCATCCATTTCTAACTATCCATACACATGTCCTAATCCCAGAGAATCTTAAAACCAGTTGCCTAATTAGTTACATGCTCCAATCTAGTTCAATTACCCAACTCGGGTTCCATTTAAGCCCATTCCCAAGCTGCCTACTTGATTCCCAAATAAGTTATTGATTCCCTCCGAATCTCAAGAAACTTCAAACATAAAAGTTGTATATCTATCTCTTAAGGTTCTATACCAATTAGAATCACCTCATTTGGACATCATATGGATGACTTATGATCATTTCCCTAAAACTCAACAGATTAATCCGAAAGTGCATAATTCTCAATACTAAGTGTTATCTCACATTTCTCTCTTAAATCTCCCACTCTAATTTCCTAATAAACAATTGCATCAAATAAATCTCCTTAAAATAATATCCATAAAATAATTTATCTTAAAAAATTTTGGGCTATTACATCCTCCCCCCCTTAAAAAGGATTTCGTCCCCGAAATCGCTAAGATATAAATAATTAAGGGTTAAGGAGTCTATACCTCGGTTGCTAGCAGTAGATTCTTCTGAAGAGGTAGGTACTTTTTCCTCATTAATTAGTGAATCCTGAGAGTGATAAAATATCATGTCTATATCGGGATCATAGTACATATTCACACTAATCTCTTGCAACATACGAAATCTCTCTTCCTCGGTCTCTTCTATTATAGGTCCCTCTTCACACTGACGTTTACGCTCCTCAGATCCATCAGATGACTCTATTATGACAGCTTTTCCTTTGTCCTCTCTTTTCAAAAATATTTTCTCTGCTTTTAACCATTTTCTAGCGGGTTGTCTTTCCTCACCTGGTAACGCTTTTCTACTCATTGGGTTACCTTTCTCGTCTATGTCCATAATGTGGGTTCTGTGCTTCTCACTTTTATTTAACCAGCTCAATCTCTCAGCTTTCCATTGTTTCAGTTTTTCTCTACGAAATCTCTCTCTAACTCTTTCAGATCTTTTCTTTAACTGATCTACTGGGGTGACTGACATATGTGCGGTTCTTTTTGGAGCCATAATCCTGTGTAAGGTTAAATATTAATGAATATAAATATAAAAGAAAACACAAATATCATACAAATGCAAAACAGTTAATTCAATTTATAACGCATTATATTACAATTATGTTTCAAACAAGTGGGGATAATTAACTCTCATTACATCCTCACGTTCCCAAGTGGCTTCCTGAAAAACAGGATTATTCCAATCTATCATTGGCCATACCTAAGTATGGTAAAAAGTGTACCAAAGACCCTAGGAACGAGAGTTGGCCGTGTGACCCCATATGCAATTCCCTTAGCTCATTTCACTTGGACACATGCAAACACTCTCCTATCTCATTCTCTCTTCACCTCTCGGCCAAAACTACTCAAGCCACTTCTACTTTTGTTTCTTCTCCTTTCACCACATGATTTGAAGAATCCTAAAGTAGTGAAGTCAAAAATCAAGAGTGTTGAGGTGATCAATACATTGGAGAAGGTTAGTGACTAAATTCATGCAAGCTTAGGAAGAACACACACACACATGTGACACTTTGTTTTGGTTAGAAGGAAATAGGGTTTCCTTTAAATTTTGTGTTTATAGCTAGTCTAATAAGAGATTTCATATGTGTATTTTCAGATTTTAACCAAAAATCTAATAGGAATATTGTAAGTATACTTTCACCTTTTCCTTAACAATTCTTGTATATAGTGAGGTGATCATGCTTGTTGGATTAATGGTTGTAATTGCCATGTTTGGATTGAATTGATTTTACTTGTCTTTGATATGAATATTCTTGTGTAAATCTCTATGATGAAATAAGCTTAGAATGTGAGTAGAGATGATGGATCAATTATTTGTTGCAAAAAGAAGTGAATAGCATGATTATTTATGAAATGATGAAGTTGATGCATGATGGATTTTAGTGTTAAGTATTAAATTTGGTGTTGCTAAGATAAGGTCTATTTGAGGAAATTAGTAATGAAATTGATTTATTCGAGGAAAATATCATCTTGAGGAAATGAAAATGGACATGGGAATAAAATACATGATTGGTATGAATTGAATTGGTGTATACTTGCATATGGAAAGAAGTAACCACTTGTGCATGATGACTAGTAATGTTTACTTGGAATTTTATGATATTTAAGGTTGAGATTAGAAGATTTAATTGCTTTGTGGTGGAATTATTTAGTTGAGCTTATAGAAGAAACTTATAGAAAAGGAAATTTTGAATGGATTAATGGAAGGAATTTCCCAAGTTAGAAAGGTGAAGGAAGGAAGTTAGAAATAATTAAGTTTGGAAGTGGAAATGCCTACTTGGGGAATACTAAGGTTTCGGTTACCCCTTGCTAAGGAGGGTATATGTTTTAATTTAACTCTTTTAAATTGTTGGAGGATAATTTGAGTCAAATGATGAAGGAAAGCCCTAGGAATTCCCTAGGAAGGTTCGGCCATGATGGGTTGGAGATGGGCCAAGTACCCCACTTTAATCCTAGGCCCAATTTTGGGTATAGAACATGATGACTAAGTAGGAAATTGTGAAGCTATCCCAAAAAGGGAGAAAAGAAAATGAAATGTGAATGCACTCGAGCTTGTCTCGGGTTTTGCATGAAATTAAGAGAGCATTGCATGTCCCATGCATAAGTCATGAAAAGTATGTTTTTTAAAGTCCAAGACGTTTTTAAGAAAAAGAAAAGAAAAGATTGAATTTTTGAAAGAAAATAAAAGAAGTAAAGTTTTATAAGAACCCCAAAGGCTGGGATGGGGAAGTGCCCCAGTGGAACTCCCTGTCTACTCAGGAGTGTTTAAAGTCGAGTGGAAGCCCCTGGGTCGACGAAGAACAGTCGGCGGACCGTGTATGGCTCCAAAAGGTGTCCGGAGCGCGGTAGCACCTAACGCTGGTGGGTGCCAAGGACGGATAAGGTGTAAGGACCTGCCGTTTTAAAGTTATAAGACGCACTCACATTAAAGTGATGCGGTAACCAGCAGGGAACACACGGTGCTTAGGAGAACCGTGTTGTGTCTCATACATGTTAAGTGAAAAGTCATGACAAGATGGGCTTTCGAGCCGTAAGAGAAGATCTGTTTAAGATAAGTGGCGCCTAAGAAAGAATAAAAGATACAAAATATTTTAAAGAAATGATTTGAAAAGAAATGATATGAAAAGAAGTTTGAAAGAAGAAATCCGTATGAAAGTTTTATGAAAAGAAGTCTGAAAGAAGCAAGTCTGTTTGAAAGTTTTCATGAGCATGTGCATGAGTCAGTCATTCATTGCATGTGCATTAGTTACGAATGTTTTGTTCACTTATCTCTATATTGGAAATGTTCTGGTTTAAGTGCTAGTATACTTGCTGAGATTTCTCCCGAAATCTCACCCCCTCCTTTATTATCTCTACTATCGCTCCCTTGGGAACGATAGAAGTTATTGCAGGACATAATGGATCCCCAGATTACGACTCTCGAGAAGATGGGTCGGACCCTCATGGGCCCGACTAAGACTGATACTGCTGGGCCAGTGACCCTAGACCTGTTGGGTCAGTGGGCGGCAGAGTCGCTTCCTATGTCGACGTATTTTTTTGACGACCTCTGCCCTACGGGGTGCTGTTTGGTGCTAGGAGTTGACGGGCTCCTCCACATGGGACGCCTGTTTACGTCATCCTCTGGGATGATGTGTGACGTAGGCCCAGGACTGAGTCTGGACAGCCTTCGTTATGGCCCGGACTTTAAGAAGATAAAAGAAGAACCCGTGTCACGCCCCGATTTTTTGCATTGATTACAACGCAAATCGACGCATCCGGACAAGCAACACAAGGCTACTTATCCTACGTAAACATAAAAAGCAGCATGCATGCATCTAAGCTTACTAATTAAATGCAATGCTGAACGCAGCTGGAAGAAGTAAATTACCAATATGTGCAAAGAGATCTAACTCTTGCATCAATAGATCACATGGCATACTATAATCACACTTCTCATAACATTGTATTTACAACAACATTCTATATTAACTCTTACCTAACCCAGTTAGTTTTCTCTAAACAAAATCTCATATCCTACCATCATCCAATACTCTTACTTCTTCACTTGATCACGTACATGGGGTCATCTCAACCGGAGAGGAGCATTCCATAGGACCCTCAGGGTACCTCAGAATCTCCCGTGCTGATCGAGTCTCAATGCAATTTATCTATCCCTGCAACAACATCTATCATTCCATAAGGAATGATAGATAAAATAGGTAAAACATAAAAGAGTGAGATTTACAAGAAATCTCAGTAAGTACACAGTTAACGAAATAAAGCATAGATAACCTCAACTATCACCATACATGATCATACTCATCAACATATCACTTACAAGAATACTTTATGGAACATCACAAGTCAAATACCCATCTTACCATACAAATTTAGATCTTAGCTAGACCCATCATCACATACAACCTTAGATCTTAGCTAGACCCCTCATCACATACACTCATACTTTTCACTTTACTTCTTAACCTTCTAGGTTTCTTTTATTTCTTATCCTCGATGGGCGTTACGTATCGCCGTCCCCACCGGGATCTACTTAATGCATAACCTCGACAGGCGTTACGTATCGCCGTCCCTGTCGGCACGTCAGTCATACGGGCGTTACGTATCGCCGTCCCCGTCATGACGTGACTAACTCATCAATCATACTCATCAATCATCCGGGCGTTACGTATTGCCGTCCCCGTTATGATGAGTCTCGTGTCAATCGTCCGGGCGTTACGTCTCGCCGTCCCCGTCATGACACGGAACATATTATTATATCACGACAGGCGTTACGTATCGCCGTCCCTGTCGGCACGTCAGTCATACGGGCGTTACGTATCGCCGTCCCCGTCATGACGTGACTAACTTATCAATCATATTCATCAATCATCCGGGCGTTACGTATCGCCGTCCCCGTTATGATGAGTCTCATGTCAATCGTCCGGGCGTTACGTCTCGCCGTCCCCGTCATGACACGGAACATATTATTATATCACGACAGGCGTTACGTATCGCCGTCCCTGTCGGCACGTCAGTCATACGGGCGTTACGTATCGCCGTCCCCGTCATGACGTGACTAACTCATCAATCATACTCATCAATCATCCGGGCGTTACGTATCGCCGTCCCCGTTATGATGAGTCTCGTGTCAATCGTCCGGGCGTTACGTATCGCCGTCCCCGTCATGACACGGAACATATTCTTTATATAAATTGTTTTCTTTCTTTTTGTTTCTCTCTTATTCATATGAGTTATTTTCACCTATAACTCTACCCATTTGAAACACCACTGCTATTCTAAGAAAACCTTGAATCTAAGCAAAACTGGGTATCTCGCTCGAGCGGGTGTCGAGCGAGTGTCGAGCGAAGTCACGGGTTAGAGCTCGCTCGAGTGGGGTATCAAGCGACAGTCGAGCGAGATCACGGCTCATGGGGTTTTTCAACCCAAACCAAGCAATCTTTTCACATCAACCTTATTTTTACTTATTAAACCATAATTCTAGGTCCTTATAATTTTCCTAGCATTTTACCATCACCAAATCATATCCAAAACACCATAGATTCCAAACACATCATATAAGCCTAATTCAAGCTCCAACCAACAACAAACTTAATTCCATCAATAATCTACCTATTCTATGCTAAGATTAAGTTAAATTGTATACTTACAAGTTTCTCCAAAGCTTGGTTGAATGATCCAACTAGTCCTTGCAACATTTCTCCTCAAAGCACTCACTTAGCTCACTTAGGAGATGTTTGGAGGTTCAAGGGTTAAGGAGGCTTTTTCTTTGGCTTCCTCTCTAAGTGAACGTGGGTCTCTTCCCCCAAAAGGTCTCCTATGATCTGAAGATGGCTATATATATAGAGGAATAGATGGCTTGGGGAAGAAGAGAAGGAAAACAACCAAGGCAATGGGTTAATCTCAAACCGTGTAGGGTATGGCATGTGCTGTCCAACCTTGGTTAGTCTAATCCTCATCCAAATCTCCCATGATCTCCAAGGATATTCATCCTATGGCTAAGCTTCTTCCTCATCTAAAATTATCTTAGATCAATGGCCCCAAATAATTACCAAATATAGATTAAAAGTAAACTCCAAAAAGTCTAAAATACCCAAGATGAGCTTAGCTGGCTATTGGTCTTCCTTGCATCCTCAAGGCTTCTAGAACATTTTCCTCACCCTTATCCACACGTCCAAGACTCCCTTAGCACCCTTAGAGTGGCTGGAAAATATCTCATCACCTAATTCCCAAGGTTTGGTTACCAATTGGTTGGAAACAAAGGGGATAGTTGACTGTTTTGGCTAATCAGATTAGTCCTTCACTCTTGTTTGGTTTCTAAACTAATTATTCTTCTAGAAGCTCTTTCTCCACCTAACACATGCTCTCATACATGTATCTAGCAGATAACCATGAGGAGAACCAATCAAATTCGAACATCTAAGGTGAGGTGGTGGAGTGATTTATTTTCGAGCTCCAGTTTGCACTTAAAACAGATCAGTCCCATTCCAGCCCAATTAATCCATTGATACACTTCGATTCTCTAAAACCTCCCGTCATAAAAGTTATAGATCTATGTCTTAGGGTTCTATAGGAACTAAAATCACTTCATTTGGAGTTCATATGGCCAAGTTATGATTTTTCTAATAAAACTCGACAGATAAGCCCGAGAACACTAATCCGGGTACACCAAGTGTTGGATAGATGATTCATCTTATTTCACACGAAATTCACTAAATAAAATCTCCTCATTTTCCACATCTCTACACACTTTTCCAGATCTTAGGATAACTAAGAAAATAATCCAAAGGCTTAATCTTATCCAATGTTCTTAGTCAACTTCAAGTCAATGCTCCTCTATCTCCAATTCAGACCTGGTACTTCAATCTCCATTTCTTATTTGATTAAGTCCATATATCTTAAACCTTAAAACATAAAAGTTGTAGATATTCCTCTTATCTTTCTATAGCCTCTTGAATCACTCAAATCCGACCTCAAATGAGCAAGTTATGACCATTCTACTAAAAGACGTCTGTCTGTCCCTGTATTTCGCTCGAGCCAGACATCAAGCGAGAGTTGAGCGAGATCTCGGGTCTAGGCACTTTTTCACCTTAACACAAGTCACATTTATACGCAACCTTATTCCCAACCTTTTAATATAAAAATCCTATACATATATCCCAAAATTCCTAAAAATAGTCTTGGAGAGACATAATCATCCCACACATGAAAATTAAGCGGATATCTAAAAATCCGGGTTGTCACAACCCGCCTATTAGTATGGTTGGCGGAAAGGAGGAGTGGATCGTCATTATCCTTATTTTGTATCGCCGATGTATTTTGAGGAAAAATCTTCCCGTTGTTTTGGGAAGTACTTTTGTATAAAACTGTTTACATTGGTGACTCTAGCTTTGATATATGTATATGTATGTGATGTTTAATTTGGGTTTCGTTTCGTTAACCATGTGATGTGCGATGAACGTAACGTTTCGTCGATTGTTTATTATAACTTAAAACAAGGCTCTCACACGTAAAGATGAGGGATGACTTCCTTGTGACGTTCGTCCCCGGCGTCGCAATTTGCGTACGAACCCAAGCGCAAGCTGGGGCGCTGACAGCGGTGGTATTAGAGCAGTTAAGTCTCTGGGTAAGAAACCACAAGTCCTAGGAAAAAGAATCACATAGTATAGGTTATGATCCTTTAGGCTTAGGTTTGAATCTTTAGATAATTGATTGGAGATAGTAGTGGTATACAAGTATGATGTGATGAGTTACAAGAGTCGGAGCACAGGAGTTAAGGTAACTCATACGAGGATTATGTGCTTTTCAGGGAAGAATGGCAGGAGGGCGACGACGTGCCCCTACTCCAAGACCCGAAGCATTACCGAGAGTTAATGTTTCGAGTCCAGTGCCGACCGTAGAAAATGCGCCACTAATTTCGCCACCTCAGGCCGAGGGAAGGGAGACCCCGAATACCCCGTTGGATGGCGGACAAGCGATAGCGGAAGCTATTCGCCAGATGACGGAATTAGTGAAGCATCAAATGGAGCAGAGCCGATGTCACCCAAACGTCAGTGGAGGGACAGCAGGGTGCTCATACGAAAAATTTCTGGTGTATCGGTACCCGAATTTTGTGGGGACCGAAGGAGCTATGAAAGCCGATCAATGGATTATGGATTTAGAACACACCTTCGAGATCAGTGGGTGTACTGAGGCACAAAAAGTGCAATATGCTGGTCATCTATTACAAGGGGAGGCCGGACTATGGTGGGACACAAAGAGAAGGCTACTGAGACAAGAACTGGGAGAGAATGTAGTTCTCACCTGGGATAGGTTTAAGACAGAGTTCGATAATCGACTCTTTCTGGAATCGATTAAACAGTAGAAGGCGATAGAGTTCGCCACGCTAGTGCAAGGGAGCATGACGGTGGACCAGTACGCCGCTAAATTTATGGAGCTGACACGATTCGCCCCGCATTTGGTGATAACAGAAAAGATGCGAGCGAAGAAATTTCAGGATGGATTGCAGCCAAGGATTCGCAATCAAGTGGCTTGTTTACGAATCGAAAATTTTCAAGAGTTGGTGAATGTGACGGCCATTGCTGAAGCCGAGCAGAGAAGTCTGATCAATCAAGCTCAGACTTACAAGAAAAGAAATTTTTCGTATTCTTCGGGAAAAGATATGGGTAAAAGGAGAAGTACTCGTCCCATGGATAAGGGGAAGGGTAAAGTAGGCGGACCAAAAGGAACGATCTCATTTCCACCATGTAGGACGTGTGGACGCCCGCATAAGGGTGAATGCCGCGCTGCAACAGGAGCTTGTTTTAGGTGTGGTCAAGTGGGCCACCTAATCCGTGATTGCCCACAGACAGCCCCTGGCGGAACGATAGCACCTGGAGGAAAGGCAAAGGCCCCTGTGAAGTCCAAGGTGTACGCTATTACCCCGGGAGAAGTAGATGTGGACGACGAGAAGGCTATTAACGCCGGCATTATTACTGGTAACGATCTTAATTTTTATTTAAAATTAAAGCATAGATAACTTTCTTAAAATAACCATGAGAAAGTTTTATATATAGGTGAAATTATATTGATGCGTAATGTGGTGTATGCTTTGTTTGATTCCGGCGCGACGAGATCTTTTATTTCTTATGATTGCGTGTGGAGGTGTAAGTTAGAAGTAGAGCCTTTAACTCGAAAAGTGTTGGTGACGCTCCCTGATGGGAAGACATTCGGATGTCAGCGAATAGTGAGGAACTGCCCGTTAGAGATAGCTGGCGTAAGGTTTAACGCTGATCTGATAGTTTTCCATTTGTTGGGATTTGACGTAATATTGGGCATGGATTGGCTATCCAAATATTATGCCAAAATCGACTGTCGCAAAAAGGAGATTACGTTCGAACTGCCCGAAGAAGAGAAATTGCGCTACGAAGGGGAAATAGTTCACTATGTTTCTTCTATAGTGACCGCAAAAAGAATGACGAAAAGTCTAAGAGGAGGAGCTGAAGGATTTTTGATAATGTCCTTGAAAGCAGGCGGAAATACCAAGAATATTGAAGAAATTCTGGTAGTAAAGGACTTCCCCCAAGTGTTCTCAGATGATCTGCCAGGATTACCCCCGGAACGTGAGACTGAATTTACAATTGAACTTGAACCTGCGACGACTCCAGTTCACAAGGCGCCTTATCGGATGGCTCCAACGGAATTGAAAGAATTGAAGACTCAAATCGAGGAATTGTTGGAAAAGGGGTTTATACGGCCTAGTTCATCGCCGTGGGGAGCCCCAGTCCTGTTTGTGAAGAAGAAAGATGGAACAATGCGGATGTGCATCGATTACCGAGGACTCAATAAGGTCACTATTAAGAATAAGTATCCGCTACCCCGGATAGACGATTTGCTGGACCAACTGCAAGGAGCCACAGTATTCTCTAAGATAGACCTCAGATCAGGGCACCATCAGCTTAGGATTAAGGAGCAAGACGTACCCAAGACTGCTTTCCGAATTCGCTACGGACATTTCGAGTTCTTAGTCATGCCTTTTGGACTGACAAATGCCCCAGCAGCCTTCATGGATCTGATGAATAGAATTTTTCGATCGTACTTAGACAGTTTTGTCGTAGTATTCATCAACGATATTCTGGTATACTCTCGGAATGATGAAGAACACAAGGAGCATTTAGAGACAGTGCTGGAAATTTTACAAGAACACCAGTTGTATGCCAAACTTAGTAAGTGCGAGTTTTGGCTCCACGAAGTTAAATTTTTGAGCCATGTAATTTCAAGCAACAGAGTTTCCGTGGACCCGGCAAAAATCGAGGCGGTAGCCGAATGGCCTCAACCGACGTCCGTTCATGAGATACGTAGTTTTCTTGGCTTAGCAGGATACTATAGAAGATTCGTTAAAGGGTTTTCTAAGTTATCTGGTCCTTTAACGGCTCTGACCAAGAAGAATGTTAAATACGTCTGGAATGATCAGTGTGAGCAGAGTTTTCAAGAACTTAAAAGGAGATTGACTTCTGCACCAGTGTTGGCATTACCAAAGCCCCACAAACCATATGTAGTATATAGTGATGCCTCAAAGTTGGGTTTGGGATGTATACTAATGCAGGAAGGACGAGTAGTCGCCTACGCGTCCCGACAGCTTAAAGATCATGAGCGAAATTACCCCACCCACGACCTAGAATTGGCAGCAGTAGTGTTTGCGTTGAAAATTTGGAGGCACTACTTGTGTGGAGAAGAATGTGAGATATACACTGACGATAAGAGTTTAAAGTATCTGTTTAGTCAGAAGAATCTAAATATGAGACAGAGAAGGTGGATCGAGACTATAAACAATTTCCGGTGTGAGATTAAGTACCACCCGGGAAAAGCTAACGTGGTGGCAGATGCTTTAAGCCGAAAATCTCAAGTGGAGGAACCACCAGTGCTGGCAGTCATGCAAAGTATGTTGGTTAAGAATCAGCCTAGAGAAGCGATGTTAGCAACAGTTCAAGAGATTATTTCTCTAACCGAAAATGAAATTCGGGAAGGACAACGGCAAGATACCAAATTGGAAAGGATCGCCCCATTTTACCATGTCTGATGATGGGACGTTATACTTTGGAAAGAGAACATTGATGCCAGATAATTCCGAATTAAAGGAAAGGCTTATGAGGGAGGCACACTGCACCCCTTATACAGCCCATCCCGGAAGTACCAAAATGTATCGAGATCTAAAAGAAAGATTTTGGTGGGAAGGTATAAAGAAGGATGTAGCTGCTTTTGTGGCAAAATGTTCTGTGTGTCAAATGGTTAAAGCAGAACATCAACGTCCCGCAGGAATGTTGCAACCTCTTCCAATTCCGGAATGGAAATGGGAAGATATTTCTATGGATTTTGTGATAGGGTTTCCAAGAACCTCGGCGGGAAAGAATACAATTTGGGTGATAGTGGATAGATTAACAAAGAGTGCCCACTTCCTACCGATCGCAAATACTGATTCAATGGAGAAATTGTCTCGAATTTATGTGAAAGAAATAGTTCGTCTGCACGGAGTGCCAAAAACGATTGTCTCAGATAGGGATCCGAGATTTACCTCTCACTTTTGGAAAAGTCTACAGAAGAGAATGGGATCCAACTTGAAGTTTAGCAGCGCCTATCATCCGCAAACTGATGGTCAGACAGAACGAACCATTCAGACTTTAGAAGACATGTTACGGGCGTGTGTGCTAGACTCTAGTGGCGATTGGGAAAGTCTTTTGCCTTTAATTGAATTCGCCTACAACAACAGCTTTCAAGCTACTATCCAGATGGCACCGTACGAAGCCTTATATGGAAGAAAGTGCAGATCTCCTTTATATTGGGATGAAGTCGGTGAAAGCAAAGTGTTAGGGCCTGAGTATTTGCAAGAAGTTAAGACCCAAGTAGAGCTGATACGGGAAAGGATGAAAACTGCCCAAAGCAGGCAAAAGAGCTACTCAAATCAAAGGAGAAGACCCTTAGAGTTTGTAGTTGGCGACTGGGTGTATGTTAAGATTTCGCCAATGAAGGGAGTGGCCCGCTTTGGAAAGAAAGGAAAATTAAGTCCCCGATATATCGGACCGTATTAAATTTTGGAAAAAGTCAGACCGGTAGCTTATCGTTTGAATCTGCCAGTAAACCTACAAGGAGTCCATAATGTGTTTCATGTGTCGTCCTTGAAGAGGAGTTTCGGCGACAAACCGGCGACGGTAATGGATCCGAGTACCATTGAACTATGCCCTAATCTAACTTATGAAGAGTGGCCGACACAAATTACCGATCGCAAGGAACAAGAACTGAGGAATCGAAAAATCTCCTTAGTAAAAGTGTTATGGAATAACCCGACATTTCAAGAAGCAACTTGGGAATGCGAAGATGATATGCAGGCTAACTACCCTTATTTGTTTGAAAATTTCTAGTGTATCTGATTTTCGTTTGACTGAAATTTTATTGTGAATGAATGAATGCTTTGTTTGAATGTATGAACAATTGATGGATGTTTTGAGTGTTATATTCCTTGAATTATATCACCAAACTATAAGTAATTTCTTAATAAAAATTTAACCAGGTTATGGCCCGAACTAGAAGAACCCCACGCAAGTCAGTAGCCACTATAGCCCAATTAAGAGAAAGGAGAGAAATCAGACAAAGAATCTTGCGTAGAAGGCATGAAAGAAAGAGAGTACAGAGGCTTAGGCACCTGGAGCGATGTGAGAGACACCGTACCCATCGGATGGACATAGGGCCTAGAGGGAACCTCGTGTTCCGTAGAGCTACACCAAACGAAGAGCGACAACCCCCTAACCTGTGGATGAAGGGAGAGAGAGAACATTTGCGTAGAATAGTACGGGGAGAAGCGAGTGAACCAAATATGGAACTCTTGGAAAATTCTGATACCTCTAACGATCGCATAAGACAAAGAATAGAAGGAATACCACGAGTGGAAACAGAAGAAGAAATAATGCACAGATTGAATGAATTAAGGACGAATATATATTACGACTCGGACTTGGATGCTATATTTTATTTTTCTCAAGACTCTGTGACCGAGGAAGAAGGAGTACCCACTTATTCATCATCAGGAGAGTCCGCTACTAATATTCCTCGAGGTATGTTATAATTTATTATGTTCCATGTCATCGCATGCATTGATTTCGAGGACGAAATCTTTTATTAGTGGGGGAGGGTGTAATAGCCCTAAAAATCTTCATCTTAATTTAATTATTTAATTAAATGCTAATACACAAGATTAGTGGTAATTTGTAAAAGAATAAAATAGGCTTTAAAGAGATGGGCTTAGGAATGAGACTTTTGAGGACTGGATCAAGTAAATGGGCCAAGAGAGCAATGGTGAGCCCAAAAGCCCATAGAATGAGCCCATGGCCCATCAAGCCCATAGTAGAGACACATGTCACTTGGAGAAAAACCCTAGAAAATTATCCAAATACTTGTAGGAAAATCCTAGTTAGTGGAGATTGACTAGTAGGTGAACACATGCCATGTAGGATTGAGTGTAGGATCTAATAGAGTGATTTTCCTACCATGGAATCTTAGAGGTACAAGACACCATTCCTTGACTTGCCAATTGAGATCATGGTGTGTAGGGAAGTGACAAATGGCATGAAGAGAAGCATGGAAGAAAGGAACAAGGGTGGTTTCGGTGAAGGCAACCCGTGGGGTATCTTTGGAGGATCTCATGGGGTATGGCCACCAACAAGTTGATAGGACAAAGGGGAGGAGTGTGTAAGTGAATAAGGTACAATGTGTAAGAGAGTATGGTGATGTGAAGAGAGGTATGGTGTAGGTGTAGGTGATGGAAATGACAAAAACAAGGAAAATGGACAAAGTGGGTTTCGGTGGAGGTTTGGCTTGGCCGGATCATGCTTTGCTCAAATTCCAAAAAGCATGGCTTTGAGATCACTTGGATGGACACATGAGAGGATGGAGGAATGATGATTGAGTGAAAAGCAAGAAAATGAGTGCTAGACACTCAAAGAAGCCGCCGGCCATAGCAAGTTAGAAGGAGAAAGGAGAATCCACCAAGGCATGGCCAAGATTTGATCTTGGAATGGCCTAGAGTTGTCAATCACTCAATCTATCATTGGCCATACCTAAGTATGGTAAAAGGTGTACCAAAGACCCTAGGAAAGAGAGTTGTCCGTGTGACCCCATATGCAATTCCCTTAGCTCATTTCACTTGGACACATGCAAACACTCTCCTATCTCATTCTCTCTTCACCTCTCGACCAAAACTACTCAAGCCACTTCTACTTTTGTTTCTTCTCCTTTCACCACATGATTTGAAGAATCCTAAAGTAGTGAAGTCAAAAATCAAGAGTGTTGAGGTGATCAATATATTGGAGAAGGTTAGTGACTAAATTCATGCAAGCTTAGGAAGAACACACACACACATGTGACACTTTGTTTTGGTTAGAAGGAAATAGGGTTTCCTTTAAATTTTGTGTTTATAGCTAGTCTAATAAGAGATTTCATATGTGTATTTTCAGATTTTAACCAAAAATCTAATAGGAATATTGTAAGTATACTTTCACCTTTTCCTTAACAATTCTTGTATATAGTGAGGTGATCATGCTTGTTGGATTAATGGTTGTAATTGTCATGTTTGGATTGAATTGATTTTACTTGTCTTTGATATGAATATTCTTGTGTAAATCTTTATGATGAAATAAGCTTAGAATGTGAGTAGAGATGATGGATCAATTATTAGTTGCAAAAAGAAGTGAATAGCATGATTATTATATGAAATGATGAAGTTGATGCATGATGGATTTTAGTGTTAAGTATTAAATTTGGTGTTGCTAAGATAAAGTCTATTTGAGGAAATTAGTAATGAAATTGATTTATTCGAGGAAAATATCATCTTGAGGAAATGAAAATGGACATGGGAATAAAATACATGATTGGTATGAATTGAATTGGTGTATACTTGCATATGGAAAGAAGTAACCACTTGTGCATGATGACTAGTAATGTTTACTTGGAATTTTATGATATTTAAGGTTGAGATTAGAAGATTTAATTGCTTTGTGGTGGAATTATTTAGTTGAGCTTATAGAAGAAACTTATAGAAAAGGAAATTTTGAATAGATTAATGGAAGGAATTTCCCAAGTTAGAAAGGTGAAGGAAGGAAGTTAGAAATAATTAAGTTTGGAAGTGGAAATGCCTACTTGGGGAATACTAAGGTTTCGGTTACCCCTTGCTAAGGAGGGTATATGTTTTAATTTAACTCTTTTAAATTGTTGGAGGATAATTGGAGTCAAATGATGAAGGAAAGCCCTAAGAATTCCCTAGGAAGGTTCGGCCATGATGGGTTGGAGATGGGCCAAGTACCCCACTTCAATCCTAGGCCTAATTTTGGGTATAGAACATGATGACTAAGTAGGAAATTGTGAAGCTATCCCAAAAAGGGAGAAAAGAAAATGAAATGTGAATGCACTCAAGCTTGTCTCGGGTTTTGCATGAAATTAAGAGAGCATTGCATGTCCCATGCATAAGTCATGAAAAGTATGTTTTTTAAAGTCCAAGATGTTTTTTAGAAAAAGAAAAGAAAAGAAAAGATTGAATTTTTGAGAGAAAAGAAAAGAAGTAAAGTTTTATAAGAACCCTAAAGGCTGGGACAGGGAAGTGCCCCAGTGGAACTCCCTGTCCACTCAGGAGTGTTTAAAGTCGAGTGGAAGCCCCTGGGTCGACGAAGAACAGTCGGCGGACCGTGTATGGCTCTAAAAGGTGTCCGGAGCGCGGTAGCACCTAACGCTGGTGGGTGCCAAGGACGGATAAGGTGTAAGGACCTGCCGTTTTAAAGTTATAAGACGCACTCACATTAAAGTGATGCGGTAACCAGCAGGGAACACTCGGTGCTTAGGGGAACCGTGTTGTGTCTCATACATGTTAAGTGAAAAGTCATGACAAGATGGGCTTTCGAGCCGTAAGAGAAGATCTGTTTAAGATAAGTGGCGCCTAAGAAAGAATAAAAGATACGAAATATTTGAAAGAAATGATTTGAAAAGAAATGATATGAAAAGAAGTTTGAAAGAAGAAATCCGTATGAAAGTTTTATGAAAAGAAGTCTGAAAGAAGCAAGTCTGTTTGAAAGTTTTCATGAGCATGTGCATGAGTCAGTCATTCATTGCATGTGCATTAGTTACGAATGTTTTGTTCACTTATCTCTATATTGGAAATGTTCTGGTTTAAGTGCTAGTATACTTGCTGAGATTTCTCCCGAAATCTCACCCCCTCCTTTATTATCTCTACTATCGCTCCCTTGGGAACGATAGAAGTTATTGCAGGACATGATGGATCCCCGGATTATGACTCTCGAGAAGATGGGTCGGACCCTCATGGGCCCGACTAAGACTGATACTGCTGGGCCAGTGACCCTAGACCTGTTGGGTCAGTGGGCGGCAGAGTCGCTTCCTATGGCGACGTATTTTTTTGACGACCTCCACCCTACGGGGTGCTGTTTGGTGCTAGGAGTTGACGGGCTCCTCCACATGGGACGCCTGTTTACGTCATCCTCTGGGATGATGTGTGACGTAGGCCCAGGACTGAGTCTGGACAGCCTTCGTTATGGCCCGGACTTTAAGAAGATAAAAGAAGAACCCGCCTATTAGTATGGTTGGCGGAAAGGAGGAGTGGATCGTCATTATCCTTATTTTGTATCGCCGATGTATTTTGAGGAAAAATCTTCCCGTTGTTTTGGGAAGTACTTTTGTATAAAACTGTTTACATTGGTGACTCTAGCTTTGATATATGTATATGTGTGTGATGTTTAATTTGGGTTTTGTTTCGTTAACCATGTGATGTGCGACGAACGTAACGTTTCGTCGATTGTTTATGGCTTGACCTTTTTCCGCTGCAAGTAAAAAAAATATATATATATATATATTTACTATAACTTATAACAAGGCTCTCACACGTAAAGATGTGGGATGACTTCCTTGTGACGTTCGTTCCCGGCGTCGCAATTTGCGTACGAACCCAAGCGCAAGCTGGGGCGCCGACATCATGTGTATAGCTTTCAACTCACGCGTATACACTCAACTCTCAAAATGGATCCCAAAACAGAGTTCTCCCAGTGAACGACACCGTTCCTTTTATATAAGTGACACTTGCTCGAGTGAGACACTATTGTAAATAGCACAAACCCTAGCAAAAGAATATTAGCTTGAAGCGAGAATATCAGGCGAACTTCCAGGGTTGCATCTCGCTCGAGCAGGCCCTTGAGCGAGGGTCGAGCAAACTCACTACTTGGAGTCTCGCTCGAGCTGGATGCCGAGTGAGGGTCGAGAGAACTCTTGAGTTGGAATCTCGCTCGAGTTAGATGTCGAGCGAGAATCAATTAAACTTACGGGTTGAATCTCGCTCGATCTGGTTGTTAAGTGAGACTCAAGAGAGCATCCTGATAGGTGCTTTAATTCAAGCCATCTCTCAACAGGCTCGTTGATAATGAGGTTCGATATTTAATTGTTGGTCCAAATGCTCCTCCTTATGATGGAACACAGAGCAACAAACAGACCAATTTATATATATGGATTCTTCAAGATTATAAATCTAAATATCACAAACAACATTGATCCTCGATAGCAGAAGGTTGAGGTTGGCATAAATCGGGAAAGATGTATGATATGTGTCACTCATGGGATGCCTGTTGACCCAGTGAGTTATTATTTCGCTACGATTAGATCAAAGTTATATATCGACCTAGTAGATCGGAGTTCCCTAACCCTTTTGTTGAGAATTTTTGAAATAGTGTAGTGTTTAGGATGAAGATGTTGGCAAAAATTTGAACTTAGCATGGATCACCCTCTCTACACACTACAAGAAACTCTAACTTTCCTGGCGATTTTAGTTCCCTACAAAAAATAATCGTTATGAAAAGTGATTATTTACATCCATTTTACTTTTGCTGCATACATTTCAAATTATTTGTGAGAAGCATTTTTTGCAGCAATTTAATCAATTAAAGCAGCAAATTTTATCGTCATATTACCTTTCGGCAATTTATTTTGCCTTAATTAATGTGCCTAAGTTGTATATCTCCTTTTACGGCGAATATATTCACTGAAATAAACCCTTTAATGAACAATATTCCCCCTGTGAACGTTTGTGAAATCACCACACATTGTATTGGTGAGTCTATTTCATTATATAGAATGTTTACACATATGTATATGGTAATTGCCGCAAGATAATATTTACAAATAAATGAAAGAATCAATCTACAACAATCACTAAAGATTACATCCCTAATTATGGATAGCTATTGAGATTGCTGAATATTAGAGGAGGATTCTAGAAAATCCTTAACACCCCCCCATAAGCTAAGAGTGGGATTGATGCAGCCGCGTAGCTTGGAGCGAAAAAAGGCGAAGAGTAGCCGAGAGACACTCTTGGTGAAAACATCAGCAATCTGTAAGGAAGAAGGGCCATGCTGAGTTTGGATAATGCCTGCGACTATGGCGTGCTGTCGCAAGCACCCAAAAATAAAATCTTGTACTAAAATAAATATATGTAGTAATGTGAGTAAGGGTCAATCCCACAGAGAGTGATTAGCTTATTTTTATACTATTAAGTAAGGAAGAGGGGGTTTTTTATTGTAATGAGAATATCTTCAAAGGAAATAAAAACAACTAAATAGTAATTTAATTTCAACATATTTATCAAAGGAAAAAGCATTGGTCGAAGTCAACGTCCACCATCGAAATTTTATAACTGATCATTGATACAATATAAATCAATTAACATTTTGAATATTCACCATTAGAACCATTTTCTTATCTCTCCTTAATTTTAATTAATTAGAAAACAAGTGATCTAATTAATCATAACTACTAAACAACCCAAGACAAGCGCTAAGGATTTAATCTAGTAGCAATTTTAAGAATTAGAGAGATCGATGAAACTAAACAATACGAATACAAGCGGTTGCATTTAATTTAGTCAAGTGTTCTTCTAAAGTTCTAATAATTTTTGACGCAGCAAATTATTAAACCTTAATTGCTTCATAGATTAGAGAGATCAAACAATTACAAATTTGATATCTAATCTAGCAATAGATTATAACGAATAATAAACTAGCAGGCCTTCTAGTAATTAAACGAAATAATCATAAAAATAAGCACATAAGAACAATTGATACTCAAAGCATAAATTGAATGATAAGAACAACTTAGATCTCACAGCTATATATAAATTTCGAGGCTTTCGTTTCCTTTGACTAATTACAAAAGTTTAGCCACTCAAAATCATAACAAAAATATCAATCAAAAGAAAAAGAAGAGAAATAAGATATTTGGTTTTTCTTTCAAGATAACACCATAACTCAACTAAACATCAAAAGCATAGTCTTAGAACACACACCCCTCCCTTCTATTTAAAAGCATCCTTCATGCAAGTTGTCATAACAAAATCATCATAATTTCAAGTTGCTTTGCCATGTGTCATTTTTGAATCCAAGTGGTTTGTAAGTTGAAATTTGATCATTTATTTTTCCACCATCCTTAGCTGAAAGTTGCTTGTAGCTTGAGTGTTCAACTTTGTTTCTTCTTCATTAGTTGCCTTGTATGACTTTGTATCTTGTATTCAAACAATTTGTCTTCAAGAAACTTGAGTACACCTAATCTTGCATGTAAGTTGATCATTGAATTTGCAAGTCGGTGTAGGAGTGCTTGCTGGAAAATGTTGTGATAACATGTGGATTTGATGCAATTGGTTGGAATTGTGGCTGAAGAATATTCAGGAACGTCAAGTGCAGGTGCATCCACTTCATGGTCGATTTTGTCTTGGATTGAGCCGATATCTCTCAAAACATAAAATATAAAACTTATAGATATTTATCTTGGGATTCTACATCATCTTGAATCAACTCAATCGGAGATTGGATGAGAGAATTATTCCCATATTATGAAGAGACGTCAAAATTGTCTAAAATTTCGCAATTATCTTCATTTGCTCCTAATGCGTCTATTTGTATCCTAAATCAAAATATAAGAAAAATGAGTATATTTAGGCACCAAATAAGAAAAAAATATTAAACATTAAGAGAGAAAAATGTGACGCCCCCAACTTACGTCTGGGATTTAACGTAAATTAAGGTGTCTGGATGAGCAACACTTGGCTACTCACCCTCGTACTTAACAAGACTAAAAAGCATAACTCACTAAATTCGCAGCGGATCAGGTTTTAAATATAAAACTTTCTAAAGATCACACGGAAATATATATACAACATTCATTAAAACTTAACATTGTACTTTATACATATACAAGACCCAAACTGTAGCAAAATATTTTACATTCATCCCAAAAGAACTTTCCTTCACCTCACTCTTTCTCTCTCTTAACCTCGGGGTAATCTCTCCCATAGCAAAACCTATCCATACTAATACTAAAGTCTCGCTGGAGCTGTTGTCCCTGTGGAGTTACACAAACCCCACACATGGACAATGAGCCATCTACTCCTAAGGTTATACAGCATCTGGTACGTCGCCTCTCCTCAGCAAAAGTGGATGCGTCAAGACTCCAAGCTCCGGTGGGTCTGATAGGAGGTTCGAAGGAAACAAAAGAAACGTCCATATAAGGACTATAGTCGGAAAGTCCCTCAGGACTCCCCGAAGTCTCCTGCCTCATCGGGGCTGTCCCCCTGCTGGTCATTGAATCCTGTATGAAATAATATGCACGAAATATATGGAGCCACAAAAGAGTGAGATTTCGAATGAAATCTCAGTAAGTACATAAACAGCTTAAAGGAAACAGGGAAAACAACCACAAATTTATTACCACCAATGACACGGGAAATACCCTAATATACTCCTCACAAGACCACTGTCTAACTGACACTTTTCTTAACTCATCCATGATCTTATATTAAATTACACCGTTTTCCCTTAAAATTTTTTTATTCTTTCTTATCACTGATGGGCGTTACGTATCGCCGTCCCCATCACATACACTCATCAATCATCCGGGCGTTACGTATCGCCGTCCCCGTTATGATGAGTCTGGTGTCAATCATCCGGGCGTTACGTATCGCCGTCCCCGTTATGACACGAAATATATACACATAGTACTGCGGGCGTTACGTCTCGCCGTCCCCGCTATTCAAATCAATTTCACGGGCGTTACGTCTCGCCGTCCCCGTGAGGATCAATCACAAGGGCGTTACGTCTCGCCGTCCCCGTGGAGATCACAATTTCTTATATCACGACAGGCGTTACGTATCGCCGTCCCTGCCGGCACGTCAGTCATACGGGCGTTACGTATCGCCGTCCCCGTCATGACGTGACTAACTTAATCTTTAAACATTATTTTCTTTTTTCTTTTTTTTATTCTTCTCTTATACACATGAGTTATTTCACTTATAACCCTTCCCATTTGAAACACCACTTCTATTCTAAGAAAACCCTAAACCTAAGCAAAACAGGGCATCTCGCTCGAGCGGCCTGTCGAGCGAGTATCGAGCGAAGTCTCGGGTTGGGACTCGCTCGAGTGGGGTATCGAGCGACAGTCGAGCGAGGGTTCAGATTTTGCCTTCGCTCGACTCACATGTCGAGCGAGAGTCGAGCGAACTCACGGCTCTAAGGGTTTTCCTACTCAAAACATGCCAATCTTTTCCATACACCCTATTTATCTTCTTAAAAGCTTAAATCTAAGTTTCTACAATTTTATTAAACACATTAACAAGACAACTTATAATCAACCCTACTCATGTATCCATTTCTACTTAAACATGTTCTTAAATGTTCACTACTATTAAACATAACTCAATCATGCCAATGAACCACTTCCATGCTTAAATTAAGCTAGAATATGGACTTACAATTTCTTCCAAGCTCAAGAGAATTGATCCCACCAACTTCTTGCAAGTTTTCTCCCACACACACTCACTTAGCTCACAAGTGATCACTTTGAGGGTTTGGGGAGGGTTTTCTGGTATGGCTTCAAAAGGCAAGTGCTCTCTCCTTCTAAAGGAGCTTAGGAAGCTCTCAAGGCTCTATTTATAGGGTGGTGGTCGACCAACATGAGGGAGAGAAAAGGAATTGCACCTAAGGTGCCCTAGTTGGCAGATTTGCATGTGATGAGGTGTCCATCTAAGGAAATCTAATGATGAGGATTAAGCCTCCCAAATCCTAGGCTTTGCAGCTGGATTAGTCATCCAAGGGCTCACATTTGAGGTGGTTTGGCTGCCCATTTTGATCCATGGCTGAGAAGCAAGCTAAAGGGATAAGAGGTGAGGTGGCATTTCACCTAACCATGCATGCATCTCCCATCTCCAGCTCTCTCCTTGTGTCACACGCCCCCTTCCAGATTTTCCTACCCATTTGGTTCCTTCCCAACTCCCTTAGGTCTCCCCTCAACAAGTTCTAGAAGGTCACTTCATAGTTTAGTTAAGGTAGAGCCAAATTTGATCCACTTAGTCACCTATCAACCAGATTTTGGCTCCCCTTGAATTCCCATCACACTAACTATTCAATTGACTTCCAAATCAACTTTACATCCATTCCTAACTATCCCTACACATGTCCTAATCCCATAGAATCCGAAAACCAGTTGCCTAATTAGTTACATGCCCCAATCTAGTTCAATTATCCAATTCGGGTTCCATTTAAGCCCATTTCAAACATAAAAGTTTTAGATCTATCTCTTAGGGTTCTATACCAATTGGAATCACCTCATTTGGACCTCATATGAATAACTTATACTCGTTTTTCTAAAACTCGACAGATTAATCCGAAAATGCCTAATTCCCAATACTAAGTGAAATCTCACATTTCTCAACTAAATCTCCCACTCTAATTTCCTAATAAATAAATGCATCAAATAAATCTCCTTAAAATAATATCCATAAAATAATTTACCTTAGAAAATTTGGGCTATTACATCCTCCCCCCCTTAAAAAGGATTTCGTCCCCGAAATCGCTAAGATATAAATAATTAAGGGTTTAAGGAATCTATACCTCGGTTGCTAGCAGTAGATTCTTCTGAAGAGGTAGGTACTTTTTCCTCATTAAGTAGTGAATCCTGAGAGTGATAAAATATCATGTCTACATCGGGATCATAGTACATATTCACACTTATCTCTTGCAACATACGTAATCTCTCTTCCTCTGTCTCTTCTATTATGGGTCCCTCTTCACACTGACGTTTACGCTCTTCTGATCCATCAGATAATTCTACTATGACAGCTTTTCCTTTGTCCTCTCTTCTCAAAAATCTTTTATCTGCTTTTAACCATTTTCGAGCGGGTTGTCTTTCCTCACTTGGTAACGCTCTTCTACTTATAGGGTTACCTTTTTCATCTATATCCATAATATGAGTTCTGTGCTTCTCACTTTTATTTAACCAGCTCAATCTCTCAGCTTTCCATTGTTTCAGTTTTTCTCTACGAAATCTCTCTCTAACTCTTTCAGATCTTTTCTTTAACTGATCTACTGGGGTGACTGACATACGTGCGGTTCTTTTTGGAGCCATAATCCTGTATAAGGTTAAGTATTAATGAATATAAATACAAGAGAAAACACAAATATCATACAAATGTAATACAGCTGATTCAATTTATAACGCATATTATTACAACTATGTTTCAAACAAGTGGGGATAATTAACTCTCATTACATCCTCACGTTCCCAAGTGGCTTCCTGAAAAACAGGATTATTCCAAAGTACTTTTACTAACACTATGGTACGATTCCGAAGGGTTTGTTCTTTCTGATCTTCAATTCGTACAGGCCACTCTTCATAAGTTAAATTGGAACGTAAATTACTAGGACGCGGATCCATTACCGCCACTGGTTGATCATTCCAACACTTTTTCAGAGAAGATACATGGAAGACGTTATGAACTCCTTGCAAATCATCAGGTAGGGCTAAACGGTAAGCCACTGGACCTACTTTTTTCCAGAATTTCATAAGGTCCAATATAACGACGACTCAACTTCCCTTTCTTACCAAATCGCATGACTCCCTTTAGTGGCGAAATCTTCAAATATACCCAGTCTCCCACCATAAAATCTAAAGCCCTTCTACGATTATCTGCATAACTCTTCTGTCTACTTTGTGCTGTCTTTATCTGATTTCTAATCTTTGTGATCTGCTCTTTGACTTCTTGTAAATACTCGGGTCCCAAAACACTGCTTTCACCCACTTCATCCCAATAAATAGGAGACCTACATTTCCTCCCATAAAGTGCTTCATATGGTGCCATCTGTATAGTAGCTTGAAAACTGTTATTATATGCAAATTCAATTAACGGTAACAGACTTTCCCAATCTTTGTCAAAATCTAACACGCAGGCTCGCAACATATCCTCCAAAGTCTGAATAGTTCTTTCTGTTTGCCCGTCCGTTTGAGGATGATATGCGCTGCTGAAATTTAAATTGGTACCCATCATCTTCTGTAAACTTTGCCAAAATCGAGATGTAAATCTAGGGTCTCTGTCTGATACTATAGTCTTGGGTATTCCATGTAAACGAACTATTTCCTTCACATAAATTTTTGCTAACTTTTCCATAGAATCCGTGTTGGAAATAGGTAAAAAGTGAGCACTCTTCGTCAATCGATCCACTATTACCCAAATCGAATTTTTTCCCGTAGATGTTCTTGGAAATCCCACCACAAAATCCATAGATAGATCCTCCCATTTCCATTCGGGGATTGGTAAAGGTTGCAACTGACCGGCTGGTCTTTGGTGTTCAGCTTTTACTAATTGACACACTGGACACTTGGCGACAAAGGTCGCAATATCCTTCTTCATTCCTTCCTGATTACGCCCAAAGAATAACGCGGTCGTTTGCAGTATAGCTTTGGGGTGTCGATTCCACAGAGAGATGGATTGAGAAATTGAAGAACAGTAACGAAATTAACAAAAAGATTTAGATGAGTGCGAAAAGTAAATTTTAGAGTGTGACGTAAATTAAAACTAAATGAGTAATTTGAACAGTATAAAAATGAGACGAAAAGTAGAGCATCGGGAATCCTTTGTATATAATTGGTATTTTAATTATTTTCGATTCATTAATAACTCAATTGAAAATTCTATGTCCAAATTTTCAATCGGAAAATAAAACATTAATAACCAGATTTAAATCAAATGTAATCTTTCGAAAAATCATTCGTCGCAATATAAGAACAGGAATTGTTATCGATATTAAGGAAATTCAATGTCGACAATATACTCGTAGAGCAATATTGCAGCAGAGAATTAAATTAAAATAGATAACCAATTGAACCAAACATAATCAAAGGATTATTGCATTCAATAGAAAAAGCATGACTGAATCTATAAATGAAATAAATTCTAAGATTATTTGGTGACGAAAATATTTATAAATTTCAAATGACTAAACAAAAGAGTTTAATATTTGAAGAACACATATATGAATCAAAAACAATTACAAATACCATATATACAAATTCATCCCTAGCTCTACTAGAAAATTAGTTACACATATTGAAAATATGCAACAAAAATTCTCCAAAGAAAACTATAATAGAACTAGCCATGTTTTCTCTTCTTTTGTTTTTCTTTTCTTTTCTCAAACTCTCTAAAATATTTTTTCAAGTCTCCAAGCACACCCTTTCCTCTTACGTTGGATCCATATATATAGACATTTCCATCCAAGTTGCCTAACCAAAATCATAATTAGACGTAACCGTGTACCAATTGATGTCCAATATGTGGTAGGATACCTTTAGTTGGCTGAGAGTGAAATGGAATGAGGTGTATGTATTTATGTGGTTCTTCTTTTTATTTTATAATTTTAAGTGCCATGAGTTTCTTTGCATGCATGTGAAACAATCTTCAAAGATTGAAGAGGTAAAGTGCCGTGTATGAGTTTCTTCCTCCCTTGCTTGCCTTGTGTTGCCATGTGTTGCCATGTGTTGTCATGTGGTGCCATGTGCTGCCATGTATTATTTAATTAGTTTGCTTTTCAATCAAAATGATTATGTTGGATGGGAGATAATGGAGAGCACCGAATGGATTTTTGATCTTGAAATGCCGTATATAATTTTTCTTGCTCCCTTGTGTTGCCATGTGTTGATTGCTTTTTGAATTGATCATGTTGGTTTGGATATTTTGGAATCACCGATTGGTTTTGAGTCTTGAAATGCCGTGTATAATTTTTCTTGCTCCCTTGTTTTGCCATGTGTTGCTCCTATCTTGCTTGCCTCCTCATTCCTTTTGGCTACTTTGCTTCTTTGAGTTTGGCATGTGTTGCTTTGCTTCCTCTTCCCATTAGTTGTCTTGAAGAAACTTGAGTGCACTTCATCTTGCATATGAATTGATCATTGCATTTCCAAGTTGGTGTAGGAGTGCTTGCTGGAAAATATTATGATGACATTTGGATTTGATGCAAGTGGCTGAAAAATATCCAGGAACGTCAAGTGCAGGTGCGTCCACTTGATGGTCGATTTTGTCTTGGATTGAGTGGATATCTCTTAAAACATAAAACATAAAAGTTATAGATATTTCTCTTGCGGTTCTATATCATCTTGAATCAGCTCAATCGGAGATTGGATGAAAGAGTTATGCCCATATTACGAAAATACGTCAGAACTGTCTAAAATTCCGCAATTATCTTCATTTGCTCCTAATGCCTCTATTTGTGTCCTAAATCAAAATATAAGAATAATGAGTATATTTAGGCATCAAATAAGAATAAAGTATTAAACATTAAGAGAGGAAAATATGGCATTTTATATTCTCATCAATATAATAAATCAATATATAATAAATCATGCTTATATCTATTTCAAGATAAATGACCATTAATTTTATTAACATGAGTTATATTCATTATTTTCTCATTTCTTTTAGCATTTAAATAGAGTATTTAGAGTGCATTTTTGTGCACTCATCACACCCCCCAACTTACTCATTGCTAGTCCCTAGCAATTTTCATGCAAAATGATGAGAAAGGCCAAAGAAAATCACACATAGGGGCCATCAAGACACATTTTTCAAATTTACAAATCAAAACAATCTTAGAAATTCAATAACCCTTTCACAAGTAATTCAAATATAGCAATCCACAGAGTGTGTATGTGTTCCAAAATATTTTTTTATCAAATCAAAGGTTTTCGACACATGCAACATTAGAATATCTTAAGCAAAAAGGTTCAACTCCATAACTCACGGGTATAGAAGTGTTTCATGTAAGGGTTCTCTCTATGGAGTTGACAAAGGTGTACATTTACTCTCATGGAAATTTAGCCAATTATATATAAGTAACAAGTAAACATTGATCTTATGATAGGAATACTAACAAATGAGATTTCCACCATTCTTTCCACAAGCATACTTCAGATCGGAAAAATCAACACAAAGGGTTGTAATGTGGCTTAGGTTTGGGGTTCATAAGAAGAAAAAGTGAAGAGGTTTCAAAAACTTCCAAGTATACACAAAAGGGAATCTGTTAAATTTTTCAGTAGACTATACTTTCCTTTTGATGTACTTTTCAATTTTTTAGATTTTTGACTAAGTATACTTTTCCATCTTCTTTTGCCACTAGTGTCTTCGTAATTTGATGAACTCTTTCATGAATAATTTGATGGACACATCTAGCACCATGCCATTTTTGTCATCGTTTTCCTTTTTCTTTTTTTTTTTAAATGATAATTTCACACCTAGTACACACTTGGAAGTAAAATGGTAGGAAAATATAGTGTATAAGCTATACTCCAATGTGGAGAGGTATGGATGATGTAGATATGAAAAGAAAAGGCCATATGTGTATATTGGCTCAAAATTGGCTGCTAGGGGTATATGATGAAAATGGTCAGCTTGAAAGGTTCAAACGTTAATCCTAAGTTGACTTTCGTCATATCCCAAGTATATCCACCATCTTACCACAAACCATGTAATGATATTCTCAAAAGAAGTGTCAAATTCAACAGATCAATGGATACTTATCACAATTTCTGTATTTGTAAGCTCTCAATTCTCACAAAATTCACATGAATACTTGAGCAAAATAATTCTTTAGTTACATGTGTCAAATCACCATATTACCACAAAGTTTGGAGAAGTGCATAAATGGTTCTGTGGATACTTTAGCAAAATGATTTAAGATGGGTTTGTTGAATTCACCAAGATGGTTATGAATGAGCATGAGTATCATGTGTGAAAAGATGCCTGTGTGAAAAAAAATTTGGCAATTTTTTATATATTGATTGAAATATGCCACAGAGTTTAAATAACAGATTTGTATTCCTACCCCCCAACTTAAATGAAACATTGTCCTCAATGTTTAAGAATCAGAATTGAATAACTAAACAGGGTAGAATACACCTGATGTGGGATGTGGGTGGCTTGCTTGGCATCAAAGATGGTATTTGTCAAAATAAAATTAACCTATAACAAAATAAAGTAAACAATAAACAAAAAGAAAATGAACGAAAATAAAATAAAAGAAAAACATACCTGGAGATGGTCAAGATTGATATACTGGGTCCATAAGTGGAATGTCTTCCACTTCCGGAATTTGTCTATCAATTAAGATTTTGAGGCGCTGACCATTTACTTTGAAGATACATCCATCTTTTGGATTTTCTATTTCTACCGCCCCATTTGTGAAAACGTTTTTTACTATAAAAGGGCCGGTCCATCTAGATCGAAGTTTTCCTAGATGCTTATGGAGTCTTGAATCATATAAAAATACTCGATCATTAGGCTTAAATGTTTTTCTCAAAATATTTTTATCATGAAATACTTTCATTTTAGCCTTATAGATCTTGGAGTTTTCATAAGCATCATTTCTCAATTCTTCTAATTCCGTCAATTGGAATTTTCTAAGTTTTCCTGCTTTTTCCAAGTCAAAATTAAAATGTTTAATGGCCCAATATGCTCGATGCTCGAGCTCCACGGGCAAGTGACAAGGTTTTCCAAAAACAAGTCTATAAGGTGACATGCCTAAGGGAGTTTTGAAAGCTGTACGGTAAGCCCAAAGCGCATCGATTAGTCTCAAAGACCAATCTTTCCGATCCGGGTTGACCGTTTTTTCTAAAATTTGTTTAATTTCCCTATTCGCAAGTTCAACCTGTCCACTTGTCTGAGGGTGATATGCAGTAGAAAGCTTATGTATCACCCCATATCTTTTCATTAAAGCTTCAAAAGAACGGTTGCAAAAATGCGTACCTCGGTCACTAATGATAGCACGTGGGGTACCAAATCGAGATAATACATTTTCTTTGAGAAACTTAATTACCGTCCTGTTATCATTGGTCCTGCAAGGTGCTGCCTCTACCCATTTTGACACATAATCTACTGCCACAATAATATAAATATCCAAAAGAAGGAGGAAATGGTCCCATAAAATCAATGCCCCAACAGTCAAAAATTTCAATTACCAAAATTGGGTTTAAGGGCATCATATTACGGCGGGTCATAACTCCTAACTTTTGACATCTTTCGCATGAGCGACAATAGATATTTGTATCTTTAAACAAGGTGGGCCAATAAAATCCACACTGCAGGATTTTTGCAGCGGTTTTCTTCATTGAAAAGTGGCCACCACAAGCTTGGGAATGACAAAATTTCAAAACGCTTGCAATCTCTTCATCAGGGATGCAACGCCTTAAAATTTGATCAGGGCAATATTTGAAAAGGTAAGGGTCATCCCAGTAGAATTTTCGTACCTCAATCATGAATTTCCTTTTGTCTTGGGTGCTAAAATCCTTTGGTATTTCACCTGCAGCTAAATAATTCACAATATGAGCAAACCATGGTAGAGAAGTAATAGAAAGTAAATGCTCATCGGGAAAATCATCTTTGATTGGTATGTGGTCAGAAGTGTCCTCGAATGTGAGTCTAGAAAGATGGTCTGCCACTACGTTCTCCACTCCTTTCTTGTCTTTGATGGTGATATCAAATTCCTGCAAAAGTAAAATCCATCGTATTAATCGTGCCTTAGCATCCTTCTTTGTAAGAAGGTACTTAAGGGCTGCATGATCTGTAAAGATAATAATAGGAGAACCAATCAAATAAGCGCGGAATTTATCCAAAGCAAATACTACAGCTAACAACTCTTTTTCAGTGGTGGAGTAATTCATTTGTGCACTATTTAGAGTTCGACTAGCATAGTAAATGACAAAAGGTTTCCCTTCTCTTCGTTGTCCAAGAACAGCACCTACAGCAAAATCACTAGCATCACACATAATTTCAAAAGGTAAATTCCAATCAGGTGGTTGCATTATGGGTGCTGAAGTAAGCTTGCCAATTAATATTTTGAAAGCCTCTTGACAGGCTTGTGTCCATTCAAACGGGGCATCCTTAGTTAGGAGATTACATAGTGGTCTAGATATGGCAGAAAAATTCTGTATGAATCTCCTATAAAAACCCGCATGACCAAGAAATGATCTTATATCCTTGACTGTTCTAGGTGTAGGCAATTTAGAGATTAATTCAACTTTTGATTGATCAACCTCCATTCCTTTGGAAGAAATAATATGCCCTAAAACAATACCTGAAGGTACCATAAAGTGACATTTTTCCCAATTTAAAACCAATTCTTTTTCTTCACAACGAGTCAGTACTCTTTCTAAACTCATTAAACATGCATCAAAAGAAGATCCAAAAATAGTCAAGTCATCCATAAAAACTTCCATGCACTTTTCAACCATATCACTAAAAATACTCATCATGCAACGTTGAAAAGTAGCTGGAGCATTACATAGTCCAAATGGCATTCTGCGGAAAGCATAAGTACCAAAAGGACAAGTAAAAGTGGTTTTATCCTGGTCTTCTAATGCAATTTCAATTTGATAATAACCAGAATAACCATCCAAAAAGCAATAAAAAGGATGACCAGCCACCCGCTCGAGAATTTGATCAATAAAAGGAAGCAGAAAATGGTCTTTTCGTGTGGCGGCATTTAATTTTCTGTAATCAATGCACATCCGCCAACCAGTCACCAATTTTGTAGGGACTAACTCTCCGAGGTCATTTTTTATTACAGTTACCCCTGACTTTTTAGGAACAACCTGCGTAGGACTTACCCATTTACTATCAGCAATAGGATATATCATTCCTGCATCTAATAGTTTCAATACTTCATTTTTCACAACTTCTTTCATTGTGGGATTAAGTCTACGCTGGGGGTCTCTTCGAGGATTAGTTCCTTCCTCTAAATTTATTTTATGAGTACAGATCAGGGGACTAATGCCTTTTATATCAGCAATACTCCATCCTAGGGTTGATTTATACTTGCATAAAATCTGAATTAATTTCTCACCTTGGGACTCAGATAATTCAGATGAAATAATAACAGGAAAAGTATCACCTGGACCAAGGAAAACATGCTTTAAACCCTTAGGTAGGGATTTTAATTCAACTTTAGGGGCTTCCCTACTTGAAGGAATCTGTCTTTCTCTTTTTTCAGGCAACTTCTCAAACTTTGGTTGCCATGCCTGTGTGCTATAATCATGAGTTCTGTCAAAAATAGCACAAATGTCAACTACATCAGATGAATCACTTATAGGATTAAATTCAGAATTAACAATAAAGTATTCAAGGGGATCTGAGTCATGAGTTGTAAGAACGTCCCTTTCTATAAGTGAGTCAATCATGTATGTCTGATGACACTGGACATCCTCTTCTGGCTGTTTTGCAATATGAAAAATATTTACCTCAAGAGTCATATTGCCAAAAGAGAGTTTCATCAATCCATTTCTGCAATTGATAAGAGCATTAGAAGTAGCAAGAAAAGGTCTACCTAAAATTAATAGAATTTTAGAGGTGGTTTCTACAGCAGAACTAGTGTCTAGAATTAAGAAATCAACAGGATAGTAAAATTTGTCAACTTGAATTAAAACATCCTTTACCACACCCCGTGGTGCTCTGACTGAACGATCAGCCAATTGCAATACCACAGAAGTTGGTTTGATTTCTCCCAATCCTAATTGCAAATAAATAGAATATGGCATCAAATTTACACTAGCCCCTAAATCTAGCAAGGCCTGTCCAAGCTCATGATTGCCAATGTTGCATGTGATGGTTGGACATCCAGGATCCTTGTACTTAGGGGGAATCCGCTGTTCAATTAGAGCACTAACTTGCTCTGTCAAGAATGCTGTCTTCTTCACATAATGCTTCCTCTTAACTGTACACAAATCTTTGAGAATTTTTGCGTAAGTAGGAACTTGTTTAATTACATGCAAAAGAGGAAGATTAATTTTTACCTGTCTAAGATTTTCCAAAATATCATTGTTATGATCCAGAGTTTGTTTGCTTGACTTTAATGCTTGAGGAAAAGGTACCTTACCAGGATTTTTTGTTACCTCAGGTTCCTCAGGTTTTGTTACCTCAAGTTCTTTGGGAAGTTCAGGACTACTGCTATCTTGATCTTTCTCTACATCCTTTATTTTGTCTGTTATTGGATCACGTAGAGACTTACCACTTCGTCCACAATGGCGTTTACATCCTTCAAATCTCCTTGTGCCATATGTTGACCATGAGGTACAGATTGAGTTTGGGAAGGAAACTTACCTTTCTCATTCATAGTCAATGAACTCATTATTTTAGACACCTGGCTCTTGACTTCCTTATTTTCTTCGACAACCTGCATAATCAAAGATTCAAATTTTTGATTAGTCTTACCCTGTATTTCAATAAAAGTATGCAAAGTATCTTCTAAAGAATTTCTAGAAGATTGAGGTGCATGGTATGGTGCAGGATATGATCTAGAGGGTTGTGCAGGCTGCTGGTTTTCAGACTTCCAGCTGAAGTTGGGATGATTACGCCATCCTGGGTTGTAGGTTTCAGAGTAAGGTGTGAAGGGCTTTTTGTACATACCCAGAGCATTACTTTGTTCCTCATACATACCATTCATGTTAGTATGTGTAGGACACTCTTGGGAATGATGATCTATCCCACCACAGACAACACATGGCCCAAAAGATTCTGCATGATTAGCCGTGTGTGTTGGTTTTGAGTTTTTGGTTTTCAATAACTCTAATTCTCTGGTGAGCATTTCAACCTTAGCCTTAAGGTTATCCTCCTCCCTTAGATGGTAAATACCACCACTCAAGTTTCCTGTAGGTCGTGACCTGTTTGTGCTATCAGTAGCACTAGGTCCAGTCCAAGTATGAGCTTTTTCAGCAAGCTCATTGAGGTACTCTATGGCCTCATCGGGATTTTTCTGTAAAAATTCTCCATTGCACATCATTTCCACGAATTGACGTTCCCTGGGCGTAAGCCCTTCATAGAAATAACTCACTAAGCGCCAATTCTCATATCCATGGTGGGGACACATACTCAGTAATTCTTTAAATCTTTCCTAAGACTGGTACAAAGTCTCACTATCCTTTTGTGCAAAGGTAGAGATTTGTCTTTTTAAAGCATTGGTCTTATGTTGGGGAAAGTATTTATTGAAAAACACTTGAGTCATCTCACTCCATGTTCCAATAGACCGTGGTCTTAGTGAGTACAACCAACTCTTAGCTTTATCTTTCAAAGAAAAAGGAAAGAACTTTAGCCTTACCGTGTCGTCAGTGGTATTTTGATTGTGGAATGTTGCAACTACTTCCTCAAATTCCCTAATATGAACATAGGGGTTTTCATTTTCTAGACCATGAAAAGTCGGAAGTAATTGTATCATTCCTGTTTTGAAATCTACATGACGAACATTAGGTGAGAACATAATACAGGATGGTGTGGCTGTTCGTGCGGGATGAAGATAATCTTGGAGGGTTCTAACAGGTTGGTCCACGTGTTCACTCATCGCGTCAGAATTGGAAGAATTATCAAACAAGCGATTAGAAAAATTAGATTCTGAATCTGATTCTAGCACGGGTCTACTAGCAAACCGTCCAAAAGCGTCTCTGTACCTGCGCATGCAAAGTAAAGAAAAGGGTAATACTAAAAAAAAAAAAAAAAATTACGAAAAGAAAAGTAAAATAAAATAAAGATGCAGAAAGCTAAAAAGAAAATGAACGAAGTTACGGCTTTTTTTTTTTTTTTTTTAAAAACTACTAAAAAAAACTACAAATTCTTCTACCGTCTCCCCGGCAACGGCGCCAAAATTTGATTACGCCCAAAGAATAACGCGGTCGTTTGCAGTATAGCTTTGGGGTGTCGATTCCACAGAGAGATGGATTGAGAAATTGAAGAACAGTAACGAAATTAACAAAAAGATTTAGATGAGTGCGAAAAGTAAATTTTAGAGTGTGACGTAAATTAAAACTAAATGAGTAATTTGAACAGTATAAAAATGAGACGAAAAGTAGAGCATCGGGAATCCTTTGTATATAATTGGTATTTTAATTATTTTCGATTCATTAATAACTCAATTGAAAATTCTATGTCCAAATTTTCAATCGGAAAATAAAACATTAATAACCAGATTTAAATCAAATGTAATCTTTCGAAAAATCATTCGTCGCAATATAAGAAGAGGAATTGTTATCGATATTAAGGAAATTCAATGTCGACAATATACTCGTAGAGCAATATTGCAGCAGAGAATTAAATTAAAATAGATAACCAATTGAACCAAACATAATCAAAGGATTATTGCATTCAATAGAAAAAGCATGACTGAATCTATAAATGAAATAAATTCTAAGATTATTTGGTGACGAAAATATTTATAAATTTCAAATGACTAAACAAAAGAGTTTAATATTTGAAGAACACATATATGAATCAAAAACAATTACAAATACCATATATACAAATTCATCCCTAGCTCTACTAGAAAATTAGTTACACATATTGAAAATATGCAACAAAAATTCTCCAAAGAAAACTATAATAGAACTAGCCATGTTTTCTCTTCTTTTGTTTTTCTTTTCTTTTCTCAAACTCTCTAAAATATTTTTTCAAGTCTCCAAGCACACCCTTTCCTCTTACGTTGGATCCATATATATAGACATTTCCATCCAAGTTGCCTAACCAAAATCATAATTAGACGTAACCGTGTACCAATTGATGTCCAATATGTGGTAGGATACCTTTAGTTGGCTGAGAGTGAAATGGAATGAGGTGTATGTATTTATGTGGTTCTTCTTTTTATTTTATAATTTTAAGTGCCATGAGTTTCTTTGCATGCATGTGAAACAATCTTCAAAGATTGAAGAGGTAAAGTGCCGTGTATGAGTTTCTTCCTCCCTTGCTTGCCTTGTGTTGCCATGTGTTGCCATGTGTTGTCATGTGGTGCCATGTGCTGCCATGTATTATTTAATTAGTTTGCTTTTCAATCAAAATGATTATGTTGGATGGGAGATAATGGAGAGCACCGAATGGATTTTTGATCTTGAAATGCCGTATATAATTTTTCTTGCTCCCTTGTGTTGCCATGTGTTGATTGCTTTTTGAATTGATCATGTTGGTTTGGATATTTTGGAATCACCGATTGGTTTTGAGTCTTGAAATGCCGTGTATAATTTTTCTTGCTCCCTTGTTTTGCCATGTGTTGCTCCTATCTTGCTTGCCTCCTCATTCCTTTTGGCTACTTTGCTTCTTTGAGTTTGGCATGTGTTGCTTTGCTTCCTCTTCCCGTTAGTTGTCTTGAAGAAACTTGAGTGCACTTCATCTTGCATATGAATTGATCATTGCATTTCCAAGTTGGTGTAGGAGTGCTTGCTGGAAAATATTATGATGACATTTGGATTTGATGCAAGTGGCTGAAAAATATCCAAGAACGTCAAGTGCAGGTGCGTCCACTTGATGGTCGATTTTGTCTTGGATTGAGTGGATATCTCTTAAAACATAAAACATAAAAGTTATAGATATTTCTCTTGCGGTTCTATATCATCTTGAATCAGCTCAATCGGAGATTGGATGAGAGAGTTATGCCCATATTACGAAAATACGTCAGAACTGTCTAAAATTCCGCAATTATCTTCATTTGCTCCTAATGCCTCTATTTGTGTCCTAAATCAAAATATAAGAATAATGAGTATATTTAGGCATCAAATAAGAATAAAGTATTAAACATTAAGAGAGGAAAATATGGCATTTTATATTCTCATCAATATAATAAATCAATATATAATAAATCATGCTTATATCTATTTCAAGATAAATGACCATTAATTTTATTAACATGAGTTATATTCATTATTTTCTCATTTCTTTTAGCATTTAAATAGAGTATTTAGAGTGCATTTTTGTGCACTCATCACTTCCCACCAAAACTTTTCTTTTAAATCTTGATACATCTTAGTACTTCCAGGATGAGCAGTATATGGTGTACTATGAGCTTCTTTCATCAACCTTTCTTTCAATTCTGGGGCATCCGGAATGATTTTCCTTCTTCCAAAGTATAACATTCCATCGCCTGAAATCATAAAGTGTGGAGACCCTTTTCCTTCCAGTACTTGTTGTTTTATCTTCTCTAGTTTAGCATCCTTTTGTTGTTTTTCCTTAATTTCCTTGTCCGTTAAAGGAACAATTTCTTGAATCTCCATTAACTTGAGGTCCTGTGATAATCTGTTCACCAGAATTTCTCGCATTGCTGCTAGCACGGAAAATTCTTCTGCTTGAACTTTCCTACTCAAGGCATCGGCTACCACATTAGCCTTTCCAGGGTGGTATTTGATTTCGCATTGGAAATCACTTATAGTCTCTATCCACCTTCTCTGTCTCATATTCAAGGTTTTCTGGCTAAAGAGATACTTGAGACTCTTATGGTCCGTAAATATTTCACACCTTTCTCCATATAAGTAATGCCGCCAAATCTTTAGAGCAAACACTACAGCTGCTAACTCTAAATCATGCGTGGGATAATTCTGTTCATGGTCCTTAAGTTGTCGGGATGCATACGCAACTACTCTTCCTTCTTGCATTAACACACACCCCAATCCCATTCTTGAGGCATCACTATATATCACATAAGGTTTATGAGGTTCTGGCAAAGCTAAAATTGGTGCTGTAGTCAATCTTTTCTTTAGCTCTTGAAAACTCTTTTCACATTGTTCACTCCAAACGTACTTAGCATTCTTTCTAGTCAGTGCTGTCAGAGGTGCAGACAGTTTGGAAAATCCTTCCACAAATCTCCTATAGTATCCAGCTAATCCCAAGAAGCTTCGTATTTCATGTGCATTGGTTGGTTGCTGCCACTCCATCACTGCTTCTACCTTTGCTGGATCCACGGAGACTCCTTCACTTGAAATAACATGACCCAAAAATTTAACTTCTTGTAGCCAAAATTCACATTTACTAAGTTTGGCATACAGCTGATGTTTCTGCAAAATTTCCATTACTACTCTCAAATGCTCTTTATGATCTTCATCAGTCTGAGAGTAGATCAAAATATCATCAATAAAAACCACCACAAACTTGTCCAAATATGGTCTAAATATCCGGTTCATCAAATCCATGAATACTGCTGGTGCATTTGTCACTCCGAATGGCATAACCAAAAATTCGAAGTGCCCATATCGGGTTCGGAAAGCAGTCTTAGGTACATCTTGCTCCCTGATCTTCAACTGATGATAGCCAGACCGAAGGTCTATTTTTGAAAACACAGTTGCTCCTCTCAATTGATCCAACAGGTCATCTATCCGTGGCAACGGATATTTATTCTTAATGGTAACTTTATTCAATTCCCGGTAGTCTATGCACATCCGCATTGTCCCATCTTTCTTCTTCACAAACAATACTGGTGCTCCCCATGGGGATGAACTGGGCCTGATAAATCCTTTTCTCAAAAGTTCCTCAATCTGAGTTTTCAATTCTTCTAATTCCACCGGTGCCATCCTATACGGAGCTTTATGAACTGGAGTTGTGGCCGGTTCCAATTCAATAACGAATTCTGCTTCTCGATCAGGAGGTAGTCCCGGTAGATCGTCAGAAAAGACTTGAGGAAAGTCTTCCACCACAGGAATTCGTTGAATACCTTTAACAATTTCTGAGGAGTTTAACATGATTACCTAGTAGCCCTTAGTTTCTTTGTTAATACTTTTCTTTATTCGCTTAGCAGTTACTATGGAGGAAACTGCCTTTAATATTTCTCCCTTGTAACAAAATTTCTCTTTCTCGGGTAAGTCAAAAACTATTTCCTTTCTGCGACAGTCCAGTCTAGCATAATACTTGGCCAACCAATCCATACCTAAAATTAAATCAATTCCATCAAATGGAATAGTATCAGATCAGCGACCAGTTGTGAACCTCCAATTTCCAAGGGGCAACTTTTTACCATCCGGTGGCATCCTGCTACCTTTCCATTGGGCATGACTACTATGACTTTTTGGGCCAAAAATTCTGTTTCTAAGTCACACCTTTGGACACACTCATATGAAATAAAGGATCTTGTCGCTCCCGAATCAAAGAAGGTATAGACCATGCATTGCTTCAATTTAACCTTACCTAAAGAAAATTTTATTCTACTATTATTATCATTACCACTCCCAAAGAATCCATTCATTAACTAAAAGAGGAGACTTAGAAATTTACCAGTAATGACGTTAGCGTCTATTGTCTCGTCTGCCTCCATATCCACTTCACCAGGCGTGATAGCATACACTTTAGCTTTCGCAGGAGCTTTGGCTTTTCCTCCGGGTAGAGCTAATCCTTGAGAGGTATTTTGAGGGCAGTCTTTGATCAGATGTCCTGGCCGACCGCATCTATAACAAACTCTATTATCCACTCGACAATCTCCCTGATGTCGACGTCCACATTTTGCACATTGCGGAAATAAAATCGGCATATTTGGATTAATTGCTACTCCTTTTCCTCTATCCGTGGATCTAAAATTTGTTTTCCTCCTAGCATCATTTCCTCCAGAAAATTGAAATCTTCTTTTTCCATATGTTTGAGCTTGCGCCATAACACTCCTCTGTTCAGCTTCCGCTATGGCTGCTACATTCACTAGTTCTTGAAAATTCTCAATTTGCAAACATGCCACCTGCATACGAATTCGTGGCTGCAGTCCTTCTTGAAACTTCTGGGCTCTCATCTTTTCAGTAGCTACCAGGTGCGGAGCAAATCACGCCAATTCCATAAATCGTGCTGAGTACTGTTCTACCGACATACTGCCTTGTATTAACATAGTAAACTCCAAAGCTTTCTGCCGCTTCATAGATTCCGGAAAGAATCGATCGTCGAACTCCTTCTTGAACCTTTCCCATGTAGGCACTACATTTTCTCCCAATTCTAACTTTAGCAGCTTTCGCTTTGTATCCCACCACAGTCCGGCTTCTCCTTGTAACAGATGTCCTGCATATTGCACTTTCTGAACTTCGGTGCAACTACTAATTTCAAAGGTGCGTTCCAAGTCTACAATCCATTTATCTGCCTTTAATGCTCCTTCCGTTCCCATAAAGGGCGGGTATCGATACGCTAGAAACTTTTCATACGGACACCCTTGAGCTTCTCTTCTATTTTCATTCTGCTGATGATAACGACTCTGTTCTATTTGGTTTTTCACCACTTCCGCCATTTGCCGAATAGCTTCAGCTATTGCCTGGCCTCCTTCCAATGGGGAATTTTGCGCTACTGATCCCCCTTCCAAGGGTGGGTTCCGTGTCCTCGGCTCTTCTCCCGATAATGGGTTCAGTGTCGTCTGCCCTTCCCCCAACGGTGGGTTCGATGGCGTCTGTCCTTCTCTCAACGGTGAGCTTGGTGCCGTTTGCTCTTCAGTACGTGGAGGGGTAACCAGAGAAGGATTCTCGTTCACCACGTCTACTCGTTTCAAGGGAGGACGACCTCTTGGCATATTGTTTTCCTGAAATACACCCAACTTTACCATAAGCTATACTCACTTTAGAAACTTCCAAATTTCTAAAATCCAAACATTCATCCATATTACTCCAAACTTCAATCTGATAAAGATTCAAGCCTATACTAGTACCATGTGATCCATTTTTCCTAGGACACGTAGGTTTTACCCAGAGACGTAATTGCTCTGATACCAATCTGTGACGCCCCCAACTTACGTCTGGGATTTAACGTAAATTAAGGTGTCTGGATGAGCAACACTTGGCTACTCACCCTCGTACTTAACAAGACTAAAAAGCATAACTCACTAAATTCGCAGCGGATCAGGTTTTAAATATAAAACTTTCTAAAGATCACACGGAAATATATATACAACATTCATTAAAACTTAACATTGTACTTTATACATATACAAGACCCAAACTGTAGCAAAATATTTTACATTCATCCCAAAAGAACTTTCCTTCACCTCACTCTTTCTCTCTCTTAACCTCGGGGTAATCTCTCCCATAGCGAAACCTATCCATACTAATACTAAAGTCTCGCTGGAGCTGTTGTCCCTGTGGAGTTACACAAACCCCACACATGGACAATGAGTCATCTACTCCTAAGGTTATACAACATCCGGTACGTCGCCTCTCCTCAGCAAAAGTGGATGCGTCAAGACTCCAAGCTCCGGTGGGTCTGATAGGAGGTTCGAAGGAAACAAAAGAAACGTCCATATAAGGACTATAGTCGGAAAGTCCCTCAGGACTCCCCGAAGTCTCCTGCCTCATCGGGGCTGTCCCCCTGCTGGTCATTGAATCCTGTATGAAATAATATGCACGAAATATATGGAGCCACAAAAGAGTGAGATTTCGAATGAAATCTCAGTAAGTACATAAACAGCTTAAAGGAAACAGGGAAAACAACCACAAATTTATTACCACCAATGACACGGGAAATACCCTAATATACTCCTCACAAGACCACTGTCTAACTGACACTTTTCTTAACTCATCCATGATCTTATATTAAATTACACCGTTTTCCCTTAAAAAAATTTTATTCTTTCTTATCACTGATGGGCGTTACGTATCGCCGTCCCCATCACATACACTCATCAATCATCCGGGCGTTACGTATCGCCGTCCCCGTTATGATGAGTCTGGTGTCAATCATCCGGGCGTTACGTATCGCCGTCCCCGTCATGACGTGACTAACTTAATCTTTAAACATTATTTTCTTTTTTCTTTTTTTTATTCTTCTCTTATACACATGAGTTATTTCACTTATAACCCTTCCCATTTGAAACACCACTTCTATTCTAAGAAAACCCTAAACCTAAGCAAAACAGGGCATCTCGCTCGAGCGGCCTGTCGAGCGAGTATCGAGCGAAGTCTCGGGTTGGGACTCGCTCGAGTGGGGTATCGAGCGACAGTCGAGCGAGGGTTCAGATTTTGCCTTCGCTCGACTCACATGTCGAGCGAGAGTCGAGCGAACTCACGGCTCTAAGGGTTTTCCTACTCAAAACATGCCAATCTTTTCCATACACCCTATTTATCTTCTTAAAAGCTTAAATCTAAGTTTCTACAATTTTATTAAACACATTAACAAGACAACTTATAATCAACCCTACTCATGTATCCATTTCTACTTAAACATGTTCTTAAATGTTCACTACTATTAAACATAACTCAATCATGCCAATGAACCACTTCCATGCTTAAATTAAGCTAGAATATGGACTTACAATTTCTTCCAAGCTCAAGAGAATTGATCCCACCAACTTCTTGCAAGTTTTCTCCCACACACACTCACTTAGCTCACAAGTGATCACTTTGAGGGTTTGGGGAGGGTTTTCTGGTATGGCTTCAAAAGGCAAGTGCTCTCTCCTTCTAAAGGAGCTTAGGAAGCTCTCAAGGCTCTATTTATAGGGTGGTGGTCGACCAACATGAGGGAGAGAAAAGGAATTGCACCTAAGGTGCCCTAGTTGGCAGATTTGCATGTGATGAGGTGTCCATCTAAGGAAATCTAATGATGAGGATTAAGCCTCCCAAATCCTAGGCTTTGCAGCTGGATTAGTCATCCAAGGGCTCACATTTGAGGTGGTTTGGCTGCCCATTTTGATCCATGGCTGAGAAGCAAGCTAAAGGGATAAGAGGTGAGGTGGCATTTCACCTAACCATGCATGCATCTCCCATCTCCAGCTCTCTCCTTGTGTCACACGCCCCCTTCCAGATTTTCCTACCCATTTGGTTCCTTCCCAACTCCCTTAGGTCTCCCCTCAACAAGTTCTAGAAGGTCACTTCATAGTTTAGTTAAGGTAGAGCCAAATTTGATCCACTTAGTCACCTATCAACCAGATTTTGGCTCCCCTTGAATTCCCATCACACTAACTATTCAATTGACTTCCAAATCAACTTTCCATCCATTCCTTACTATCCCTACACATGTCCTAATCCCATAGAATCCTAAAAACAGTTGCCTAATTAGTTACATGCCCCAATCTAGTTCAATTATCCAATTCGGGTTCCATTTAAGCCCATTCCAAAGCTGCCTACTTGATTCCCAAATAAGTTATTGATTCCTTCCGAATCTCAGGAAACTTCAAACATAAAAGTTTTATATCTATCTCTTAGGGTTCTATACCAATTGGAATCACCTCATTTGGACCTCATATGAATAACTTATACTCGTTTTTCTAAAACTCGACAGATTAATCCGAAAATGCCTAATTCCCAATACTAAGTGAAATCTCACATTTCTCAACTAAATCTCCCACTCTAATTTCCTAATAAATAAATGCATCAAATAAATCTCCTTAAAATAATATCCATAAAATAATTTACCTTAGAAAATTTGGGCTATTACAAAAATATGGCATTTTATATTCTCATCAAATTCCCTGACACTTAACTTTTGCTCGTTCTCGGGCAAAACTCTAATCTACTTTTCCAAAAAATACCAAGATTGCAATGTTATTAATAAAGGTCAATCAAATTTTTTTAGAACTCATAACATATCATGAACAAACAACTTTAGTCATCATTTTCACTTGACGATAAAGTAAACTAAAAACGCAGACCTTCACGAAATTTAACGTTGAATTCTCATGTGTTTGGAAGGTATGTGTTTTGCTCAAATTCATCTCAATGGAAATTATCTACCATAAGCTTGCATATCTTCTCATTCTCCACCACTGGAATTACATGCATAACACGAATCATAAGGACTTTTCAAGGGATGTAATGGGGTTAGGGTTAGGCTTAAGGTAGGAAATATTTGGGAGTGTAGCTCAAAAGTCATAGAAGCTAGTGGAGTAAAAATTAGTCAACTCAAGTTTGAGTATATAAGACATGTAAAACCAATCTCCTCATTTAGCAGCTTCTTCATTTTTTCTTTAATGTATTTAAACCAAATAAAACTCCTGTGTTGAAAAAGAGATTGTTCAAAATGAACTTTTTTTTTATTTGTAGCATGGAACGATCATTTGCAACAACTTTCACTTTGCATATAACATAAGTAAACAGAAACCTTTCTTGAATTTTTTTTTTTTAATAGAATTCACGAATTGAGAGTGAGAACATATTCCATTTCACCATTTATAGCCATATCACAAATCCAGACACCCCTACAATTATTTCTTGCACATCCATGAACAATTTTCCACTAGCTCTATAGCTTGGGTAAAGATATTATTTTTTAGGTTTAAGGCTTGTAATGTGGGTTTACAACAAATGAAAATGATTAATAAAGCTCAAAGGGGTTTCAATAAGGAAGAATTAATTATCAGGTAAGCTATTTGGCTTATGTAGCTTGTAACAAAGAGGGCCTTAATCATGTTCATGCATGCATGTATCAATGTGATTTCAAAGAGAATCAAGGCAAGTTCTAGAGAATTAAATCAATAAAAGAATATCTCATATGAAAGAAAATGGTGAGACTGATATGGATATGTCAGTCTACAGGCTCAAAATCTCACTGGCTTTTGTCTACCAAATTTAGTCACTATCATTTTTCAAGGAAAATAACTAGACTAAGTAATTTGGAAGATTACTTATTCAATCATGTTATGAATTTTTTTTTTTTTATTATAAAAACGTATTTAAAACACAACCTAAATTCCCTCCCCCACACTTAAAACTTCATTGTCCTCAATTTAAGGTTAAAAGCAAAGAAAAGACAAAAAAAATATATATAAATGAGAGAATAAGAAACAAACTCCCTTTGAGTTGCCTCCCAAGCAGTGCCTTTGTTTATTGTCGTTGGCTTGACTTAAGGTTTTTCTTCTTTAATAAGAATAAATTGGATCCTCAAGATCCAATTTTGTCGTATTCTCTACTTGGAATCCTTTTTGGAAAGTCTTAAGCCTATGGCCATTTACCTTAAATATTTTGGAAGTTGCTAAACTTTGAATTTCAACTGCACCATGAGGAAAAACATTAGTAACGACAATAGGTCCAATCCAAAGTGAACGCAACTTACTCGGAAACAAACGTAGCCGTGAATGGTATAAAAGGATTTTTTGACCAACTTTAAATTCCTTCCTAGAGATCATCTTGTCATGAAAAGCTTTCGTCTTTTCCTTGTAGATCCTTGCATTCTCATAGGCATCATTGCGAATTTCCTCTAACACTTGTAATTGTAACTTCCTATGTTCTCCATTTTCATCCATTTACATGTTGAAACCCTTGATAGCCCAATAAGTCTTGTGTTCTAACTCAACTGGAAGGTGGCACAGTTTCCCAAAGACCAATCGATAAGGTGACATACCAATGGATGTCTTATACATAGTTCTATATGGCCACAAGGCATCATCCAAATGCAAACTCCAATCTTTTCTACTTGGATTGACTGTCTTTTTAAGAATGGACTTAATTTCTCGATTTGACACTTCTGCTTGTCCACTAGTTTATGGATGATAGGCAGTTGACACCTTGTGGGTTACATGGTACTTTCTCATCAAAGTCTCCATAGTTCGATTGTAAAAGTGAGTACCTCGATCACTTATTAAAGCTCTTGGAATTCCAAACTTGGAGGATATGTTAGACTTGATAAAATCTGTAACAACTTTAGAATCATCAGTCCTGGTGGCTTTAGCTTCCACCCAATTCGAGAGATAATCAATAGCAAGCAAAATATAAATATAACCGAAAGATACAGGAAATGGTCCCATAAAATCGATGCCCCAAATATAAAAAATTTCACAAAATAGTATGGGGGTTTGTGGCATCTCATTCCTTCAGGATATATTACCTATCTTTCGATAATGATCGCATGACTTACAAAAAGAATATGAGTCTCGGAATAAAGATGGCCAAAAGAAATTACTTTCTAGTACTTTTCTTACCATTCTCTTAGTTCCAAAATGACCTCCACAAGCATAAAATGAAAAAATGTGAGGACGGAAAAAATTTCATTTTCAAGAATGCATCTTCTTATCACTTGATCTGCACAATGCTTCCATAAGTATGGATCATCCTACACAGTATTTGGCATCACTTTTGATCTTGTCTCTTAAAGCCTTAGACAAACCGGGAGGTAAAATGTTAGTAACCAAATAATTCACAATATTCGCATACCAAGGTAATGTCACACTTGTGAAGAACAATAGTTCGTCAGGAAACGTTTCCTGCAGACAAAGTTCATTTTCCACATGAACTAAATGACTCAAATGATCTGCGACAAGATTCTCTGTCCCTCTTTTATCTTTGATTTCCAAATCAAATTCACTCAAGAGAAGTATCCATCTTATTAATCTTAGTTTTGCTTCTTTTTTCGTCATCAAATAACGAAGAGCTGCATGATCAGAATAAACAATGGCTTTAGTACCAAGCAAATAAGATCTAAACTTTTCTAAAGCAAACACAACAGCTAAAAGTTCTGTTTTTATAGTAGAATAATTTCTCTGGGCATCATTCAAAGTTCTTGAAGCATAATAAATGGCATGAGATGCTTTTCCAATTCTTTGTCCCAAAACAGCGCCTACCGTATAATCACTTGCATTGCACATTATTTTAAAAGGAACATTTTAGTCAGAGGGTTGGATAACTGGGGTAGAAGTCAATAGTTCTTTCAGCTTATCAAACGCCTTTTTACATGTCTCATCAAGCTCAAAAACTACATCTTTTTGTAGCAACTTGCAAAGGGGTAATGTTATTTTGGAGAAGTCCTTGATGAATCTGCGGTAAAAACCTGCATATTCAAGAAAAGAACGAATTTCTCGCACACTAGTGGGATAAGGTAAAGATTGAATAATATCAACTTTGGCTTTATCTACCTCAATTTCCTTAGATGAAACAACATGTCCCAAAACTAAATCTTGTTCAACCATAAAATGACATTTTTCAGAATTTAACACGAGGTTAGTGTCTATACATCTTTGAAGAATAAGTGTAAGGTTATGCAAACAATTATCAAACGAGTCTCCATAAACTGTGAAATCGTCCATAAAGGCTTCTATGATATGCTCAATATAATCTGAAAATATGCTAACCATACACCTTTGAAAAGTGGCTGGGGCGTTGCAAAGGCGAAAGGGCATGCGAAGATATGCAAAAGTCCCAAATGGGCATGTAAAAGTCGTCTTTTCTTGATCTTCTAGAGCAATTGCAATCTGAAAATAACCTGAATAACCATCAAGAAAATAATAGCAAGAATGACCAGCTAATCTTTTAAGCATTTGATCAATAAAAGGTAAAGGAAAGTGGTCCTTATGGGTTATAGCATTTAATTTTCTATAATCTATACAAACCCGCCACCCATTCTGAACACGAGTGGGTACCAACTCATTATTCTGGTTTTTTATAACAGTTATTCCAGTCTTTTTTGGAACCACTTGAATCGGACTAACCCAATTGCTATCCGAAATAGGGTAAATCACTCAAACTTCAAGAAGTGTGAGGATCTCCTTTTTTACTACATCCATCATGGGCGGGTTCAATCTTTTTTGTGGTTGACGAGAAGGTTTTGCTCCCTCTTTAAGTAAGATACGATGCATATATATAGATTGACTAATTCCTTTAATATCTGCAATCGTCCAACCAATAGCCGTCTTATGCTCCTTAAGGACCTGCATAAGCTTTTATTTTTGCAGTGCACTAAGTTTATTGGAGATAATCATTGGTAATGTTCCTCCTTCTCTAAGGAACATGTACTTGAGGTAACTGGAGAGAGGCTTCAAATTTGGAATAAAGGTATGCAAAACAGAGAGTAAAGGCCTTTTGTCAAAAACTGGGAAGGTAATATAAGGAAAATTACCTGACTGTTGTAACTTTGGAGAATCATTCAATGCTGCAGTAGTTTCTTGCAATTCAGTACTAAAGGTTAACTCCTCATTCTCTTTCTTAATATGTTTACTAATGGCAACTTCCAAACCATATTTTCTATTAAGTTCAAAAGCTTCCTGTATTAAATAATGAATCACATCAATAGAAAAAATAGGATTATCATCATCAAATTTCATGGTAAGTGTGTCACTATGAACATCTATCTTAGTCTTAGATATCTTTAAGAAGGGTCTTCCTAACAAAATAGGAGCATTTTGATTACCATTTTACATATCAAGCACATAGAAATCAGTAGGGAAAAATAAACCATTAACTTGTACAATTATATCCTCAACTACACCCTTAGGATATGCATTAGATCTATCAGCCAATTGAATTACAACACCAGTTTTATTCAAATGTCTAAGTTTCAAAGAAGCATATATAGAATATGGCATGAAATTGATAGAAACTCCTAAATCTAGCATGGCCGTTTCAAATTTAGTGTTATCTACTGTACAAGGGATAGTAAACATACCTGGATCTTTGCATTTTGTAGGCAGTTTTCTTTGAATAACTGCAGAAACATTCTTCCCTACTCTCACCTTCTCACATCCTTTAAATTTCTGTTTCCTCTTAGTTGTACACAATTCTTTCAAAAATTTAGCGTAACGAGGTACTTGTTTAATAGTATCAAATAGTTGAATATTTACCTCATATCTTCGAAAAGTTTCATATAAATCTTTATTTTGCTCATCTTTTCTAAATTCAGCTAAAGCCTGGGGAAAATGGGGTATTGGTTTATAATCAGATAGAGGTAAAAACTTACGTTGAGGTCCGTCATTTTCATTGAGAATGTTCTTGTCTGCTACGGCATTTTTCTCTTTTTTCTTGTTCCGATGATACAGGAGTTGCTTTTACTGGAATTTCAACTCTTTACCACTTCTCAAGACGATTGCATTTGCATTCTCTCTTGGATTTACTATCGTTTGAGAGGGTAATTTTCTTGAACTCTGCACCTCTAGATGACTAATTGCAGTTGCCATTTGACCCATCTGATTGTCTAAATTTTGAATACTGGCCCTCGCCTCTTGTTGAAATTGTTTTGCCTCCTATTGAACTTGCAAAGTGTTAGTGGCAAGAGACTTAACAATATCTTCTAAAGACATACCAGAATTAGAAGTTTGGTCCTGTCGTTGTCTAGGGGGATATGACTGCTTATATTGCTGAAAATTTGAGCGGTTTTGAGTAACAGGCTGATTTATTTGTTGATTCCCATAGCTAAGATTGGAGTGATCCATCTATCCTGGGTTATATGTGCTCGAGTAGGGATCATACTTTCTTTATGGTTGTCTAGGAAAACCACTTGCCATATTCACTTGCTCAATGAGTTCCTCTTGAATAGTTGGGCACATATCGATTGGATGTCCTGTTACTGAACAAATTTCACAAACTTTCGCAGTTTGCATATTACCTACATCCATTTGACGAACAAGAGAAGTTAACTCGCAATTTGTTTTTCAATGGAGGAAACATTTACCTCATTAACTTGCTTAGATGGAAAGTCAAGCCTAGCGCCAAACTGTTGAGAATTGGCTGCCATATTTGCAATCAAGTTTCTTGCGGCCTCAGGAGTTTTATCTACTAGTGCTCCTCCACTAGCAGCATCAATCATACCTCTATTAGTGGGTAGAAGACCCTCATAGAGATATTGAATTAGTAGTTGCTCACTAATTTGATGATGGAGACAACTTGCACATAATTTTTTAAAACGTTCCCAGTATTCATATAGGGACTCTCCGTTGTGCTGCCTTATACCACAAATTTCTTTTCTAATGTTTGTTACCCTTGAAGCTGGGAAGTATTTTTCCAAAAATACTCCCGGGGGTAAATAATAGAGCCAATCCTTAGCCGAACCTGTCAAAGAAAATGGAAAAGCTCTTAATTTAATTTGATCTTCAGTCACCCCTGTGGGTTTCATACTTGTGCATACCACATGAAATTCCTTTAAATGCTTGTGAGGATCTTCACCTGCAAGGCCATGAAAAATGGGCAGAAGGTGTATTAGTCCAGATTTTAATTCAAAAGTAATAGTAGCATCTAAAGTAGGAAACATTATGCATAAAGGTTGTTGGTTCAAATTAGGAGCGGCAAGCTTTTTCAAAGTCTGATTTCCAGCCATGACTTCTTCTTCTAAATCAGAATCTCTAGCAAACAGGAAGTTAGAAGCCAAGTTGTCCTCTTCAGAATTTCTTCGATTTTCCTTCCTTAATCTGTGCAAAGTCCTTTTTATTTCTTGATCATATGACAAATCACCTTGATTAGAAAATCAATTTGCAATCATAAACAATTAAGGAAACTCTAATAAACCATAAAAAAAAACTACCAAATGCCTTTTTCAAAAAAAAAAAAATTCACAATAAGCACAAAAATTAACTAGAATAAATCCTCGGCAACGGCGCCAAAATTTTGGCGTGCTATCTCAAGCATCCAAAAATAAAATTCTATACTCAAAAAAAATATATGTACTAGTGTGAGTAAGGGTCGATCCCACAGAGAGTGATTAGCTTATTTTTATGCTATTAAGTAAAGAAGATGGGGTTTTTGATTGTAATAAGAATATCTTCAAAGGAAATAAAAATAACTAAATAGCAATTTAATTTCAAAATATTAATCAAAGGAAAAAGCATTGGTTGAAGTCAAAGTCCACCATCGACATTTTATAACTGATCATTGATACAATATAAATCAATTAATACTTTGAATATTCACTGTTAGAACCATTTTCTTATCTCTCCTTAATTTTAATTAATTAGAAAACAAGCGATCTAATTTATCCTAACTACGAAACAACCTAAGACAAGCGCTAAGGATTTAATCTAGTAGCAGCTTTAAGAATTAGAGAGATCGATGAAATTAAACAATACAAACACAAGCGGTTGCATTTAATTTAGTCGAGTGTTCTTCTTAAGTTCTAATAATTTCTGACGCAGCAAATTATTAAACCTTAATTGCTTCATAGATTAGAGAGATCAAACAATTACGGATTTGATATCTAATCTAGCAATAGATTATAACAAATAATAAACTAGCAGGCTTTCTAGTAATTAAATAAAATAATCATGAAATTAAGCCCATAAGAACATTTGATACTCAAAGTATAAATTGAATGATAAGAACAACTTAGATCTCACAGCTATATAAATGATAAGAACAACTTAGATCTCACGGCTATATAGATTCCGAAGCTTTCGTTTTCGTTGACCAATTACAAAAGTTTAATCACTCAAAATCATAACAAAAATATCAATCAAAAGAAAAAGAAGAGAAATGAGGTATTTGGTTTTTCTTTCAAGATAACACAATAACTCAACTAAACTTCAAAAGTATAGTCTTAGAACACACACCCCTCTCTTCTATTTATAAGCATTCTTTATGCAAGTTTTCATGACAAAATCATCACAATTTTAAGTTGCTTTGCCATGTGTCATTTTTGAATCCAAGTGGTTTGTAAGTTGGCATTTGATCATTTGTTTTTCCACCGTCCTTAGCTAAAATTTGCTTATAGCTTGAGTGTTCAATTTTGTTTCTTCTTCATTAGTTGCCTTGTATGACTTTGTATCTTGTGTTCAAACAATTTGTTTTCAAGAAACTTGAGTACACCTAATCTTGCATGTAAGTTGATCATTAAATTTGCATGTTGGTGCAGGATTGCTTGCTGGAAAATGTCGTGATAACATGTGGATTTGATGCAATTAGTTGGAATTGTGGCTGAAGAATATTCAGGAACGTCAAGTGCAGGTGCGTCCACTTCATGGTCGATTTTGTCTTGGATTGAGTCGATATCTCTCAAAAATAAAACATAAAAGTTATAGATATTTCTCTTGGGGTTCTATATCATCTTGAATTAGCTCAATTGGAGATTGGATAAGAGAGTTATTCACATATTATGAAGAGATGTCAAAACTGTCTAAAATTCCACAATTATCTTCATTTGCTCCTAATGCCTCTATTTGCATCTAAATCAAAATATAAGAATAATGAGTATATTTAGGCATCAAAAAAGAATAAAATATTAAACATTAAGAGAGAAAAATATGACATTTTATATTCTCATTAGACTACAAGTACCGGAAGAAAATGATAATCAAGATCAATATGCTTTGAGCGCTTGTGAGAAACTGGATTGGAACTGAGAAAGATGGCACTTTTGTTGTCACATAAGAGAAGTGACCGAGATGTAGTAGGGACGTGTAGATCACGAAGGAGATGTTGCAACCATAGAACCTCTACAGCAGTGGAAGCAAGGGCACGGTGCTCAAATTCACAACTGGAACGAGAGACAGTGGGTTGTTTCTTGGTGCTCCAAGAGACAAGGTTATCACCAAGATAAATGGAGTAGCCTGAAGTGGAGCGGCAAGTATCTGGGCAATCAGCCCAGTCAGCATCAAAATAAGCAATGATACTAATAGAAGAGGAGGCGGTGAATGTGAGACCAAAGTGGAGAGTGCCCTTAACACAACAGAGAATGTGTTTGACAGCTTGAAAGTGGTCTTTAGTAGGAGCATGCAGATACTGACTGACTGAGTTGACTGAGTGAGTAAGATCAGGTCGAGTGATAGTCAGGTATTACAAGGCACCAACAAGAGAGCGGTAAAGAGTAACATCAGTAAAGGAAGGGCCATTTGAAGAGAGACGCTGTCCAACAACCATGGGGGTAGCTACTGGTTTACAATCCAGAAGTTGAGCTCGAACAAGAATGTCCCGTTCATACTTGGTCTGACTGAGAAAGAGACAGCTAGAAGTAGAGGCCACTTCAAGACCAAGAAAGTAACTAAGGGAATCCAAATCCTTCGTAACAAACTCAGAATGAAGTTGTCGTATGAAAGTACCAAGAAGAGAGGGATCACGGCCAGTAACAATGATATCATCCACATAAAGGAGAAGATAAATAAGATGCTGGTGATGACGGAGAACAAATAAGGATGTGTCAGCGCGACTGCAAGAAAACCCAACTTGAGTAAAAAGGAGTTGAACCGTTGAAACTAGGCACGGGGAGCTTGCTTTAAGCCATAAAGAGCTTTCTTGAGTTTGCAGACATGGTCAGAAAAGCGTGGATCAACATAACTAGGAGGCTGCTCCATGTAAACGTGCTCCTGCAAAATACCATTAAGAAATGCATTTTTAACATCAAGTTGGCGTAAAGGCCAACCATGAGTAATGGCAAGAGAAAGAACCACATGAACAGTAGAGGCCTTGACCACCGGGCTGAAAGTATCTGTATAATTAAGTCCAGGTAACTGAGTGTAGCCCTTTGCCACTAGTCGGGCTTTGAGACGATCAATGGATCCATCGGAGAGATACTTGGTCCGAAAAACCCATTTTGATCCCACAATATTCGTATTGGATGGACAAGAGATGAGATCCCAAGTACGATTATCACGAAGGGCCATAATTTCTTCATCCATAGCAGTGAGCCAGGCAGGATTTTTGGCAACAGATTTAAAACCACGAGGCTCAGAGGAAGAGAGCAGAGCACATAATAGGCCGGAATCATGTTGGCTGAGATAGGCAGGGTGGCGTGGTCGAAAAACACCAACCTTGGCACGAGTAACCATAGGGTGTGAGGGAGTAGCAAGTGTTGACTTTGCAACAGGCTCGCTCTGAGCAGGAGAGTCAAGGGCTGGGGGTGCTGAGGTAGCAAAGGGGGGCTCAATTTTAGCAACCTGCATGGGTTCAATAAGTACATCAGTACAGAGACGACAATTACTGGGCCTGGGTCGAGAAACAGGGTCGGACAAAGTGCTTGAGGGCAGTGGGGCAGGTTGAGGGAGGTTATGAGCTTGAGTGGGCTCACTAAAGGAAGAAAACTCCAGGAAAGTGATAGATTGGACGAGAGAGGTGGGAATGAGGAGAAAATGAGTCTCATCAAATTTGGCATGATGTGTGACATAGATTTTTTGGGTGATCGGATCTAAGCAACGGAAACCTCTATAAGTCGAACTATATCCTAAAAAAATGCAAGGAATGCTACGAGGAGAAAATTTATTAGGAGTATAGTCACGCAAGCATGGAAAAACTCGATAACCAAAGGGGTGAAAGTTTATGTAGTGTGGAGCCTTACCGTGTAGGATCTCAAATGGAGAGATACCTCCAAGAAGTGGTGTGGGCAACCGGTTGATGATGTAGGTCGCAGTACTAAACGCGTCAACCCAATAACAAGCAGGGACGTGAGAGTGAAACAGAAGGGCGACACCCATTTCAGTCACGTGACAGTGCTTATGTTTAGCATGACCATTTTGAGATGGCGTATATGGGCAACACATTTGGTGATGGATGCTGGTAGAGCTGAGATGGGATTGAAAACGAATGCTATGAAATTCAGCACCACCGTCACTTTGAAAAATTTTAATTTTGCAAGATAATTGATTTTCCGCAAATGCTTGAAATTGTAGGAAAATATTGTAAAAATCAGACTTGAGTTTCATAGGATAAAGCCAGGTAAAACGAGAATGGTCATCAATAAATATGACATAATAAGAGAAGCCCATTTTCGATTTAACCCCCATATATTATAGTGAACAAGGTCCAAAATTTTGGGGGACCTAACATTATTTGTGGAAAAAGGGAGTTTGTGATTCTTTGCAAGTTGGCACGAGGGACAAATAGAAGAATTAGATAATATAGACGTAATATAAAGTTATCCTTTTTTATTCAATAAAGAAATGATGGATGGGTTTACATGCCCAGGGCGTGCATGCCATAAATCATACGACGCCTTAAGATCAGATTGTCATGGTTTAGTACGTATAGACTGTCATCATGTTTTTCGATTGCCACCACTGTTCTTGTGAATTTGTTCTAAATAACAAAGGAAGAATTAGTGAAAGTGGAAATCAGATATTAACTTGCTGATGGATAAAAGATTTTTAGTAAGGCGAGGAACAACTAAAACATTAAGTAAATGTAAATTTGGAGAAGGGTGAGAGGTAACAACGTCGGTGATGGGTAAAGAAGCCCCATTGTCCACAATAAGACTTTTCTTACCAACATATTGCTCGGAGGAGTGCAGTGATGCCGAATCCGGTGTCATGTGAGCCGAGGCACCAGTGTTAAAGTACCAATCAGAGGATGGGCCATCAGAGATTGAGCAACTGCTGTGAAAAGCCTCAGCCAGTTGCGCCGAAGGTTCCGGACGATCATAACGATTTCGACGCCCGTCCGCCGTGTGGCCTTCATTTTTGCAGATTTGACATTTCGGATTGTAAGGGCGCCGAGAGCGACCAGGACCAGTGGATTGTCCACTGGAATTTCCAGATGAGTATCCTCCCGAGCCATCATGGTGTCCCCCTCGAGAGCGTCGATTTCCACTTGAACGAGGTTGATTTCCGCGACCAGAGGAAGAGCGCGATGCTGTGAAAGCTACAGGAGAAAGGGAGTGAGTTTCCAAAGATTTTTGAAACAGGGCAAAGCTTTCGGCCAGAGGAACCAGGTCGTGGAAGGGAGTTAGCGGGGAGAGGGCCATCTGTGTGGAAGAGAAGCCTTCAAAATCAGTGCCAAGGCCTCTAAGAAACCAATGAGATTTGTCAATCTCATCCACTAGGCGTTCGATGGCCGTGAGTTGATCACACAGAGACTTGAAATCCCTAGAGTATTCAGCCACCGATCGGGACCCTTTCTTCATCAATTGTAGTTGGTCCTTGAGACGAATCTCCCGAGTTTTTGAACCGTGACTGAAAGCACGTTCAAGCGCAAGCCAGGCATCTCGAGAGGTAGAGAGGCCAACGACGGCTGCCATTGCTTATTCGGTCAGAGAAGACAGAATAAGGCTCAGGATGCGTTGGTCTTTGAGTTTCCATTCCAGAAATTTGGGATTGGGAGTAGAGTTCTCGGCTAGGGTGGCAGGGGGCTTGAAGACAGAGCCATCCACAAAACCAAGACAGTCTTGGCAATTCAGGAGAGGAACGAGCTGGCTTTTCCAAAGCAGGTAATTACTAGCAGAGAGCTTTATTGTAACCATGTGAACCATGGTATTGAAGGAGAGAGGTTCGGTCATGATGGAAGAGGGAGGAGGGAAGGGAAGAAAAAAGGACCAGATTTCGGAGGTTAAACCAAAGTGGCTCTTGATACCATGTGAACGTTTGTGAAATCACCACACATTGTATTGGTGAGTCTATTTCATTATATAGAATGTTTACACATATGTATATGGTAATTGCAGCAAGATAATATTTACTAATACATGAAAGAATCAATCTACAACAATCACTAAAGATTACATCTCTAATTATGGATAGCTACTGAGATTGCTGAATATCAGAGGAGGATTCTAGAGAATCCTTAACACCCCCAACCCTTGTTTTCCCAGAAAAATTCTTTAAAGAATGCGTGAAGGAGCTAGCCAGCAAACAGATCAATCCACGAGAATCAAATAAAGCCAGCAAAGTACCCTTTCGTTCAAGCACACCCAAGCCTTTCTGCCCACCTGCTCCGCCAATAACTGCCACAAGATCACCTCCTTCACCCGTTTGCTTCCGGCGTTCATGAGTTGGTACATTTCTCGAATAGCTGAGGTATTTGACGTCCGCTGAGGTAGTTTTTTAAAATCGTCTCCTCCATCACCTTGCCTCCACTGCGTTCTTGCGGATTAAGTGTGGTAAGAGTTATTTTTTAGCTTTGAATCTGTTCTAGTAACTTGGAGCTTTCCATTTATGTAGGGTATAAACATATTGAGAGTTCAATAGTTTATGTATCCCTTTTTAGGGTCTTGGAAGGATTTTAGCATATGTGTGGATTTATGTATCCCTTTTTGTTTTGCACTTTGGATTGTTTTCTGAGTTGATCAATGTGTACATTGATTATAATTTCAATGAATTTTTTGTATATTTTGGCCACAATTTCAATTTGGTGTCTTTGGCTAAACAAAAGAGATGGTCGATAACATTTTACACAGTGATGAATTAATGCGTTCTTGAGTTGATCAAATTTTTTTCTAGTTACATGGTGTTGTTTTATGGCGCTGTGCTGTACATCTTCTATTTAGAAGTGTTATTTCATATCAATTAATTATGTTAAAAGATTATTGGTGTTTTTGTTTTTTGTTTTTTGCTTTTAAAACATTAATGAATCTATTACATTTTATGCTCCTGTGATGATTTTGGCTATTTAAATCTCACTGAATTTTCTTGTAAGATGAACTTCTAGACAACAGAGTGGCAAGTAATGCTACACATATGAAATTGAATTTCCATTACTGTATTTTTGTTTGTAGTTCTATTCTTCAGGAAATCTTTTTGTTTGTTTGTGTGCATTAGTTATAAAATTAATGCTACATGTATTTATATTTTATTTATAAAATATGGACATTTGAGACCATTTAATACTTACTACTTGGCCAAAACTTTCAACTACATTGAAAAAAGCTTAATTGATGTGGTTAACTTGAATCACTTGTGAAAAAGATAATTTCGATCTTCATCCCTTTTTCTGCTTGAAAGCCAAAAAGGCCTCTTTTTACTTCTTGATCTTTCAGAAAACCAGCTTTACCTTTTTTTCCCTTTGATAATAACTGGTATTAGAACATTTGAAATCACGCTTGGCATTAACGAAGACATGCTGATTTGGCATTAACTCTGTTCTCATTAGTTTTACCTTTTCATATGTTCGGAAGGTTGAGTTTTCCAAATACTGATGAAAATTTTTAGCTCTTATGTTCTGTTCCTTTTCTCTACTCATCATATTTCCTATATATTCCTTTATAAACCATAGGTTTGAGTAACCTTTTAATTCCTCTGATCTCTCCCATTAATGCAATGAAAAATGAGCATTTTTGTTTCCCCTTCTAGTTCCTCCAATCTCTCTCCCTTGTATGGATTTAAAGAAACAAACAGGATAGTTTATTTATTTTTAAGTATGCAAACAGGATAATAGTCCTGCATTTAAAATTCTCAAAACTATGTGATCATGACTTGGTACACTAAGAGGCCATTACCTACAAATGTTAGAAAGAACCAATTGTGGTGGTATTCCCTATCACCAACCCCAATTATATTAATCTTCCTGCATTGTTGAAAATAACATTTTCATGGGGCATTAAGATTAATTCTCTTTCTTGGTAAAAATGAAGAACAGAAAAAAATTGTAAAGCAATCCTATTGAATTCACAGACAAGTCATGGAACTGAGGATTAAGCATTCTAGTGACTTGGTTATGTTCATTGACCTTCCAAATCTTGTGAACTATTCAAGGATTTTTTTTTTTAATTCAATTGGTAATTACCTACAGAAATACGATATGCTTGAATATGTTTCCCATTTGTTTCTACACTGGTGATTTTATGCGTGCCGTTGTGCCTCCCTTGTGTATGAGTGGTTAAGTTACTAATTGTAAGTGAAGATGGTATTTGTTATTATATCATTTTTCTATATTTAATACAAGCGTGGATTTGTAGTAATGATTGAGAGATCTGAGTTCTTTAAGATGGTGTAAGTTTTAATACTCATTACATGATTTATGTTGGTCTTTTCCTGTTTTTGGCAATGGCTTAAGATGGTGTAAGTTTTATTTCATTTGATGGCCTCTGTTGTTACCTTAGATTCTGTTATACTATAAAAAGTAGCAATCCTTGTATAAAAAGTAGCAATCTATGTGATTGCAGATTAGTTGGAAATGAATTGCAGTGCTTAACTTTCTTGTATGTTTTCCTACTTCTAACTTTCTTGTATGTTTTCCTTTGAATAACCTCTAACAGATGTCAGTCTTCATTTACTATAGTGCTTATTGTTTTCTATTGATTATTTGTGTTGATTTTTTTTCAGGTGTTGTTAGTTGGGCACTTTCAGATATGCACATTTCTAGCTTCTATTTTTGTAAGTGTACAAAGTATTTTTTTTGTAATTTTCGCTTTGGTGTTGATCACTTTCTGCTGCTTGTGCTTCTTATCATCTCATGCATGCAGTGGAAGTTGATGGTAGCAATTTAACAGGAGATTGAATAATTATCTTATTCGGTAGATCAGAAATCTGATCTCCCATTGCAGAATCCTCTTCATGCTGTAGTATCACAGGCCATTAATTATTAGAATATTGGTGGGGTATACTTAATAATTAAAATTGCTAAGTTCTAAAAAACCATTCACCCATTTTTTGAATCAATTGACTTCCAACCAAATAGGATCAATATGCAGGTTGTTGACATATAATTTACTTGTGTGCAGTTTGATAAAACAGTAATGCTTTCTTTTGTTATCTTGTGAAAAAAAAAAGCCTTCCATTAATTATAAGCAGGGATGCAAAAAGGAAATAGTGAAGCTGCCTCCGAGTATATATTCAGATAGCCAGTCCAATAAAAAAGGGGTCCAAAAATCGCCTAACTGTGATTCTTTAGTCTTTCTTCCATGATTCTTTGTTTAATATTTATTTCCAGTTTCTTTTTTGGACTCAGCATTGTTTATTGACACAGGCGGCCGACTGGCCTCCGTGTTCTTTTACCATAAGCTGTTAATTATAAATACTATATATTCAGTTTTTATTTTTCTTGGTGTTGCTTTTACGGAAACATACCTTTCCCTTTCATTGATAGTTATCTTATTAAAAGATTAGCTAGGCTTTATTCAATTAGATATATACCTTATTCAATCTCCTATTAAATTGCTAGCTATGTCAGTCTTTGTTTGGTATGCCATGTGTTGGCCTTTGATTCGCATGTCATTTGCTGATCTTTGATTGAGGAAAGTATTTAATTGTAAATTTTCTAAAACTTAGATATATTTTCTTTAATATGAGGGACGTATACCTAATTTTATTAAATAATCTTTTGTTATGGCCTTCAATTTGTGAAAGAGTAAATTCATAAAAAGAAAATCAATATTTATATTCTTTTGGGGATGTTTAATTTGTTGTATTTGTTGCATCAAATCCAGTGTTCGTCTATGTAGTTGCGCTATTAATTTCATCGGTATCCTAATATTCAAGTGATGTCTCTAACTTAGCTTGATCATTTGTATTTTTATTGTTTTTGGAAGTCTGGGTAGTATCTATCCATTTTTTTCCCTAAATGGATTTTAATATTTTGATGTCTCTAACTTTATAGGTGCATATGGATATTACCAGAACATGTGGATTGAAGCGGGTTAGATGATTTGACGAAGACAGTGGTTTGTACCTGAAGAAAGTATGGATTAGATGACTTAACGAAGAGACTGGTTTTTACCTGAAGAAAATATTACAGTTTATATTTGTAATAAACATTAGTTGCACCCATGTCATCCTTTTATTATTAGTTATACTATTGTAGGACTGTACATCATCGGCATCGGTGGCAAAACCGCCACCTACCGACACCCAACCGACCATACTATTGGTCTGATACGCCAACCGCCACCAACCTTACGGTGTCGGTGGCGCGTCGGCTTCGGCGTCGGCGCCGTGGTCAGTTTGCCCATCGGTTTGGGCCGGCCATTCAATTATCAATTGTTTTTTTTTTTATTTGTTAATCTTTTTGGGACTTTTTTTCATCTATTCTATTAGTCAATTATCAATATTAACAACATCAATTATCAATATTCTAGTAGTCAATTATCAACATCTATTTTAAAAAAATAGCTACTAACTAACAATTTAATAACTACTAAATTTTAACTTCTAATTCTAACTACTAAGTAAACAATAAAAATGTCTATTAGATGAGTCAATATTTAATAAAATTACCCATAAAATTAAAAATACAAACCAACATGGTACATGGCAACACAAATTGTTGTAAGTAATAACAATAAGCAAGCAACTAAAAGTCTAAAATACAAATTACAAAGTTACAAACCAGGTTAATCAACAACTAAAAAAGACAAAGACCAATAACTAAAAGGCAAAAAGTGTCTTCAATCATCACTCTTCAATCTTCTATATCTGCTACGCTTGTTTGTTCTCCCAATTCTATAAAAAAATAAAAAATGTTAATAAACTTGGATAAGAAAAAATAAATATAATGAATTAATAAAAATAAATAAATATTGAATGAAAAAAATATTACCAAATTCTTTCATAAAACTCTCGACATTATCCATGCTATCTCGAAAATCAATTGTGGTTGACGGATGGCACAACCAATTCTGAGTACAAATAAATGCCTCAACTATTTTTGGAGCCAATGAACTCCGAAAAGGATTTAGTACACGTCCTCCCATACTAAATGTTGATTCTGAGGCTATAGTGGAAACAGGCATGACGAACAAATCTCGTGCAAATCAAAAGATGGACTGTGTGCCTCATAACCATTTGATAAATATTAGTCCACCTCTGTTTTGAGAACTGTAGTTCCAAACTCTTCACTTACCTGATACCACTCATCCATCAATTTGTATCTCATGATTCTCTTCACTATCTTTTAAGGTTGTAAATGTCGAAGCGGTCACATTTGAATCACAACTCAAGATAGAACCAAATATATCATTGTACTCGTCGTATAAGTCTGTTAATAATTGTTTCACACTAGACACCAAAGACTCAGCACGAGTTTGATCATGTATTTTCCTCAAGTTCATAGTAAGAAGCCTTAACTTACTTCGAGTATCAAGCACAACGGTAATCAACAGCATCAAGTTCATCTTATCCAATGAACCCCAATACTTATTATATTTCGTTCTCATACTCGTGGCCATAGTCCTTAAAGACTCTCTAGGAGCCTCACTCAGCCTAACCAACTCTTTTTGGAGCATACAAATCTCCACAAAACTTGTATTTGCCGTGACATGAAGAGACCCAGAAAATCAACAAGTAGCATCATAAAACATCTTCAAAGATTTCACAAAAACTCTCACTGTCTCCCACTCATAAGCTCTAGGAGGCCCCTTTTGGTCATCACTAAAGTAAGAGAGAAAGTGATAATCCTCATTCTCGATCCGCCTAAAGCCTTTCTCAAATCTCTCAGCCACATCTAACATCAAGTAAGTTGAGTTCCACCGAGTTTGCACATCAAGGCACAACATTTTCTTACACTCAATGTTTTCCTTTTCTGCACATTTCTTAAACTTCATTAATCTAGCAGGGGAAAAGCGCACATAGCTAACCGCATTTCTAACCATTGCGATGACTTCACCACACTCTTTTAACCCCTCAGTCACGACAAAATTTAATATATGTGCACAACTGTGAGATCCCAGATTTACGTGTATTTTTACACGTTATTTTATTCTCGGGGTTAATTATTTTAATGTATTTTAATAATATTATTAGTCATGTTTTATTTGTTTAAGATATTTATTTGATCTATTGATTAGTTAATATTAGTTTTATGTTGTTCTTATAATTAAATATTGAGTTACGTTACTTTTCTTAGTAATTATTTTAATAATTGGAATTAAATTCTTTTATTTTATTATGTGATTTTATTTGATGTGCTTTCTTAATAATAATTAGTATTCTATAATTAAATTGTTCTTTAAATTAAATTAGTTTATTTTTGGACTTTAAATATCTTATTTTATTGATATTGAATGGTAATATTTTCAATTGGCTTTTATTTAATTTATTGTAATTTTTCTAGTAGTCCTATTTTTATTTTTTTTTCTTTTTTTTTTTTCTTTTTTCCTTTTTCTTTTTCTTTTCTTTCCTTTTTCTTTTCTTCCCATTTTCGGTCCCAGACCCGCGAGCTCCCCTGTTCGCTCCTCTCTCTCGCCGGTTCTTTCATCTCCACTCAGGGCCGTCGTCGGCCACCCACCGGCAACACTGCCCAGCCCAACCTCACCCCCACATGCCAGCGAGTCCAAAGGTACTGGTGGTGTCACCTCCGGCCACCCCACTGCCCCTACACAGCCCTTTACCCGAAATGAGTGTTTTAGCTTCCCTTGCATTTTCCGGCCACCCCTTAGCACTGGCAACCTACCAGCAGCCTCCTCTCACTCCGGCGAACATAACCCACTACCTAGAACCACCCAACTCTGCCGGTTGCTCCTCCACCCGAAATGGGTCCTTAAATGAGTTTATCCTCGCCGCGCCACCGTCTGGCAGTCGTGCATCTCACCTCCTCCACCAAAACACTCCCTTTGCCCAGTCGGTTATCCCCCTAGCTCAGTTTCCCTATACATGGCCCCACCTTCCCGATACAACCTCAAACCCGAAAATGGGTTTCCACCCTTTTGGAGCCCGATCCGCCACCTTCCGGTGGTTGTGCCACCATGCCACCACACCACCTCCTCCATAAGATTCCCCACCTTCCATTGAGTGTTTCCCTAAATTTTGGTATCAAACCGAGCACTTTAGCCTAACGTACAAGTGACCGCTACGAGTGCTACGGAATGACGTCTGCTCAAGGATTTACGCTTTTACCCGTTGTAAGTATTTTCCAAATAAATTTTAAGATTTAAATATATTTTTAGCATCAACAAGTATTGTATTTGGTTATTGTTAGAGTTTATTAATTGTTGGCTATTTGGTGCATGGTCGTCTGTACTGTGTATTTACGTGCATATTCATGTATTGGAAATGAAAATTGAGTTTTCATTCTGTTTATGGTTTTTAGGTGCGTGTGTATCACAACCCCAAGCCGAGATGGGGTATTATCTCGGTGGAGCTCCTCTGGTCACTCGGGAGCGGAATATACTGAGTGACGTTCCCTGGGTCGTTGCCGGGTGACGACGGGATCGGACGGGATGGTAACACTCTCGTGCCGACTCCGTGGCTCCTCTGCTGGCGGGAGCTAGGGGATGCCTGGTCATGGTACGTGCTGGGCACGGTTAGCTAGGCATCGCCCGTTTCGAAGTCACATGCGTGGTCGTTACCTTTAGTGTGATGATGAAAGCTATGGTGTGCAGATGGTCCATAGGGGAGATCATGGTGCATACGATTAATAAACAGATGTTTATGCCATTTTCTGGGAAAGTGGCAGGTTTTAATTATTGGTTTTACAGGGACCATTTTCTGGGAAAATGGTTGTGGTTTTAATGGATTTACGGACATCATTTTGTTGGAAAATGATGGATGATTTTATTCGAGTTTTAATTTGGGCCAAAATGGGATTTTGGTGTGTGTGGTTACTTTATTGATTTTGAGAAAGATATTTTAAGCCTTATGCATATGGTAATTTGTTCATGGTTGTTGTTGTGACATTAATGTATTTATTATCTTGGGTTTGTTTGGGTTGTACTTACCTGCGATGCCATTTTTAGCGTCGTAGTTTTTGGATGCAAATTTCGAAGAGGCTGAGCCTGAGGAGATGGCTCCGTCGTTGATGTGCTGTTATTATAAATGGTTATCTTGGGAAATTATTTTCCCCTTTTTATAAATATGTATTTGTTTAATTTGTATTTTGAATGACTATATTAAATCTCCTGTTGGAGAATTTATGTTAAATTAGTTTGTAAAATATTATTAAAAATTCTGGTACTTAGTTATTGACCTCAAATATCCGCTGCTTTTATTTATGTATGTCACCTGTACACACGTTTGGCACTTGTCGTTGGGATGTGTGACCCGTGTTATCATCATCCTGACGCCTCGATTCCCGTGTTCTTTTAACGGGAATTTGGGGGCATCACAACAACACCTAAAATGTATATACTTCCCTCCTAACACATTTCCTGTAAAATAATGCTTCAAGTAGGTAATAGCATTATCATTGGAACTAGCATTGTCAACAGTCACAATAAATATTTTATCAATTCCCCAATCAAGTAAGCACTGCTCAATATATTTCCCAATAGTGTCCCCTCGATGATTAGGGATCAAACAAAAATTAATGATTTTCTTTTGTAATTTCCAATCTTTATCAATGAAATGACAAGTTAGACACATATAATTTAAATTTTGTATCGATGTCCACGTATTGGTAGTCAATGAAACTCTCATGGCTCCATCTGTAAACAACTTTTTAAGTTTCGTCTTTTCAGATGCAAACAACTTCATACAGTCTCTTGCAACTGTGATCCTACATGGAACTTTAAATCTTAGTTCAAGCGACTAACACACATTTTTAAAACTGTATCCTTCAACAATTCTAAATGGCAATTCATCAAGAATTACCATCTCTCTAATGGCTAACCTCACTGCCTCTTCACTATATTTGTGGGTTACTATATTTCTCGCCACACCACTTTCACTCTCTCTAATCCGCTCTTGAGTTGTTGCCTCATCTGCTAATGTTTGTTGGTACTTATCTAGAGGTCCCTCTCTGTAAGAGTTTTTTGGACATGTTTCTAGATGTAACTTCATAGTTGAGGTTCCATTCCTCTTTGAGTGACAATGATAAGTTTTGCCACAATAAACACACCTAGCCCTAGACTCATCCGGGGGACAATCCTCCACTTTCTCAAAATGGTTCCAAATATAGGAGAGCTCTTTCCCCTTTCGTTTCCTAGGGAGTGGACAAATATTACTTTTAGGGACACTAGGGGGATTAGTTGTGTGGGTTTGGGTCTCTTCCAAATTAGGCATTCCCTCATCATTGTCAAGATCAATTGGAGTTGACGACGAATCCATCTACTGATCTAAATATAGAAAATATTGTCAAGATCAATAGTCACTAAACAGCCAATATTTTAAACAATACCCAATTCAGAATAAATCATGAAACAAAACCCAATCAAATTAAACAATACCCAATTCAGATTAAATCATTAAACAAAACCCAATCAAATTAAACAATACCCAAATCATATTAAATCATTAAACAAAATCCAATCAAATTAAACAATACCCAAATTAGATTAAATTATTAAACAAAACCCAATCAAATTAAACAATACCCAAATCAGATTAAACAATACCCAAATTAAATAATGTTTAATTGCTGTGTCCCAGACTCCCAATGAACCCAACCAAACAATAAACAGACCCAATCAAACCCTAAACAACCAAACATTAAACAAACCCTAAACAAACTCGTAAACATTACCCAAGTCCCAATCAAACAATAAACAAACCCAATCAAACCCTAAACAACCAAACATTAAACAAACCCTAAACAAACCCGTAAACATTACCCAATCAATACCTAAACTCGATTAAACATTACCTAAATCCCAATCAATACCCAAATTAAACAAAGCCTAAACATTACCCACTAATCGATTTATGCTAGGTATTCGGCGATTCGCCATTCGGTAAGGTGGATTCACATAAAATAAATAAAATGGAGGAAATAGAATACCTTGGGGAGAGAGTATGACGCTGGACGGAGCCTTAGAAGGTAGAACTTGGTAGGTCGCCGGCGTGGGTGTGACAAGCGTAGAGAAAACAAACCCGAAGGTCCCTAACGGCGCCGGGGGGGAGGGGGGGGGAAGTGAAGAACAAAATGAAGAAGGGGGGGGGGGGTTGTAGGGTTTTACCCCGTGGGTTCAATAAATGACGCCGTTTTCTTTTATGTGAAATGGCATCATGGGGGGAAGAAAGGGTAGTTTGTCTATAAAGTAACAAATGGCATCGTTTTCTTTTAATTGAAATGACATCGTTTTTATATAAATATATAAAAACAAATAAAAGAAATACTATCGGTCGGTTCAGCGGTTCGACATGGGGTCGAACCACTACCGACGCCAACTGATACATTTCATACATTTTTTGAACCGCCATTCGACCGGTTCTTCGTCGGAGGCGGCCGGTTCTGGTGTCGACGATCGGTTTTCGGCAGTTCTAGTCGGTTGGTCGGTTTTTTGTACAACCCTATACTATTGGATGAATATTGATTATATGCCATTTTACATTTCAGTTTTGGTTTGATCTTCTATTTTTGGTTTAGTATAACAAATATTGTAGTTTTTGTTAATATTATAACTAATTGGATGTATATTGAGCTATTAAAAAAAAAGCATAAAAAAGTATTTGCAGCGATTTAACAATTGCCTGCAAAAGTTATAAGAACTTTTATTTATGCGGCGAATGATTAATTTGTGAATGTAATTATAAATTGCGGCGAAATATTCATATTCTGTGGCGATTACTTTTGTCGGAAATAAAGTTTTTATTTCGGCCATTAACTTCATTCGCTGTTTTATTTATAAGTGGCTCTTTAATATTGATGAACACCCGGCGCAAGGAAATCGCGGCTAATGTTTATTTGCGGCGAATATAGGTTATTTGTGATGAAAATATTCACCGCAATTGATGTATTTTCTTGTGGCGATACTGAGGTTTAAAACGCAACCTTATATAATTTTAAATACAGTCTAAAGTGTACAATCCCGGTCCACACTAAAGTTGTATAATTTTACAGATGCCAATACAAGAAGATTATGCATTCAGGATAAAATAAACTATTCGGTCAGGTAGGCCATTGGAATCTTAATCTTCTAATGTTCTCCCGTCTTTTGGGCAGTCATCCATGTGCATCGACGCTTTTTCCACAAATGCATGTTCCAGTCTTCAGATTATTGAATATAACAAGTGGATATAAATCTTGTAAGCCATTATATTATTCTCTACTCTAGGTCCTTGATAATGGGACAAAACTGCTGAATAGCTCAACTGCTTTTATACGTACGTAGCATCTACGTAAAATTAATGGATAAAAATATCCTAGCGTAGAACTATATATCTCAAATATTATTTTGTAATTGAGAGAGGAAAAAATTATTTTGGGATTGTTTTTTAAAGAGAAATAATTATGTCACGAGTAGACGACGATAACTCTTTACTAAGAGGTGCCACGTTGCAATCATCTCATTAATTTTGTAAGAAGCGAAGGATGAAGTTATGGTGTATAATTGCGAGTTTAATGTGATTTAGATATCAAAATATACAAAAGTACATAACTGGAAATTTTTAAAAACGTATTTAGTAATTTTACAAAATTTAAAAGCCAATATCTTGAGTTGTAAAGCCGTGCAAGCATTTTGTAATATTAGATGTACGCATGTACGATGTACTTCTACAGTGTTAGATGTACTATTTTCGTCCCAAATAATCATGTTCATAATATATAACTGGCCTCAAAAACTTGTTTTTCTTATATCTCTGCCACCTTACTGAACATGTACAAGTGAGGGAGACGGCTGGATCTAATCGAGGGAAACCATCCCTATGATCATCTTTCGAAAACTTATTAATCTATTTCTAGTTTATCTAGGAAAAACTAAAAAGGAAATAGGGTTAAAGGCATACAACTTTAGCGTCTTTTTGCTCTATTTGTATAATGTTTTTGTTAGGTGAATATTAGTAGTACTACTATTATATTGAAAAACTTTATTTATTATCCATATATCAATACTACATGCAATCACAAAATATTTAAACGTTATGAAATCGCTTTAAAAAAAAATTGAAGTACACTATTAAAAAATTGATTTTTTTATGTGAACTCCATATTTATTTAATTTTTTCAGAAGTGCACAATGCTTGCACATTTTACGGCTACAATTCTATAAATATCATTTCTCTTCATCTTATCATATGCTCTCGATCTCTCTTTATGTAACTCCAAATGATTGACCCACAAATAGTAGATAATGCATAATTTTTACTTATTTAATATTATATAATGGGATGATGATCTTCAGAGAGAGAGAGAGAGAGAGAGAGAGCGCTACGTAATTAACAAAAATGATTTGAGTTTTGCGCGAAGAAGTAAATATCTAGATATTGATCATTGTTCATAGGGGAACGGAATCAACGGATTATGTAATATGAACACAAGTAACCTCAATTAACTACAACATACGAGGCAGTGGCATTAAACTTAAAAGTCATGTGCTTAAAAGACAGCGGGATTTACACCTTCACTTCAACAGCGGGAACCCTTGACTTCCAATGTTAATTATTGTCATGAATTAATATTATCGTTTTTACTTAACTGGTTGGAGGCATATGTAGCAAGGAGTTCCAACTCTAGTGTTTCGATATCAATATATCCATCGTCATCAAGATCGGCATGGCGAAGCCCATCCTCGGTTACAAGCCGAGGCTGCCAATGTGATCCGAGTTCAATGTAAGCCGCCTTCACCTCCGCCCACGAAAGTTTTTCATCTCTGTTGTCATCGTGCTTCTGGAAAATAGCCCTCAACTCCTCTATACTACAGGGAAGTACTATTTCATTTGGTTTGTTTGTGGATAGAGGACGCAAGTACCTAACCATTTTGTAGGGGCCAGGCTGGAAGAGGAGTACTAGTGTTTATGGTGATGTTAGCAACCAGCCGCAGAAGAACTAGATTTTAGTTTGATGTGTAGTTTGGAAGAAAAAAAAAACTTTATTACGGATAATTGATTATATTTTTATCACTTTTAGATTTATGAAGAAATGAGATTTGGCTAATATTATAGTTTTTTTTTTAAATTTATTTTACGCTAATAGTAACGCTAAATATATGTCCAGTATTTATTTAGCATTCACCATATCGGATGTAATGTTCTTTATGCACATATATATAAGGATAGGCACGCGCGTTCCCTGAACACGCCTCCCCTCTTTTTATACATGAGTTAGATTAGGAAAGACCCTACTTACCATGTCGGATCCCCACCTTATCCAACGCTAAAAATTGCTTAATTATGAGCTTCTTTATCTTCTTTTAATTAAAGAATCTGTTTTGCTTTTACTTAATCCGAAGAAAAAAGAAGAAAAAAACAAAGAAAAAAAAAGACAAAGTAGTGAGAGCCTTCTTGCTTCATTTCTATTATCATGTTACGTGGATATTTTACTGTTCCTCTTCTGTTACAACCACCAAATAAGCTGGTTTCCAGGGTAGAATATGCATGTCATAAATGGGAACAACTAGTCCAACTTATAAGATTTACGAATCCGGCAAAACTTCCAATAGCTAGATTAATATAGACTCATTAATATAAATAAACAAGTTCCTAAACCACTGAGAGAGAGATCAGAGAGGGAGAGAGAGAAGAAATGTAAAGAATGGTTCAGGTTTTGGTAAGAGAAATAGATAGATTTTGATTATTCTATTATATAAGATGAACCAGGGCCTGTTTATGGTTACATCATTAACCTGCTTACATTATCTATGACACAGAAAGCAGGACTTACATTACCTTCATAATTATAAGAGGACTTATAACCACTGATAACATAACAGGGAAGCTTAAGCCTTCACTGCACAGGCGGCATTATATATATAGTTGCGTTTATAGGCGTAGGCAACAAGGTGTTTCAACTCCGTATCAATATCGATAAATCCATTATGATCCTCGTCTGCATGACGAAGCCCATCCTCAGTTATAAACCAAGGCCAAAATGCTCCGAGTTTTTTGAAGGCTAACTTCAGCTCCGACCTCGAGATTTTGCCATCTCCGTTGGTATCGTGGGCCTTGAAAATACTTGTTAACTGTGCTTCAGTGCAGGGAACGACACCCTTACCAGTTTCTTCGTATATTAACGGAGAAATATTTCTAACCATTTTGTTGGCCAACAAGTGGATAAAAACTTGAGGGATTACTTGCTCTATGATGAGGTTTGAAACGTAACCTTATTGCTATTTATAGACTTTTTTCGATCTTTTTCCGGCCTTAAGGTTTTGCACTCAATAAGATTAGTGAGAATATATACAAGTTATTGGGTCAGGTAGGAATTTTAATATTCCTTTCTTCCAACCTTTTGGTGTAGGAGTACTAGTTCTTTTTGTTAGATTCGAATTCCAGAGTTTAGAATATTTTTATCATTAAAAATGTATCCAAATCTGGTAAGCAATTATATTCAATTCTTTGGTCTGGGGCTCTGATATTAATGGACACAGCTGTAGAATAGCCCCATTGATCATTGTTGGTAATATCTACGTGCAATGGATAAATATCTCCTACAATCAGGAGTTTCAAGTATATATATATTTTCAGTTAAGAGAGAAATGAAACCTATTACGGGATCATGGTTATGAACAAGAATATATAAATCTATTTATTATTTTTTTCTTTCTCATTCTCTCATCGTCCGATGATATGGTATTAGATAATAAGCTCATAAATGAAATATAATAAATAGTCTCTAATTATCTAATGCCACATGATAGGATGATGACTAGCATTGTTTGATGGGAGGATGATGAAAAAGGGAATGATGAGTAGATTGCTTGATAACTAGATCGCTTGATGGAATCCTCTAAATAAAAATGATGAAAAATGAGATAATGAGTAGCATGCATTTCTCTTTACCAATATATAAGCCAATAGAAGACTAACTTGTGGCCTCCCATTAGTTTTCTAACTTATGATTGATGGAGAAACCAACCAACAGCTTTGAATTTCTAGTTTGTTTCCACAAACTATATTATCTTATCTCATTTTATCTAATCATTAAAAATTTTTTCAAATAAAAGAATAAATTGATTCAACTTTTTAGAATTAATTCCAAAACAGAACTTATATTAAAATATAATTAAATATTATATTTTATTCAACTTTCATATCATTTTGTCTATTTTTAAAAATAGGAAAATTTAAGTACTGATATTTGAATTAAAATAAAGATAGCATTAATTTTAAATAAATACTCTTCATATAAAACAGATTTGTAAGATAGTTATTAAAAGAGTTGCAAGCTTACCAATTTTATCTACTATATCAATAAAATATTGAATAATTCTTTTTGCAGTCTATATTTGGTGGATTGCAATGTAGTTTACATAGAATCGTTATCATTTTATGATTAAAGGAAATGAATTTTTCAAATTTCTAAAATTTTTTATTTGTAAATAGAATATTTTAATTAATTTCATTCTAAAATAGGGATTTATTTATTTAATTATTACTTGGACTGCAAAGAAGTCCACTTTTTAATTAAGCAAGGGCAAAACTAGGAAATCTAGTTTGGGGGGTCAATTTATAATACAAAATTTAGGGAGAGACAAATATTAATTTTTTATATAATCTATTTCATAAAAATACCTTTCAAAATTTGATTTTTATCAAGTTATAAAAATTTTGGAGGGGCCAAAGTCCCTCAAGCCAAAGAGTGGTTCTGCCCCTGAGTCCAAGTAATAAAAAAATAAAGAAATCTCTATTTTAGAATAAAATTAATTAAAATAAATTTATTTACAAATAAAAAACTTTAAAATTTTGAAAAATCCATTTCATTTAGTCATAAAATTGAAGCGTTTTTATATGGACTGTAATGCAATTTATATTTGATGGACTGTAAAAAGAATTATTCAATATTATATAGTACTAGTGTTTATGGAGATGTGATCAACAAGCAGGATTTGGGGAGGGATACTCGCTCTATGATCATGAGGTTTAAAACGCAACCAGCTTATAAAAATATATAGAGTGCTGGCAGCAGCTAGGTAGAACCCATTTTTCTCGATTTGCAAGTTTTCCCAATGCAAATAAAGTATGATTCTCTAGTCAACATAAAATTATATGCGAAAAAAAAAATTGCAAATTGATCGGTGAAGCAGAAATTCTAATCCACATTTTATCCAACATTTTCGTCAGTCGTGGGTGGCTAGCTTTATCATCGAAGGCAAACAAGTGGATCCAAATCAAAGTGAACAATTATATTCTTCTCTTTCGGCCCACAATAGATTCGGTAGTCAATTCTCGATCCGGAGCAAAATATGGGCCCATTTTCATGGCTGGATGCCACTGTGACGACTAGATTAATTCCTAGATCAGTTGCTACTCTAAAAAATGATTAATTCTTTGTGACCCGGCAGAGACCCACATTAATTCGCTTTTGGGAGTGAGGAATAATAGCTAAACACATCCGATACTAACCCAATGAAATCAGAATATTTGTATGGCATATATATATATATGCATGTATTGTTTTCCTTGTCAATTTAGTAATGGTGTGTTTCGATTGTTGTATTGGATCGTTGAGGATCTAAATCCCTTTATTGAATATGTGATATTAAAAGTTACATATGAGATTATATTAGACTAGTACTGATGCTAGTTAGAGTATTAGTACTACTACATGTTAATTATCCTTAGGTTCCATTTCCCACAAGTTATTAGATCAACTCTAAGTTATAAAAAAGCGAATTGACTATTCTTAATTAGATCATAATTGGTGTCTTACTCTTGCTACGAGAAACATTATATTGAATAAAAAATAAAAATTAGTATGGAACATATAATTTTTTAAATCATAATTGGTGTCTTACTCTTGCTACAAGAAACATTGTTAAGATATAATTAAGCCAAAATTAAAATTAGTACCTCCATAAAACAAATTATATTGAATAAAAAATAAAAATTACATTACCAATTTCATAGAGAGACAATGGAAAGATCTTAAGCATGCATGATGAAGAATCTTTAGTTCCAATCTATTTTTTTATTAATAGAACTTTGCTTCTGCTTAGAAGTTGTAACTAATAGTAAGCAAAAAATATAAATGGGACACAAAGAATTCATTTAATTTATCTTATATGATGGATCCTCAAACATGTTGTAAACTTTTTTCTAATCAGAAGGTCGGACTTCCTGAAAAGGATGCTGGTGTGCATTTCTCCTATTATCATACTTATTGTAATGCTCATGACACATTGCCTTATACTTGTAGAATGCATTACACATAAGTTCATCGACAGTCTTACGTTATTCTCTCTGACCAAAATTTAGTTCGAAATCTAGCTTGAAAAACTATATACACAATGATATTATTACTTAGAATTTTAAATAGTATTAATATAAACTCATTATTTAAATATTACATAGCAAACAATGCTTCATAATAAACTCTTTCACATCTTGTGAGACTTTATGACATGAACTCGTATCTAAAAGTGCATAAGTCCATGTAAGAGCACCCACATGCGATGCAAGCCAAGCTGCTTATTGTCCCTCGTCTCCTGTATGTTCGTTAGAAATGTTAACCATAATCTTACCCATATTACGATATTTCTCTAACATCACGCCTCTAGTGGTGTCTCGACTTTGACGAGATTGTATTGTTAACTCTATAAAATATTTAGTTATTTATCTTATATCAATTCTCATCTATATGAATTGAAATAATTGAGTAGATATTTATATTCTGTAGAGTTAGTTTCAGGTGGTGAGTTAGACTAAGAGTTAGAAATAGGTGGAGATAGAATGCGAATTGTCTTCCTCTTTGGTGGCATAATTATGAGATACTATATGATGTGAAGTCCATTTCAAATTTGATTGGAGTTCAGATCTCAGACAGAAAATCCTAACTCTGGGAGTCAAATTCCAACCCAACTCGGAGTCAGAGCCAGAGGTTGGAGGTGGACATACAGACTCTGTCACATCGAAGCCCAATTATGATAGGTTTTGTAATTCTCTCATTGGAATACCTACTAATTTCTTCAAATATCTCACGGGTTTCTATTAATGGTAAGCCATTCACCACAATATCGGCATCCCACACAGTTCCTACAAGTTAGTGACAACCTTCAAAGGGCAGAGAGGGGTATCAATCATATTCAGGTAAAACCCGTCTTTCAAATCTCATCCATATGAAGTGTTCGATCACCTTATCTTGCCTCTACATACTTCAGGTTGCACACTGCCTAATTAGTATCCTCAACACGTTGTTGCTTGAATTGATAACTTGAAATAAATTAATAAAGAATTCATTTAAATTATTAAACTCAAAGTAAATCAATTATTAATGTGAATTATGCAACTAACTCATTAAAAAATATTTTATATATATTTCATTAGATGAAGATTATATCACAAACTGATATAATTACTATTTAAAAATAAAATATTAAAATATTAAAAATGTTTCTAAAATATATATTGAAGTTCAATTCGTTCGGTCTCATCCGGTCTAGTCCAAAATTTATAGATCTTGAGGCTAGACCGAATTTGATTGATCCACAATTTATGGGATTGAAATTGACCGATCTAGAGTTCGGTCCAATCCAATCAGTCTAGACCGAATGGTTCGGTTCGGTTCGGTTCGATTTTTCGATCTAGATTGAAACCCTTACACCCCTATAAGTCTAGATTGCCTATTACATATCCGGATGTGGTGCCTACGGAGTCTACAGATGCGAATGATAGGCAGATCGTTGAGGATGAGGGCTCTGACGTTGATGGACTTGATGGTCTCGCTGATAATGAGGTTCGACAATTAGTTGATAGTCCAAATGCTCCTCCCTATGGTGGGACAAAGAGCAACAAACAGACCAATTTATATATTTGGATTCTTCAAGATTATAAATCTAAACATCACAAACAACGTTGATCCTCGATAGATTGAGCGAGATTTATGATGTGTCACTAGTGGGATGTCTATCGACCTAGTGAGTTATTATTTCACTACGATTAGATCAAAGTTATATATCGACCTAGTAGATTGGAGTTCTCTAACCCTTTTGTTGGGAATTTTTGAAATAAGGTAGTGTTTAGGATGAAGATATTGGCAAAAATTTGAACTTGATATGGATCACTCGCTCTATTCTGAGGTTTAAAACGCTACCTTATATAATTTTAATTACAGTTCTAAAGTATACAATCCCCACACTAAAGTTGTATAGTTTAACAGATGCCAATACAAGAAGATTCTGCATTCAAGATAAAATAAGTGATAATATATGTAAACCATTTGGTTAGGTAGGGCGTAGGAATCTTAATCTTCTAATGTTTTCCCGACTTTTTGGTTAGTCACGCATGTGCGTCGACCCTTTTTCCACAGATGCATGTTCCAGTCTTCAGATTCCCGAAATATAACAAGTGGATATAAACCTTGTAAGCCATTATATTATTCTCTCTGGGTCCTTGATAACGGGACAAAACTACAGAATAGCTCAACTGTTTTTATACGTAGTATCTACGTAAAATGGATAAAGATCTCCTAGCCTAGAACTATATATCTCAAATATTATTTTGTAATTGAAAGGGAAATGAATTTATTTTCGGATGGTTGCGAAGGATGATGACTTGATCTATGTATATTTTGATATCTAAATTCACATCTTCCTCGCAATTAAGAGAAGTCCACGGACATTACTTAGTCTTTGTTCAGCTGACAAGTGTCATACTAATGCCATGTTGCATTCATCTCATTAATTTTGAGGAGCGACGGATGGAGTTATGGTACATAATTGTGAGTTTAATGTGATTTAGATATTTAGATATGCAATGGTACATAATTGGAATTTTTTTAAAATTTATATAGTAATTTTACAAATTTTAAAAACTAAGATCTCGTTTTGTAAAGCCGTGCAAGCATTTTGCGATTAATAATGGTGGGATGAAAAAGGGATATTTATGAAAAAGATGAAGATTCATGATGAATCCAATTTATAATGTTAGCCGTACGCATGTACAATGTACTTCTATAGTACTCGTATCTCCGCCACCTTACTGAACATGTACGAAGGGATGGCCTAATCTGACCCATTTTGACCGGCCACCTTATTATCATCTTTCGAAAATCTATTATTCTATTTCTAGTTTATTCAGGAAAATTTGAAAAGAAAAAAAGGGTTAGAGTACTGGTATTGGATTAGTCAAAAATTTTCTTCAAAAAGTACAAGTTTTGCACACAACCCAAAAAATTTTCATCATATTTGATCAATTGTGGCCAAAAAAAGTATATAAAGGGAATAAAAGTATCTTTCTTCTTTAAAAATAAATTGTATCTTCAAAAGAAAATGAGAAATTGTAAAGGGACAACGAGGAACCTATGGCCCACCACGAACCATCTGCCAACAAGCATGCAAGCTCACAATGGGAAAGAGAAGCTCCTGACCAGGTAAAAGAAGAAAGATGCAAGCTGCATCTAGAGCTCAAGGAGCTCAGGGACAAATACACAGAGATGACTAAGTTGATCGAGGTGCCATCCATAACTTGCCAACTTTGCAGCAATTCTGGAACACCGTATAGTGCAAACGTAATGGTCGTATCCATCTCGGCAACTGGGAGGCATTTAGGATGCACATGAGCTTACATAGTTACCTAGACGGAGTGGCATGTAGGGCCTTTCCCCTCACTTTGAAAGGGGCAGTGAGGGGGTGGTTCGAGGCCATTCCTACTAGGACGATCAACAATTTTGATTGCCTAGCACACCTTTTCCTGACCCAATTCTTGGGGAGCCACAAGAGAAGATGCTCAGCCACGTACTTCCATGCGGTCAAGCAGCATGACTGCGAAAGCTTGAAGAACTAACTCTCTTGATTCAACAGGAAGCGAATGACTACAGATGACTAGGACGAAAAAATTACCCTGGCCGCTCTCCTTAGCAAGGTATGGCATAAGAGCCCATTCATGGCAGAAATTGCGCAAAAAACCCTAGTCCCTTTCAAGGACACCCTTTAGGCCCGCACCACGCCCTAGCCCGAGGAGGTCGAACAGGTAGAAATAAGAGCAGCAAACCAATAGGAGGGCTCCTCTTGGGATGGAAGGAAGAGAGGAGCCCTAACCCTAGGGGGCAACAAGACTGGCCCAACTAGCGGCCCCAGCCGCTCCTCCATGCCAACCTGGCAGTCGAGGGTAGTCGTGAGTCCATGCACAGCAGATACTATACTCGACAAACGCCTGCAAAGACATACTGTGAGTACCATCAGTTGGGTGGTCACAACACCCAAGACTGTAATGCCCTCAAAAGAATAAAGAGGGATAAAGAGCGATAGGGTGCCAAGTTTGGGAGGGGGAGCTCGCCCGACTGACGCAATGCGACCCCTCGTGAATGACTGCCAAAGCACACCCAAGGGAAGAGAGCCCTTGGGCAAAATCAAGACAATCATAGGAGGGATTCCGACAGGCGGAGTGCCTCGTCATCAAGAGAGGCGCGTTACGGGGAAGTATTCACCACTCGGTACACCCAAACAAAAGGCCAGATTCATCGAAGCCCCCAATCACCTTTGACGAACAGGATGAAGAAGGGTACTCCATCCTCATGATGATGCCCTGGTGGTGACCCTACAAGTCGCCAACTTCACCACCAGAAGAATCATGATCGATAACGGAAGACCTGCGAACATTCTATAATAGGAAGCCTTCACCAGGATGAGAATCAGGCATGACAGGCTGCGACTGGCACCAACCCCTCTCAAGGGTTTCACTGGAGACGTGATTCAACCAGTAGGGCTGATCACCATATCGGTCTTACCCGGGACTACCCCAAGGACAACGATGGCCATGACTGACTTCTTGGTAGTAAGGTTCCATCCTCATATAACGCGATCCTAGAATGCCTCACGTTGAACCGCCTGAAGGCGATCACCTCGACATTCTACTTAAAGATGAAGTTCCCAACCAATGAGTGAACGGGGGAGATCAGGGGCGAGCAAGTCTTGGCAGGAAAGTGCTATGCCCGCGAGTTAAGGCACAAGTGCTAGATGGTGACAGTCACCAGTCTATCCACTCCCCCGCTTCTAATCAAGGGGGACAACGAGATACGAGATGAACAGGCCCTTAGGTAGGGCAAGCCCAATGAACCACAGGAGTTGGTCACTCTCGACTCAACGAGGCCTTAGCGAAGAGTACATATAGGCTCCAAACTGGCTCCCAATTGGAAAACAGGCCTAAAGCAGCTCCTGGTAGAGCACTGGGATGTCTTTGCATGGATCCACAAGGACATGCCCAGCATAGAAAACTTTATGGTCGAACATTGATTGAGCATTGACCCCAGTGCCCAGAGAGTCAAGCAGAAAAGGCAGCTTCTACGCCGAGAAAAACATAGCAATAGTAGAGGAAATTGACTACCTCTTGGCGGCTGGATTTATCAGGGAAGTCCACTACTCTGGTGGCTCTCCAATGTGGTACCTGTGAAGAAGGCGAATGGGAAGTGGCGGAAGTGCATCGACTTCACCAACCTCAACAAAGCATGCCCAAAAGATAGCTTCCCTCTCGCTGGCATCGACCTGATCGTTGACTCAATTGCGGGCCATCCACTTCTTCGCTTTAGGAATGCCTACTCGGGGTACAACTAGATAAAGATGAGCCCGAACGATGAGGAAAAGATGGCCTTCATCACCGATAGAAGGCTCTACTGCTACAGGAAAATGCTCTTCGGCTCAAGAATGCACAGGCAACTTATCAGTAGTTGGTAAACCGCACATTCAAACAATAGATTGGGCAAAACGTGGAAGTCTACATCACAACTTCCTGCTCAAAAGCAAGCTTCCCGAGCAGCACTTGGATGACCTGCAAGAAGCCTTTGCCGTCCTTTGACAATACAAAATGAAACTCAACCCGGCCAAGTGCGCCTTTGGTGTGAAGTCAGGTAAGTTCTTGAGATACAAGGTCTCGGAAGGGAATTGAGGCGAACCCGGTAAAGATAGAGGCCATTATCTGGATGGTCATGCCACGCAGCCACCATGAGGTATGGTAGTTGGCGGGTAAGGTCACTGCGCTAAATCGTTTCATTACTCGGTCAACCGACCGATGTCTCCCCTTCTTCAAAGTGCTAAAGAAGGCCCATGAATGGGATGCGACCTGAGACGAGGCATTCAATGAATTGAAGAGGTACCTAACGCGCCCCTCATTACTCAGCCAAATAGGGTCAGGCGACGTACAAACCATATACCCATATACTTGGCGCTCTCCCCAAGCGCAGTCTCGACAATCCTAGTTCGAGACGCCACTGAAGGCCAGAAGCCCGTGTACTACGTTAACTAAGCTTTCCATGGCGCCGAGGCTAGGTATTCGTAAATGGAGATGCTGATCTTTGCCCTAGTGGTCAAGGCAAGGCGACTCCAGCCATACTTCCAATCACATAGCATTTGGGTGCTCACAAATCAGCCCCTCAAGGCCATATTGTATAAACCAGACTCCTCGGAAAGGTTGGTCACCTGGGCGATAGAGCTCAGTGAGTTTGACTTAAAGTACGTCCCAAGGACAACAATCAAAGGCAGGCACTAGCAAATTTCGTCGTAGAGTTCACAGGCTTCCTGGAAGAACCCCCTCATGCCCCAAGGTAAATGTTAGACGGTCTATGTTGACGGGTCGGCATGCAAAGTCAGTGGGGGTGTAGGGGTGCACATCTTTCCTAGTGATGGGAAGCAACATGATTACACAATAAAGCTCACCTTCAAAGTCACTAACAACAAAGCCGAGCACGAGGCTTTGCTGGCTAGGCCAACAGTGGCCCAGCTCTAGGAGCAAAGGAGGTGGAGGCGCACGCCGATTCCCAAGTCGTAGTCAACCAAGATCTGGGAGTCTTCGCTACTAAAGGAGAGCGACTGAAGAAATGCCTCCAGCTGGTGTGTGAAGCCTGCAACCACTTCCGGTACTTTAGCATCCAGCAGATTCTGAACCTCTCATTAGATTCCGAACCTCTCCTTAGGGCCGCAACGTTCGTGCTGCTGGAAGGAATGTTGTACGGAAGAGACTTTTTCGAACCTCTCCTTAGATGCCTGTCTACCGAGCGATCCCAATACATGCTAGCCGAGATACATGAAGGAATCTGCAGGAGCCACTTGGGAGGGCGAGCCTTGCCATGAAGGTGACCCGGGAGGACTATTACTGGCCTGGCAAGCTTAGAAACATAGAGGAATTTGCCAGAAAATATCTGTGATACCAGGAACATGCCCCCATGCCCCATTGCCTACTAGAGAACTGACTTTCCTCATGGTGTCATGGCCCTTCGCCCAATGGGGGCTAAACCTCATAGGCTCTTTTCCAACTGCTTGAAAGCTCTGGGGTGGGGGGGCAGTTCACCATGGTCTCGGTTGACTAGTTCACTAAATGGGTCGAAGTCGAGGCCCTGGCTGGCATCTCCACCCATGCAATTACCAATTTCTTGTGGAAGTTGATTTTGTGCTGGTTTGAAATTCCCCAGAATTTCATATCAGACAACGAAAAGCAAGGCTGAAAATCAAAGTTAAGTATTCTTCGTCGAGTCACCCCCAAGCCAATTGATAGGCGAAAGCAACGAACAAAACCTTCCTACCCATACTCAAAAAAAGGTTACGATTGTACAAGGGGGATGGGCAGACAAGCTCCCGGGCATCCTATGGGTGTATAGGACTGTCATCCAAACTCTGACTGGAGAAACACCGTTCGCCCTCACCTACGGAAGTGAGGTGATGGTACCCGCAGAGGTAGGGGCGCCCACCCTCCAGATCCAACACTTCAAGTAGGCCGCCAACGACAATAGGCTGGCAGAGCAACTCGACCTCCTCGATGAAAAAATGGCAGACGTAGCACTATGAACAACTTACCACAAGTGAAAGGCTGAACAATATTTCAATAGGCGAGTCAGGCCACAAGCGTTCAAACCTGGCAACTTAGTCTTAAGACAGACAAGAGTAACCACGACCGAGGAACGAAAACTGGGACCACGATGGGAAGGCCCTTATGTCATGATTATTAGCAATTGGATAGGCTCGTACCGACTCAAGGATAACCAAGGAAAGGAACTCCCCCACCCACGAAACGCGTAACACCTAAAAAGGTACTATGTGTAACAAAGTGACTTCATGTTGAATGTAACCCTGTTGCTCTATCAATGAAATCAGAATGAGGAATTTTGCAAATCTCCAGCTACTCTATCACATTAGTCAACAAAACGTTCACGGATTGTGGGGTTGAGTCCCAAGCTCTCACCCACTCCTAAATTCCCTCACCATGATTCGCCAAGAGGTTGAGGCTTAAGGATAGGGCCCCAGCTCGAGCATACTTATAAATCATTTCCGCCTCTACATCGGAAAAATGTTCGCGAATCGCGGGGATGAGTCACAAGCTCTCGCTCACTCCTAAACCCCTACACCATGATTCGCCAAGAGGTTAGGTTAAGGCTCGAGACTAGGGCCCCAACCCAAACATACTCATAAACCCTCTCCCCCCTCTCCATCAGCAAAAGGTTTGCGAATCGCGGGGTTGAGTCACAGGCTCTAGCCCACTCTTAAACCCCCGCACAATGATTCACTAATAGATTGAGGCTTAAGGCTAGGGTGCTAGCCCAAGCATACTCATAGACCCTTTCCCTCCATTGGCAAAACGTTCGAATCACGGGGTTGAGTTCTAGGCTTTCGCTTTTTAAACCCCGTCATCATGATTGGCCAAGAGCTGGTCTCCACCAACAAGGCCACAAGATTGGACCTCAGACTCTCACCGGGCTCGGGCGACTGGTCAGAGGTTGGCGAGACCCTTACTATGGGGTGACCACGCAGATATTAGCGAAACCCCAATGCTTGTTAAAATTCCTATCGAAATAACTTCGATAGAGATTCGCAGGGTACTATGGGGCGGTTGCCCTCACTAAGAGGAGACTGCACAGACATCAACGAAACCCAGACCTTTGTCAAAATCTCTATTGAAGTAACTTCGATAGGGATCTGAAGGGTACCAAGGGTACATCAGAAGAGCATGGAAGCTGAGGCGGCATGGATATAAAGGAAATACATTTATTAATGAAGAGGTATTACAGTTGAAGATCATTACAAAAAAAAAAGAAACTAAAAAGATAAGGCGTATCATCATTCATAAAGCGGGGGTCCCCATCATGACGCGACTTTAAGTTTTCTTATGTTTCTTATTCCTATAGAATTTTCTTATCTCACTTCCTTAAAATGAACGTCATGATTTGTGACAAGAATCATGTGACGAAGTGCACATATCCCTAGACTTTTAAATGCATATTTCATGCTCTCGTGGGTCCCATGACATATTGAAACATTCCACTATAATATACATCATGCTCATAACGATATACATCAAACAATTTTGTAACACTTGCACATAATCTTTCCATTCATAGAGAATTAAAATAATCGTATCTTAAGCATAAATAGAGTTAAGCCGAATTCTCCTGAGAGTTAAAAAACTCTTTCTTTCATGCTAATCTTGTTAATCTCTTCAGTACATATTTCTAAAAATTTCCATAACTTCAACAATTAATTCAAACCGAAATTAACTATGTTTTTCCCCTTAACTTTTTCAATTGTTCCTTCAATAATTTTACATCTAATTATTCTTTAGATTTTTCCAAGGAAACTAAAATCTAAGCTTATTTCAAATACTATTAAAATAACCAAAGATCAAAGATATAGAAAATTTAACTCAAAAACACATGTCCAACTCACTAAGGCCGAATCCTCTATGTTTTTGGTTTTTCTTAGGGTTTTTCTAAGGCCAAATCTTCTAATTTCACCTAATCTTTTCAATTTACATCGATGAAATATATTCTTGGCTTTGTATCATTTTCTTATGACAAATACTAGGTTAAACATCACTTGATTTCATCCAAACCCTTGGACAACATTTATGTTCAAAAGAGCAACCAACATGTTATAGCATCCAAATCAAACCTTTTATGCCATAATCCGGGGTCCCGATCTTCTTGAAGAAAACCTTGGCAATGGAGTCGGGAGCTAGATTGTGGGTATTCATACCCTCTAGGTCAAAGGAATGATCACCCAAGACCTTCTCCCTTAGCCTTTTCTGACCCTCTACGTAGCTATAGCCCCATGCGGAGACGGTAATGGCATAGGACTAGACTACTTAGGGCCTAAGAGCCTCTAGTTGGGCATTGGCCTCACCCAGGGAAGCTTGAGCGTCGTTCAACTCAACCTCGAAAGCCTCGTGCCTTATGTCTGTCGCCTCTAGATTGATCCAGAAGGTCTCGAACTCAGCCTCCCTGGCAAACCGCTCATGCGGGGCTAAGTTCCAGGCTCTCGGCCACTCCTAAACCCCCACACCACGATTCACCAAGAGGTTGAGGCTCGTGGCTAGGGCCCCAGCTCGAGCTTACTCATAAGCCATCTCCCTCTCTCTATCGGCAAAATGTTCACAAATTGTGAGGTTGAGTCACACGCTCTCGCCCACTCCTAAACCTCCGCACCACGATTCGTCAAGAGATTGAGGCTCGAGGCTAGGGTCCTAGCCTAAGCATACTCATAAACTCTTTGCCCCTCTCCATCGGTAAAAAATTTGTGAATCGCAACGTTAAGTCCTAGGCTCTCGCCCACTCTTAAACCCTCGCACCCTGATTTGCCAAGAGATTAAGGTTCAAGGCTAGGGCTTTAGCTCGAGCACACTCATAAACCTTCTCGCCCTCTCTCTCCATCGAAAAAATGTTCGAATTGCGAGGTTGAGCCCTTGGCTTTAACCCACTCCTAAACCACTACACCATGATTTGCCAAGAGTTGGTCTCCACCAACGAGGCTGCAAGATTGGACCTTAGCCTCTCACCCAAATTGGGGCGACTGGTCTGCGCTGATATCAGCGAAACCCAAACCCTTATTTAAATCCCTATTGAAGTAACTTCAATAGAGATTTGTAGGGTACTATGGGGCGATTGGCTCTTAGTAAGAGGTGACCGCGCAAACATCAATGAAAACCCAGACCATTTTCAAAATCTCTATTGAAGTAACTTCGATAGGGATCCACGGGGTACGAAGGGTACATCAAAAGAGCAAGGAAGGTGAGGCAGCATGGATATAAAGGAAATACTTTCATTAATGAAGAGGTATTAAAGTTGAAGATCATTACAAAAAAATAAAAAAATTGAAAAGATAAGGAGTATCATCATTTGGGTTGTGGGGGTTCACTTGGGTCACTAGCCCTGAAAGGAGGATAATCTAGGGTCTTGATCTTCTCAGCGAAAACCTTGACAATGGAGTCGGGAGCGAGATTGTGGGGATCCATACCCTCTAGGTCAAAGGAAGGATCATCCAAGACCTCTTCCCTCATTCTTCTCAGACCTTCCGCATAGTCGTAGCCTCATGTTGAGATACTAATAGCATAGGATATGACTACTTGGGGCCTAAGAGTCTCCAGTTAAGCATTGGCCTCACCTGGGGCAGCCTGAGCATCGTTCAACTCAGCGTCGAGAGCCTCGTGCCTTAAGTCGTTTACCTCCAGATTGATCCATAAGGTCTCGAGCTCAGTCTCCTTGTTAGACCGCTCATGCTCAAAGACCTTGAAATTGGCCCACAAGGACCTAACCTCCTGAGCGGCAGTAGCGAGGTCATCATCACAGCTAGAGAACTCCTTCTCAGCAAGCTCCTACGTATGGTTGGCCTCTTCTCAGGCAACCTCCAGAGTCCAGGATCCCACTCGCAAAGCCACCACCTCACGTCGTAGCATGGTGTTGCTCAACACCAGGTCGGCATTCTTTGCCTCCAAAGCAACCTTCTCCTCTTCAAGATCTGTCGTCTTGGTCTCTAGGCCTGCCCTTTCCTTTATAAGGGCCTCCCTTTCATCCGTCAAGCCGACAACAATCTTGCCCAGTTGCTAGTGCTTCTTCTTGAGTTCTTTGCGCATCGCCTTAGCCCACTTTAGCAAAAAGTGGTTGAGGCAGCACTCTGAGCTAACCTCATGATTATACTCAACGAGCTCGACAGCCTGCGCATAATAAAGAAAGTTAGGAAGAGGGAAAATAGGTGAGTGAAAACGTGATGAGGGACTCACCTGAGCAAGAAGAGGCTGTAGCAAGCGAGCTACACTCTCAGTCGCCACAACCTGAGGCTGCTCGTAGCTAGAAGAAGGCTGCCCGTACGAGAAGACCGGCCCAAGCAAAGGAGCCCCACTGTAGGACTAGAAGGGCAATGGGAGATGCAGAGAGCTCGGGGAGCGAGGTGGCGAAGGAATCCGTGGTGGCAAGTGAATGGGAGTACGGCAAGAACTCTCGTGGCAGGGAGGACTCTCGTAGCGGGCCCCCGAATCGGACCCCATCTCCCAAGATGTCCAGGGTTGCAAAGAGTCATCATCGCTAATCTCCATATATGCTTGCTGGGTTTCTGCATGCCTTTGTTGGGCACCACCTCTCGAGGACCCATCCCCAACTCCCAGGGAACTATCTCTCCCAACCTCGCCATCAAAAGGGGCCCCGTCCCGACCCTTTCCCTCGACCTTATCATCAGAGACCCTAGCCTGATCTCCCTCATCATCCCTATCAGTCGAGCCCCCAGCCCCGACTCTTGCATTTACAGGGACCTCGCCCCGGCCCTTAAGGAGTTCACTTTCAACCTTCACGGCCTCCTTACCAGTCTCCTCGCAGTCTTCTACCTTGTCATCCTATGTCGCCCCTAAATGGGAATCATCGCGAATGTGCGGTGACCTAGACCTGCCCTGGGAGCTGGAGTGAGCTCCTGAGTCATGGGCAGAGAATGAGTCCTCGGGCGTACACGAGAGTTGATTGATGGAAACGTCCCAGTCTTCTCACCTCTGGGCAAAACCTCGAGCAACTTGGGCGAAGTATGAAGTCTTAGCAGTGAAAGGAGGGTTCGCTAAGGCCGCACAAAAGGCGAGCTCCACCTCATCGACCTCGCGGCCATCAACGACCATCGGCTCAAGCTGGATATCGAGCACAAAAGGGGGCGACTATGACAAAACTTCGTCGAGGATTGTCTTGACCTCATCATTTTGTCTCATTCTCTCACTTCCAGGCAAGCTCTTCGGGGGTGTGGGGGACTCCAATCCCACCCTCTGACAGGTGACAGATTTAGCTTTGATGACCAACCTTCTTGTCTCTTCACTGATCACCACCCCACCATCATAGTTGAGTCTGGGAGGGCGAGGGTGGAAGCGGGGTTTGGGAAGGAGGAGGCTGGACCGTGGTTGAAACCCCAGCAGAAGAATAGGCCTTTGGGTCATGGTGAGCCTTGGATCCCCTCTTGGGAGATTTGCGGTGAGAGGTACATTGTTTACGAGGGCGGGCCTGCGAGCCCAATGTGTTATCCCAAGGTGCCCTTAAGACGTTCTGGCACTCAGCCCAACCTCGCTTGGGCTCGACCAGGTATGCCACAATACTTTACTCGGTCAGCAGCACATCCGACTCGAGGTGACAAGAATTGCTATGTGCCCATGCGAGAACTATAGCATGCCGGGCGTGCTCCCATGGGTTAAGTTCAACATCTAGGATAGAGGCTAGATGGAGCTCCCCCCAATGGGCCTGTACCGGGAACTCCCCCTAAACCTCATTCTAGGAGAATTGCTAGCCGTCCCTCGAGACATGTAAAACCCTCTTCTCATAAATTTTGGCATGGGAGTATCGGCCCTCCAAAGTGCACAACTTTTCTAGGCCATTCTTGGCCTTGAAATCGATTTGGCTTCCCCCACATTGAAGGATGCGATAAAAAGATAAAAGTTCCCGAACTGTCAAATCCAGGTAGACATCGCTCGTCTCCAACAGGGCGATGCAAAAGACTACATAGCTCGCTAGCAGCAAGAGCTAGGCATTCGGAAGTAGCTGGGTCAGCGCCAAACCAAGGTAGTAGAGGACCTCCCGCACCGAGCGGATGAATGGAAGGTGAAGCGCGTTGTCGAACATCTGCTTGTATAGTAAGATATGCCCAGGCTTTCCTTCGATGTTGTAGGGAAAGCCTTGAACAGGCTCCAGCATGACGGAGGGGGGAATTTGGTGCTGGTCATGAAGCTCTTGGATGGCGCCGGCCAGGAATGCCGCCACCCAAGTGTGCCCAACAAAGCAGGAAGAAGTGGAGACCACCATTGTTGATAGAAACAAAGAAGTAGCAGGTAGAAGAGAGGATTTAGAGAGCTGGAAAAGGGAGTGAGCAAGGAAGAAGAGACACAGAGTAATGTGTAGGGTGAAGAAATGGTCTCGATGGAGCCCATACCCCTATTTATACTCAAAGGAAAATTAATGCCCGCAGGAAATAAAGTAACGTAATAGCCCACATCCTGATCAATAACCGTTGGAAATGCAAGGTGACAGGCGCATGGCAAGAACGAGCCAATAGGGACCACGCACCAATCAAAGTCTAGAGACATGGAGCGTTCAGTTGGGAAGCGAAAGGGGCATGAGCACGTAGATTATGCCATAATAGCCAACTGTCAAGTTAACTGTCGAGAAGCTGAAGGGATGTGCATGTGCAAACCGTGCAGTAATGGCTAGTTATCAACTCGATCAAACACGTCATCGGGAAGTCCAAAGGTCGTGAAGGCTCACCTGAGCACATTAATTGTCGGCCGCCTGACTACTTGCGGTCAGCCCCACACCATGCAAGAGGACCAATGGCCCTACAATACCGTCTATGGCCGCCTTAGACAGTAAAAGCCAAACAAGCATATCAAGAACCCAAGCAAAGATCAACGGGTGACCTATTCAATTGCCCGGTAGGCGGGATGAGGACTAGGATAATTCTCACCTCAGATCCTTTGATAAGAATTCGCGGGATACTGTGAGGAAAGTTCCACTTACGGGAGATTGGGCCTCAGGCCTAATCTTATGAAAAGGAGGCCAAAAGGAAAGGAAGGTCTGAGCCCATAGGAGGTGAGCCTCAAGGTGGCCAACATGGAAGGTGAGTCCCCAGAAGCCGGGCGAGAGGTGGCTAGCATGGGAGGCGAGTCCTCAGAGGTCGGGCAAGAGGAGACTAGTACGGGAGAGAAAGTAATGATCAAGATAGTAATAGAAAGGCAAGAACACCCACTTCGCACTAAATCCGAAGTACCTGCTAGCTCCACTATATTTAATGCGGAGACTTGCTACGACCACGACGCATAAAATACAAAATCTCGTAAGGGTGCCTAAATCCCTAGCGCACCGATCCCGGACAAATTCCCCTTCACCACATTAAATGTAGCTCAGGAGCCTAGACATATCTCTGTGGTAGAGTGGGGGGCTGACATGGTACGATAGGAGGGACAGCACGCCTTGACAGAATCAATGAGGCAAGAAGATCTACTCGAATACAGTGAAGAGAATGATGGTCTGGCAGGTTGGAAGGATGAATACCATGCCTCTCAAACGGTTTAGCCAGGGCACTTTGAGCCCTATAAATAGTCGAAAGCCTCGCAGTCCACAGGTTAAGCAATCTATCCTTATTATCTGCTCTCATTCTTCCATATTTTCCTTACACTTATATTGACTTAAGCATCGGAGCTATCTCAAGGCACCATAACCCCACTCATTATTCCTTTGTACAGACGTGGATTGTTTGGGCCTCACCAAGTAGCTTAGGTTGTGGAACACGACCTCAAGACTCGATTACAAGCCGAGTTCAATGTAAACCGCATTCACCTCCGCCCACGAAAGTTTTCCATCTCTGTTGTTATCGTGCTTCTTGAAAATAGCCATAAACTCCACTATACTATAGGGAAGTACAATTTCCATTGGTTTGCTTGTGGGTAGAAGCAGCAACCTAACCATTTTGTAGAGGCCAGACTGGAAGAGGAGTACTAGTGTTTATGGTGATGTTACCAACAAGCTGCAGAAGAAGTTGATGAGGGATGCTCTATGATGAGGTTTAAAAACACGACTTGCACATTGCTATATATAGACTATAGAGTGCTACTTGGCACTCCTTCTTCCTAACAATGCAAGTAAAGGAAGATTCTCTAGTCAGCATAAAATAAGCGATAATATTTGGAAATTCTTTGGTGAGTTAGGAATCTTAATCCATTTTTTATTCAACTTTTTTGTCAGTCATGGGCGGCTAGGTTTATCATTGAATGCAAGCAAGTGGATCCAAATCAAACTGAACAATTATATTCTTCTTTTTGTGTAATAACCCAAAGTAGAGAGCCTTCTAATTGCTTCATTTAATTTCTATTATCATGTTACATGGATATTTTACTGTTTCTCTTATGCAAATACCACCAAATAAGCTAGTTTCATGGGTAGAATATGCATGTCATAAATGGAAACAACTCCATCTTATAAGATTTATGAACTCGGGAAAACTTCCAATAGCTAGATTAATATAGACTCATTAATATAAATAAGCAAGTTCCTAAACCTCTGAGAGGCTAGAGATAGAGAGAGAGAGATGTCACTACAAGAAATGGTGGTGTTTGCGGCTCATTCTTTTTCTGTCGAGAATATACGCTCGACAAATAAGCCATTCAAATATTTCAGCTGAAAAGCATGCGACAAGAGCGAAAAAATAAGCCGGAAAAGTTTTTATTGCGGCAACATATTTAGTTGCAGAAAATATTGCTACAATAGGTGATTTATAACAGCGAGATATAGCCAATTTGCGGCACAAATCCAATATCGCCATAATAAATTATGTTTAATGGAATGGAGTTGGGAAAAATCCCAAATAAATGCCCGTGTAGAACAGCTCATTTTCCCTCCTTCATTGTCCCTCTGCGCAAGTCTCTCTCCTTCATCGTTCCCTTGCTATTTTCCATCGCAAACACGTCGTTCACCTGTGCTTTCTCAGCTCCTCTCAATGCCGGTGAGTCTCTCTGAATCTCTTACTTGATTTCCCTTCATCTCTCATTTTTTCTATCTTGTGTCTTGGCTGGTTTGATTTCTCTTAACTGTGTTTATCATCTCACTCTATTGTTCCCGTTTTCTTCTATGGATTCTTTGAACGTTGTAATTTATTTTGGGATCAGATTTAGTTTAAAGGTGTTTTTGTAGTTTAAAGTAGACAGAAATAATTACATTTAAGAATCTTAAGATGGCACAGATTTAGATTCCCCATATGTTTGTTGTCATGAAACGAATTGAGTAAGAAGTTTCCTTCGCTCAAAATAGGGCTTGCACTCAAGGCCTAAGATTGTAGACCCTGGCACCCTGCTGCCTTAGATAAGGCGTTCGTCGATAAATTTGAGGCTATCAAAATTTTCAGAAATGGCGCCAAGTATTTCTCCTAAGCACCTAAGGTTATTGATGAAATATTTGTTGTTTAAATATATAGGCCCAAGCTATGAGCTGAAATTCATTTTTATTTTTAATAAAATGTCTATGCAAAACTTATCTATTTAGAATTTGTAGTAACATTATTCTTCGAAATTTATACATATTCCTTGCTTGCTGTATTTGGTTACTGACGAAATAATTCCCATGTCGTTTTGTGAATATATATATATATATATATATATATATATACTAGAACCACTAGGTTGTCTCAATTGGGCGTGTAAAATAGCTGAAATGAAAAGATGATGATGATGTTTGGTAGTTGCATGTTCCTTGGAAATGATTTAATTTTATTATTCTCTATAAGTGTTTTAATATATTCTACATTAGATTTTGTTATTTACAGAGAGACAGGAAATGATTTTTTATATAGTGCATATGATTTACGTTAAACGAAATTGTTATATATTGCATATGATTTTGTTAAATACAACAGAGGAAATGGTTTAATATATTCTACATATGATTTTCGTTGTATGATATGAATTTTGCTTTGCTCAGTTGTGTCTTTCAGAAACAGAGGAAATGATTTTGTTATATGCAGAGACATTGGTGGTGTGTGTTTATGTGATCTGTTATCTCTTTTATTTTTAAACGCAATATAGTAATTAAGACGAAACTCCGGCCAAGATCAGGTATATATATATGTACATAAAATAAGATGAAACTCCCTTTACGCAGTAGTACTGCTCACAGACCTATAATAATAATACACATTAATATGACTAATTGCCACCCTTGATTTTAAATAATTAATTATTAGAATATAATAATTAAAAGTTATCCTGATTGGAGAGTAGATAATTAGTCCTTACTAGTGTGCAGTACAATACTACTACAATCTTGTGAAGTCAAGACTGTACTGCAAAGAGAAAACAATATATATATATATATATATATGTATGTATGGAGTTGGCCTGCCTTCTATCCAGGCAGTATTATTTGCATTTTTCTTATATAATGACTTGGCATTAGCTACATATCCAATTAGCACATTAATTGAGAGGAAGATTTAGAATTTTCAAACTCATCATCCATGGCAGCTTCATACTGATTTGCATTTTTCTTATATAATGACTTGGCATTAATGACTTGGCAAAGCAATCGTTGCTTTGCTAAATGAATTCGCTCCACTAAAGAGGTATTACCAAAACCAGCAAACCCACACCAAGAAAAGTAATACATGCCTTTTGTCCAGAGCCACATCCATTTGTACTCATCAAACAAAAAAAAAAAAAAAAGAGAAAAGAAAAGTTCCATTCGTACCTGAAATTTTAAAAGCTTTACTAGTCATTATCTAGCCCCAAAACAAATGAAGCCTTAAAATTCTGATTTTGTGATTCTGTGACTTGTTGCTTGCAATCAGTAGTAAATAATCCATTTGCAGTGACATCAAACAGTGACCAATATATACTTAACCCTCCCAGGCCAGCAAGTCTTTATGCATACTGATGAAAATATAAAATGTCATATTTTATTTTTATTTGATGTCTAAATATACTTATTATTCTTATATTTTGATTTAGAATACAAATAGAGGCATTAAGAGCAAAGAAGATAATTGCAAAATTTTAGATAGTTTTGACGTTTATTCGTAATATGGGCATAACTCTCTCATCCAATCCTCGATTGAGCTGATTTAAGATGATATAGAACTCCAAGAAAAAGATCTATAACTTTTATGTTTTATGTTTTGAGAGATATCGGCTCAATCTAAAACGAAATCGACTATGAAATAGACACACCTGCACTTGACGTTCCTAAATATTCTTCAGCCACATTTCCAGTCAATTGCATCAAATCCACATGTTATCACAACATTTTCTAGTAAGCACCCCTGCACCAACTTGGAAATTTGATGATCAACTCACATGTAAGATGAAGTGCACTCAAGTTTCTTCAAAACAAATTGTTTGAATACAAAATACAAAGTCATACAAGGCAACTAATGAAGAAGAAGCAAAATTGAATACTCAACCTCCAAACAACTTTCAACTAAGAATGGTGGAAAAACAAATGATCAAATGCCAACTTAAAAACTACTTGGATTCAAAAATGATACATGACAAAGTAACTTGAAATTATGATATTTTGTCATAATAACTTGCATAAAGGATGCTTATTAATAGAAAGAAGGGGTGTGTGTTCTATATACGATGTTTTAGTTGTTTTTGATGCTTAGTTGAGCTATTGTGTTATCTTGAAAGAAAAACCAAATACCTCATTTTTCTTCATTTTCTTTTGATTAATATTTTTGTTATGGTTTTGAGTGGCTAAACTTTTGTAATTGGTTAAAGGAAATGAAAGTCTCGGAATTTATATAATTGTGAGAACTAATTTTTCTTATCATTCAATTTATACTTTGAGTATCAAATGTTTTTCTGTCCCTATTTTCATGATTATTTCGTTTAATTACAAGAAGGCCTGCTAGTTTATTATTCGTTATAATTTATTGCTAGGTTAGATATCAAATTCGTAATTGTTTGATCTTTCTAATCTGTAAAACAATTAAGGTTTAATGATTTGCTGCGTCAGAAATTATTAGAATTTAAAAAGAACACTCGACTAAATTAAATGCAATCGCTTGTGTTTGTATTATTTAGTTTTATTGATCTCTCTAATTCTTAAAGTTGCTAGTGGATTAAATCATTAGCGCTTGTCTTGAGTGGTTTAGTAGTTAGGATTAATTAGATCGTTTGTTTTCTAAGTAATTACAACTACGGAGAGATAAAAAAAATAGTTCTAACAATGAATATTCAAAGTATTAATTGATTTATATTGCATCAAGGATCAGTTATAAAATTCTGATGGTAGACGTTGACTTCGACCAATGCTTTTTCCTTTGATTAATATTTTAAAATTAATTGCTCTTTAGTTGTTTTTATTTCATTTGAAGATATTCTTGTTAAAATAAAAAAACCCCTCTTCCTTGCTTAATAGCAAAAAAATAAACTAATCACTCTCTGTGGGATCGAGCCTTACTCATACTACTATATATATTTTTCTGGAGTACAGAGTTTTATTTTTAGGTGCTTGCGACAGCACGCCACATACATGTGTTTTAATCCACTGCAACATACCAATTGACCTACATTTGATTCACCTCTAGTTTCTTCTACTTTGTAGACTCCTGGTATAATACGTGATTGAGCAATTGTATACTCGTTTGTAATCTTTATTGCCTTCTAAATTTACAACTTTATTTTATTCTCCACTTTGGGATTTGTTATCAATGATTGCCTTCTTCTCTAGTCTGACTGCTTTTATGCTTTAGGATTGATGTTTAAATACATCGATTGTCATTATCTTGGAAACATATCTTAAATGATTAGTCCTTAATTAAGTCAAGGAAAGTAAGAATTAAACCTTCAAGTATCACTAAATCAGTCAATGCTTAAAAGCACTGTAAATATCTTATCAATAAATATTGCATTATTTATAAGATCATAGGTATTAATTAAGGCCTAAAAGAATCAAGTCCAACTCTTATATATAATACACTGTCAAGTATACAACTAATTAAATCAAATACACCAGAGAAATAAAAACTATTTACGTACTCCTTCAATATTGTAAGGTATAAGTGATTTAATAGATCATCATATAATGTCATGATCAACCTGCATCTTTTTATTTAGTCAAACATTCATTGCTGATATATATAACAATATACACGGTTGCACAAACATGCTGATATTAGCATCATTGTTGATTCTAAACACAAGAACATTTTTTTGTCATTTTGGATTTTCGTTTCCTTTCATAGAAGGCTGGCAATGTCAATATTTCAATCTCATAAAGTAGACTTGTATAACATACCTCTTTGTCTTCTCAATAATCAAGTTTTTGGAGCTTTAAGTTTATGTATCATTTGTGATTACTCGATTTAAATCTGAATAAGATCTCAAGTCATTCATTGCTGCCCATGTGAGTTTTTACATCATATACTTGCTATTTTAGCACATTCAAGCCATTGCCTACTAACAGTTCAATTTTTTCTTCTTCTTGTCATAGGTATAGCATCTTTAAACTGCTAGATGTTTCATTTACAAGTAATGTTATATACTATACTATTATTCTATTTTTTTAAAAAGGATAATTGCTTTTCGTTGCTTATGTAGATCGTCTTCATGGTGTTCACCCCATCACTCGTATTTGCGAGTCTGTCCAAGACTGTTACGCTCCAAGACATCATTTCATGGTAGGTTACTCTTTGTGCTAGTCTCTGATAATTTCTCTTTTTCCCCTATTAAATTCGGCATCCTTTCTATCTCTTTGTAACAAAATGAAATGCCTTGGGAAGCAGTAATTAATCTAGAAAGAGTTTTAAGTTTGATATTCATTTCTTTATTTCAGAAAATAAAAATTAAGGACGGAAAAAATCCAAGCAGGTTTTTTTTTTTTGAACATTAATTTTTTCTTTTTTGATGAATTTATGAAGTGATAATAACAAATTCAAAAGGTTCTCTTCAATGATATATATATATATATATATATATATGAATATAGCATAGTTGGTACGGTAAAAGAAATCTGCTGAGAAGTGAGAAAAGAGAGAAGAATGCCTGAAGTTGATCTATTCAAGTTCCAAAACATAAACGAGAAATGAGATCTTCTCGGAGCTTTGGCAATCTTTAGTTTTCACCAAAACAAGAAGTTAGGTTCAAGGATTGGGATTAAGATGACATTTTGAGTTGATTTGAGGGTTGAGCCTCTGCCCTTGAAGAAAACTACATTAGGCATTAATTTGAGCCCACTCAGAATCGAGTCTTTCTGTTTTTATTATTGGTTTATTGCATTTAGTTGGACTATTAGATTTTTTGAGGTGTCTGCGCCTTAATCTTTTATTTTGATATTATTCCTTTAGGTGGTTTATGCCAGTAAACATCGGTTTTACCTTTTCACTTAGAAATTTTGGTGTATAAGATTGTATTTCCACAATTTAAATTGAGTGCATATAATGAAGGCAGCTTGTCTTGCGGAAAAATTAATGAAACTTCTTTAATTTTACCTTTACAAATAGGACCAACTATTTACAATTTTCATACATGACGTGTTTGTTTACTTATAAATTGCTAGCTTCTACATCCATCTTCAATATTACTGAATCATTTAATGTGCATAGACTCTTCTTTGTTATAGATTTTTTACAAAGTTAGTTCTAGTTCTGCAAAGCCATTATTGCAACAACACATTTGAATGGTCCAAATTAGTAAGGTAAATCGTTCCAATTTTGGAATAGTTTGTCATTACATTTAAATTCAAAGACCTTCTCATTTTTGTTTTCTATATTCATATTTGCACATATTTGCAGCAATTAAAATCAATGGAGATTGCATCAAGTTTTGAGAAGAAGAGTTAAAGAAGGCAATTTTGTGATCATAAAGAAGATTCCAACTTGTGCCAAAGAATGACCAGGACGTGCTTAGGAAACCTTAGTTACTCTATATTCAACACTTTTAAAACAATATTGATATATTGTGGGATATTAACTTTGAATAAACTATCATGAACTTCTAATTGAATTTTTTCAATACGAAATGATGTTTGAGATGTTTAAATTTTCTATATATATATATATAGTTCAATGATGAATTCATAATATTGTAATGTTTATTAGGAAATAGTATTGATTAGATGCATAATGAATTAAATTGCTATTGAAAGCAGGTTGAATTGTATAATTTTTACGGCATTTATTAAAAAAATTATAAAAATCAATTTAAATATTTGAATTGTAAAAATAATTTTTACAGTATATATTTCAGGCCCTCTAAACTAATATTTGCGGGGAAATTTAGTCGCAGCAAAACATCAATTTAAATGAACAAAATGTTGCCTGCGCATATTGTATTTCTGGCCATTTCACTAATTTTTGCGGCGACTAAATTTCGCCGCAAATATGTGTTCTCTTTCGGCATTTTGAAATCACCCCGGAAACTCTTTTTTCTCCCCCAACAACTGCGGCACCTTACCGACGGCATATAATAGAAATGCCTTGCAGCGACCTGGTGTCGCCCGAAATACCTTTAATTTTTGTAGTGTGTAAACACTGGTTTAACTAGTTTTGGTAAGAGAAATAGATAGATTTTAATTATTCTATTATAAAAGATGAACTGGGGGCTGTTTATGGTTACATCATTAGCCTTCTTACATTATCTAAGACACAAAAAGCAGGACTTAAATTACCTTCACAATTATAAGAGCACTTATATTAAGCACTACTGATAACATAACAGGTCAGCTTACGCCTTAATCACTGCACAGGCAGCGTTATATATATAGTTGCGTTTATAGGCGTAGGCAACAAGGTGTTTCAACTCCATTTCAATATCGATAAATCCATTATGATCCTCGTCTGCATGACGAAGCCCATCCTCAGTTCTAAACCAAGGCCAGAATGCTCCGAGATTTTTGAAGGCTAACTTTAGCTCTGACCTCGAGAGTTTCCCATCTCCGTTGGTATCGTGGGCCTTGAAAATACTTGTTAACTGCGCTTCAGTGCAGGGAACGTCGACACCCTTATGTAAGTCGATAGGCGGAATGATCCTCCTAGTCATTTTGTTGGAGAACTTTGAAGTAGAGTAGTGTTTAAGTAGGGTAAGATATATCCATGTTGGCAACTTGGCAACAAGTAGAAAACTTGAGGGATCACTTGCTCTACTCTTGAGGTTTAAAACGCAACCTTATATAATTTTAAATACAATTCTAAAGTGTACAATCCCGGCCCACATTAAAGTTGTATAGCTTTACAGATGCCAATACAGGAAGATTCTGCATTCAGGATAATATAAGTGATAATATATGTAAACTATTCGGTCAGGTAGGCCATTGGAATCTTAATCTTCTAATGTTCTCCCGACTTTTTGGTCAATCATGCATGTGCGTTGAAGCTTTTTCCACAGATACATGTTCTAGTCTTCAGATTATTGAATATAACAAGTGGATGTAAAACTTGTAGGCCGTTACATTATTCTCTCTGGGTCCTTCATAATGGGACAAAACTACTAAATAGCTCAACTGTTTTTATACGTACGTAGTATCTACATAAAATTTATGGATAAAGGTATCCTAGCGTAGAACTATATATCTCAAATATTATTTTGTAATTGAGAGAGGAAAAAAATTATTTTGGTATTGTTTTTTAAAGAGATATAATTATGCCACGAGTAGACGACCATAATTCTTTACTAAGAGGTACCACGTTGCAATCATCTCAAAATATACAAAAGTACATAACTGGAAATTTTTAAAAATTTATTTAGTAATTTTACACAATTTAAAAGCCAAGATCTGGAATTGTAAAGCCGTGCAAGCATTTCATAATATTAGATGTACGCATGTACGACATACTTCTACGGCGCTCGTATCTCTGCCACCTTACTGAACATGTACGAGTGAGGGGGACGGCCGGATACGATCGAGGGGGACCCCCCTTATGATCAGCTTTAGCGTCATTTTGCTCCATTTGTATGATGTTTTTGTTATGTGGATATCAATAGTATTATTATTATCTTGAAAAATTCTATTTGTTATTTATATAATAATGCTATATGCAGTCGTAAAATATATAAACACCACAAAATCGTTTTGAAAAAAATGAGGTCCACTATAAAAAAGTTCATTTTTTTCCTGCGGATTCCATATTTACTTAATTTTTTCAAAAGTATTTGCATAATATTTGCACATTTTATGACTACAATTCTACAAATATCATTTATATTCATCTTATCTTATGCTTTCGATATCTCTTTATATTACTCCAAATGATTGATCCACAAATAGTAGATAATGCATAAATTTTAATTATTTAATATTACATAATGGGATGATGATCTCCAGGAGAGAGAGAGAGCTAGGTAATTAACAAAAATGATTTGAGTTTTGCGCAAAGAAGTAAATATCTAGATATTGATCATTGTTCATGAGGGAACGGAATAACGGATTATGTAATATGAACACAAGTAACCTCCATTAACTAAAACATAAAAGGCAGTGGCATTAAACTTAAAAGTCACGTGCTCACGTGCTTAAAAGACAGCAGGATTTACACCTTCACTTCAACAGCGAGAACCCTTGACTTCCAATGTTAATTATTGTCATTAATTAATATTATCGTTTTTACTTATGTAGTTGAATTTGGAGGCATATGTAGCAAGGAGTTCCAACTCTACTGTTTCGATATCAATATATCCATTGTCATCAAGATCGGCATGGCGAAACCCATCCTCGGTTACAAGCCGAGGCCAATGTGATCCGAGTTCAATGTAAGCCGCCTTCACCTCCGCCCACGAAAGTTTTCCATCGCTGTTGTCATCGTGCTTCTTGAAAATCGCCCTCAACTCCTCTATACTACAGGGAAGTACTATTTCCTTTGGTTTGCTTGTGGAAAGAGGAGGCAAGTACCTAACCATTTTGTAGGGGCCAGGCTGGAAGAGGAGTAGGAGTACTAGTGTTGATGGTGATGTTAGCAACAAACTGCAGAAGAACTTGATGAGGGATGCTCTTAAAAACGCGACCTGCAGATTGCTATATATAGACTATAGAGTGCTACTTAGCACTCATTCTTCCTAACAATGCAAGTAAAGGAAGATTCTCTAGTCAACTGAAAATAAGCGATAGTATTTGGAAATTCTTCGGTGAAGTAGGAATTTAATCCATTCTTTATCCAACTTTTTTGTCGGTCATGGGCGGCTAGCTTTATCTTTGAATGAAAGCAAGTGGATCCAAATCAAAGTGAACATTTATATTCTTCTTTTTGTGTAACTCATATATAATAATAATAAGAATAGATAGTGTATGAGGCTATATATTGTTGAAGAAAGAAAAAATATTGTTTTTTATAAAATTTTGATGACATTTTAATTATATTATTGACTAATTGTTTTGAAATAGAGGTAGTATGATTTAGGCCTTCTATTACAACGTTTAAATTAGTATCAAAATTTATCCTAATAAAAAATTAGATCAACGAAGGACTAATCCGACGAAGATGTCAAAAACCTGAAGGGGGTAGATGACCACCATTTTGTATATGGGTGGGATGCAATAATTATAGATTAGGAGCAAAATTTGCTATATTTTTTATGGGTTACCTCTGTGACGACTAGATAATTTCTTGATCAGGTCCTACTCGATCTCATAATTACTGATTTGCTGTTTTGAAAGAACGCTGTTAATTTGCTTGTGAGCCCTTTAGAGATCCACACATTTGGTTTTAGGAGTGAGAATAATAGCTAACTAAAGACATCCGATACTTACCCAATGCAGTTAGAATATTTGTATGGTATATTTTTTTCCTGTCAATTCAATAGATAATGGGTTTGGGGGGTTAATTTGGTTTGATAGAAATTCTAGAGCATGTATAAACGACGAAGATCCTACGCGCGTACTAGTACGTACACCAGAACTTTTGCAAAATTTCTTAACTACAATTTTCATATTTTGAATATCTCTAGCTAGCTTTGATGATCAATTTTAGTTTGATGTGTACTTTGGAATAAAAAAAAATTACTTTATTACGGATAATTGGTTATATTTTTATCTTTTAGATTTATGAAGAAACGAGATTTGGCTAATATTATAGTTTTTTTTATGTTAATAGTAACGCTAAATATATGTCCAGTATTTATTTAGCATTCACCATCTCGAATGTAGTGTTCTCTATGCACATTATATAAGGATAGGCACGCGCGTCTCTTGAACACGCCTCCCCTTTTTTTATTCATGTGTTAGATTCGTAAAGACCCTACTAATTGCCATGTCGGATTCCCACTTTATCCAACACTAAAAATTGGTCAATTATATTGACCCACTTTATTGATGTATTCTCAAAAATGCTTTATGTGTCAAGTTGTATTCAAGAATAAGTTTAAAATCATATTCTACAAAAACAAAAGATTATCAAAACATTTATAAAATTTTAATATAAAAAATTTGTATGAACTATGAAAGATAAAAAATAAAATAAAATGAAATGAGAAAAATGTTTTTTTTTTATGCTTTTTTTATATATGTATAAAAATTGAATGTATGACAACAAATGAAATGAAAAGATTTCTAAAATTTACTTACAAAATTAATTCTATTAAAAATTAAACTTAAACTGAAATCAAAAGAATGAAATAGGAAAAGTATGAAATTAATTTGACTAAATCTAAATCAGAGATTGTTGGGAAATAGCTAAGGAAACAAACAACAAAGATATGAAATAAACCGCAGCGGATGCAACAATGAGAAATAAAACAGTAAACACAGAAAGAACACACAGATTTAAGTGGTTCAGCTCAAAGTGAGCTTACATCCACTGTAGAGTTGGTTTCAAAGCTTCACTAGATCAAATGGAGGTTACAGAGAGAGAATCAGAAGATTCTTACAACAGAGAACACTCACCTCACGTGTATACACTCAATCCTCACAAGTTTCACTCAGAATAGTGGAGAAATGGAGAAGAAAATGATCTAGGAGGAAGCACTGTTCACTGGTACCGAAAACAGAGGCCTGCGTTTCTTTCGTCATCTGCGTCGTCCACTGCGCGAAATGCCTTCGCGATATTTATATTATGCAATCTCGCTTGAGCGAGATTTAAACTCGCTATAGCGAGGACTTCTAGGTCAGATTCGCTCAACTAGAAATCAGACACCTGGCCCCACGTGGCATCTCGCTCGAGCGGGAGGTCGAGCGAGGGTCGAGCAAAGTCACTGCCTGAACCTCGCTCGAGCTGGAGGTCGAGCGAGAGTCGAGCGAAGTCTCGGGTTGGAGCAATTCTGGAAGTCTCGAAGTCTCGCTCGAGCGAGGGTCGAGCGAGACAGGTCTGGGCATGTATTCCTAAGCCATACTCAACAGAGATGAAATTAATATAATTGTTAAAGGAGCAAATTAATAAGCACTTGAGTTGGATACAAGACCCTCTTGTCTCATTTTCTAGTAAATTTCTAAATTAACAATCTAGACAAGACATTGATAATCTGAAGATAGAAAAATAATACTCAAGTTTTGCAATATTTTCTTCAATGATTTACTGTCATACTAGCTAAAACATATTAATAAACAAAGAGATAAACCTTGATGATTTTCAAGTATTTGTTGTACCTAACGTCAATAACAAATCAAGATCAAAAGCTACAATCTATTATCAAACCAAATCCAGCTAGCAAGAAAGTAAACCTAATATTTAATAATGAAATATTACATTAAATTAGAATATGAGACAAGTCGACTCTCAATCCACAACCCAAGATTCAGATTTAGCTATACATAGTATTTTTAACAATGAAAATAAACTCAAGTAAAACCATAATATAATCTCAGAAAACATCCAAAAATGGGATACAAAAATGTAAAAAATCATCTGAGATCAAAAGAAATAAAAAATAAAACTCGCTCTCCCTAACATGGAATTTTTCCTTCCTTTTATCCCTAGATTCTTCCCTCTTCTTCGCTCCAAGTTCCCGATTCCATCCTCTCCATCAACGTAACCGTTTCTCTTCGTGGATCGTGATCCCCGTGTTTGGCCTTGGGTTCCAGAAAATTCGTCTAAGTCACACAGGTCTTGGTCTTAGTTAAACTCGGGTCTCTTGGCAAGATGGATATCAGCCTGGGCTTCATTCTGTCGAATTCTTCAATTAATTCAGTTGTGGGCTTTGCATGTTTGCAATGTTACAGCTTGAGTATTGTATTCCGGTTTGCAATGAGGGCTCAGTTAATTAAATCATGACTTTCAACTTCACATGTAAGTCACGGCATTTGTTTTATGCGCAGCAAGTCTTCAAAAATTAAGTCACAAGTACGTTTGGGCTTCAATTTCTTCTCGGATTGCCTTCTCCAGCAACGTATATATAAAGTGACCTACAAGTGTAATGGGCTTGGGTTCTAGGCTTTACTCTTGCAATAGACCAAGATAAAAAAAATGTTAGTTTAATTAAATGTTGACCAATTCGATAAATATAAACCATCTATAGTTTATTAGGAAAAAAATATCATCCTCATTACAAAATCAGTTAATTTATATTGTTAAATTAGTACTCTCTATTTAGCACCTAAAACTTAGGACTTGTTTGCTTACAGGAATAAAATCAAAAATCAAAACACATCTCAAACTCATTATTTCTTTTTTTAATCACTATCAAAATATAATAAAAAAATTCAAGATTTTCAAATTCTAAAACCACTTTTTCAAATCCAAAAATAAAATCAATATTAAAAAAATATATTACAATAATATATATATTTTTTTACCTTTTATCTTATATTATCTCTGAAAACAAACCAGGCCTTACGTAACCCACAATACTAAGAGTACTAAAACATCATAAATGTCCATTTATCATTTATCTTCTTCTAATTACAGAATCTATTTTGCTTCTAGTTTATCCAAAAAAAAAAAGAAAAAAAGAAAAAATAAAAGACAAAGTAGAGAGCCTTCTAATTGCTTCATTTAATTTCTATTATCATGATACGTGGATATTTTACTGTTTCTCTTATGCAAATACCACCAAATAAGCTGGTTTCCTGGGTAGAATATGCATGTCATAAATGGAAACAACTCCATCTTATAAGATTTATGAACCCGGGAAAACTTCCAATGGCTAGATTAATATAGACTCATTAATATAAATAAACAAGTTTCTAAACCTTAGAGAGAGAGAGAGAGAGAGAGAGAGAGAGAGAGAGAGAGAGAGAGAGAGAGAGAGAAGAGAAGAGAAGAGATGTAAACACTGGTTTTATAGTTTTGGTAAGAGAAATAGATAGATTCTGTTTATGATTACATCATTAGCCTGCTTACATTATCTATGACACAAAAAGCAGGACTTAAATTACCTTCACAATTATAAGAGCACTTATATTAAGCACTACTTATAACATAATAGGTCAGCTTAAGCCTTAATCACTGCACAGGCGGCGTTATATAAATAGTTGCATTTATGGGCGTAGGCAACAGCCCTATCACTGCAGAACTCGTGACCGTGTTCACACGAGAAAGTGCAGGAAAGAGCTAGGCTTATGTTATCGGTGCGGCAAGTTGAGCCACTACCTCAGGGATTGCCCGCTTACTTTGGGCAGCAACAAACCCGCCTCACTACCACCCCCATCCAGGACCAGAGGGGCGCCACAAAGTAATACCCAATGCCCTACTGCACCTGCTCGGGTTTTTGCATTGACACTAGGAGAGGCTGAAGGCAGGGAGGATGTGATCACAAATATTATTCCTTACTTTTCTTTTAGGAATAACTTAGTAACTATTATGGATATTAAATCAAAGGGTACTTTGTATGTGATTTCAGGTATTCTTTCTTTGTTTTCTAATCATGCTACTATACTATTTGACTCTGGGGCAACGCATTCATTTATTTCTAAGAATTTTGCCAAATCTTGCACATGGGAAGGTGAAAGGTTGGATTTTAACTTAGTGGTCTCAACTCCAATAGGGACTACAGTATCTTCTTACAGAATTCTCCACGGCTGTCCTATATCTATCGAAGAGAGATTGATGCCTGCTAAACTTATTATTTTTGATATGGTTGAATTTGATGTAATTTTGGGTATGGACTGGTTGGCTTCATACCATGCCAGTATTAACTGTTTTAAAAAGGAGATAGTTTTCAAGCCTCTTGAAAGAGATGAAATTCGATTTTTGGGGTCAAAAGTACGATCATTCCCATCAATCATATCAGCAGTTCAAGTTAGGAAATTATTGCGAGATGGCTGTCAATGATTTTTAGCTTGTGTGATAGATGCACCAAAGGAAGAGTTGAGTTTAGAAGAGATTCATGTGGTGAGAGAATATCCGGATGTGTTCCCTGAAGACTTGTCTGGATTACTACCTGACCGAGAAGTAGAATTTGCTATTGATTTTATTCCAGGCACAACACCTTTGTCCAAGACTCCTTATAGAATGGCGCCATCAGAGCTCAATGAACTTAAAGAACAGTTGCAAGATCTATTAGACAAGGGTTTTATCCGACCCAGCATATCCCCATGGGGTGCTCTAGTGTTATTTGTGAAGAAAAAAGATGGAATAATGAGAATGTGCATTGACTATAGAGAACTCAACCGAGTAACCATCAAGAATAAATATCCTTTACCCTGCATAGAAGACCTTTTTGATCAACTACAGGGTGCGCAAGTTTTCTCGAAGATTGACCTTCGATCAGGGTATCATTAACTGAAGATCAAGGCTGAAGATGTATCCAAGACTGCTTTCAGATACAGATATGGTCACTATGAGTTTCTAGTCATGCCTTTTGGTTTGACTAATGCCCCTACAGTATTCATGGATTTAATGAATATAATATTTCATGAATTCTTGGATAAATTTGTGGTTGCCTTCATTGATGACATCTTGATCTATTCTAAAAGTAAGGAGGAGCATGAGGAACACTTGAGACTAGTACTCGGAACACTTAGGGAGGAAAAGTTGTTTGCTAAACTAAAGAAGTGTGAGTTCTGGCTAGATTCAATTATATTTTTGGGGCATGTGGTTTCAAAAGAGGGTATTTAAGTAGACCCAAGAAAAGTGGAAGCAGTAGTTAGTTGGTTGGCACCGAAGAATGTTCATGAGGGTAGGAGTTTCTTGGGATTGGCGGGATACTATCGTCGATTCATTGAGGGTTTCTCTAAACTAGCAGTTCCTCTCACCGCCCTTACCAGGAAGAATAACAAGTTTGAGTGGACAGAAAAATGTGAAGAAAGCTTCCAGACCTTGAAACAAAGACTTGTGATTGCCCCAGCTTTAACAGTTTCCACTGAGAGAAGTGGTTTTGTGGTGTATAGTGATGCTTCAAGATTGGGGTTGGGGTGTGTATTAATGCAACACGGAAAGGTTATAGCTTACGCTTCACAAAAACTGAAGACTTATGAACAAAACTACCCCACACATGATCTAGAGTTGGCAGCGGTAGTATTCGCACTCAAGATTTGGAGGCATGATCTATATGGGAAAAAGTGCGAAATCTACACGGATCATAAAAGTTTGAAATATTTCTTCACCCAGAAAGAATTAAATATGAAACAGAGAAGATGGCTTGAGTTAATAAAGGACTATGATTGTACTAAAAATTATTACCCAAGCAAAGCGAATGTGGTAGCGGACGCTTTGAGTAGAAAGGCGATGAGTCCAGTAGTTGCAGCCCTTACTACTCAACACCAATTACTAATGGACTTAGAGAGGGCTGGTATTGAGGTCATCACCAATGATACAAGCACTTTCGTGGCTAGTTTAATAGTACAACCAGATTTGTTAGAGAGAATCAAAGCAGCTCAGAAGGTAGATTCAGCGTTGATAAAGCTAGTTGAGGAAGTTAAGAACGGAGAAAAAGTTGATTTTAGCATTTCTGAAGATGGAGTTTTGAGGTTTAGAGATAGATTGTGTGTGCCAGCAGATGATGCACTGAAGAAGATAATTCTTGAGGAGGCACACCGTTCTTTATACACAGTCCATCCAAGGAGTACCAAGATGTATCGGAAGTTGAGAGAGTCTTTTTGGTAGAACGATATGAAGAGAGAGATTTTTAAGTTTGTAGAACAATGCCTAACATGTCAACAAGTGAAGGCAGAGCATCAGAGACCAGCAGGGTTGTTACAGCCATTGCAGATTCCAAAATGGAAGTGGAAGCATATATCCATGGACTTTGTGACAGGTCTACCAAGGGTTTTAACGGTCAAGATGCAATATGGGTAATCGTGGATTGCTTAATGAAGAATGCGCGTTTTATGCCCATTAAAGTTTCTTATAAATTGGAGAAACTAGCTGAACTGTACATACAAGAGATCATGAGATTGCATGGGATACCAGTGTCCATTGTGTCAGATAGAGATCCTCGTTTCACTTCTAGATTTTGGAGAAGTTTACAAGAGGCAATGGATACTAAGTTGAATTTTAGTACGGCTTATCTCCCTCAGACAGATGGACAATCAGAAAGGACTGTTCAGATTTTAGAAGACATGTTGAGGGTATGTGTGATGGACTTTAAAGGAACTTGGATATGACACTTACCATTAGTGGAATTTGCTTATAATAATAGCTTCCAAGCTAGTATTGGGATGGCACCGTATGAGGCATTGTATGGCAGAAGATGTAGGTCTCCATTATATTGGGATGAAGTTGGTGAAAGAAAAATACTGGGACCAGAGATCAGTCAGAAGACCACAAAAAAGATTGACATTATTCGAGCTAGAATTAAAGCAGCTCAAGGTCAACAAAAGAGCTATGCTGATAACCGACGCCGTCCACTAGAGTTTGAGGTTGAAATGAAGTATTCTTGAAAATAGCACCAATGAAAGTGGTTATGAGATTTGGAAGTAAGGGCAAGTTGAGCCCTAGATATGTTGGACCCTTTGAGATTCTTGAGCGAATTGGACCTATGGCTTATAAGTTAGCCCTTTCCACCGAATTTAGCTAGAGTGCATAACGTTTTTTATGTATCCATACTGAGAAGGTAGTTTCTTATCCCATACACATTATTCATTATGAGCCGTTGCAGATTCAGGAAGATATGACGTATATCGAAGAACCAGTGCGGATCTAAGAAAAAAAAGCACACATGTTGTGGACTCGTAGCATTCCTATGGTCAAAGTGTTGTGGGATAATCACACAAGCAGTGAAACTTCCTGAGAACTTGAGGAAGAAATGCGAGAGAAATACCCACATCTATTCAACGAGGATTATGAGCTTTTGTAGTAATTTCTGAGGACGAAAATTTGTTTGAGGGGAGGAGGATGTAACACCCGGTTAAGACCCAAGCCCTCAAGCCAAGCCCGGCCCAGGCCCGAGTTCGCTTCTGCCCAGCCCTTTGAGTCCGAGAACGGCGTCGTTTCCCTTAGGTAAGCCCTTTACTTTCCTTTCTCTTCCTAATCCCCCGACAGTTATCTCTTCTCCTGTTTTTCAGCTGCCTTCCATTCATCTCTCGCCAGACCACATCTTCAGCGGTTTCTTCTCCCAGATGGAAGTTAATTTCCTCTCTTTCTACATGAAAATCTTGTGCTTCATTTCTTTTTCGCACCGGTCTTTCTCTCTCTCTCCCTTCGGCATTTTATTTCTCTATTTGGGTCTCCACCTCGCCAGTCTCTCCTGTTTACACCCATCTACATTTCTCCTCAGTAAGTTGTTCTAAACCCCTCACATGTTCGTGCAGTTCATCTTTTTTTTTTTTTTAAAAAAAAAAAGGTTATGTTTTGGGCTTTAATCACTGAAAATCTGGTGTGTTTTCCGGTGGGTGTAGTCCAGCATAGCGGTAGCAGGAGACTAATCTTTTAGCCTCTCCCTTCTCCGGAACATTCTCCATTTTCAAGTAAGATTCCTGATTGTTGTATGGATGCTTATCATACGTAATTGGGTTTAAGGATTTCTTTAAATTACTGGGTCTTCCCGAAGGATTATTGTTAAATTTTCAGGCTTGTGTTGATTTATTTTTTGGTTGTGTGGTACTGCTCTACTTGTTGGTTGGGAGTGTTTTGGGATTATACGTAATAGTTAGGGATGATTTGGAGGGGGCTGGAATGATGGTTTTCGTTGGAGATTTTTCCATGCTGCTAGGAAAATTTGGTTGGATGTAAATGACTATCCTTGTTGGGTTTGTCTTTGGAAGAGATTTATGCATAAGAGTGAATAAATATTGATGGCGGTTGGAATTGGGTTATTTTAATTCCGAACATTATATTGTATGTTTTATATGATTGTAGCATCGTAATAATAGATTTTTGGCTGGTCAGTTTATAAAAATGTAATTTTTGTTTTTTTTGACTTGAGGATGTGGTGCTTTAGACTTAGGACAGATTTATGGGAGGAAGATTACTAAAGCTCAGCTTAGAGATTTTGATTTATAATCTTTTAGTTTTAAAGGTCATTACTAGTCATTAATTTTTGGTATACATATATTTTATGATTAGGTGGCGAGATTATTATAAATCAGATTCAAAGTTTTGATAATACGCTATAGGAGTAAGGTAAGCGGGGTTTCTATTCTAGATTTACATAAAAAGGAAAAAAAAAGACTTGAGGTTGGTTTTATAAAATTGTGCATGATATGTTTTCAAAAGAAAAACGTGAAAACAACCCCAGTATATATTTTCTGCATCCCCTCATGAAATTTATATGATAGAGAAAAATTTCTTTTTGACATGAAATGTGTAGACATGAGCAATATTTGACATGTTTCTAAGATATGCATATGGGCGAACATGGATTTTATTGTTTTCTTATACATGTGAAGTAAAGTGTTTTGATATGTTATGTTCATGGAAAATCTTCGGGATGCTTATCTGTTTGTCTTAGTTTCTGGATATGGTTCTGATATAAGAATATGGATTCATATAATATGGTTGGTACCACCATGATATGATATGATAGGAGTACAATCACTTTGGAAACAAAATGATCCTTTATGTATTTTTTTCTTGTGTGCACATTCGAGATTTCGAGAACGAATAAGGGAAAGTCTCACAATATGATATCACCTGCTTTGGCCACCAGAGATAGCACTATCCTACTACGGGGGTTAAACATGATACATGTTCTGGAATGTTGATAAGATGAGATGTGACAGTTATTTGTGCCAAAGTGTTTTGTTTGAAAAGTTGATTTCTGTTTATACTTTATGAAAATATATGTTCGTTTAGCTTTTCGCTTGATGATATATTTTTAGAGCTGTTATCTATAAATAAAAGTTTTATGTTTTCATGCATAAGAAGTTTTTATTAAAAATGCTCATGCTTTACATATTAGTATAGGTGTTTTGCTTATTGAGTTGTGGATAAACTCACCTTCTTATTTCAAATACTTTTCAGATGAGGTGGAGGTCTCGACTGAGGACCAAGATTAGTATGTTGGAATCAGGCTAAACTATTATATTTCTAGAAGTGAAGATTGTAATTATTGATCTGATGTTATGTTTGCAGTATTTATAGATTTAAGTGTTTGTAGTTTATTTTATTGACTTCAATGGGGAGATTGTGGATCCTATGTTATGGAATTATTTTAGTTTATGAAGTTGTGGATATGCTTATGTTGAAATTGTTTGGATTTGGAAATGATAATTTATTATGGACTTTAGAAAATCTTTAGAGATGGTATTGATGGAGATAGGTTTATTTGGGCAAGTAGTGTTTCCTTAAATCCCTTATGGGTACGGGGCACTACAATCTTTTCGTCAGGTAGGACTAGTTCTTTTTGTTAGATTCGAATTCCAGTGTTTAGAATATTTTTATTATTAAAAATGGGGCTCTGATATTATTGGACACAGTTGCATAGTAGCCCCATTGATCATTGTTGGTAATATCTACGTGCAATGGATAAATATCTCCTAGAATCAAGAGTTTCAAGTATATATATACTATTAATTTTCAGTTAAGAGAGATATGAAACCTATTATGGTTCATGGTTATGAGCAAGAATATATAAATCTATTCATTATTTTTTTCTTTGTCATTCTCTCATTATCTTGTGATGTGGTATTAGATAATAAGTTTATAAGTGACACTTCATAAATAGTCTCTAATCATTTAATGCCAGATCATAGGATAATGAAAAATGAAATGATAAGTAGCATTACTTGATAAATAGATTACTTGATGGAATCCTCTGAATAAAGATGATGAGAAAGGGGATAATGAGTAGCATGCATTGCTCTTTACCAATATGTTAGCCAATAGAAGGCTAACTTGTGGCCTCCTAATAGTTTTCTAACTTATGATTGATGGAGAAATCAGCTAACAGCTTTGAATTTCTAGTTTGTTTCCACAAACCATATTATTATATCTCATCTCATCTAATCATTAAAATTTTTTTCAAACAAAAGAAAAAATTAATTCAACTTTTTAAAACTAAATTCCAAAACAGAACATATATTAAAATATAATATTCTAATAATATTTTATTCAACTTTCATCTCATTTTCTCTATTTTTAAAAATAGGAAAATCTAAGTACTGATATTGGAATTAAAATAAAGATAGCATTAATTTTAAATAATTACTCTTCATATAAAACAGATCATTTGTAAGATAGTTATTAAAAGAGTTTCAAGGCTATCAATTTTATCTATTATATCAATAAAATATTATATAGTACTAGTGTTTATGGAGATGTGATCAACAAGCAGAAGAACTTGATGAGGGATACTCGCTCTATGATCATGAGATTTAAAACGCAACCAGCTTATAACATTATATAGAGTGCTGGCAGCAGCTAGTTAGAACCCATTTTTCTCAATTTGCAAGTTTTCCCAATGCAAATAAAGTAAGATTCTCTAGTCAACATAAAATAAAATAAGCGAAAAAAAAATTGCAAATTGATCGGTGAAGCAGAAATTCTAATCCACATTTTATCCAACATTTTCGTCAGTCTTGGGTGGCTAGCTTTATCATCGAAGGCAAACAAGTGGATCCAAATCAAAGTGAACAATTATATTCTTCTCTTTCGGCCCATGATAGATTCGGTAGTCAATTCTCGATCCGGAGCAAAATATGGGTCTATTTTCATGGCCGGATGCCACTGTGACGACTAGATTAATTCCTTTATCAGTTGCTACTCTCAAAAATGATTTTGATTTTTTGAAAGAATGCTGTTAATTTCCTTGTGACCCGGTAAAGACCCACATTAATTAGCTTTTGGGAGTGAGGAATAATAGCTAAAGACATCCGATACTTACCCAGTGAAATCAGAATATTTGTATGGTATATATATATCTTTATACTTAAAAAGTAGCTATCGGATTATCTACAGTAATAAACAGTAAAATTAAAATTGATTTTGTTTAACTCTCATTTCCGCTTATGTCCCTCTCGATCCAAACCACAAATCTCGCACCTCTCCCTCCCGGATTCTTTCCCAATTCAAACCCGTCCACATCTCCCTTCGGCTACGCACACAGCCACGCAGAGCTAAGGTTCGTCGCCGGCTATCCAGCCTCACCGCCGACTCCGACATCTCCCCCAGGCTCCAACGAACAACTCTCCATCGTCGAATGCCCTTGCTAGGGTCTCCCTCCGCCGCACGCAGGCAAACGAAACGAGAATCCAAAATGGGTTCCTCCACATCGCGCATCCATATGCCACCCTAAGTAGCCACTATAACCAACGTAGATCACCGCGACCACCCAAGACCACCCCTTCCTCCTCTCCTTTTCCCAGAGCCTGCAGCTCCTCCCTAGACCCACAAAACCCACGGCTTCCAACCCTTTCCCCTTCGATTTCGAACAGTGCGTTTAGAGATCCATCAAATCCCACAAGAACAACAATAAATTAGAGAGGCCGAATATATTGGAGAGGCCCAAGAGACCCAATGAAGAGAAGATCAGGGTTGAGAAGAATGGAGACCCGGTGAAGAGAAAGAGATGGAGAAAGGGACCGAGAAAGATCGAGGATGAGAAAATGGTTCCTGTCATCCTAAAACGGTGCGTTTTCAAACATTTAAATCATTAAATGTGTTTTTATGCCAAACAATGCGTTTTAGTCTGTTATTCGGTGTGTAATGCGGTGCGCTTCATTTAGTTTGAAACCAGACGGTGTGTATTTAGTCATGTAAATGTGTTTCCTATTTTTATTAAGTTGCCATTTTGCATATGGATGTTTCGACCTCGTTGGGTCTGGTTACTCTCGTTAGTTTTATTCATTCTCAGAATTTCTTTGTCTGGTTACTCTCAATATTTTTTTTATGGTAATGATTTTAATTTTTCTTCATTGGAGTTCCTTCATCTGATTATTTTTACTAATTTGTAGTATTTTGTAATGTGACATTTGTCATGTTCTCACTGTTGACGGGAGGGATGGAGGGCAGAGTATTAACTTCAGGTTTTTCATCATCTGTTGCAGTGCTTTGAAAGAGAGAAACGAGGCGTCTGATATGTTTTGTGGTCTTCGTTCTTCATTTATTTTTTGCTTGCCAAACTCTATTAGCCATTATTTACATTTGTTGTGAAGTCCTCTTTTTTGAGAGAGCGTTGTAAGAGAGAAACTGCTGATATGGTTTTTGTTTATTTAGCCGTGCATTTGTTTATTTATGTATTTATATTTTTCGAGAGAGGGCTGGAAGAGAGAAACTCTTTTAGTTGTGCATTTTTTTATTTATGCATTTATATTTTTTTTTTGGTGGTTTTCATTCCCATCTTTAAATAACTGTTGGTATATTTTTTGTTGTTTTTATTCTGCATTTTTTATATTTATGCATTTGTTTGTGCATCTTAGTATTTATTCTACATTTAGAATTTTCAAAACATAGTATTGGAGTTATTTTACTGGCTTACATGACAGTGTATAAGTTATTGGACAGTCCCATTCTGTTCACTAACATCACTGACTCTGTGTAATTTGAGACACAGTAGTACTGGTTGGTTGTTGGAAAATAATATGGAAGTGGGTTTTTATTTGTGAGATAAATAGTAGTGATCATGGTTGGGAGCTGATTATTTTTGGATATTTTTGTGGAATTCTAAATGGAGAAAAGTTTGATGTGTATTGATGTTTTGTTGAGTTATTAATGGTAGCTTTGAATTATGGAACGCTGTAGTAGGATTGATATACTGATTATGGCAGTTTGATGTAGGTTATGGTGGATTTATGGGTCACTATTGAAATTGAAATTAAAGTTTCTAGAGAAAAAATAAAGAGAGTGAAATATTTTCTCCAAATCATACTTCACTTTCTAAAGCTGCATAAAAATCTAAACAACATATTATGTTAAGCTAATCAATGTATATAATAACCTAAATACCATAAAGTCCAATCTTACCAAATACACCCCTCAAAGCAAATAAAATAATATTTATTATATTAACCCTTCCCACTTGCAATTCTTAACTTTCTGGATTAAAATTTCTGAATAATTCATTGTTGTTTTCACTTTTTTGATGATTAAAATGATGCTAGAGGATATCCCTAAGACTGTCGTGCGAAATCAATTTTTTCAGTGTGGCAATCTTGAATCAAATTTGGTGTAGCAGTACAAATTTATACTCATTTCATAACATTTTGATTTTCTTTATTGTGGTAGTGCAAACCTCCTTCATTCTGTACATGGCGTATGACATGAGATTCCTCATCTCTGAACATTTTTTGTGTTCTCTGCATTCCAACTCTTTCTTTTTTTGATTTAGCTGAATAAGAAATAAACAAATACATAAAGAGAATTTTTTTTTTTTTAGTAATACTGAAATGAGAAAGCATTTGAGTAATACTGAAATGTGAAAGTATAAGAACATAAAAAAGAAATAAACAAATGTATAAAGAGAATATTTTTATTTTTTTTCTCTTTATTTATGTTTTTGTACTTTCCCATCTCTTTATTTATCCATTTGTTTATTTGTTTATTTATGTTTTTATGCTTTCTCATTTTATAAAGCTTTTTTATTACTGAAATGAGAAAAAACAAATGCTTTCTCAAAAAAATCAAGACTTCAGCTTTCACAAATGTTGAAACATTAAAACATATGCAACCTCTTGATTTTTGTTTGGCATGCTTAGCTGTTCAGACTTCAGTTATGTGAGTGCTTCATGATGATTTATTCATTTCAAAATTTCTGATATTTTTTCATTTGGTTGCTTCATAGAAACTTGAATTGAAACCTTGTCCAACAAATGCTAATATTACCAAAGAGTGATTACAACTGATCCACTCCAAATATAATTCCATTCAAAATTCCTATTATACCAAGGATGTCAAAATCCATGAGCTTCAAAAACAAATGAAAAGTACAAAAAGTAAAGGAAATATTTTTAGAATCCCAAGATGTATAGCTGAAACATTAAAAAAATATAGAACTCCACATAGATAGGTTTTCTTCACCTATACTCAACGTTCTGCACCTATACTCAATTTTTTTTAATAATTTCTTTGTTTGATATTCAAGTGGTTTGGTTTTAGGCTCTTACTTATAATTCTACCATGTAATGAGGCTAAATATTAGTAATGTTCTGCTGACACTCCTAAAAAAATTAAAAAATTAAGAAGAATGGGTAGCTTTGTGCAGCTTCACTAATTATTTAGTATTATATATATATATATATTCTTTAATGAAGCATAATTTCATAACATCATATTGAAACCAATATCTAGCAAAATAGGCATGCAAAGGTATAACTTAGATTGAAACCAACTAAAATAAAAACACAATTTATTTTAGTTAAAAGCAAGGTATAATTTATAAATGTATTCTATTTTAGTTTAAGCAAGATATAATGAATAAAGCCTTAATTTTTTATCCAGACCTCTGATTCAATTGATGTAGGTTTGTCTTTTTGACTTTATATGCCAGGAAACAAAGTTTGCCATGTGAGGCTACATGTAATTTTCTGTATAAATTTAAAAATAAAATTATGAAGTAGGTTTTTTTTCTTTGAAGAAGAATTTATGGTAAGCTGCAAGGAAAAATTTGAATGTCAAACAATCTCTCATGATTGTGATTGTGCTTAGGTTACTATAAAACATAATTAAAGCACACTCACATACGAATATGAATTTTTTTTCCTTTTTTCTGTAGTGGATACCATCATGATATTATATGTAGCAAATAGTACACTTAAATGCATCAGATTTTTTTTCTTGGTTTAAAAAGCAAACAAAGAAGCAAATAAAATGGGAATTCTTCATTTCAAAAAAGCGTAACCTCAAAATGCCCTTAGTCAATAGCTTAAGAGATTAATATAAAATAAATGAAGGACCAACAATGAAAAAATAAACTTTGAAGACACATTATTTGTTAACACAATTAATGCATTTTGCCTTTTTTTTCCCATTGTTTGTTTTTGCCTTTTATGATTCTTTTCTTTTGTTTTTTTTTTTTTGTTTTGTCTTTTGTCTCTATTTTACTTTCTATTTTAATGAAGTGTTAATAGGTGCTTTGATTTATGGGCTATTGTGATGGCGTTAATATAGTGATTATTAAAGTTTGATATTAGTTATCGTGCATTTATGAAGAAGATTGAAATCTCATTCATTTTCTTAATAGAACCATATTAGTAATTTTTTCTTTTTCTTTTTTGGGTTCAATGTATTGTTTTTTTGTTTTTGTTTTTTATTCTCTTCAACTATTTGTTATTATTGGCATATCTTGAAAATCTTGCAAATGTATTCTCTTGTTTATTTCATTTTTCTTTAAGATGTCTACTATCTCAACCCAACTATGTAGCTTTCCTTTTCTCCCAATCTTGATAAGCAATCTATGGCAAGTGAAAGTAGCAGCTTGCCACCACCACCATACTTCTTCAAAATAATAATACCTTCTACTCTAGCCAACAATAGATTAGTAAGTAATATATATATCCATTAAATATTTTTGATTAATCAGTTCTATAACTTCTATTCTGTTTAATTAATTCTATTTTGTTTAAACAAAAATAACTCTAACATGACTCCTATCTATATACGTAGAGTCAATGTTATTCCAATTACTGGCATATCTTTTTACTTTAAAAGCATCTATCATATTGAACAATGTCAGAGACTAAAGGTAAAGAATGCAAACGAAAATTTTTTATGACTACACATGAAGTTTATTTTTTATTTTACCTTTTCTGCATTAGTTGTTTCCTGGGCTTAATTTACCTTTTTGTTTTTAATTAAAATTAATTGGTGAAAATGTCGATCATAGGCAATATACTCTCTTCTAGGATTTTCTAATCCCTGTTGTAGCTGAAAGTATAAAAAATGATGCAGAAGGTGCTGCTTTGCAAGGCTCTAGGTGTGTTGTAAGTTTTCGAAAACTATTTTTTAGTTATTTCTACGTTACATTATATTCTAAATGTATCGGATGGATCTTAGAAATCAATGACCTATATAATTAATTGAATTCTGAACAGGGGCTTGCTCTGGATAAAAAATGGAAGTAGCTCTCAGTTGAAACCACTGCAGACCAGGTATGGTCATTAGACTTTTGTTGTTTAAGTCCTTTGTTTTTTTTTTTTTTGGTTTTTTTTAATACGTAAATGGCTAGCATGCTGCACTCTTATTGGAGTTGCGTTCCCAAATGATTGATCATGACTCACTATGGATGACTATTTGAAAGAAAGTAGCTCTGTTATTTTACCCCCCTCTCTCTCTATTTACTTTTACTTATTTGTCTTTTTGGTTGGGTTGATGATCTAAAATTATGGTCATGTTTGTATTTGGATTACTTTTCGTCGCTTTTAATTTTTTTTTTTATGCACAGTGATATCAAATTATACACAATGAGATAAAAAAATCTAGGTGGTACTTTTTCAAAATTTTGTATACTGTATAATACACAGTGAGGTTATTGATGTTTTGCACTCTGTATGTCTGCGATTAAAAAAAATTTTGTATACTGTAGGACATTGTTTTATTCCCATTGTTATTTTTTAATTTAATTGATCTGACTTGGTGGCTTTTTTTTTCAGGGACTTTGGACTGGTTTATTTTTATGCATATTTTTATAGTTTAGCTGCTCAAATTTGGTGGTTTGTTTTCTGCACCTTCCGTGGCTTCTACTTACCTCTGGTTTGAAGTTGTATGTCGCAACTAGGAGAATGTTTGGTTTCAATTAGCTTTTATTGGATAAACAAGCTACTAATTTTTTTTCTTTTATATATATATATTTGTTGCATTTGTGTATTTTGAGAGATTGCTATGTTATTTTATACTGTTTCCCTTAATATTCTTCATCCTTAATATTCATTGATGCAGTAAGTCATTCTTTTAGTCATCACCCATATATTTATTGAAACAATGGTTTTAAAATATTTGGAAGGCATGCATGCATATATAGTGTAGGCGAGGTCGCATGGGATACGCTTACGTCTAAAACGCCTTTTATAATTTTGCCGATTATCATTTCGAGTGATTGTGATATGGAAATCTTGGCTGATATTTTCTTTTGAGTTTTGTTTGAAATATGATCTATGATCATGAGTGTAGTGGAGTTATAGGTGAAGTTATTAGCAAATAGTTATGTGGTTTCTTTATTTGGGAGTTTCTTGGATTTAGTGAGTTTGTGAGTTTTGCCAATTTTGTGTCTTGATTTCCTCATTTATTTGAGATTTTTTGTTTAGCAGCACTATTGTTGTAATGTTTTATAAATTTCATGTAGATTATTATCTTGGAAGTGGTTGTTGGAGATTGGTGTTGTTTTTAATTTAATTTTATAATTAGTGATTGATGGTGTTATCGTTGTGTTGTTTATAGTTTCTCGCCTATTTTCTTTTTTTTGATAAACTTTTCTCATCTATTTTAAATAACCTGTAATATGGCACCACTTAGATTTAGAATTAGATGTTTATTTCAAATTTTCATATGACAATATGTTGTTTATTAGTTATGATTTTGCTTAAGAGAGGCAGAGACAAAAAGTTTACTTTCATAATAAGCAAATTGAAATCTGTAAAGTTATTAGCAGGAAATAGGGGAATTACATGCAATAGGAATGATCTCAATTTCTACATTCATCCCTCAATGTAAGGATGTTAATATCATCTGATATAACATGCTCCTTTAATTTGATACTTCTTTTACATGTAAAGTTATGTTTCAAGCCTGCTAGAAATATTTATCAAATTTTTAGGCTTATATTTGGAAGTGTCTTAAAACCAATAGATGAATTTTGTTATCTCCTATTTATATCAGTTTCTTAGGTGAACTTTTGCTAGTTCTATATCAAATTTTTTTTCATGTTCTCTCATGTCTATCCAATTATGACCATGCTATGCACTCGTATAATTTTGGCCAGTCATTACCAACATGCTGCTTTTCTTAATTTTCACAATTCTCTAAAGTATTATCATGGTCAAGAAAGGTCATAATTATGTCCTTATTGCTAACAAATATCACCGAAAAAATCTCCAACAATCAATGATTATCTTTGTAAGTATTTGTCAACTATCAAAACTTATACATAATTTATCTGGTGTTGTTCTTGAGTAGGTGTCAAAGTGTGGAAGAATGAGCATGTGTGATGCTGAGAGGACACTCAAGGAACTTGACTTCAATTGTGAGGCTGGTATGCCCAGCTCTTGCCTAGATTGAATTGATTTTTTGGCAATTTTTTTTTGTAACTGAAATGAAAATGATTGTGCTTTCTTGATCCATTTGTGACATTTAAGGTGCGTGTGGAGAGACTTACAGATTTATTTGAGGTTATATATTGGAACAAAGGGAATGAAATTTACATCTTAGGGCTATGCAAGAACCACTTTGATAGCCTTAAAAATATTTACATCTTATATGCTGCTTTTAGGATCAAAATTGCAATTTTAATTCCTACCTGTTACTTTTTCTTGTTAGACTTATGTCCAACTATGATATGTTTTAGCCTATTGGTCTTTTTCTTGATACTTTCCAAATAAAATGTAATTATTATTTATCTTTTCCTGATCCGTATAATCTCTTTTATGTATATAATTTTTTTTTCAATCTATTGGTTTTCAATTCAACCAAGTCTAATAGTTGCATGTATATATCAGATTTTTATGCGTCTCTATATTAGGCTATTTCCAACCACATTTTATTTATTGCTTAAACATTATTTTCACAATTGTTTTTCAACTTGCATGTTACACTACTTCTAATTTAAATGCTAATATTTTACTTATACGCAACTTATTTCTTTTGTGCAGTACATTTCAACCACATAGACATATTTGAATATTTTAATGTTAAGTGAAATATTGGAAAGCGTCCATGATTGGCATACAAAATTATAAGCTTTATCGTTAAACTTTCTGAAGAATTCTAGATTTTGAGCGTTATTGTATTTCTAATTTGGTGTTCAGATTTTTTCTTCATATGAATACATTATTCAATGCTAAAAAAAGGATGAAATGCACAATCTTTTATTTTAATCTTTCTAAACTTGATGCTTCATACTCTTCAACTGATCAGAGCATCTTAAATATGAATTTTCTTATATCATTTTACATGTGATTTCCAATGGCTGATTTGCACAGGTTGCAAGGCCGTTGCAGTTTATATATGAAAGAAGAATTGCTCACCTAGATGGTGCTTTATGTAAAGAATGTTGTTTTAATTAGGTGGTCTTCAGATTCTATATTTGAAAAGCATTCATTCTTCAAAGAATTCATAGAAACTCATTTATAATAAACAACAATCATCGTCAGCTCATGTGAGAAAGTGTTCGTTAACTTCATTTGTTATCAGTCATGTCTCTGTTTAAGTTTCCTTTTTAATTCTATTGGATGTTTTTATGGTCCAAATCTACTTATAAATCTTTTTCATTTTGAGTTGTATGTTGTGTATTAACTTTCTAAGCATGGAAACTGTTATTACTTCAACATATTTGGAAATATTTTGCTGTGTTTTCAATGGAAAATCTGTTTGGCATAAGAAAGAACTTACAGGACAGTTCAAATCTTTAGGAGGTAAGAACTTGCACGTTTATTTTGATGGTTAAGTGGCATTTATTTATTTATTTATGCGCCTGACCTACTGTGAAACATTAATGGTATATATTAATATGGCTGTGAGAGGCTCTTCAGAAATTTGTTAATTTACACATAAAACTTTGTTATATTTGCTCTTGTATGTGTTTGGCTTCTTGAAAACTTTCACAGTTTTATCATTTTCTTGTTGTTCAGTACATAATTTATGGAGATTGAAACTATGGAATAAGATTAGAATTAGTAAGTTAAAGATTGTTAATGTACTTGTCCAGGTGGAAGCAACGTGATAAATGAAAATTGTGACAGTTTTATGCAGACTATCACAGTTTTATCATTCTCTTCATGATATTTTTTTCCAGACAAATGCACAGCAATTGGATCTCTGGATTCCTTTGGCGAACCAAGGATTGAGACCTTATGTTGAATCAACAAAAAGCTCTTGTAAGTGATGAGAAATCAGGCTAACAATAAAGAATTCTGCTTTATCTTAAACCTACCATATACTACATTAAGTATTGATATTTATTAATCATGATCAAGCATTTACTTTTCATGGATTGACACTTTATCTTTAGCAGCATTACCTGAAAAATCTCAAGGATACATTCAAGTATTTCTTGATGGAGGATTGAACCAGTAGAGAATGCGGGTAGATACCTAACTATTCTAAATGTGAATGTCAATAGGCGATCGGAATATTTGGATCTTGAATAGCAATCATTTTCCTGATAAAAGCTTAAGCAACTTGTCTGTTTTGCATGCTTAGGTGTTACTCTTATATATGTACCATATACTTGGGCTCTTGCCTACTCTTTTGATCAGTAGAAATTTGTTTACTGATTAAAATAGTAACTTGTCTGTTTCAAGAAGTACTGTTAGTAGCTCTAGACTTTTTTTTGTTTGTTTTTTCCCCTTAAAGATATGTGATGCAGTTATTTTCCAAATTTGCTTGGATCTATAGTTTATTTAAACTTATTATAAATTGAATTAGTAGCCTGCAACTTGAATGAAATATGTTATTCTTATTTATTTTAAGTTTTTTTTTATACTAGATGTTTATATTTTTTTAATTTATTTTATAGTAATACAGGGCAACGTGCCTCGCACGTTGCTTTACTCCTAGTATATATATATATATATATAAATATATATTGTTTTCATTGTCAATTTAGTAATAGTGTGTTTGGATTATTGTATTGGATCGTTAAGGATCTAAATTGTAATGCCCCATTCTCGTAGGGGTCTGAGAGTTACTTTCTATCACATACATTCACATTCAACACCATAATTAAATACTTCAAATTTCTAAATATCATATAGAGTTTGGTCTTAAAATCCATTTCTTCAATATCATCAATACCAAAAATGCTAAGTCACCATAATACAATAATATTTTCTTACTAAACCTTATCAATATTCACATAAATTCTCTATACTTAATCAATCATTCTTAAGTCATTTCACCCAATGTTTCATAATCCGGCCCTTGGTTTAAATATCTAAACTCATCTGAAAAATATTCAAAGATAAGGGGTGAATTTAACAACTCAGTAAGCGGATGACATATACAAGAGTGTAAATATGAGCATTTTCAAAAGAAACTTCATATGCATGAACCGGAAACCTTTTATTTTCATATACAGATTTCCAAAATCTATTATCAATAAATATAGCGACTTTTCAATCATTTTACATTTAGAAAATCACTATTCATTATCAAAAACGTTTTGGCTCAAGTAATTATACAATCTCATCTTATCATCATATCAGAAAATGTATCATGTTTAACTCCTGTGGTCGGGTTGTGCTATCCCTGGTAGCCAAATCAGGCAGTATCATATTGTGAGACTTTCCTTTATTCTCGAGTGTACACACAGGAAAGAAACACATATAGGACTACTTTGTTTCCAAAGTTGTTGCACTCCTATCATATCATATCATGTTAGTACCATCCATATTACGTGAACCAGTATCATCATATCAAAACCATTTTCCAAAATAGATCAAACAGGTAAGAATGTCAAAAGTTTTCATATCCATATCATATTATGTCATGTCATATCAAATCATGTACCAAAATTGTTCATATCATTTTTAGATAACCAATAACAACTTTAAAACATTTCACATCACATAAATAAAATATCAATTTTCAGACTTGCTCTTTTATGCATTTTAGAAACATGTTAACATTGCTCATGTCTACACTACGCATGATAGCAATATTTTTTTTCTCTTTTTCACATAGATTTCATGAGTAATGCAAATAACTGACTGAGATTATTTTTTCCAAGTTCTCATTTATAACACAAATATGCAAAGTTTTTAGAAAGTCAACCTTGGTCTCAGAATTAGGGTAAAGCCAAGTACAGGAACTCCGTTTATCTGAACTTCTTAACTTTTCAAAATATCTTCAATAAAGTTGAACATAGATCAATTATTACCTATAAAAATGGTCATGCACATTCATAAATTCTTAAATCACCCATGTATTTTGATATTTAAGCCTAAGTACTAAAATCATCAAATTCCTTCAAAACCTGTAATTTTCTTAAATCCACCAATTTCTCAAATTTTCTTAAAACCACGAGGCTCAGAGGAAGAGAGCAGAGCACATAATAGGCCGAAATCATGTTGGCTGAGATAGGCAGGGTGGCGTGGTCGAAAAACACCAGCCTTGGCACGAGTAACCATAGGGTGTGAGGGAGCAGCAGGTGTTGAGTCTGCAACAGGCTCACTCTGAGCAGGAGAGTCAGGGGCTGGGGGCGCTGAGGTAGCAAAGGGGGGCTCAATTTCAGCAACCTGCATGGGCTCAATAACAACATCAGTACAGAGACGACAATTACTGGGCCTGGGTCGAGAAACAGGGTCGGACAAAGTGCTTGAGGGCAGGGGGGTAGGTTGAGGGAGGTTATGAGCTTGAGTGGGCTCACTAAAGGAAGAAAAATCCAGGAAAGTGATAGATTGGACGAGAGGTGGGAATGAGGAGAAAATGAGTCTAATCAATTTTGGCATGATGAGTGACATAGATTTTTTGGGTGATCGGATCTAAGCAACGGAAACCTCTATAAGTCGAACTATATCCTAAAAAAATGCAAAGAATGCTACGAGGAGAAAATTTATTAGGAGTATAGTCACGCAAGCATGGAAAAACTCGATAACCAAAGGGATGAAAGTTTATGTAGTGTGGAGCCTTACCGTGTAAGATCTCAAATGGAGAGATACCTCCAAGAAGTGGTGCAGGCAGCCGGTTGATGATGTAGGTCGCAGTACTAAACGCATCAACCCAATAACAAGCAGGGACGTGAGAGTGAAACAGAAGGGCGAGACCCATTTCAGTCACGTGACAGTGCTTACGTTTAGCACGACCATTTTGAGATGGCGTATATGGGCAACACATTTGGTGATGGATGCCGGTAGAGCTGAGATGGGATTGAAAACGAATGCTATGAAATTCAGCACCACCGTCACTTTGAAAAATTTTAATTTTGCAAGATAATTGATTTTCCGCAAATGCTTGAAATTGTAGGAAAATATTGTAAAAATCAAACTTGAGTTTCATAGGATTAAACCAGTTAAAACGAGAATGGTCATCAATAAATATGACATAATAAGAGAAGCCCATTTTCGATTTAACCCCCATATATCACAGTAAATAAGGTCCAAAATTTTGGGGGACCTAACATTATTTGTGGAAAAAAAGGGAGTTTGTGATTCTTTGCAAGTTGGCACGAGGGACAAATAGAAGAATTAGATAATATAGACGTAATATAAAGTTATCCTTTTTTATTCAATAAAGAAATGATGGATGGGTTTACATGCCCAGGGCGTGCATGCCATAAATCATACGACGCCTTAAGAGCAGATTTATTTAGAATAGAAATAAAAGCAACATTGCCCTGCTTTAGTATGTATAGACTGTCATCACGTTTTCCGATTGTCACTACTGTTCTTGTGAATTTGTTCTAAATAACAAAGGAAGAATTAGTGAAAGTGGAAATCAGATATTAACTTGCTGATGGATAAAAGATTTTTAGTAAGGCGAGGAACAACTAAAACATTAAGTAAATGTAAATTTGGAGAAGGGTGAGAGGTAACAACGTCGGTGATGGGTAAAAAGCCCCATTGTCCACAATAAGACTTTTCTTACCAACATATTGCTCGGAGGAGTGCAGTGATGCCGAATCCGGTGTCATGTGAGCCGAGGCACCAGTGTTAAGGTACCAATCAGAGGATGGGCCATCAGAGATTGAGCAACTGCTGTGAAAAGCCTCAGCCAGTTGCGCCGAAGGTTCCGGACGATCGTAACGATTTCGACGCCGGTCTGCCGTGTGGCCTTCATTTTTGCAGATTTGACATTTCGGATTGTAGGGGCGCCGAGAGCGACCAGGACCAGTGGATTGTCCACTGGAATTTCCAGATGAGGATCCTTCTGAGCCATCATGGTGTCCCCCTCGAGAGCGTCGATTTCCACTTGAACGAGGTTGATTTCCGCGACCAGAGGAAGAGCGCGATGCTGTGAAAGCTACAGGAGAAAGGGAGTGAGTTTCCAAAGATTTTTGAAACAGGGCAAAGCTTTCGGCCAGAGGAACCAGGTCGTGGAAGGAAGGTAGCGGGGAGAGGGCCATCTGTGTGGAAGAGAAGCCTGCAAAATCAGTGCCAAGGCCTCTAAGAAACCAATGAGATTTGTCAATCTCATCCACTAGGCGTTCGATGGCCGTGAGTTGATCACACAGAGACTTGAAATCCCTAGAGTATTCAGCCACCGATCGGGACCCTTTCTTCATCAATTGTAGTTGGTCCTTGAGACGAATCTCCCGAGTTTTTGAACCGTGACTGAAAGCACGTTCAAGCGCAAGCCAGGCATCTCGAGAGGTAGTGAGGCCAACGACGGCTGCCATTGCTTATTCGGTCAGAGAAGACAGAATAAGGCTCAGGATGCGTTGGTCTTTGAGTTTCCATTCCAGAAATTTGGGATTGGGGGTAGAGGAGTTCTCGGCTAGGGTGGCAGGGGGCTTGAAGACAGAGCCATCCACAAAACCAAGACAGTCTTGGCAATTCAGGAGAGGAACGAGCTGACTTTTCCAAAGCAGGTAATTACTAGCAGAGAGCTTTATTGTAACCATGTGAACCATGGTATTGAAGGAGAGAGGTTCGGTCATGATGGAAGAGGGAGGAGGGAAGGGAAGAAAAAAGGACCAAATTTCGGAGGTTAAACCAAAGTGGCTCTTGATACCATGTGAACGTTTGTGAAATCACCACACATTGTATTGGTGAGTCTATTTCGTTATTTAGAATGTTTACACATATGTATATGGTAATTGCAGCAAGATAATATTTACAAATACATGAAAGAATCAATCTACAACAATCACTAAAGATTGCATCTCTAATTATGGATAGCTACTGAGATTGCTGAATATCAGAGGAGGATTCTAGAGAATCCTTAACACCCCCAACCCTTGTTTTCCCAGAAAAATTCTTTAAAGAATGCGTGAAGGAGCTAGCCAGCAAACAGATCAATCCACGAGAATCGAATAAAGCCAGCAAAGTACCCTTTCGTTCAAGCACACCCAAGCCTTTCTGCCCACCTGCTCCGCCAATAACTGCCACAAGATCACCGCCTTCACCCGTTTGCTTCCGGCGTTCATGAGTTGCTACATTTCTCGAATAGCTGAGGTATTTGACGTACGCTGAGGTAGTTTTTTAAAATCGTCTCCTCCATCACCTTGCCTCCACTGCGTTCTTGCGGATTAAGTGTGGTAAGAGTTATTTTTTAGCTTTGAATCTGTTCTAGTAACTTGGAGCTTTCCATTTATGTAGGGTATAAACATATTGAGAGTTCAATAGTTTATTTTTTAGGGTCTTGGAAGGATTTTAGCATATGTGTGGATTTATGTATCCCTTTTTGTTTTGCACTTTGGATTGTTTTCTGAGTTGATCAATGCGTAGATTGATTATAATTTCGATGAATTTTTTGTATATTTTGGCCACAATTTCAATTTGGTGTCTTTGGCTAAACAAAAGAGATGGTCGATAACATTTTATACAGTGATGAATTAATGCGTTCTTGAGTTGATCAAATTTTTTTCTAGTTACATGGTGTTGTTTTATGGGGCTGTGCTGTACATCTTCTATTTAGAAGTGTTATTTCATATCAATTAATTATGTTAAAAGATTATTGGTGTTTTTGTTTTTGTTTTTGTTTTTGTTTTTGTTTTTTGTTTTTTGTTTTTAAAACATTAATGAATCTATTACATTTTATGCTCCTGTGATGATTTTGGCTATTTAAATCTCACTGAATTTTCTTGTAAGATGAACTTCTAGACAACAGAGTGGCAAGTAATGCTACACATATGAAATTGAATTTCCATTACTGTATTTTTGTTTGTAGTTCTATTCTTCAGGAAATCTTTTTGTTTGTTTGTGTGCATAAGTTATAAAATTAATGCTACATGTATTTATATTTTATTTATAAAATATGGACATTTGAGACCATTTAATACTTACTACTTGGCCAAAACTTTCAACTACATTGAAAAAAGCTTAATTGATGTGGTTAACTTAAATCACTTGTGAAAAAGATAATTCCGATCTTCATCCCTTTTTCTGCTTGAAAGCCAAAAAGGCCTCTTTTTACTTCTTGATCTTTCAGAAAACCAGCTTTACCTTTTTTTCCCTTTGATAATAACTGGTATTAGAACATTTGAAATCACACTTGGCATTAACGAAGACATGCTGATTTGGCATTAACTCTGTTCTCATTAGTTTTACCTTTTCATATGTTCGGAAGGTTGAGTTTTCCAAGTACTGATGAAAATTTTTAGCTCTTATGTTCTGTTCCTTTTCTCTACTCATCATATTTCCTATATATTCCTTTATAAACCATAGGTTTGAGTAACCTTCTAATTCCTCTGATCTCTCCCATTAATGCAATGAAAAATGAGCATTTTTGTTTCCCCTTCTAGTTCCTCTAATCTCTCTCCCTTGTATGGATTTAAAGAAACAAACAGGATAGTTTATTTATTTTTAAGTATGCAAACAGGATAATAGTCCTGCATTTAAAATTCTCAAAACTATGTGATCATGACTTGGTACACTAAGAGGCCATTACCTACAAATGTTAGAAAGAACCAATTGTGGTGGTATTCCCTATCACCAACCCCAATTATATTAATCGTCCTGCATTGTTGAAAACAACATTTTCATGGGGCATTAAGATTAATTCTCTTTCTTGGTAAAAATGAAGAACAGAAAAAAATTGTAAAGCAATCCTATTGAATTCACAGACAAGTCATGGAACTGAGGATTAAGCATTCTAGTGACTTGGTTATGTTCATTGACCTTCGAAATCTTGTGAACTATTCAAGGATTTTTTTTTTAATTCAATTGGTAATTACCTACAGAAATACGATATGCTTGAATATGTTTCCCATTTGTTTCTACACTGGTGATTTTATGCGTGCCGTTGTGCCTCCCTTGTGTATGAGTGGTTAAGTTACTAATTGTAAGTGAAGATGGTATTTGTTATTATATCATTTTTCTATATTTAATACAAGCGTGGATTTGTAGTAATGATTGAGAGATCTGAGTTCTTTAAGATGGTGTAAGTTTTAATACTCATTACATGATTTATGTTGGTCTTTTCCTGTTTTTGGCAATGGCTTAAGATGGTGTAAGTTTTATTTCATTTGATGGCCTCTGTTGTTACCTTAGATTCTGTTATACTATAAAAAGTAGCAATCCTTGTATAAAAAGTAGCAATCTATGTGATTGCAGATCAGTTGGAAATGAATTGGAGTGCTTAACTTTCTTGTATGTTTTCCTACTTCTAACTTTCTTGTATGTTTTCCTTTGAATAACCTCTAACAGATGTCAGTCTTCATTTACTATAGTGCTTATTGTTTTCTATTGATTATTTGTGTTGATTTTTTTTCAGGTGTTGTTAGTTGGGCACTTTCAGATATGCACATTTCTAGCTTCTATTTTTGTAAGTATACAAAGTATTTTTTTTTGTAATTTTCGCTTTGGTGTTGATCACTTTCTGCTGCTTGTGCTTCTTATCATCTCATGCATGCAGTGGAAGTTGATGGTAGCAATTTAACAGGAGATTGAATAATTATCTTATTCTGTAGATCAGAAATCTGATCTCCCATTGCAGAATCCTCTTCATGCTGTAGTATCACAGGCCATTAATTATTAGAATATTGGTGGGGTATACTTAATAATTAAAATTGCTAAGTTCTAAACAACCATTCACCCATTTTTTGAATCAATTGACTTCCAACCAAATAGGATCAATATGCAGGTTGTTGACATATAATTTACTTGTGTGCAGTTTGATAAAACAGTAAGCTTTCTTTTGTTATCTTGTGAAAAAAAAAAAGCCTTCCATTAATTATAAGCAGGGATGCAAAAGGGAAATAGTGAAGCTGCCTCCGAGTATATATTCAGATAGCCAGTCCAATAAAAAAGGGGTCCAAAAACCGCCTAACTGTGATTCTTTAGTCTTTCTTCCATGATTCTTTGTTTAATATTTATTTCCATTTTCTTTTTTGGACTCAGCATTGTTTATTGACACAGGCGGCCGACTGGCCTCCGTGTTCTTTTACCATAAGGTGTTAATTATAAATACTATATATTCAGTTTTTATTTTTCTTGGTGTTGCTTTTACGGAAACATACCTTTCCCTTTCATTAATAGTTATCTTATTAAAAGATTAGCTAGGCTTTATTCAATTAGATATATACCTTATTCAATCTCCTATTAAATTGCTAGCTATGTCAGTCTTTGTTTGGTATGCCATGTGTTGGCCTTTGATTCGCATGTCATTTGCTGATCTTTGATTGAGGAAAGTATTTAATTGTAAATTTTCTAAAACTTAGATATATTTTCTTTAATATGAGGGACGTATACCTAATTTTATTAAATAATCTTTTGTTATGGCCTTCAATTTGTGAAAGAGTAAATTCATAAAAAGAAAATCAATATTTATATTCTTTTTGGGATGTTTAATTTGTTGTATTTGTTGCATCAAATCCAGTGTTCGTCTATGTAGTTGCGCTATTAATTTCATCGGTATCTTAATATTCAAGTGATGTCTCTAACTTAGCTTGATCATTTGTATTTTTATTGTTTTTGGAAGTCTGGGTAATATCTATCCATTTTTTTCCCTAAATGGATTTTAATATTTTGATGTCTCTAACTTTATAGGTGCATATGGATATTACCAGAACATGTGGATTGAAGCGGGTTAAATGATTTGACGAAGACAGTGGTTTGTACCTTAAGAAAATATGGATTAGATAACTTAACGAAGAGACTGGTTTTTACCTGAAGAAAATATTACAGTTTATATTTGTAATAAACATTAGTTGCACCCATGTCATCCTTTTATTATTAGTTGTACTATTGTAGGACTGTACATCATCGGCATCGGTGGCAAAACCGCCACCGACCGACACCCAACCGACCATGCTATTGGTCTGATACGCCAACCGCCACCGACCCTACCATGTCGGTGGCGCTTTGGCTTCGGCGTCGGCGCCGTGGTCGGTTTGCCCATCGGTTTGGGCCGGCCATTCAATTATCAATTGTTTTTTTTTTATTTGTTAATTTTTTTGGGACTTTTTTTCATCTATTCTATTAGTCAATTATCAATATTAACAACATCAATTATCAATATTCTAGTAGTCAATTATCAACATCTAATTTAAAAAAATAGCTACTAACTAACAATTTAATAACTACTAAATATTAACTTCTAATTCTAATTACTAAGTAAACAATAAAAATGTCTATTAGATGAGTCAATATTTAATAAAATTACACATAAAATTAAAAATACAAACCAACATGGTACATGGCAACACAAATTGTTGTAAGTAATAACAATAAGCAAGCAACTAAAAGTCTAAAATACAAATTACAAAGTTACAAACCAGGTTAATCAACAAAGACCAATAACCAAAAGGTAAAAAGTGTCTTCAATCTTCTAAATCTGCTACGCCTGTTTGTTCTCCCAACTCTATAAAAAAATAAAAAATGTTAATAAACTTGGATAAGAAAAAATAAATATAATGAATTAATAAGAATAAATAAATATTGAATGAAAAAAATATTACCAAATTCTACCATAAAACTCTCGACATTATCCATGCTATCTCGAAAATCAATTGTGGTTGACGGATGGTGCAACTAATTCTGAGTACAAATAAGTGCCTCAACTATTTTCGGAGCCAATGAACTCCGAAAAGGATCTAGTACACATCCTCCTGTACTAAATGTTGATTCTGAGGCTATAGTGGAAATAGGCATGAAGAACAAATCTCGTGCAATCCTCGCAAGTATAGGATAATTAACCTCATTACTTCTTCACCAGACCAACAAATCAAAAGATGGACTATGTGCCTTATAACCATCTGATAAATATTAGTCCACCTCTGTTTTGAGAACTGTAGTTCCAAACTCTTCACTACCTGATACCACTCATCCATCAATTTGTATCTCATGATTCTCTTCACTATCTTTTAAGGTTGTAAATGTCGGAGCGGTCACATTTGAATCACAACTCAAGATAGAACCAAATATATCATTGTACTCGTCGTATAAGTCTGTTAATAATTGTTTCACACTAGACACCAAAGACTCAGCACGAGTTTGATCATGTATTTTCCTCAAGTTCATAGTAGGAAGCCCTAACTTATTTCGAGTATCAAGCACAACGGCAATTAACAGCATCAAGTTCATCTTATCCAATGAACCCCAATACTTATTATATTTCGTTCTCATACTCGTGACCATAGTCCTTAAAGACTCTCTAGGAGCCTCACTCAGCCTAACCAACTCTTTTTGGAGCATACAAATCTCCACAAAACTTGTATCTGCCGTGACATGAAGAGACCCAGAAAATCGACAAGTAGCATCATAAAACATCTTCAAAGATTTCACAAAAACTCTCACTGTCTCCCACTCATCAGCTCTAGGAGGGCCCCTTTTGGACATCACTAAAGTAAGAGAGAAAGTGATAATCCTCACTCTCGATCTGCCTAAAGCCTTTCTCAAATCTCTCAGCCACATTTAACATCAAGTAAGTTGAGTTCCACCGAGTTTGCATATCAAGGCACAACATTTTCTTACACTCAATGTTTTCCTTTTCTGCACATTTCTTAAACTTCATTAATCTAGCAGGGGAAGAGCGCACATATCTAACCGCATTTCTAACCATTGCGATGACTTCACCACACTCTTTTAACCCCTTAATCATGACAAGATTTAATATATGTGCACAACTGTGAGATCCCAGATTTACGTATATTTTTACACCTTATTTTATTCTCGGGGTTAATTATTTTAATGTATTTTAATAATATTATTAGTCGTGTTTTATTTGTTTAAGATATTTATTTGATCTATTGATTAGTTAATATTAGTTTTATGTTGTTCTTATAATTAAATATTGAGTTACGTTGCTTTTCTTAGTAATTATTTTAATAATTGGAATTAAATTTCTTTATTTTATTATGTGATTTTATTTGATGTGCTTTCTTAATAATAATTAGTATTCTATAATTAAATTGTTCTTTAAATTAAATTAGTTTATTTTTGGACTTTAAATATCTTTTTTTATTGATATTGAATGGTAGTATTTTCAATTGGCTTTTATTTAATTTATTATAATTTTTCTAGTAGTCCTATTTTTCTTTTTTTTCTTTTTCCTTTTTCTTTTTCTTTTCTTTCCTTTTTCTTTTCTTCCCATTTTCGGTCCCAGACCCGCGAGCTCCCTTGTTCGCTCCTCTCTCTCGCCAGTTCTCTCATCTCCACTCAGGGCCGTCGTCGGCCACCCACCGGTGACACCGCCTAGCCTAACCTCACCCCCACATGCTGGCGAGTCTAAAGGTACCAATGGTGTCACCTCCGGCCACCCCACCGCCCCTACACAGCCCCTTACCCGCAATTGATGTATTTTCCGGCCACTGCCGGCCACCCCTTGACACCGGTGACCTACCAGCAGCCTCCTGTCACTCTGGCGAACATAACCCACCACCCAGAATCACCCAGCTCCGCCGGTTGTTCCTCCACCCGAAATGGGTCCTTAAATGAGTTTATCCTCGCCGCGCCGCCGTCCGACCGTCGTGCATCTCACCTCCCCCACCAAAACACTCCCTTTGCCTAGCCGGTTATCTCCCTAGCTCAGTTTCCCCATACACGGCCCCACCTTCCCAGTACAACCTCAAACCCGAAAATGGGTTTCCACCCTTTTGGAGCCCGATCCGCCACCTTCCGGTGGTTGTGCCACCACACCACCACCCCCATAAGATTCCCCACCTTCCATTGAGTGTTTCCCTAAATTTTAGTGTCAAACCGAGCACTTTAGCCTAACGTACAAGTGACTGCTACGAGCGCTACGGAATGACGTCTGCTCAAGGATTTACGCTTTTACCCGCTGTAAGTATTTTCCAAATAAACTTTAAGATTTAAATATATTTTTAGCATCAACAAGTATTGTATTTGGTTATTGTTAGAATTTATTAATTGTTGGCTATTTGGTGCATGGTCGTCTGCACTGTGTATTTATGTGCGTATTCATGTATTGGAAATGAAAATTGGGTTTTCATTGTGTTTATAGTTTTTGGGTGCGTGTGTATCACAACCCCAAGCTGAGATGGGGCATTATCTCGGTGGAGCTTCTTTGATCACTCGGGAGCGGAATATACTGAGTGACGTTCCCTGGGTCGTCGTCGGGCGACGACGGGATCGGATGGGATGGTAACACTCTCGTGCTGACTCCGTGGCTCCTCTGTTGGCGGGAGCTAGGGGATGCCTGGTCATAGTACGTGCTGGGCACGGTTAGCTAGGCATTGCCCGTTTCGAAGTCACATGCGTGGTCGTTACCTTCGGTGTGATGATGAAAGCCAAGGTGTGCAGATGGTCCCTAGGGGAGATCATGGTGCATACGGTTAATAAACGGATGTTTATGCCATTTTCTGGGAAAGTGGCAGGTTTTAATTATTGGTTTTACGTAGACCATTTTTTGAGAAAATGGTTGTGGTTTTAATGGATTTACTAACATCATTTTGTGGGAAAATGATGGATGATTTTATTCGAGTGTTAATTTGGGCCAAAATGGGATTTTGGCGTATGTGGTTACTTTATTGATTTTGAGGAAGATATTTTAAGCCTCATGCATATGGTAATTTGTTCATGGTTGTTGTTGTGGCATTAATGTATTTATTATCTTGGATTTGTTTGGGTTGTACTTACCTGCGAGCCTAAGGAGACGGCTCCATCATTGATGTGCTGTTATTATAAATGGTTATCTTGGGAAATTATTTTCCCCTTTTTATAAATATGTATTTGTTTAATTTGTATTTCGAATGACTGTTTTAAATCTCCTGTTGGAGAATTTATGTTAAATTAATTTGTAAAATATTATTAAAAATTCTGGTACTTAGTTATTGACCTTAAATATCCGCTGTTTTTATTTATGTATGTCACGTGTACACACGTTTGGCACTTATCGTTGGGATGTGTGACCCGTGTTGTCATTATCCTGAGGCCTCGATTCCCGTGTTATTTTAACAGGAATTTGGGGGCGTCACAACAACACCTAAAATGTATATACTTCCCTCCCAACACATTCCCTGTAAAATAACGCTTCAAGTAGGTAATAGCATTATCATTGGAACTAGCATCGTCAACAGTCACAGTAAATATTTTATCAATCCCCCAATCAAGTAAGCACTGCTCATTATATCTCCCAATAGTGTCCCCTCGATGATTAGGGATCAAACAAAAATTAATGATTTTCTTTTGTAATTTCCAATCTTTATCAATGAAATGACAAGTTAGACACATATAATTTAAATTTTGTATCGATGTCCACGTATTGGTAGTCAATGAAACTCTCATGCCTCCATCTTTGAACAACTTTTTAAGTTTCGTCTTTTCAGATGCAAACAACTTCATACAGTCTCTTGCAACTGTGATCCTACATGGAACTTTAAATCTTAGTTCAAGCGACGAACACACATTTTTAAAACTGTACCCTTCAACAATTCTAAATGGAAATTCATCAAGAATTACCATCTCTATAATGGCTAACCTCATTGCCTCTTCACTATATTTGTGGGTTACTATATTCCTCGCCACGCCACTTTCACTCTCTCTAATCCGCTCTTGAGTTGTTGCCTCACCTGCCAATGTTTGTTGGCACTTATCTAGAGGTCCCTCTCTGTAAGAGTTTTTTGGACATGTTTCTAGATGTAACTTCATAGTTGAGGTTTCATTCCTCTTTGAGTGACAATGATAAGTCTTGCCACAATAAACACACCTAGCCCTAGACTCATCCGGGGGAGAACCCTCCACTTTCTCAAAATGGTTCCAAATATAGGAGAGCTCTTTCCCCTTTCGTTTCCTAGGAAGTAGACAAATATTACTTTTAGGGACACTAGGGAGATTAGGTGTGTGGGTTTGGGTCTCTTCCAAATTAGGCATTCCCTCATCATTGTCAAGATCAATTGGAGTTGACGACGAATTCATCTACTGATCTAAATATAGAAAATATTGTCAAGATCAATAGTCTCTAAACAGCCAATATTTTAAACAATACCCAATTCAGAATAAATCATGAAACAAAACCCAATCAAATTAAACAATACCCAATTCAGATTAAATCATTAAACAAAACCCAATCAAATTAAACAATACCCAAATCATATTAAATCATTAAACAAAATCCAATCAAATTAAACAATACCTAAATTAGATTAAATCATTAAATAAAACCCAATCAAATTAAACAATACCCAAATCAGATTAAACAATACCCAAATTAAATAATGTTTAATTGCTGTGTCCCAGACTCCCAATGAACCCAACCAAACAATAAACAGACCCAATCAAACCCTAAACAACCAAACATTAAACAAACCCTCAACAAACTTGTAAATATTACCCAATCAATACCTAAACTCGATTAAACATTACCCAAGTCCCAATCAAACAATAAACAAACCCAATCAAACCCTAAACAACCAAACATTAAACAAACCCTAAACAAACCCGTAAACATTACCCAATCAATATCTAAACTCGATTAAACATTACCTAAATCCCAATCAATACCCAAATTAAACAAAGCCTAAACATTACCCACTAATCGATTTATGCTAGGTATTCGGCGATTCACCATTCGGTAAGGTGGATTTGTAAGATCCCAAATTTACGTGTATTTTTACACGTTATTTTATTCTCGGTGTTAATTATTTTAATTTATTTAAATAATATTATTAGTTGTGTTTATTTATTTAAGATATTTATTTGAGCTATTAATTAGTTAATATCGAGTTACATTGCTTTTCTTATTTATTTTAATGAGTTAATTATTTTAATGAGTGGAATTAAATTCCTTTACTTTATTATGTGAATTTATTTTATCTGCTTTCGATATATTAATTATTGTTTTATAATTAATATTGCGCTTGGATTTAATTTATTTCTACTATTAGGCTTTAAATATCTTATTTTATTGATATTGAAATTGTAGTATTTAAAGTCAGTTTTTATTTTATTTATTGTGCTTTTTCTAGTAGTCTTCTTTTCCTTCTTTTTCCTTTTTCTTTTTCTTTTCTTTTCTTTTTCTTCTTTCTTTTTCTTTTTCTTCTTCTCTTCCTCTGCTTCCTCGCGTGCGACCTGCGTCCCCAGCCTCCTCTCTCCCTCTCGCCGTTCCTTCTCTCCCACCCAGGGCCGCCGCCGGCCACCCACCGGCGACACCGCCCACACCACCAGCCTCCTCACACACAGGCGAGTTCAACGGCACCGGTGGTGTCCCATCCGGCCACCCCACTGCCCCTACACGGCCCCCTACCCGAAATGGCCATTTTGCATTCCCTTGCATTTTCCGGCCACCGCCGGCCACCCCTTTGCCTCCGACCACCACCACTAGACTCCCCACCCTCCGGTGAGCATAACCCACTGCCCAAAGCCACCCATCGCCGCCGGTTACCCCCTCCACCCGAAATGGGTCTTAAATGGGTTGAGCAACCCAGCGCCGCCTTCCGGCCACCGTGCATCTCACCTCCACCACCATTCGACTCCCCTCACCCAGCCGGTCCACCACCTAGCTCAGTTTCCCCAACCGCGGCCTCACCTTCCCGGTACGACCCCAAACCTGAAAATGGGTTTTCACCCATTTTGACCCCGATCCGCCACCTTCTGGTGGTTGTGCTGCCACACCACCACCTCCATGAGATTCCCCACCCTTCAATGAGTACCTCCCTAAATTTTGGTGTCAAACTGAGTATTTTAGCCAAACGTACATGTGACCGCTACAAACGCTGCAGATTAGCATTGTTCAAGGAAATGCGTTTTTACCGCTGTAAGTACTTTCCAAACGAGCTTTAAGATTTAAATATATTTTTGGCATCAACAGTTGTTGTATTTGATTATTGCTGCTATGTGTTGGTTGATGTTGGTATTTGTTGGTTGATTGGATTAATTAAATGTTGGATAATTGCTGCACGGTTGTCTGCATTGTGTATTTACGCGCATGCTCATGAAAATATTTGGAAAGTGGATTTTTGCATGATTTTGGATATTCATGTGTTGAGAATGGAAAATGGGATTTAAATTGTGTTTAGCGGATTTTAATGGTTTTGGGTTGAGTCATAACGGGAACGGCGATACGTAACGCCCGTTGTGATTAGCGTGTGAGTGTGTGGATGACATAATGGGGACGGCGATACGTAATGCTCATTATGGTCATTGGGTGTGCATTTCATATCGGGGACGGCGATACGTAACGCCCTGTATGAAACGAGTGTGTGTGGATCGTAATGGGGACGGCGATACGTAACGCCCATTATGGTTTCGGGTGTGTGTGTAAATCATATCGGGGACGGCGATACGTAACGCCCGGTATGATCGGTTTTGAGGATATTATTTTATGGAAAATGATGGGAGATTTTATTGGGATTTTATTGTGGATCAAAATGGGATTTTGACGAGTGTGATTATTTCATTGACTTTGAGGAAGATAATTTTAAGCCTCATGCATATGGTAATTGCTCATGATTGTTGTTGTGGCATTAATGTATTTCTGTCTTTTGGTTTGGTTGGTTTGTACTTACCTGCGATGCCATCTTGGCGTCGTAGTTTTTTGGATGCAGACTTTGGAGAGGCTGAGCCTGAGGAGATGGCTCCGCTATAGATGTGGTATTATTATTAATTGATCTCTCGGGAAATATATTTTCCCCTTTTTATAAATATATATCTGTTTAATTTGTATTTTTGGATGACTGTATTAAATCTCCTGTTGGAGAATTTATATTAAATTGGTTTGTAAAATATTTCTAAAAATTCTATTACTTAGATATTAATTTATTATCCACTGCGACTTTTTATTTATGTATGTCACGTGTGCACACACGTTTGGCACTTGTCGTTGGGATGTGTGACCCGTGTTGTCAGCATCCCGACGCCTCGATTCTCGTGTTATTTTTAAGAGGAATTTGGGGGCGTCACAGGTGGTATCAGAGCAATTCGGCTCTGGGTAAATCCGCAAGTTACCTAGGGATAGTACTAGAAAAAAATTGTGGTTTTAAAAATTTATTTGTTTCATGATTTGGTTATTTTATTTTATTCTACTAATTTATTTGTTGTCTTAGTTTTTCGACTAATTTTATATGGTAAGATTATTGATATTTACTTCGTTGTGTTGTGCTTTTTATTTTAATGTTTATGTTGTTTATTTATTTTCATAATTAAATAAGTTCTGATTGATTGGTTTGTTGGCTTTGTCTTATTTTATTTTAATTTTTGTTAAATATTGTACATGTGTAGTAATTCAGATTTTAGTTAGTTGATTTTATTTGGTTAAGTTGTCGAGTATTTATTTAATTATTTATTTATTTTATATATGCCTTTGTTTTTGTTTAAGTTGGAATTTGGACATTTCGGATTAGATTATTATTTTAAATCAATCCATTTATTGAATCTGATATTTTAAATAATTGTGTTATAGAATTCCTTATTTTAAAGTTTATTTCTTTTGTTGTGGGTTATTTTATTGTCCTAAGCTTTTATTCAATTATCATCAGGATTTGATTTTAATTTCAGTTCAAAGGTTTCCTACGAGATAGTTTTGGATTTGGTTTATTATTTGTTTATTTTAATTATGGCTCTTGTATTTTAAGTATTTCTGAACGTTTGAAATTTATTTAGACAAAGATTTAAAAGAATCGCTGCCATGTTTCTTTTTAAGTTTATGCTTTGAGATAAATTTAAATTGATTATCTTTTCACATTTCTGTTGTTTTATTTTTAGGGACATGCTTTGAAGTAAGTTTTAAAATTTATTATCTTTCCACATTTCCGTATGTTTTATTTTAAAAGTTTATTTATTTACTTTAACGAGTGGATTTGTTTTGGCGACTTGTTTGTATTTATTTATTAATTAATTTATCGATTTAATTATTTTATTATGGTTCGTTTCTTTTAAAGGTTTTAAATTTTAGAGATTTCTACAATAAATCTTTTTAAGAGTTGGTTTTGTAGAGAATCTCAAAGTTTTATTTGTGATTTTATTTGCTATTCTTATTTTAATTTAATCTCCTTCTTTTATTTAATAAAAGTTTTTGGTGACTTTATGTTTATTAAAGGAGTTGGGCTTGTTTTCTTGAATGAGTGGCTTTTACTTAATTGTTTATTAAATCTTTTCCCCCTTTTTTGTATTTTTATATAATCATTATGTGAATTACTTGAATTTTGTTTAGTATTTGAGTATACTATTATTTATAATTGCGAGATGGATTTGTTTGATAATTTGTTGGTATTTATGCAATTGCATTTCTTTGTCGGTATTGTATATGCTATTTATGTATATTTATTACCTGGGTCTCACTGAGTGTTTGAGTGTCTAAGTTCTAATTTCATTTCTGGGAGATTATTGGAATTATATTTTAGATAGACTTTTAGTGTGAGTGTGAAATTGTTAGTCATTGACATATTGTAATGAAATTTGTTTTAGTACTGCTTATGATAATAGGCGATTAATTGTTTTCTTGGTGAAATTTTAGATTTTGTTTGTGGATGCTTAGAGATGATGTATAATAAATGTGCGTGTAAATTTTGGAGAGTATTTGTCTTGGGCTGGTGTTGGACTTGAGAGGATTTGTTTTGTTAAATGATTGGGTGACTTGATGTGATGGAAATAAATTCAAGAGATAAATTTTAGGCTTCTGGGCGAATTGTTAGGAGTGGATAATTTAAGTATAATATTTTGGAGAATTTAATGATTAACAACACTTGTCGAGGCATCTTAAGGAATTTAGTTGTACCTTGAAGTCACATAAGAATTTAAATGTTTGAGGTTATTCCATCTCACAGGGAATGAAGGTTCGATTGAGAGAATACGGATTTAGATAATTAATCTATGATGAGAGTGAGGAGTTATAATGATGGAGAAGTATATTAGTGGTTTGGGAGTTAGAAATTTTTAGACTTTAATATTGGGTGGCATAACTTGAATTGTGAGATGATAAAGTATTAAGATTTGAAAGAGTTGTATAGGATTTCTTGCTAAAAGATGTTAAGCCAATTTTTACTATGGTGATAATTTATGAGGACTTAAATTTTTATGAATTTAGCGAGTTATCAAAATACGTGCGGAAGCGTGATGATTTGTAATGTAGTTGGATGTTCAATTCTTGTGTAAATTTTGAGGAATTAGTGGTGACTTGAAATTTAGGATGATACTTGTAAGTGATGATTTATCTTTTAGTTGGATAAATTATGTTTATTGACGATTAATTTAGAAAGTTAAACTTGGGAGTTATTTTAAGGTGACACAAAGTGTGGTATGAAGTTAGTAAATATTAAAATTTTAGGAGATTGTACTGAGGTTCTTGTGCATGTGGAGTTCAAATTGATTGGCTACCTCAGGAGTTTTAGAGATGAAATATTATTTGGAGACTATACGTCTATGATGAAATAAAATCCATTTGTGTTTGAGGAAAATAGATGATTGTACTAATGCTTGGAGTGAGTATTAAGTGATATAGTAGGTGAGTTATTGGAGTTTTATTAGTTGCAGCCGAGCGAATTTCGAGGACGAAATTCTTTTAAGGGGGGGAGAATGTGAGATCCCAGATTTACGTGTATTTTTACACGTTATTTTATTCTCGGTGTTAATTATTTTAATTTATTTAAATAATATTATTAGTCGTGTTTATTTATTTAAGATATTTATTTGAGCTATTAATTAGTTAATATCGAGTTACGTTGCTTTTCTTATTTATTTTAATGAGTTAATTATTTTAATGAGTGGAATTAAATTCCTTTATTTTATTATGTGAATTTATTTTATCTGCTTTCGATATATTAATTATTGTTTTATAATTAATATGGCGCTTGGATTTAATTTATTTCTGTTATTGGGCTTTAAATATCTTATTTTATTGATATTAAAATTGTAGTATTTAAAGTCAGTTTTTATTTTATTTATTGTGCTTTTTCTAGTAGTCTTCTTTTCCTTCTTTTTCCTTTTTCTTTTTCTTTTCTTTTCTTTTTCTTCTTTCTTTTTCTTTTTCTTCTTTCTTTTTCTTTTTCTTCTTCTCTTCCTCTGCTTCCTCGCGTGCGACCCGCGTCCCCTGCCTCCTCTCTCCCTCTCGCCGTTCCTTCTCTCCCACCCAGGGCCGCCGCCGGCCACCCACCGGCGACACCGCCCACACCACCAGCCTCCCCACACACCGGCGAGTTCAACGGCACCGGTGGTGTCCCCTCCGGCCACCCCACCGCCCCTACACGGCCCCCTACCCGAAATGGCCATTTTGCATTCCCTTGCATTTTCCAGCCACCGCCGGCCACCCCTTGGCCTCCGACCACCACCACTAGACTCCCCACCCTCCGGCGAGCATAACCCACCGCCCAAAGCCACCCATCGCCGCCGGTTACCCCCTCCACCCGAAATGGGTCTTAAATGGGTTGAGCAACCCAGCGCCGCCGTCCGGCCACCGTGCATCTCACCTTCGCCACCATTCGACTCCCCTCACCCAGCCGGTCAACCACCTAGCTCAGTTTCCCCAAGCGCGGCCTCACCTTCCCGGTACGACCCCAAACCCGAAAATGGGTTTTCACCCATTTTGACCCTGATCCGCCACCTTCCGGTGGTTGTGTCGCCACACCACCACCTCCATGAGATTCCCCACCCTTCAATGAGTACCTCCCTAAATTTGGTGTCAAACCGAGTATTTTAGCCTAACGTACATGTGACCGTTACAAACGCTGCAGATTAGCGTTGTTCAAGGAAATGCGTTTTTACCGCTGTAAGTACTTTCCAAACGAGCTTTAAGATTTAAATATATTTTTGGCATCAACAGTTGTTGTATTTGATTATTGCTGCTATGTGTTGGTTGATGTTGGTATTTGTTGGTTGATTGGATTAATTAAATGTTGGATAATTGCTGCACGGTTGTCTGCATTATGTATTTACGCGCACGCTCATGAAAATATTTGGAAAGTGAATTTTTGCATGATTTTGGATATTCATGTGTTGAGAATGGAAAATGGGATTTAAATTGTGTTTAGCGGATTTTAATAGTTTTGGGTTGAGTCATAACGGGGACGGCGATACGTAACGCCCGTTGTGATCAGCGTGTGAGTGTGTGGATGACATAATGAAGACGGCGATACGTAACGCCCATTATGGTCATTGGGTGTGCATTTCATATCGGGGACGGCGATACGTAACGCCTGGTATGAAATGAGTGTGTGTGGATCGTAATGGGGACGGCGATACGTAACGCCCATTATGGTTTCGGGTGTGTGTGTAAATCATATCGGGGACGGCGATACGTAACGCCCGGTATGATCGGTTTTGAGGATATTATTTTATGGAAAATGATGGGAGATTTTATTGGGATTTTATTGTGGATCAAAATGGGATTTTGACGAGTGTGATTATTTCATTGACTTTGAGGAAGATGATTTTAAGCCTCATGCATATGGTAATTGCTCATGATTGTTGTTGTGGCATTAATGTATTTCTGTCTTTTGGTTTGGTTGGTTTGTACTTACCTGCGATGCCATCTTGGCGTCGTAGTTTTTTGGATGCAGACTTTGGAGAGGCTGAGCCTGAGGATACGGCTCCGCTATAGATGTGGTATTATTATTAATTGATCTCTCGGGAAATATATTTTCCCCTTTTTATAAATATATATTTGTTTAATTTGTATTTTTGGATGACTGTATTAAATCTCCTATTGGAGAATTTATATTAAATTGGTTTGTAAAATATTTCTAAAAATTCTGGTACTTAGATATTAATTTATTATCCGTTGCGACTTTTTATTTATGTATGTCACGTGTGCACACACGTTTGGCACTTGTCGTTGGGATGTGTGACCCGTGTTGTCAGCATCCCGACGCCTCGATTTCCGTGTTATTTTTAAGGGAAATTTGGGGGCGTCACAGGATTCACATAAAATAAATAAGATGGAGGAAATAGAATACCTTGGGGAGAGAGTATGACGCTGGATGGAGCCTTAGAAGGTAGAACTTGGTAGGTCGTCGGCGTGGGTGTGACAGGTGTAGAGAAAATAAACCCTAAGGTCCCTAACGGCCCCGGGGGGGGGGGAGTGAAGAACAAAATGAAGAGGGGGGGGGGGGGGTTGTAGGGTTTTTCCCTGTGGGTTCAATAAATGGCGCCGTTTTCTTTTTATGTGAAACGGCATCATGGGGGGAAGAAAGGGTAGTTTGTCTATAAAGTAACAAATGGCGTCGTTTTCTTTTAATTGAAATGACGTCGTTTTTATATAAATATATAAAAACAAATGAAAGAAATACTATCGGTCGGTTTAGCGGTTCGACATGGGGTCGAACCGCTACCGACGTCAACCGATACATTTCATACATTTTTTGAACCACCATTCGACCGGTTCTTCGTCGGTAGCAGTCGGTTCTGGCGTCGACGATCGGTTTTCGGCAGTTCTGGTCGGTTGGTCGGTTTTTTGCACAACCCTATACTATTGGATGAATATTGATTATATGCCATTTTACATTTCAGTTTTGGTTTGATCTTCTATTTTTGGTTTAGTATAACAAATATTGTAGTTTTTGTTAATATTATAACTAATTGGATGTATATAGAGCCATTAAAAAAAAAGCATAAATAAGTATTTGCAGCGATTTAACAATCGCCTGCAAAAGTTTAAGAACTTTTATTTATGCGGCGAATGATTAATTTGTGAATGTAATTATTAATTGCGGCGAAATATTCATATTCTGTGGCGATTACTTTTGTCGGAAATAAGGTTTTTATTTCGGCCATTAACTTCATTCGCTGTTTTATATTATAAGTGGCTCTTTAATATTGATGAACACCCGGCGCAAGGAAATCGCGGCTAATGTTTATTTGCGGCGAATATATAGGTCATTTGTGATGAAAATATTCACCGCAATTGATGTATTTTCTTGTGGCGATACTGAGGTTTAAAACGCAACCTTATATAATTTTAAATACAGTTTTTAAAGTGTACAATCCCGGCCCACACTAAAGTCGTATAGTTTTACAAATGCCAATACAAGAAGATTCTGCATTCAGGATAAAATAAGTGATAATATATGTAAACTATTCGGTCAAGTAGGCCGTTGGAATCTTAATCTTCTAATGTTCTCCCGACTTTTGGGCAGTCATCCATGTGCATCGACGCTTTTTCCACAAATGCATGTTCCAGTCTTCAGATTATTGAATATAACAAGTGGATATAAATCTTGTAAGCCATTATATTATTCTATCTAGGTCCTTGATAATGGGACAAAACTGCTGAATAGCTCAACTGCTTTTATACGTACGTAGTATCTACGTAAAATTAATGGATAAAAATTTCCTAGCATAGAACTATGTATCTCAAATATTATTTTGTAATTGAGAGAGGAAAAACTTATTTTGGGAATTGTTTTTTAAAGAGAAATAATTATGTCACGAGTAGACGACGATAATTCTTTACTAAGAGGTGCCACGTTGCAATCATCTCATTAATTTTGTAAGGAGTGACGGATGGAATTATGGTATATAATTGCGAGTTTAATGTGATTTAGATATCAAAATATATTTCTAAAAATGTATTTAGTAATTTTACAAAATTTAAAAGCCAATATCTTGAATTGTAAAGCCGTGCAAACATTTCATAATATTAGATGTACGCATGTACGATGTACTTCTACAGTGCTAGTATCTCCGCCACCTTACCAAACATGTACAAGTGAGGGGCACGGCCAGATCCGATCAAGGGGAACCCCCCTTATGATCATCTTTCAAAAACTTACTATTCTATTTTTGGTTTATCTAGGAAAAACTAAAAAGGAAATAGGGTTAAAGCATGCAACTTTAGCGTCTTTTTGCTCTATTTGTATAATGTTTTTGTTAGGTGAATATCAGTAGTACTACTATTATATTGAAAAACTTTATTTATTATCCATATAATAATACTACATGCAGTCGTAGAATGTATAAACGCCACGAAATCGCTTTGAAAATAATTAAGATGCACTATTAAAAAATTGATTTTTTTTATGTGAACTCCATATTTACTTAATTTTTTCAGAAGTGCACGATGCTTGCACATTCTTCGGCTACAATTCTACAAATATCATTTCTCTTCATCTTATCATATGCTCTCGATCTCTCTTTATGTTACTCCAAATGATTGACCCACAAATAGTAAATAATGCATAATTTTTAATTATTTAATATTACATAATGGGATGATATAATGGGATGATGATCTTCAAGAGAGAGAGAGAGAGAGAGAGACCTACGTAAGTAACAAAAATGATTTGAGTTTTGCGCAAAGAAGTAAATATCTAGATATTGATCATTGTTCATAGGGGAACGGAATCAACGGATTATGTAATATGAACAAGTAACCTCCATTAACTACAACATAAGAGGCAGTGGCATTAAACTTAAAAGTCACGTGCTTAAAAGACAGCGGGATTTACACCTTCACTTCAACAGCGAGAACCCTTGACTTCCAATGTTAATTATTGTCATTAATTAATATTATCGTTTTTACTTATCTGGTTGAATTTGGAGGCATATGTAGCAAGGAGTTCTAACTCTAGTGCTTCGATATCAATATATCCATCGTCATCAAACGAAAGTTTTCCATCTCTGTTGTCATCCTGCTTCTGGAAAATAGCCCTCAACTCCTCTATACTGCAGGGAAGTACTATTTCATTTGGTTTACTTGTGGATAGAGGACGCAAGTACCTAACCATTTTGTAGGGGCCAGGCTGGAAGAGGAGTACTAGTGTTTATGGTGATGTTAGCAACAAGCTGCAGAAGAACTAGATTTTAGTTTGACGTGTACTTTGGAATTAAAAAAAAAACAACTTTATTACGGATAATTGATTATATTTTTATCATTTTTAGATTTATGAAGAAATGAGATTTGGCTAATATTATAGTTTTTTTTTAATTTTATTTTACGCTAATAGTAACGCTAAATATATGTCCAGTATTTATTTAGCATTCACCATTATTTAGCATTCACCATATCGAATGTAATGTTCTTTATGCACATATATATAAGGATAGGCACGCGCGTTCCCTGAACACGCCTCCCCTCTTTTTATACATGAGTTAGATTAGGAAAGACCCTACTTACCATGTCGGATCCCCACCTTATCCAACGCTAAAAATTGCTTAATTATGAGCTTCTTTATCTTCTTTTAATTAAAGAATCTGTTTTGCTTCTACTTATTCCCAAAAAAAAAAAAAAAAAAACAAAGAAAAAAAATAGACAAAGTAGAGAGCCTTCTTGCTTCATTTCTATTATCATGTTACGTGGATATTTTACTGTTCCTTTTCTGTTAAAACCACCAAATAAGCTGGATATTATCCAGGGTAGAATATGCATGTCATAAATGGGAACAACTAGTCCAACTTATAAGATTTATGAATCCGGGAAAACTTCCAATAGCTAGATTAATATAGACTCATTAATATAAATAAACAAGTTCCTAAATCACTGAGAGAGAGATCAGAGAGGGAGAGAGAGAAGAAATGTAAAGAATGGTTCAGGTTTTGGTAAGAGAAATAGATAGATTCTGATTATTCTATTATATAAGATGAACTAGGGCCTGTTTATGGTTACATCATTAGCCTGCTTACATTATCTATCACACAGAAAGCAGGACTTACATTACCTTCATAATTATAAGAGGACTTATAACCGCTGATAACATAACAAAGCAGCTTAAGCCTTCACTGCACAGGCGGCATTATATATATAGTTGCGTTTATAGGCGTAGGCAACAAGGTGTTTCAACTCCGTATCAATATCGATAAATCCATTATGATCCTCGTCTGCATGACGAAGCCCATCCTCAGTTCTAAACCAAGGCCAAAATGCTCCGAGTTTTTTGAAGGCTAACTTCAGCTCGGACCTCGAGAGTTTGCCATCTCCGTTGGTATCGTGGGCCTTGAAAATACTTGTTAACTGCGCTTCAGTGCAGGGAACGTCGACACCCTTACCAGTTTCTTTGACACCATTACCTACTTCGATAGGCGGAATGACCATCCTAGTCATTTTGTTGGAGAACTTTGAAGTAGATTAGTGTTTAAGTAGGGTGAAGATATATCAATGTTGGCAACTTGGCAACAAGTAGAAAACTTGAAAGATGACTTGCTCTATGATGAGGTTCAAAACGTAACCTTATTGCTATTTATAGAGTTTTAGCTACCACTCTTTTTCGATCTTTTTCCGGCCTTGGAGTTTTGCACTCAAATAAGATTAGTGAGAATATATACAAATTATTGGGTCAGGTAGGACTTTTAATATTCCTTTCTTCCAATCTTTTGGTCAGGTAGGACTAGTTCTTTTTGTTAGATTCGAATTCCAGTGTTTAGAATATTTTTATTATTAAAAATGGATCCAAATCTGATAAGCAATTATATTCAATTCTCTGGTCTGGTGCTCTGATATTATTGGACACAGCTGCAGAATAGCCCCATTGATCATTGTTGGTAATATCTACGTGCAATGGATACATATCTCCTAGAATCAGGAGTTTCAACTATGTATATCCTATTAATTTTCAGTTAAGAGAGAAATGAAACCTATTACGGGATCATGGTTATGAACAAGAATATATAAATCTATTCATTATTTTTTTCTTTGTCATTCTCTCATCATTTCATGATGTGATATTATATAATAGGCTCATAAGTGAAACATAATAAATATTCTCTAATCATCTAATGCCACATCATAAAATGAGGAGAAATGTGATGAGAAATAACATTGCTTGATAGGAGGATAATGAAAAAGGGAATTATGAGTAGATTGCTTGATAGCTAGATTGCTTGATGGTATCCTCTGGATAAGGATGAGGAGAAGGCGGATAATGAGTAGCATGCATTGCTCTTTACCAATATGTTAGCCAATAGACACTATAAGAAAAAATGAGTATCCGTAACGAACTATTTGCTGCGAAAATGACTATTTATTGTAAAAATAGACTCATTTTGACAGATAATAGTCATTTTGATAAGAAATAGTTGGGCACAAATATCCAATTTTCTTGTAGTGAGAAGACCAACTTGTGGCCTCCCATTAGTTTTCTAACTTATGATTGATGGAGAAACCAGCTAACAACTTTGAATTTCTAGTTTGTTTCCACAAACCATATTATCATATCTCATCTTATTTAATCATTAAAATTTTTTTCAAACAAAATAAAAAATTAATTCATCTTTTTTAAATGAAATTCTAAAGCAGAACTTATATTAAAATATAATATTTTAATAATATTTTATTCAACTTTTATCTCATCTTGTCTATTTTTAAAAATAGGAAAATTTAAGTACTGATATTTGAATTAAAATAAAGATAGCATTAATTTTAAATAATTACTCTTCATATAAAACAGATTTGTAAGATAGTTATTAAAAGAGTTGCAAGCTTACCAATTTATCTATTATATCAATAAAATATTATATAGTACTAGTGTTTATGGAGATGTGATCAACAAGCAGGACTTGGGGAGGGATACTCGCTCTATGATCATGAGGTTTAAAACGCAACCAGCTTATAACAATATATAGAGTACTGGCAGCAGCTAGGTAGAACCCATTTTTCCAAATTTGCAAGTTTTCCCAATGCAAATAAAGTATGATTCTCTAGTCAACATAAAATTATATGCGAAAAAAAAAATTGCAAATTGATCGGTGAAGCAGAAATTCTAATCCACATTTTATCCAACATTTTCGTCAGTCTTGGGTGGCTAGCTTTATCATCGAAGGCAAACAAGTGGATCCAAATCAAAGTGAACAATTATATTCTTCTCTTTCGGCCCACAATAGATTCGGTAGTCAATTCTCGATCCGAAGCAAAATATGGGCCTATTTTCATGGCCGGATGCCCTGTGACGACTAGATTAATTCCTAGATCATTTGCTACTCTAAAAAATGATTAAATCCTTGTGACCCACATTAATTAGCTTTTGGGAGTGAGGAATAATTGCTAAACACATCCGATACTTATCCAATGAAATCAGAATATTTGTATGGCATATATATATATATATATATATATTGTTTTCCTTCTCAATTTAGTAATGATGCGTTCGATTGTTGTATTGGATCGTTAAGGATTGAGATCCCGGACTTACGCGTATTTTTACACGTTATTTTATTCTTGGTATTAATTATTTTAATTTATTTTAATAATATTATTAGTTGTATTTTATTTATTTATGATATTTATTTGAGCTATTAATTAGTTAATATTGAGTTACATTACTTTTCTTATTTATTTTAATGAGTTAATTATTTTAATGATTGTAATTTAATTCTTTTATTTTATTATGTGAGTTTATTTGATCTGCTTTCATTATATTAATTATTGTTTTATTTTTTAATATTGCGCTTGGGTCTAATTTATTTCTATTTGTGGGCTTTAAATCTCTTATTTTATTGATATTGAAATTATAGTATTTAAAGTCAGTTTTTATTTAATTTATTGTATTTTTTCTAGTAGTCTTCTTTTTCTTTTCTTTTCTTTTCCTTTTCTTTTCTTTTCTTTTCCTTTTCTTCTTTCTTTTTCTTTTTCTTCTTCTCTTCCTCTGCTTCCCAGACCCGTGACCGCGTCCCCTGCCTCCTCTCCCTCTCGCCCGTTCCTTCTCCCTCAACCCAGGGCCGCCACCGGCCACCTACCGGCGACACCACCCAGCCCACTGCCTTCCCCACACGCTGGCGACCTCCCCTGCACCGGTGGTGCACCTCCGGCAACCCCTTAGCCGGCGCGTGAGGCTTAAACCCGAAATGGGTATTTTTGCTTCTTTTGCGTTTTCCAGCCACCGCCGGCCACCCCTTGACCTCTGACCACCACCATTAGACTCCCCACACTCCGGCGAGCATAACCTACCGTCGGTAGCCACCTATCGCCGCCGGTTACCTCCTCCACCCGAAATGGGTCTTAAACGGGTTGCTTTTCGCCGCGCCGCCGTTTGGCCACCGCAGGCCTCACCACCGCCACCAAAAGACTCCCCTCGCCCAGCCAGTCATCCCCCTAGCTCAGTTTCCCCAACCGCGGCCTCACCTTCCCGGTACAACCTCAAACCCGAAAATGGGTTTTCACCCATTTTGACCCTGATCCGCCACCTTCCGGTGGTTGTGCCGCCACACCACCACTTCCATGAGATTCCCCACCCTTCAAAGAGTACCTCCGTAAATTTTGGTGTCAAACCGAATATTTTAGCCTAACGTACATGTGACCGCTACAAACGCTGCAGATTGACGTTGTTCAAGGATTTACATTTTTATCGCTGCAAGTACTTTCCAAACGAGTTTTAAGATTTAAATATATTTTTGACATCAACAATTATTGTGTTTGATTATTGTTGCTATGTGTTGGTTGACGTTGGTATTTGTTGGTTGATTGGATTAATTAAATGTTGGATAATTGCTGCATGGTTGTCTACATTGTGTATTTACGCGCATGCTCATGAAAATATTTGGAAAGTGGATTTTTGCATGATTTCGGATAGTCATGTGTTGAGAATGGAAAATGGGATTTAAATTGATTTTAACGGATTTTAATAATTTTGGGCTGAGTCATAACGGGGACGGCGATACGTAACGTCCGTTGTGATCAGCGTGTGAGTGTGTGGATGACATAATGAGGACGGCGATACGTAACGCCCAGTATGAAATGAGTGTGTGTGGATCGTAATGGGGACGGCGATACGTAACGCCCGGTATGATTGGTTTTGAGGATATTATTTTGTGGAAAATGATTGGTGATTTTATTGGGATTTTATTGTGGATTAAATTGGGATTTTGGCGAGTGTGGTTATTTCATTGACTTTGAGGAAGATGATTTTAAGTCTCATACATATGGTAATTGTTTATGGTTGTTGTTGTGGCATTAATGTATTTCTGTCTTTTGGTTTGGTTGGGTTGTACTTACCTGCGATCCCATCTTGGCGTCGTAGTTTTTTGGATGCAGATAATGAAGAGGCTGAGCCTGAGGAGACGGCTCCGCCGTTGAGGTGATATTAATATTAATTGTTATCTCGGGAAATTTATTTTCCCCTTTTTATAAATATATATTTGTTTAATTTGTATTTCGGATGACTGTATTAAATCTCTTGTTGGAGAGTTTTTATTAAATTAGTTTGTAAAATATTTCTAAAAATTCTGGTACTTAGATAATAATTTATTATCCCCTACGACCTATATTTTATGTATATCACGTGTGCACACACTTTTGACACTTGTCGTTGGGATGTGTGACCCGTGTTATCATCATCCTGACGCCTTGATTCCCGTGTTATTTTAAGGGAAATTTGGAGACGTCACAACATATGAGATTATATTAGACTAGTACTGATGCTAGTTAGAGTATTAGTACTACTACATGTAAATTATCCTTAGGTTCCATTTCCCACAAGTTATTAGATCAACTCTAAGTTATAAAAAAGCGAATTGACTATTTTTAATTAGAACATAATTGGTGTCTTACTCTTGCTACAAGAAACATTATATTGAATAAAAAATAAAAAATTAGTGTGGAACATATAATTTTTTCAAATCATAATTGGTGTCTTACTCTTGCTACAAGAAACATTGTTAAGATATAATTAAGCCAAAATTAAAATTAGTACCTCCATAAAACAAATTATATTGAATAAAAAATAAAAATTACATTACCAATTTCATAGAGAGACAATGGAAATATCTTAAGCATGCATGATGAAGAATCTTTAGTTCCAATCTATTTGTTTTATTAATAGAACTTTGCTTCTGCTTAGAAGTTGTAACTAATAGTAAGCGAAAATTATAAATGGTACACAAAAAATTCATTTAATTTATCTTATATGATGGATCCTCAAACATGTTGCAAACTTTTTTCCAATCAGAAGGTCGGACATTCTAAAAAGGATACTGGTCTGCATTTCTCTTATTATCATACTTATTGTAATGCTCATGACACATTGCCTTATACTTGTAGAATGCATTACACATAAGTTCATTCACAATCTTATGTTATTCTCTTTGACCAAAATTTAGTTCGAAATCTAGCTTGAAAAAATATATACACAATGATATTATTACTAAGAATTTTAAATAGTATTAATATAAACTCATTATTTAAATATTACACAGCAAACAATGCTTCATAATAAACTCTTTTACATCTTGCGGGACTTTATGCCATGAACTTGTATCTAAAAGTGCATAAGTCCGTGTAAGAACACCCACATGCGATGCAAGCCAAGCTGCTTATTGTCCCTCGTCTCTTGTATGTTTGTTAGAAATGTTAATCTTAATCTTACCCATTTTACGATATTTCTCTAACATCACACCTCTAGTGGTGTCTCGACTTTGACGAGATTGTATTGTTAACTCTATAAAATATTTAGTTATTTATCTTATATCAATTCTCATCTATATGAATTGAAATAATTGAGTAGATATTTATATTCTGTAGAGCTAGTTTCAGGTGGTGAGATAGACTAAGAGTTAGAAATAGGTGGAGATAGAATGCGAATTGTCTTCCTCTTCGGTGGCATAATTATGAGATACTACATGATGTGAAGTCCATTTCAAATTTAATTGATGTTGATATCTCTGACTATTAATCCTAACTCTGGGAGTCAAATTCCAACTCAACTCGGAGTCAGAGTCAGAGGTTGGAGGTGGACATACAGACTCTGTCACAATTGAAGCCCAATTATGACAGGTTTTGTAATTCTCTCATTCCAATACCTACTAATTTCTTCAAATATCTCACAGATCTCTATTAATGGTAAGCCATTCACCACAATATCGGCATCCCACACAGTTCCTACAAGTTAGTGACAACCTTCAAAGGGAAGAGAGGGGTATCAATCATATTCAGGTAAAACCCGTCTTTCAAAATCTCATCCACATGAAGTGTTCGATCACCTAATCTTGCCTCTACATACTTCAGGTTGCACACTGCTTAATTAGTATCCTCAACACGTTGTTGCTTGAATTGATAACTTCAAATAAATTAATAAAAAACTCATTTAAATTATTAAACTCAAAGTAAATCAATTATTAATGTGAATTATGTAGCTAACTCATTAAAAAATATTTTATATATATTTAATTAGATGAAAATTATATCACAAACTGATATAATTACTATTTAAAAATAAAATATTAAAATGTTAAAATATTAAAAATGTTTCTAAAATATATTGAAGTTCAGTTCATTCGGTCTCATCCAATCCAATCCAAAATTTATAGATCTTGAGGCTAGACCGAATTTGATTGATCCGCAATTTATGGGATTGAGACTGACCGATCCAGAGTTCGGTCCAATCTAGTTCAGTCCAGACCAAATGGTTCGGTTTGGTTCAGTTGGGTTTTTTGATCTAGATTGAACCCCTTACACCCCTATAAGTCTAGATTGCCTATCACATATCCGGATGTGGTGCCTACGGAGTCTACAGATACGAATGATAGAGAGATCGTTGAGGATGAGGGCTCTGACGTTGATGGACTTGATGGCCTCGCTGATAATGAGGTTCGACAATTAGTTGATAGTCCAAATGCTCTTCCTTATGGTGGGACAAAGAGCAACAAATAGACCAATTTATATATATGGATTCTTCAAGATTATAAATCTAAACATCACAAACAATGTTGATCCTCGATGGATCGAGTGAGATTTATGATGTGTCACTAGTGGGATGTCTATCGACCCAGTGAGTTATTTTTTCGCTACGATTAGATCAAAGTTATATATCGACCTAGTAGATCGGGGTTCTCTAACCCTTTTGTTGGGAATTTTTGAAATAAGGCAGTGTTTAGGATGAAGATGTTGGCAAAAATTTGAACTTAGTACGGATCACTCGCTCTATTCTGAGGTTTAAAACGCAACCTTATATAATTTTAAATACAGTTCTAAAGTGTACAATCCCCACACTAAAGTTGTATAGTTTTACAGATGCCAATACAAGAAGATTCTGCATTCAAGATAAAATAAGTGATAATATATGTAAACTATTCGGTCAGGTAGGCCGTAGGAATCTTAATCTTCTAATGTTTTCCCGACTTTTTGGTCAGTCACGCATGTGCGTCGACGCTTTTTTCCACAGATGCATGTTCCAGTCTTCAGATTCTTGAATATAACAAGCGGATATAAACCTTGTAAGCAATTATATTATTCTCTCTGGGTCCTTGATAATGGGACAAAACTGCAGAATAGCTCAACTGTTTTTATACGTAGTATCTACGTAAAATGGATCATAAAGATGTCCTAGCCTAGAACTATATATCTCAAATATTATTTTGTAATTGAAAGGGAATTGAATTTATTTTCTGATGGTTGCCAAGGATGATGACTAGATCTATGTATATTTTGATATCTAAATTCACATCTTCCTCGCAATTAAGAGAAGTCCACGTACATTAATTAGTCTTTGTTCAGCTGACAAGTGTCATACTAATGCCATGTTGCATTCATCTCATTAATTTTGAGGAGCGACGGATGGAGTTATGGTATATAATTGTGAGTTTAATTTGATTTAGATATTTTGATATGCAATGGTACATAATTGGAATTTTTTTTAAATTTATATAGTAATTTTACAAATTTTAAAAACTAAGATCTCGTTTTGTAAAGCCGTGCAAGCATTTTGCGATTAATAATGGTGGGATGAAAAAGGGATATTTATGAAAAAGATGAAGATTCATGATGAATCCAATTTATAATATTAGCTGTACGCATGTACAATGTACTTCTATAGCACTCGTATCTCCGCCACCTTCCTGAACATGTACGAAGGGATGGCCTAATCTGACCCATTTTGACCGGCCACCTTATTATCATCTTTCCAAAATCTATTATTCTATTTCTAGTTTATTCAGGAAAAATTGAAAAGAAAAAAGGGTTAGAGCATTGGTATTGGATTAGCCAAAAAGGTTTTTCAAAAAGTACAAATTTTGCACACAACCCAAAAAATTTTCATCATATTTGATCAATTGTGGCCAAAAAAAGTACATAAAGGGAATAAAACTATCTTTTTTCTTAAAAAATAAATTGTATCTTCAAAAGAAAATGAGAAATTGTAGAGGGACAACGAGGAACCTACAGCCCACCACGAACCATCTGCCAGCAAGCATGCAAGCTCTCAATGGGAAAAAGAAGCTCCTGACCAGGTAAAAGAAGAAAGACGTAAGCTGCATCTAGAGCTCAAGGAGCTCAGGGACAAATACACAAAGATGGCTAAGTTGATTGAGGTGCCATCCATAACTGGCCAACTTTGCAGCAATTTTGGAACACCGTATAGTGCAAACGTAATGGTCATATCCATCTCGACAAAGTTTAAGATGCCTTAAATGGATCTATATAACGGGGGAAGGGATCCACTTGAACACTGGGAGGCATTTAGGATGCACATGAGCTTACATAGTTACCTAGACGGAGTCGCATGTAGGGCCTTTCCCCTCACTTTGAAAGGGACAGTGAGGGGGTGGTTCGAGACCACTCCTACTGGGACGATCAACAACTATGATTGCCTAGCACACCTTTTCCTGACCCAATTCTTGGGGAGCCACAAGAGGAGCTGCTCAGCCACGTACTTCCATGCGGTCAAGCAGCATGACTGCGAAAGCTTGAAGAACTAACTCTCTTGATTCAACAGGAAGCGAATGACTACAGATGACTAGGACGAAAAAATCACCCTGGCCTCTCTCCTTAGCGAGATATGGCATAAGAGCCCATTAATGGCAGAAATTGTGCAAAAAACCTTGGAGATCCTTGTAGAGTTCATGGATAGGATTGATGGGTACATAAATTTCAAGGACACCCTTTAGGCCCGCACCATGCCCTAGTCCGAGGAGGTCGAACAGATAGAAATAAGAACAGCAAACCAATAGGAGGACTCCTCTTGGGATGGAGGGAAGAGAGGAGCCCCAACCCTAGGGGGCAACGAGATTGGCCTAACCAGCGGCCCCAGCCGTTCCTCCATGCCAGCCTGGCAGTTGAGGGCAATCGTGAGCCCATGCACAGCAGATACTATACTCGACGAACGCCTGCAAAGCCATATTGTGAGTACCATCAGTTGGATGGTCACAACACCCAAGACTGTAACGCCCTCAAAAGAATAAAGAGGGATGAGGAGCGATAGGGTGCCAAGTTTGGGAGGGGGAGCTCGCCCGACTGACGCAATGCGACCCCTCGTGAATGACTGCCAAAGCACACCCAGGGGAAGAGAGCCCTTGGGCAAAATCAGGACAATCATAAGAGGGATTCCGACAGGCGGAGTGCCTCGTCATCAAGAGAGGCGCGTTATGGGGAAGTATTCACCACTCGGTACACCCGAACAAAAGGCCAGATTCATCGAAGCCCCCAATCACCTTTGATGAATAGGATGAAGAAGGGTACTCCAACCTCATGATGATGCCCTGGTGCTGACCCTACAAGTCCCCAACTTCACCACCAGAAGAATCATGGTCTATAATGGAAGATCTGCGGACATTCTATACTAAGAAGCCTTCACCAGGAGGGAATCAGGCATGACAAGCTGCGACTGGCACCAACCCCTCTCAAGGGTTTCATTGGAGACGTGATTTAACCAGTAGGGCTGATCACCATACTGGTCCTGCCCGGGACTGCCCCAAGGACAGCAATGGCCATGACTGACTTCTTGGTAGTAAGGTTCCATCCTCATATAACGCGATCCTAGAATGCCTCACGTTGAACCGCCTGAAGGCGATCACCTCGAAATTCTACTTAAAGATGAAGTTCCCAACCAATGAGTGAATAGGGGAGATCAGGGGCGAGCAAGTCCGGCAGGAAAGTGCTATGCCCGCGAGTTAAGGCACGAGTGCTAGATGGTGACAGTCACCAGTCTGTCCACTCCCCCGCCTTTAATCGAGGGGGACGACGAGATACGAGATGAACAGGCCCTCAGGTAGGGCAAGCCCAATGAACCACCGGAATTGGTCACTCTCGACTCAACGAGGCCTTAGCGAAGAGTTCATATAGGCTCCAAACTAGCGCCCAATTGGAAAACAGGCCTAAAGCAGCTCCTGGCAGAGCACTGGGATGTCTTCGTATGGATCCACAAGGACATGCCCGGCATAGAAAACTTTATGGTCGAACATTGATTGAGCATCGACCCCAGTGCCCGGAGAGTCAAGCAGAAAAGGCAGCTTCTACGCCGAGAAAAACATAGCAATAGTGGAGGAAGTTGACTACCTCTTGGCGGCTGGATTTATTAGGGAAGTCCACTACTCTGAGTGGCTCTCCAATGTGGTACCAGTGAAGAAGGCGAATGGGAAGTGGCGGAAGTGCGTCGACTTCACCAACCTCAACAAAGCATACCCAAAAGATAGCTTCCCTCTCGCTGGCATAGACCTGATCGTTGACTCAACCGCGGGCCATCCTCTTCTTCGCTTCAGGAATGCCTACTCGGGGTACAACTAGATAAAGATGAGCCCGAACGACGAGGAAAAGATGGCCTTCATCACCGATAGAAGGCTCTACTGCTACAAGAAAATGCCCTTCGGCTCAAGAATGCACAGGCAACTTATCAGTAGTTGGTAAACCGCATGTTCAAACAATAGATTAGGCGAAACGTGGAAGTCTACATCACAACTTCCTGCTCAAAAGCAAGCTTCCCAAGCAGCACTTGGATGACCTGCAAAAAGCCTTTGCCGTCCTTTGACAATACAAAATGAAACTCAACCTGGCCAAGTGCGCCTTTGGTGTGAAGTCAGGTAAGTTCCTGAGATACATGGTCTCAGAGGGGAATTGAGACGAACCCAGTAAAGATAGAGGCCATTATCTGGATGGTCATGCCACGCAGCCACCATGAGGTATGGTAGTTGGCGGGTAAGGTCACTGCGCTAAATCGTTTCATCACTCGGTCAACCGACCGATGTCTCCCCTTCTTCAAAGTGCTAAAGAAGGCCCATGAATGGGATGCGACCTGAGACGAGGCATTCAATGAATTGAAGAGGTACCTAACGCGCCCCTCATTACTCAGCCAAACAGGGTCGGGCGACGTACTAACCATATACCCATATACTTGGTGCTCTCCCCAAGCGCAGTCTCGGCAATCCTAGTTCGAGACGCCACTGAAGGCCAGAAGCCCGTGTACTACGTTAACAGAGTTTTCCATGGCGCCGAGGCCAGGTATTCGTAAATGGAGATGCTGATCTTTGCCCTAGTGGTCAAGGCAAGGCAACTCCAGCCTTACTTCTAGTCACATAGCATTCGGGTGCTCAGAAATCAGCCCCTCAAGGCCATATTGTATAAACCAGACACCTCGGAAAGGTTGGTCACCTGGGCGATAGAGCTCAGTGAGTTTGACTTAAAGTACGTCCCAAGGACAACAATCAAGGGTAGGCACTAGCAAATTTCGTCGTAGAGTTCACAGGCTTCCTGGAAGAACCCCCTTATGCCCCAAGGTAAACGTTGGACGGTCTATGTTGACAGGTCGGCATGCAAAGTCAGTGGGGGTGTAGGGGTGCACATCTTTCCTAGTGATGGGAAGCAACATGATTACACAATCAAGCTCACCTTCAAAGTCACTAACAACGAAGCCGAGCACGAGGCTTTGCTGGCTAGGCCAACAGTGGCCTAGCTCCTAGGAGCAAAGGAGGTGGAGGCGCACGCCGATTCCCAAGTCGTAGTCAACCAAGTTCTGGGAATCTTCGCTACTAAAGGAGAGCGACTGAAGAAATGCCTCCAGCTGGTGTGTGAAGCCCGCAACCACTTCCGGTACTTTAGCATCCAGCAGATTTTGAACCTCTCACTAGATTCCGAACCTCTCCTTAGGGCCGCAACGTTCGTGCTACTGGAAGGAATGTTGTACGGAAGAGACTTTTTCGAACCTCTCCTTAGATGCCTGTCTACCGAGGAATCCCAATACATGCTAGCCGAGATACATGAAGGAATCTGCAGGAGCCACTTAGGAGGGCGAGCCTTGCCATGAAGGTGACCCGGGAGGACTATTACTGGCCTGGCAAGCTTAGAAACATAGAGGAATTTGCCAGAAAATATCTGTGATGCCAGGAACATGCCCCCATGCCCTATTGCCTACTAGAGAACTGACTTTCCTCATGGTGTCATGGCCCTTCGCCCAATGGGGGCTAAACCTCATAGGCCCTTTTCCAACTGCCTGAAAGCTCTGGGGTGGGGGGGCAGTTCACCATGGTCTCGGTCGACTAGTTCACTAAATGGGTCGAAGTCGAGGCCCTGGCTGGCATCTCCACCCATGCAATTACCAATTTCTTGTGGAAGTTGATTTTGTGCTGGTTTGAAATTCCCCAGAACTTCATATCAGACAACGAAAAGCAAGGCTGAAAATCAAAGTTAAGTATTATTCGTCGAGTCACCCCCAAGCCAATGGATAGGCGAAAGCAACGAACAAAACCTTCCTACCCATACTCAAAAAAAGGTTACGATCGTACAAGGGGGGTGGGCAGACAAGCTCCCGGGCATCCTATGGGTGTACAGGACCGTCATCCAAACTCTGACCGGAGAAACACCGTTCGCCCTCACCTACGGAAGCGAGGTGATGGTACCCGCAGAGGTAGGGGCGCCCACCCTCCAGATCGAACACTTCAAGTAGGCCGCCAACGAAGATAGGCTGGCAGAGCAACTCGACCTCCCCGATGAAAAAATGGCAGATGTAACACTATGAACAACTTACCACAAATGAAAGGCTGAACAATATTTCAATAGGCGAGTCAGGCCATAAGCGTTCAAACCTGGCAACTTAGTCTTAAGACAGACAAGAGTAACCACGACCGAGGAACGAAAACTGGGACCACGATGGGAAGGCCCTTATGTCATGATTATTAGCAACTGGCTAGGCTCGTACCGACTCAAGGATAACCAAGGAAAGGAACTCCCCCACCCACGAAATGCATAACACCTAAAAAGGTACTATGTGTAACAAAGTGACTTCATGTTGAATGTAACCCTGTTGCTCTATCAATAAAATCAGAATGAGGAATTTTGCAAATCTCCAGCTACTCTATCACATTAGTCAACAAAACGTTCACAGATTGTGGGGTTGAGTCCCAGGCTCTCACCCACTCCTAAATTCCCGCACCATGATTCGCCAAGAGGTTAAGGCTCAAGGATAGGGCCCAGCCCGAGCATACTTATAAATCCTTTCCGCCTCTACATCGGAAAAATGTTCGCGAATCGCGGGGATGAGTCACAAGCTCTCACTCATTCCTAAACCCCTGCACCATGATTCGCCAAGAGGTTAGGTTAAGGTTCGAGACTAGGGCCCCAACCTAAACATACTCATAAACGCTCTCCCCCCTCTCCATCAGCAAAAGGTTTGCGAATCGCGGGGTTGAGTCACAGGCTCTAGCCCACTCTTAAACCCCCGCACAATGATTCGCTAAGAGATTGAGGCTTAAGGCTAGGGCCCTAGCCCAAGCCTACTCATAGACCCTTTCCCTCCATCGGCAAAACGTTCGAATCGCGGGATTGAGTCCTAGGCTTTCGCTTTTTAAACCCCGTCATCATGATTGGCCAAGAGCTGGTCTCCACCAACGAGGCCGCAAGATTGGACCTCAGCCTCTCACCAAACTCGGGCGACTGGTCAGAGGTTGGCGAGACCCTTTACTAAGGGGTGACCACGCAGATATCAGCGAAATCCCAACCCTTGTTAAAATTCCTATCGAAATAACTTCGATAGAGATTCGCAGGGTACTATGGGGCGGCTGGCCCTCACTAAGAGGAGACTGCACAGACATCAACGAAACCCAGACCTTTGCCAAAATCTCTATTGAAGCAACTTCGATAGGGATCTGTAGGGTACCAAGGGTACATCAGAAGAGCATGGAAGCTGAGGTGGCATGGATATAAAGGAAATACTTTCATTAATGAAGAGGTATTACAGTTGAAGATCATTACAAAAAAAAAGAAACTAAAAAGATAAGGCGTATCATCATTCATAAAGCGGGGGTCCCCATCATGACGCGACTTTAAGTTTTCTTATGTTTCTTATTCCTATAGAATTTTCTTATCTCACTTCCTTAAAATGAACGTCATGATTTGTGACAAGAATCATGTGACGAAGTGCACATATCCCTAGACTTTTAAATGCATATTTCATGCCCTCGTGGGTCCCTTGACATATTGAAACATTCCACTATAATATACATCATGCTCATAACGATATACATCAAACAATTTTATAACACTTGCACATAATCTTTCCATTCATAGAGAATTAAAATAATCGTAACTTAAGCATAAATAGAGTTAAGCCGAATTCTCCTGAGAGTTAAAAAACTCTTTCTTTCATGCTAATCTTGTTAATCTCTTCACTACATATTTCTAAAAATTTCCATAACTTCAACAATTAATTCAAACCGAAATTAACTATGTTTTTCCCCTTAACTTTTTCAATTGTTCCTTCAATAATTTTACATCTAATTATTCTTTAGATTTTTCCAAGGAAACTAAAGCTTATTCCAAATACTATTCAAATAACCAAAGATCAAAGATATAGAAAATTTAACTCAAAAACACATCTCCAACTCACTAAGGCCGAATGCTCTAGGTTTTTGGTTTTTCTTAGGGTTTTTCTAAGGCCGAATCTTCTAATTTCACCTAATCTTTTTCAATTTACATCGATGAAATATATTCTTGGCTTTGTGTCATTTTCTTATGACAAATACTAGGTTAAACATCACTTGACTTCATCCAAACCCTTGGACAACATTTATGTTCAAAAGAGCAACCAACATGTTATAGCATCCAAATCAAACCTTTTATGCCATAATCCGGGGTCCCGATCTTCTTAAAGAAAACCTTGGCAATGGAGTCGGGAGCTAGATCGTGGGTATTCATACCCTTTAGGTCAAAGGAATGATCACCCAAGACCTCCTCCCTCAGCCTTTTCTGACCTTCTACGTAGCTATAGCCCCATGCTGAGACGGTAATGGCATAGGATTAGACTACTTAAGGCCTAAGAGCCTCTAGTTGGGCATTGGCCTCGCCCAGGGTAGCTTGAGTGTCGTTCAACTCAACCTCGAGAGCCTCGTGCCTTATGTCGGTCGCCTCTACATTGATCCAGAAAGTCTCGAGCTCAGCCTCCCTGGCAAACCGCTCATGCGGGGCTGAGTCCCAAGCTCTAGGCCACTCCTAAACCCCCACACCACAATTCGCCAAGAGGTTGAGGCTCGTGGCTAGGGCCCCAGCTCGAGCTTACTCATAAGCCATCTGCCTCTCTCTATCAGCAAAATGTTCGCAAATTGCGAGGTTGAGTCACACGCTCTCGCCCACTCCTAAACCTCTGCACCACGATTCACCAAGAGATTGAGGCTCGAGGCTAGGGTCCTAGCCTAAGCATACTGATAAACTCTTTGCCCCTCTCCATCGGTAAAACATTTGTGAATTGCAACATTAAGTCCTAGGCTCTCGCCCACTCTTAAACCCCCGCACCCTGATTTGCCAATAGATTCAGGTTCAAGGCTAGGGCTTTAGCTCGAGCACACTCATAAACCTTCTCCCCCTCTCGCTCCATCGAAAAAATGTTCGAATTGCGAGGTTGAGTACTAGGCTTTTGCCCACTCCTAAACCTCTACACCATGATTTGCCAAGAGTTGGTCTCCACCAACGAGGTTGCAAGATTGGACCTTAGCCTCTCACCCAAATTGGGGCGACTGGTCTGCGCTGATATCAGCGAAACCCAAACCCTTGTGTAAATCCCTATTGAAGTAACTTCAATAGTGATTCGCAGGGTACTATGGGGCGATTGGCTCTTAGTAAGAGGTGACCGCGCAGACACCAATGAAAACCCAGACCATTTTCAAAATCTCTATTGAAGTAACTTCGATATGGATCCACGGGGTACCAAGGGTACATCAAAAGAGCAATGAAGGTGAGGCAGCATGGATATAAAGGAAATACTTTCATTAATGAAGAGGTATTAAAGTTGAAGATCATTACAAAAAAATAAAAAAATTGAAAAGATAAGGAGTATCATCATTTGGGTCGCGGGGGTTCACTTGGGTCACCAGCTCTGAAAGGAGGATAATCAGGGGTCTCGATCTTCTCAGCGAAAATCTTGACAATGGAGTCGGGAGCGAGATTGTGGGGATCCATACTCTCTAGGTCAAAGGAAGGATCATCCAAGACCTCTTCCCTCATTCTTCTCAGACCTTCCGCATAGTCGTAGCCTCATGTTGAGATACTAATGGCATAGGATTGGACTACTTGGGGCCTAAGAGTCTCTAGTTAAGCATTGGCCTCACCTAGGGCAACCTGAGCATCGTTCAACTCAACGTCGAGAGCCTCGTGCCTTAAGTCGTTTACCTCCAGATTGATCCATAAGGTCTCGAGCTCAGTCTCCTTGGTAGACCGCTCATGCTCAAAGACCTCGAAATTGGCCCGCAAGAACCTAACCTCCTGAGCGGCAGCAGCGAGGTCATCATCACAGTTAGAGAACTCCTTCTCAGCAAGCTCCTGCGTATGGTTGGCCTCTTCTCAAGCAACCTCCAGAGTCCAAGATCCCACTCGTAAAGCCACCACCTCACGTCGTAGCGTGGTGTTGCTCAACACTAGGTTGGCATTCTTTGCCTCCAAAGCAACCTTCTCTTCTTCAAGATCTGCCGTCTTGGTCTCTAGGCCTGCCCTTTCCTTTATAAGGGCCTCCCTTTCATCCGTCAAGCCGACAACAATCTTGCCCAGTTGCTAGTGCTTCTTCTTGAGTTCTTTGCGCATTGCCTTAGCCCACTTTAGCAAAAAGTGGTTGAGGCAGCACTCTGTGCTAACCTCATGATTATACTCAACGAGCTCAGTCTTCTCAAAACTAACCAACTCGATGATTTGCTCGGTAGCCTGCGCATAACAAAGAAAGTTAGGAAGAGAGAAAATAGGTGAGTGAAAACGTGATGAGGGACTCACCTGAGCAAGAAGAGGCTGTAGCAGGCGAGCTACACTCTCAGTCGCCACAACCCGGGACTGCTCGTAGCTAGAAGAAGGCTACCAGTACGAGAAGACTGGCCCGAGCAAAGGAGGCCCACTGTAGGACTAGAAGGGCAATGGGAGATGCGGAGAGCTCGGGGAGCGAGGTGGCGAAGGAATTCGTGGTGGCAAGTGAATGGGAGTACGGCAAGAACTCTCGTGGCAGGGAGGACTCTCGTAGCGGGCCCCCGAATCGGACCCCATCTCCCAGGATGTCCAAGGTTGCGGAGAGTCATCATCGCTAATCTCCACATATGCTTGCTGGGTTCCTGCATGCCTTTGTTGGGCACTACCTCTCGAGGACCCATCCCCAACGCCCAGGGAACTATCTCTCCCAACCTCGCCATCAAAAGGGGCGCCGTCCCGACCCTTTCCCTCGGTCTTATCATCAGAGACCCTAGCCTGATCTCCCTCATCATCCCTATCAGTCGAGCCCCCAGCCCTAAGGAGTTCACTTTCAACCCTCACGGCCTCCTTACCAGTCTCCTCGCAGTCTTCTGCCTTGTTGTCCTATGTCGCCCCTAAATGGGAATCATCGCGAATGTGCGGTGACCTAGACCTGCCCTGGGAGCTGGAGCGAGCTCCTGAGTCATGGACAGAGAATGAGTCCTCAGGCGTACACGGGAGTTGATTGATGGAAATGTCCCAGTCTTCTCGCCCCTAGGCAAAACCTCGAGCAACTTGGGCAAAGTATGAAGTCCTAGCAGCGAAGGGAGGAGGGTTCGCTAGGGCCGCACAAAAGGCGAGCTCCACCTCATCGACCTCACGGCCATCAACAACCATCGGCTCAAGTTGGATACCGAGCACAAAAGGGGGCGACTATGACAGAACTTCGTTGAGGATTGTCTCGACCTCATCATTTTGTCTCATTCTCTCACTTCCAGGCAAGCTCTTCGGGGGTGTGGGGGACTCCAATCCCGCCCTCTGACAGGCGACAGACTGAGCTTTGATGACCAACCTTCTTGTCTCCTCACTGATCACCACCCCACCATCGTAGCTGACTCTGGGAGGGCGAGGGTGGAAGCGGGGTTTGGGAAGGAGGAGGCTAGACCGTGGTTGAAACCCCAGCAGAAGAATAGGCCTTTGGGTCATGGTGAGCCTTGGATCCCCTCTTGGGAGATTTGCGGTGAGAGGTACATTGTTTGCGAGGGCGGGCTTGCGAGCCCAATGTGTTGTCCCAAGGTGCCCTTAAGACGTTCTGGCACTCAGCCCAACCTCGCTTGGGCTCGACCAGGTACGCCACAATACCTTACTCGGTCAGCAGCACGTCCGACTCGAGGTGACAAGAATTGCTATGTGCCCAAGCGAGAACTATAGCATACCGGGCGTGCTCCCATGGGTTAAGTTCAACATCTAGGATAGAGGCGAGATGGAGCTCTCCCCAATGGGCCTGTACCGAGAACTCCCCCTAAACCTCATTTTGGGAGAATTGCTAGCCGTCCCTCGAGACATGTAAAACCCTCTTCTCATAAATTTTGGCATGGGAGTATCGGCCCTCCAAAGTGCACAACTTTTCTAGGCTATTCTTGGCCTTAAAATCGATTTGGCTTCCCCCACATTGAAGGATGCGGTAAAAAGATAAAAATTTCCGAACTGTCAAATCCAGGTAGACATCGCCCGACTCCAAGAGGGCGATGCAGAAGACTACATAGCTCGCTAGCAGCAAGCGCTAGGCATTCGGAAGTAGTTGGGTCAGTGCCAAACCCAAGTAGTAGAGGACCTCTCGCACCGAGCGGATGAATGGAAGGTGAAGCCCGTTGTCGAACATCTGCTTGTATAGTAGGACATGCTCAGGCTTTCCTTCGATGTTGCAGGGAAAGCCTTGAATAGGCTCCAGCATGACGGAGGGGGGAATTTGGTGCTGGTCATGAAGCTCTTGGATGGTGCCAGCCAGGAATGCCGCCACCCAAGTGTGCCCAACAAAGTAGGAAGAAGTGGAGACCACCATTGTTGATAGAAACAAAGAAGTAGCAGGTAGAAGAGAGGATTCAGAGAGCTAGAAAAGGGAGTGAGCAAGGAAGAAAAGACATAGAGTAATGTGTAGGGTGAAGAAATGGTCTTGGGGGAGCCCATACCCCTATTTATACTCGAAGGAAAATTAATGCCCGTAGGAAATAAAGTAACGTAATAGCCCACATCCTGATCAGAAACCGTTGGAAATGCAAGGTGACAGGCGCATGGCAAGAACGAGCCAATGGGGACCACGCACCAATCAAAGTCTAGAGACATGGAGCGTTCAGTTGAGAAGCGAAAGAGGCATGAGCACGTAGACTATGCCATAATGGCCAACTGTCAAGTCAACTGTCGAGAAGCTGAAGGGATGTGAATGCTCAAACCGTGCAGTAATGGCTAGTTATCAACTCGATCAAACACGTCATTGGGAAGTCCAAAGGTCGTGAAGGCTCACCTGAGCACATTAATTGTTGGCCCCTGCCTACTTGCGGTCAGCCCCACACCATGCGAGAGGACCAATGGCCCTACAATACCGTCTATGGCAGCCTTAGACAGTAGAAGCCAAACAAGCATGTCAAGAACCCAAGCAAAGATCGACGGGTGACCTATTCAACTGCCCGATAGGCGGGATGAGGACTAGGATAATTCTCACCTTAGATCCTTTGATAAGAATTCGCGGGATACTGTGAGGAAATGTCCACTTACGGGAGATTGGGCCTCGGGCCCAATCTTATGAAAAGGAGGCCAGAAGGAAAGGAAGGTCTGAGCCCATAGGAGGTGAGCCTCAAGGTGGCCAACATGGAAGGTGAGTCCCCAGAAGTCGGGCGAGAGGTGGCCAGCATGGGAGGGGAGTCCTCAGAGGTCGGGCGAGAGGAGACTAGTACGGGAGAGAAAGTAATGATCAAGATAGTAATAGAAAGGTAGGAACACCCACTTCGCACTAAATCCGAAGTACCTGCTAGCTCCACCATATTTAATGTGGAGACTTGCTACGACCACGACGCATAAAATACAAAATCTCGTAGGGGTGCCTAAATCTCTAGCGCGCCGATCCCGGACAAAGTCCCCTTTATCACATTAAATGTAGCTCAGGAGCCCAGACATGTCTCTGTGGTAGAGTGGGGGGCTGACACGGTACGATAGGAGGGACAACACACCGGGACAGAATCAATGAGGCAAGAACATCTACTCGAATACAGCGAAGGGAATGATGGTCTGGCAGGTTGGAAGGATGACTACCATGCCTCTCAAGTGGTTTAGCCAGGGCACTTTGAGCCCTATAAATAGTCGAAAGTCTCGCAGTCCACAGGTTAAGCAATCTATCCTTATTATCTACTCTCATTCTTCCATATTTTCCTTACACTTATATCGACTTAAGCATCGGAGCTGTCTCAAGGCACCACAACCCCACTCATTATTCCTTTGTACAGACGTGGATTGTTTGGGCCTCACCAAGTAGCTCAGGCTGTGGAACACGACCTCAAGACTCGATTACAAGCCGAGTTCAATGTAAACCGCATTCAGCTCCACCCACGAAAGTTTTCCATCTCTGTTGTTATCGTGCTTCTTGAAAATAGCCCTAAACTCCACTATACTATAGGGAAGTACAATTTCCTTTGGTTTGCTTGTGGGTAGAAATGGCAACCTAACCATTTTGTAGAGGCCAGACTGGAAGAGGAGTACTAGTGTTTATGGTGATGTTACCAACAAGCTGCAGAAGAAGTTGATGAGGGATGCTCTATGATGAGGTTTAAAAACACGACCTGCAGATTGCTATATATAGACTATAGAGTGCTACTTAGCACTCCTTCCTAACAATGCAAGTAAAGGAAGATTCTCTAGTCAGCAGAAAATAAGCCATAATATTTGGAAATTCTTTGGTGAGTTAGGAATCTTAATCCATTTTTTATTCAACTTTTTTGTCGGTCATGGGCGGCTAGCTTTATCATTGAATGCAAGCAAGTGGATCCAAATCAAACTGAACAATTATATTCTTCTTTTTGTGTAATAACCCAAAGTAGAGAGCCTTCTAATTGTTTCATTTAATTTCTATTATCATGTTACATGGATATTTTACTGTTTCTCTTCTACAAATACCACCAAATAAGCTAGTTTCCTGGGTAGAATATGCATGTCATAAATGGAAACAACTCCATCTTATAAGATTTATGAACTCGGGAAAACTTCCAATTGCTAGATTAATATAGACTCATTAATATAAATAAGCAAGTTCCTAAACCTCTGAGAGGCTAGAGATAGAGAGAGAGAGAGATGTCACTACAAGAAATGGTGGTGTTTGCGGGTCATTCTTTTTCTGTCGAGAATATACGCTCGACAAATAAGCCATTCAAATATTTCAGCTGAAAAGCATGCGACAAGAGCGAAAAAATAAGCTGGAAAAGTTTTTAGGGTGACGCTGGGGACCGGTCCGGCTGTCCCCAGCGTCCAAAGCAGCCCAACAGTTGGGCTGCTTGATGATGAAAAACACATGAAAAAATATAAAAAATTAAAAAATTAAAAATTAAAAATATATTAAAAAAATAAAATAAACAAAACATAATAAAAAACACAAAAAAAAAATAAAAACATAATAAAAAACACAATAAAAAAATAAAATGTAGATGAATTTAAGAGGGGATTCGGCCATGGAGCAAATGGAGCCGCCGCCGGTGGCGGTGGGCGACACCGCCCACGCCATTGGGACCGGCGGACTCAGGCGAGCTCACCCCTACGACGGCGAGCTCCGGTGTGCCCCCGGCAGCCTTCAACTCGTTTCGGACCCGTACCCGGGGGCACACCGGAGCTCGCCGTCGTAGGGGTGAGCTCGCCTGAGTCCGCCGGTCCCGATGGCGGGGGCGGTGTCGCCCACCGCCACTGGCGGCGGCGGGGCTGTTTGCATGGAGGGGGGCAGCCCGTCTGCCCACCCCCCCCCCCCCAAAGGAATTCTCAAGTTTTTATTGTGGCAACATATTTAGTTGCAGAAAATATTGCTACAATAGGTGATTTATAACAGCGAGATATAGCCAAGTTGCGGCACAAATCCAATATCGCCATAATACATTATGTTTAATGGAATGAAGTTGGGAAAAAACCCAAATAAATGCCCGTGCAGAACAGCTCATTTTCCCTCCTTCATTGTCCCTCTGCGCACGTCTCTCTCCTTCATCGTCCCTTGCTATTTTCCATCGCAAACGCGTCGTTCACCCGTGCTTTCTCAGCTCCTCTCAACGCCGGTGAGTCTCTCTGAATCTCTTTCTTGATTTCCCTTCATCTCTCATTTTTTCTATCTTGCGGCTTGGCTGGTTTGATTTCTCTGAACTGTGTTTATCGTCTCACTCTATTGTTCCCGTTTTCTTCTATGGATTCTTTGAACGTTGTAATTTATTTTGGGATCAGATTTAGTTTAAAGGTGTTTTTGTAGTTTAAAGTAAACAGAAATAATTACATTTAAGAATCTTAAGATGGCACAGATTTAGATTCCCCATATGTTTGTTGTCATGAAACGAATTGAGTAAGAAGTTTCCTTCGCTCAAAATAGGGCTTGCACTCAAGGCCTAAGATTGTAGACCTTGGCACCCTGCTGCCTTAGATAAGGCGTTTGTCGATAAATTTGAGGCTATCAAATTTTTCAGAAATGGCGCCAAGTATTTCTCCAAAGCACCTAAGGTTATTGATGAAATATTTCTTGTTTAAATATATAGGCCCAAGCTATGAGCTGAAATTCATTTTTATTTTTAATAAAATGTCTATGCAAAACTTATCTATTTAGAATTTGTAGTAACATTATTCTTTCCGAAATTTATACATATTCCTTGCTGTATTTGGTTACTGATGAAATAATTCCCATGTCGTTTTGTGAATATATATATATATATATATATATATATATACTAGAACCACTAGGTTGTCTGAATTGGGCGTGTAAAATAGCTGAAATGAAAAGATGATGATGATGTTTGGTAGTTGCATGTTCCTTGGAAATGATTTAATTTTATTATTCTCTATAAGTGTTTTAATATATTCTACATTAGATTTTGTTAGTTACAGAGAGACAGGAAATGATTTTTTATATAGTGCATATGATTTACGTTAAATGAAATTGTTATATATTGCATATGATTTTGTTAAATACAACAGAGGAAATGGTTTAATATATTCTACATATGATGTTCGTTATATGACATGAATTTTGCTTTGCTCAGTTGTGTCTTACAGAAACAGAGGAAATGATTTTGTTATATGCAGAGACATTGGTGGTGTGTGTTTATGTGATCTGTTATCTCTTTTATTTTTAAACGCCATATAGTAATTAAGACGAAACTCCGGCCAAGATCAGGTATATATATATGTACATATAATAAGATGAAATTCCCTTTACGCAGTAGTACTGCTCACAGACCTATAATAATAATACACATTAATATGACTAATTGCCACCCTTGATTTTAAATAATTAATTATTAGAATATAATAATTAAAAGTTATCTTGATTAGAGAGTAGATAATTAGTACTTACTAGTGTGCAGTACAATACTACTACAATCTTGTGAAGTCAAGACTGTACTGCAAAGAGAAAACAATATATATATATATATATATATGTATGGAGTTGGCCTGCCTTCTATCCAGGCAGTATTATTTTCATTTTTCTTATATAATGACTTGGCATTAGCTACATATCCAATTAGCACATTAATTGAGAGGAAGATTTAGAATTTTCAAACTCATCATCCATGGCAGCTTCATACTGATTTGCATTTTTCTTATATAATGACTTGGCATTAATGACTTGGCAAAGCAATCGTTGCTTTGCTCAATGAATTCACTCCACTAAAGAGGTATTACCAAAACCAGCAAACCCACACCAAGAAAAGTAATACGTGCCTTTTGTCCAGAGCCACATCCATTTGTACTCATCAAAAAAAAAAAAAAAAAAAAAAAAGAAAAGTTCCATTCGTACCTGAAATTTTAAAAGCTTTACTAGTCATTATCTAGCCCCAAAACAAATGAAGCCTTAAAATTCTGCTTTTGTGATTCTGTGACTTGTTGCTTGCAATCAGTAGTAAATAATCCATTTGCAGTGACATCAAACAGTGACCAATATATACTTAACCCTCCCAGGCCAGAAGTCTTTATGCATGCTGATAAGAATATAAAATGTCATATTTTATTCTTATTTGATGTTTTATTCTTATTTGATGTCTAAATATACTTATTATTCTTATATTTTGATTTAGGATGATTTAGGATACAAATAGAGGCATTAAGAGCAAATAAAGATAATTGCAAAATTTTAGATAGTTTTGATGTTTCTTCGTAATATGGGCATAACTCTCTCATCCAATCTTCGATTGAGCTGATTTAAGATGATATAGAACTCCGAGAAAAAGTTCTATAACTTTTATGTTTTATGTTTTGAGAGATATCGACTCAATCCAAGACGAAATCGACCATGAAATGGACGCACCTGCACTTGACGTTCCTAAATATTCTTCAGCCACATTTCCAGTCAATTGCATCAAATCCATATGTTATCACAACATTTTCCAGTGAGCACCCTTGCACCAACTTGGAAATTCAATGATCAACTCATATGCAAGATGAAGTGCACTCAAGTTTCTTCAAAACAAATTGTTTGAACACAAAATACAAAGTCATACAAGGCAACTAATGAAGAAAAAGCAAAATTGAATACTCAACCTCCAAACAACTTTCAACTAAGAATGGTAGGGAAACAAATGATCAAATGCCAACTTAGAAACCACTTGGATTCAAAAATGACACATGGCAAAGCAACTTGAAATTATGATAATTTTGTCATAATAACTTGCATGAAGGATGCTTATAAATAGAAAGAAGGGGTGTGTGTTCTATATACGATGTTTTAGATGCTTTTGATGCTTAGTTGAGCTATTGTGTTATCTTGAAAGAAAAACCAAATACCTCATTTCTCTTCTTTTTCTTTTAATTGATATTTTTGTTATGGTTTTGAGTGGCTAAACTTTTGTAATTGGTTAAAGGAAATGAAAGTCTCGGAATTTATATAGTTGTGAAAACTAATTTTTCTTATCATTCAATTTATACTTTGAGTATCAAATATTTTTCTGTGCCTATTTTCATGATTATTTCGTTTAATTACTAGAAGGCATGCTAGTTTATTATTCGTTATAATTTATTGCTAAGTTAGATTTCAAATCCGTAATTGTTTGATCTCTTTAATCTGTGAAACAATTAAGGTTTAATGATTTGCTGCGTCAGAAATTATTAGAATTTAAGAAGAACACTCGACTAAATTAAATGTAACCGCTTGTGTTTGTATTATTTAGTTTTATTGATCTCTCTAATTCTTAAAGTTGCTAGTGGATTAAATCATTAGCGCTTGTCTTGAGTGGTTTAGTAGTTAGGATTAATTAGATCGTTGTTTTCTAATTAATTACAACTAAGGAGAGATAAAAAAAAATAGTTCTAATAATGAATATTTAAAGTATTAATTGATTTATATTGCATCAATGATCAGTTATAAAATTCTGATGGTAGACGTTGACTTCGACCAATGCTTTTTCCTTTTATTGATATTTTGAAATTAATTGCTCTTTAGTTTTTTTTATTTCCTTTGAAGATATTCTTGTTACAATAAAAAACCCCCTCTTCCTTGCTTAATAGCAAAAAAATAAGTTAATCACAACTCTCTGTGGGATCGACCCTTACTCATACTACTATATATATTTTTTTGGAGTACAGAATTTTATTTTTAGGTGCTTGCGACAGCACGCCACATACATGTGTTTTAATCCACTGCAGCATACCAATTGACCTACATTTGATTCACCTCTAGTTTCTTCTACTTTGTAGACTCTTGGTATAATAGGTGATTGAGCAATTGTATACTCGTTTGTAATCTTTATTGCCTTCTAAATTTACAACTTGATTTTATTCTCCACTTTGGGATTTGTTATCAATGATTGCCTTCTTCTCTAGTCTGACTGCTTTTATGCTTTAGGATTGATGTTTAAATACATCGATTGTCATTATCTTGGAAACATATCTTAAATGATTAGTCCTTAATTAAGTCAAGGAAAGTAAGAATTAAACCTTCAAGTATCACTAAATCAGTCAATGCTTAAAAGCACTGTAAATATCTAATCAATAAATATTGCATTATTTATAAGATCATAGGTATTAATTAAGGCCTAAAAGAATCAAGTCCAACTCTTATATATAATACACTGTCAAGTATACAACTAATTAAATCAAATACACCAGAGAAATAAAAACTATGTACATACTCCTTCAATATTGTAAGGTATAAGTGATTTAATAGATCATCATATAATGTCATGATCAACCTGCATCTTTTTATTTAGTCAAACATTCATTGCTGATATATATAACAATATACACGGTTGCACAAACATGCTGATATTAGCATCATTGTTGATTCTAAACACAAGAACACTTTTTTGTCATTTTGGATTTTCATTTCCTTTCATAGAAGGCTGGCAATGTCAATATTTCAATCTCATAAAGTAGACTTGTATGACATACCTCTTTGTCTTCTCAATAATCAAGTTTTTGGAGCTTTAAGTTTATGTATCATTTGTGATTACTCGATTTAAAATCTGAATAAGATCCCAAGTCATTCATTGCTGCCCATGTGAGTTTTTACATCATATACTTGCTATTTTAGCACATTCAAGCCATTGCCTAATCACAGTTCAATTTTTTCTTCTTCTTATCATAGGTATAGCATCTTTAAACTGCTAGATGTTTCATTTACAAGTAATGTTATATACTATACTATTATTCTATTTTTTTAAAAAGGATAATTGCTTTTCGTTGCTTATGTAGATCGTCTTCATGGTGTTCACCCCTTCACTCGTATTTGCGAGTCTGTCCAAGACTGTTACGCTCCAAGACATCATTTCATGGTAGGTTACTCTTTGTGCTAGTCTCTGGTAATTTCTCTTTTTCCCCTATTAAATTCGGCATCCTTTCGATCTCTTTGTAACAAAATGAAATGCCTTGGGAAGCAGTAATTAATCTAGAAAGAGTTTTAAGTTTGATATTCATTTCTTTATTTCAGAAAAAAAAATTAAGGACGGAAAAAATCCAAGCAGGTTTTTTTTTTTTTGAACATTAATTTTTTCTTTTTTGATGAATTTATGAAGTGATAATAACAAATTCAAAAGGTTCTCTTCAATGATATATATGAATATAGCATAGTTGGTACGGTAAAAGAAATCTGCCGAGAAGTGAGAAAAGAGAGAAGAAGGCCTGAAGTTGATCTATTCAAGTTCCAAAACATAAACGAGAAATGAGATCTTCTCGGAGCTTTGGCAATCTTTAGTTTTCACCAAAACAAGAAGTTAGGTTCAAGGATTGGGATTAAGATGACATTTTGAGTTGATTTGAGGGTTGAGCCTCTGCCCTTGAAGAAAACTACATTAGGCATTAATTTGAGCCCACTCAGAATCGAGTCTTTCTGTTTTTATTATTGGTTTATTGCATTTAGTTGGACTATTAGATTTTTTGAGGTGTCTGCGCCTTAATCTTTTATTTTGATATTATTCCTTTAGGTGGTTTATGCCAGTAAACATCGGTTTTACCTTTTCACTTAGAAATTTTGGTGTATAAGATTGTATTTCCACAATTTAAATTGAGTGCATATAATGAAGGCAGCTTGTCTTGCGGAAAAATTAATGAAACTTCTTTAATTTTACCTTTACAAATAGGACCAACTATTTACAATTTTCATACATGACGTGTTTGTTTACTTATAAATTGCTAGCTTCTACATCCATCTTCAATATTACTGAATCATTTAATGTGCATAGACTCTTCTTTGTTATAGATTTTTTACAAAGTTAGTTCTAGTTCTGCAAAGCCATTATTGCAACAACACATTTGAATGGTCCAAATTAGTAAGGTAAATCGTTCCAATTTTGGAATAGTTTGTCATTACATTTAAATTCAAAGACCTTCTCATTTTTGTTTTCTATATTCATATTTGCACATATTTGCAGCAATTAAAATCAATGGAGATTGCATCAAGTTTTGAGAAGAAGAGTTAAAGAAGGCAATTTTGTGATCATAAAGAAGATTCCAACTTGTGCCAAAGAATGACCAGGACGTGCTTAGGAAACCTTAGTTACTCTATATTCAACACTTTTAAAACAATATTGATATATTGTGGGATATTAACTTTGAATAAACTATCATGAACTTCTAATTGAATTTTTTCAATACGAAATGATGTTTGAGATGTTTAAATTTTCTATATATATATATAGTTCAATGATGAATTCATAATATTGTAATGTTTATTAGGAAATAGTATTGATTAGATGCATAATGAATTAAATTGCTATTGAAAGCAGGTTGAATTGTATAATTTTTACGGCATTTATTAAAAAAATTATAAAAATCAATTTAAATATTTGAATTGTAAAAATAATTTTTACAGTATATATTTCAGGCCCTCTAAACTAATATTTGCGGGGAAATTTAGTCGCAGCAAAACATCAATTTAAATGAACAAAATGTTGCCTGCGCATATTGTATTTCTGGCCATTTCACTAATTTTTGCGGCGACTAAATTTCGCCGCAAATATGTGTTCTCTTTCGGCATTTTGAAATCACCCCGGAAACTCTTTTTTCTCCCCCAACAACTGCGGCACCTTACCGACGGCATATAATAGAAATGCCTTGCAGCGACCTGGTGTCGCCCGAAATACCTTTAATTTTTGTAGTGTGTAAACACTGGTTTAACTAGTTTTGGTAAGAGAAATAGATAGATTTTAATTATTCTATTATAAAAGATGAACTGGGGGCTGTTTATGGTTACATCATTAGCCTTCTTACATTATCTAAGACACAAAAAGCAGGACTTAAATTACCTTCACAATTATAAGAGCACTTATATTAAGCACTACTGATAACATAACAGGTCAGCTTACGCCTTAATCACTGCACAGGCAGCGTTATATATATAGTTGCGTTTATAGGCGTAGGCAACAAGGTGTTTCAACTCCATTTCAATATCGATAAATCCATTATGATCCTCGTCTGCATGACGAAGCCCATCCTCAGTTCTAAACCAAGGCCAGAATGCTCCGAGATTTTTGAAGGCTAACTTTAGCTCTGACCTCGAGAGTTTCCCATCTCCGTTGGTATCGTGGGCCTTGAAAATACTTGTTAACTGCGCTTCAGTGCAGGGAACGTCGACACCCTTATGTAAGTCGATAGGCGGAATGATCCTCCTAGTCATTTTGTTGGAGAACTTTGAAGTAGAGTAGTGTTTAAGTAGGGTAAGATATATCCATGTTGGCAACTTGGCAACAAGTAGAAAACTTGAGGGATCACTTGCTCTACTCTTGAGGTTTAAAACGCAACCTTATATAATTTTAAATACAATTCTAAAGTGTACAATCCCGGCCCACATTAAAGTTGTATAGCTTTACAGATGCCAATACAGGAAGATTCTGCATTCAGGATAATATAAGTGATAATATATGTAAACTATTCGGTCAGGTAGGCCATTGGAATCTTAATCTTCTAATGTTCTCCCGACTTTTTGGTCAATCATGCATGTGCGTTGAAGCTTTTTCCACAGATACATGTTCTAGTCTTCAGATTATTGAATATAACAAGTGGATGTAAAACTTGTAGGCCGTTACATTATTCTCTCTGGGTCCTTCATAATGGGACAAAACTACTAAATAGCTCAACTGTTTTTATACGTACGTAGTATCTACATAAAATTTATGGATAAAGGTATCCTAGCGTAGAACTATATATCTCAAATATTATTTTGTAATTGAGAGAGGAAAAAAATTATTTTGGTATTGTTTTTTAAAGAGATATAATTATGCCACGAGTAGACGACCATAATTCTTTACTAAGAGGTACCACGTTGCAATCATCTCAAAATATACAAAAGTACATAACTGGAAATTTTTAAAAATTTATTTAGTAATTTTACACAATTTAAAAGCCAAGATCTGGAATTGTAAAGCCGTGCAAGCATTTCATAATATTAGATGTACGCATGTACGACATACTTCTACGGCGCTCGTATCTCTGCCACCTTACTGAACATGTACGAGTGAGGGGGACGGCCGGATACGATCGAGGGGGACCCCCCTTATGATCAGCTTTTGCGTCATTTTGCTCCATTTGTATGATGTTTTTGTTATGTGGATATCAATAGTATTATTATTATCTTGAAAAATTCTATTTGTTATTTATATAATAATGCTATATGCAGTCGTAAAATATATAAACACCACAAAATCGTTTTGAAAAAAATGAGGTCCACTATAAAAAAGTTCATTTTTTTCCTGCGGATTCCATATTTACTTAATTTTTTCAAAAGTATTTGCATAATATTTGCACATTTTATGACTACAATTCTACAAATATCATTTATATTCATCTTATCTTATGCTTTCGATATCTCTTTATATTACTCCAAATGATTGATCCACAAATAGTAGATAATGCATAAATTTTAATTATTTAATATTACATAATGGGATGATGATCTCCAGGAGAGAGAGAGAGCTAGGTAATTAACAAAAATGATTTGAGTTTTGCGCAAAGAAGTAAATATCTAGATATTGATCATTGTTCATGAGGGAACGGAATAACGGATTATGTAATATGAACACAAGTAACCTCCATTAACTAAAACATAAAAGGCAGTGGCATTAAACTTAAAAGTCACGTGCTCACGTGCTTAAAAGACAGCAGGATTTACACCTTCACTTCAACAGCGAGAACCCTTGACTTCCAATGTTAATTATTGTCATTAATTAATATTATCGTTTTTACTTATGTAGTTGAATTTGGAGGCATATGTAGCAAGGAGTTCCAACTCTACTGTTTCGATATCAATATATCCATTGTCATCAAGATCGGCATGGCGAAACCCATCCTCGGTTACAAGCCGAGGCCAATGTGATCCGAGTTCAATGTAAGCCGCCTTCACCTCCGCCCACGAAAGTTTTCCATCGCTGTTGTCATCGTGCTTCTTGAAAATCGCCCTCAACTCCTCTATACTACAGGGAAGTACTATTTCCTTTGGTTTGCTTGTGGAAAGAGGAGGCAAGTACCTAACCATTTTGTAGGGGCCAGGCTGGAAGAGGAGTAGGAGTACTAGTGTTGATGGTGATGTTAGCAACAAACTGCAGAAGAACTTGATGAGGGATGCTCTTAAAAACGCGACCTGCAGATTGCTATATATAGACTATAGAGTGCTACTTAGCACTCATTCTTCCTAACAATGCAAGTAAAGGAAGATTCTCTAGTCAACTGAAAATAAGCGATAGTATTTGGAAATTCTTCGGTGAAGTAGGAATTTAATCCATTCTTTATCCAACTTTTTTGTCGGTCATGGGCGGCTAGCTTTATCTTTGAATGAAAGCAAGTGGATCCAAATCAAAGTGAACATTTATATTCTTCTTTTTGTGTAACTCATATATAATAATAATAAGAATAGATAGTGTATGAGGCTATATATTGTTGAAGAAAGAAAAAATCTTGTTTTTTATAAAATTTTGATGACATTTTAATTATATTATTGACTAATTGTTTTGAAATAGAGGTAGTATGATTTAGGCCTTCTATTACAACGTTTAAATTAGTATCAAAATTTATCCTAATAAAAAATTAGATCAACGAAGGACTAATCCGACGAAGATGTCAAAAACCTGAAGGGGGTAGATGACCACCATTTTGTATATGGGTGGGATGCAATAATTATAGATTAGGAGCAAAATTTGCTATATTTTTTATGGGTTACCTCTGTGACGACTAGATAATTTCTTGATCAGTTCCTACTCGATCTCATAATTACTGATTTGCTGTTTTGAAAGAACGCTGTTAATTTGCTTGTGAGCCCTTTAGAGATCCACACATTTGGTTTTAGGAGTGAGAATAATAGCTAACTAAAGACATCCGATACTTACCCAATGCAGTTAGAATATTTGTATGGTATATTTTTTTCCTGTCAATTCAATAGATAATGGGTTTGGGGGGTTAATTTGGTTTGATAGAAATTCTAGAGCATGTATAAACGACGAAGATCCTACGCGCGTACTAGTACGTACACCAGAACTTTTGCAAAATTTCTTAACTACAATTTTCATATTTTGAATATCTCTAGCTAGCTTTGATGATCAATTTTAGTTTGATGTGTACTTTGGAATAAAAAAAATTACTTTATTACGGATAATTAGTTATATTTTTATCTTTTAGATTTATGAAGAAACGAGATTTGGCTAATATTATAGTTTTTTTTTATGTTAATAGTAACGCTAAATATATGTCCAGTATTTATTTAGCATTCACCATATCGAATGTAATGTTCTCTATGCACATTATATAAGGATAGGCAGGCGCGTCTCTTGAACACGCCTCCCTTTTTTTTTATTCATGTGTTAGATTCGTAAAGACCCTACTAATTGCCATGTGGGATCCCCACCTTATCCAGCACTAAAAATTGGTCAATTATATTGACCCACTTTATTGATGTATTCTCAAAAATGCTTTATGTGTCAAGTTGTATTCAAGAATAAGTTTAAAATCATATTCTACAAGAACAAAAGATTATCAAAACATTTATAAAATTTTAATATAAAAAAATTGTATGAACTATGAGAGATAAAAAAATAAAATAAAATGAAATGAGAAAAATGTTTTTTTTTATGCTTTTTTTATATATGTATAAAAATTGAATGTATGACTACAAATGAAATGAAAAGATTTCTAAAATTTACTTACAAAATTAATTATATTAAAAATTAAACTTAAACTGAAATCAAAAGAATGAAATAGGAAAAGTATGAAATTAATTTGACTAAATCTAAATCAGAGATGAAATTAATATAATTGTTAAAGGAGCAAATTAATAAGCACTTGAGTTGGATACGAGACTCTCTTGTCTCATTTTCTAGTAAATTTCTAAATTAACAATCTAGACAAGACATTGATAATCTGAAGATAGAAAAATAATACTCAAGTTTTGCAATATTTTTTTCAATGATTTACTGTCATACTAGCTGAAACACATTAATAAACAAAGAGAGAAACCTTGATGATTTTCAAGTATTTGTTGTACCTAACGTCAATAACAAATCAAGATCAAAAGCTACAATCTATTATCAAACCAAATCCAGCTAGCAAGAAAGTAAACCTAATATTTAATAATGAAAAATTACATTAAATTGGAATATGAGACAAGTCGACTCTCAATCGACAACTCAGATTTAGATTTAGCTATACATAGTATTTTTAACAATGAAAATAAACTCAAGTAAAACCATAATATAATCTCAGAAAACATCCAAAAATGGGATACAAAAATGTAAAAAATCATCTGAGATCAAAAGAAATAAAAAATAAAACTCGCTCTCCCTAACATGGAATTTTTCCTTCCTTTTATACCTAGATTCTTCCCTCTTCTTCGCTCCAAGTTCCCGATTCCATCCTCTCCATCAACGTAACCGTTTCTCTTCGTGGATCGTGATCCCCGTGTTTGGCCTTGGGTTCCAGAAAATTCGTCTAAGTCACACAGGTCTTGGTCTTAGTTAAACTCGGGTCTCTTGGCAAGATGGATATCAGCCTGGGCTTCATTCTGTCGAATTCTTCAATTAATTCAGTTGTGGGCTTTGCATGTTTGCTATGTTACAGCTTGAGTATTGTATTCCGGTTTGCAATGAGGGCTCAGTTAATTAAATCATGACTTTCAACTTCACATGGACTTCACATGTAAGTCACGGCATTTGTTTTATGCGTTGCAAGTCTTCAAAAATTAAGTCACAAGTACGTTTGGGCTTCAATTTCTTCTCGGATTGCCTTCTCCAGCAACGTATATATAAAGTGACCTACAAGTGTAATGGGCTTGGGTTCTAGGCTTTACTTTTGCAATAGACCAAGATAAAAAAAATGTTAGTTTAATTAAATGTTGACCGATTCGATAAATATAAACCATCTATAGTTTATTAGGAAAAAAATATCATTCCTCATTACAAAATCAGTTAATTTATATTGTTAAATTAGTACTCTCTATTTAGCACCTAAAACTTAGGACTTGTTTGCTTACAGGAATAAAATCAAAAATCAAAACACATCTCAAACTCATTATTTCTTTTTTTAATCACTATCAAAATATAATAAAAAAATTCAAGATTTTCAAATTCTAAAACCACTTTTTCAAATCCAAAAATAAAATCAATATTAAAAAAATATATTACAATAATATATATATATTTTTTACCTTTTATCTCATCTTATCTCTGAAAACAAACCAGGCCTTACGTAACCCACAATACTAAGAGTACTAAAACATCATAAATGTCCATTTATCATTTATCTTCTTCTAATTACAGAATCTGTTTTGCTTCTAGTTTATCCAAAAAAAAAAAAAGAAAAAAAGAAAAAATAAAAGACAAAGTAGAGAGCCTTCTAATTGCTTCATTTAATTTCTATTATCATGATACGTGGATATTTTACTGTTTTTCTTCTGCAAATACCACCAAATAAGCTGGTTTCCTGGGTAGAATATGCATGTCATAAATGGAAACAACTCCATCTTATAAGATTTATGAACCCGGGAAAACTTCCAATGGCTAGATTAATATAGACTCATTAATATAAATAAACAAGTTCCTAAACCTTAGAGAGAGAGAGATAGAGAGAGAGAGAGAGAGAGAGAGAGAAGAGAAGAGAAGAGATGTAAACACTGGTTTTATAGTTTTGGTAAGAGAAATAGATAGATTATGTTTATGGTTACATCATTAGCCTGCTTACATTATCTATGACACAAAAAGCAGGACTTAAATTACATTCACAATTATAAGAGCACTTATATTAAGCACTACTTATAACATAACAGGTCAGCTTAAGCCTTAATCACTGCACAAGCAGCGTTATATAAATAGTTGCGTTTATGGGCGTAGGCAACAGCCCTATCACTGCAGAACTCGTGACCGTGTTTACACGAGAAAGTGCAGGAAAGAGCTAGGCTTATGTTATCGGTGCGGCAAGTCAGGCCACTACCTTAGGGATTGCCCGCTTACTTTGGGCAGCAACAAACCCGCCTCACTACCACCCCCACCCAGGACCGGAGGGGCGCCACAAAGTAATACCCAATGCCCTACTACACCTGCTCGGGTTTTTGCATTGACACCAGGAGAGGCTGAAAGCAGGGAGGATGTGATCACATATATTATTCCTTACTTTTCTTTTAGGAATAACTTAGTAACTATTATGGATATTAAATCAAAGGGTACTTTGTATGTGATTACAGGTATTCTTTCTTTGTTTTCTAATCATGCTACTATACTATTTGACTCTGGGGCAACGCATTCATTTATTTCTAAGAATTTTGCCAAATTCTGCACATGGGAAGATGAAAGGTTGGATTTTAACTTAGTGGTCTCAACTCCGATAGGGACTACAGTATCTTGTTACAGAATTCTCCGCGGCTGTCCTATATCTATCGAAGAGAGATTGATGCCTGCTAAACTTATTATTTTTGATATGGTTGAATTTGATGTAATTTTGGATATGAACTGGTTGGCTTCATACCATGCCAGTATTGACTATTTTAAAAAGGAGATAGTTTTCAAGCCTCTTGAAAGAGATGAAATTCAATTTTTGGGGTCAAAAGCACAATCATTCCCATCAATCATATCAGCAGTTCAAGTTGGGAAATTATTGCGAGATGGCTGTCAATGATTTTTAGCTTGTGTGATAGATGCACCAAAGGAAGAGTTGAGTTTAGAAGAGATTCATGTGGTGAGAGAATATCTGAAAGTGTTCCCTGAAGACTTGTCTGGATTACTACCTGACCGAGAAGTAGAATTTGCTATTGATTTTATTCTAGGCACAACACCTTTGTCTAAGACTCCTTATAGAATGGCGCCATCAGAGCTCAATGAACTTAAAGAACAGTTGCAAGATCTATTAGACAAGGGTTTTATCCGACCTAGTGTATCCCCATGGGGTGCTCTAGTGTTATTTGTGAAGAAGAAAGATGGAACAATGAGAATGTGCATTGACTATAGAGAACTCAACCGAGTAACCATCAAGAATACATATCCTTTACCCTGCATAGAAGACCTTTTTGATCAACTACAGGATGTGCAAGTTTTCTCGAAGATTGACCTTCGATTAGGGTATCATCAACTGAAGATCAAGGCTGAAGATGTATCCAAGACTGCTTTCAGAACCAGATATGGTCACTATGAGTTTCTAGTCATGCCTTTTGGTTTGACTAATGCCCCTGCGGTATTCATGGATTTAATGAATATAGTATTCCATGAATTCTTGGATAAATTTGTGGTTGCCTTCATTGATGACATCTTGATCTATTCTAAAAGTAAGGAGGAGCATGAGGAACACTTGAGACTAGTACTCGGAACACTTAGGGAGGAAAAGTTGTTTGCTAAACTAAAGAAGTGTGAGTTCTGGCTAGATTCAATTATATTTTTGGGGCATGTGGTTTCAAAAGAGGGTATTTCAGTAGACCCAAGAAAAGTGGAAGCAGTAGTTAGTTGGTTGGCACCAAAGAATGTTCATGAGGGTAGGAGTTTATTGGGATTGGCGGGATACTATCGTCGATTCATTGAGGATTTCTCTAAACTAGCAGTTCCTCTCACCGCCCTTACCAGGAAGAATAACAAGTTTGAGTGGACAGAAAAATGTGAAGAAAGCTTCCAGACCTTGAAACAAAGACTTGTGACCGTCCCAGATTTAACAGTTCCCACTGCGAGAAGTGGTTTTGTGATGTATAGTGATGCTTCAAGATTGGGGTTGGGGTGTGTATTAATGCAACACGGAAAGGTTATAGCTTACGCTTCACAACAACTAAAGACTTATGAACAAAACTACCCCACACATGATCTAGAGTTGGCAGCGGTAGTATTCGCACTCAAGATTTGGAGGCATGATCTATATGGGAAAAAATGCGAAATCTACACAGATCATAAAAGTTTGAAATATTTCTTCACCCAGAAAGAATTAAATATGAGACAGAGAAGATGGCTTGAGTTAATAAAGGACTATGATTGTACTAAAAATTATTACCCAGGCAAAGCGAATGTGGTAGCGGATGCTTTGAGTAGAAAGGCGATGAGTCCAGTAGTTGCAGCTCTTACTACTCAACACCAATTACTAATGGACTTAGAGAGGGCTAAAATTGAGGTCATCACCAATGATACAAGCACTTTCGTGGCTAGTTTAATAGTACAACCAGATTTGTTAGAGAGAATCAAAGCAGCTCAGAAGGTGGATTCAGCGTTGATAAAGCTAGTTGAGGAAGTTAAGAACGGAGACAAAGTTGATTTTAGCATTTTTGAAGATGGAGTTTTGAGGTTTAGAGATAGATTGTGTGTGCCAGCAGATGATGCACTGAAGAAGATAATTCTTGAGGAGGCACACCGTTCTTTATACACAGTCCATCCAGGGAGTACCAAGATGTATCGGAACTTGAGAGAGTCTTTTTGGTAGAACGATATGAAGAGAGAGATTTTTAAGTTTGTAGAACAATGCCTAACATATCAATAGGTGAAGGCAAAGCATCAGAGACCAGCAGGGTTGTTACAGCCATTGCAGATTCCATAATTGAAGTGGGCGCATATATCCATGGACTTTGTGACAGGTCTATCAAGGGTTTTAACGGTCAAGATGCAATATGGATTGCTTAATGAAGACTACGCGTTTTATGCCCATTAAAGTTTCTTATAAATTGAAGAAACTAGCTGAGCTGTACATACAAGAGATCATGAGATTGCATGGGATACCAATGTCCATTGTGTCAGATAGAGATCCTCGTTTCACTTCTAGATTTTGGAGAAGTTTACAAGAGGCAATGGATACTAAGTTGAATTTCAGTATGACTTATCACCCTTAGACAGATGGACAATCAGAAAGGACTGTTCAGATTTTAGAAGACATGTTGAGGGTATGTGTGATGGACTTTAAAGGAACTTGGATATGACACTTACCATTAGTGGAATTTGCTTATAATAATAGCTTCCAAGCTAGTATTGGGATGGCACTGTATGAAGCATTGTATGGTAGAAGATGTAGGTCTCCATTATATTGGGATGAAGTTGGTGAAAGAAAAATACTGGGACCAGAGATCATTCAGAAGACCACAGAAAAGATTGACATCATTCGAGCTAGAATTAAAGCAGCTCAGGGTCGACAAAAGAGCTATGCTGATAACCGACGCCGTCCACTAGAGTTTGAGGTTGAAATGAAGTATTCTTGAAGATATCACCAATGAAAGTGGTTATGAGATTTGGAAGTAAGGGCAAGTTGAGCCCTAGATATGTTGGACCCTTTGAGATTCTTGAGCGAATTGGACCTATGGCTTATAAGTTAGCCCTTCCACTGAATTTAGCTAGAGTGCATAACGTTTTCAATGTATCCATACTGAGAAGGTACGTTTCTGATCCCACACACATTATTCATTATGAGCCACTGCAGATTCAGGAAGATATGACGTATGTCGAAGAACCAGTGCGGATCTAAGAAAAGAAAGCACACATGTTGCGGACTCGTAGCATTCCTATGGTTAAAGTGTTGTGGGATAATCACACAAGCAGTGAAACTTCCTGAGAACTCGAGGAAGAAATGCGAGAGAAATACCCACATCTATTCAATGAGGATTACGAGCTTTTGTAGCAATTTTCGAGGACGAAAATTTGTTTGAGCGGGGGAGGATGTAACACCCGGTTAACACCCAAGCCCTCAAGCCAAGCCCGGCCCAGGCCCTAGTTCACTTCAACCCATCCCTTTGAGCCCAAGAACGGCGTCGTTTCCCTTAGGTAAGCCCTTTACTTTCCTTTCTCTTCCTAATCCCTCGACGGTTATCTCTTCTCCTGTTTTTCAGCTGCCTTCCATTCATCTCTCGCCAGACCACATCTTCAGTGGTTTCTTCTCCCAGATGGAAGTTAATTTCATCTCTTTCTACATGAAAATCTTGTGCTTCAATTCTTTTTTGCACCGGTCTTTCTCTCTCTCTCCCTTCGGCATTTTATTTCTCTATTTGGGTCTTCAACCCTCCAGTCTCTCCTGTTTACACCCATCTACATTTCTCCTCAGTAAGTTGTTCTAAACCCCTCACATTTTCGTGCAGTTCATCTTTTTTTTTTTTTTTTTTTAAAAAGGTTATGTTTTGGGCTTTAATCACTGAAAATGTGGTGTGTTTTCCGGTGGGTGTAGTCCAGCATAGCGGTAGCAGGAGACTGATCTTTTAGCCTCTCCCTTCTCCGGAATGTTCTCCATTTTCAAGTAAGATTCCTGATTGTTGTATGGATGCTTATCATACGTAATTGGGTTTAAGGATTTCTTTAAATTACTGGGTCTTCCCGAAGGATTATTGTTAAATTTTCAGGCTTGTGTTGATTTATTTCTTGGTTGTGTGGTACTGCTCTACTTGTTGGTTGGGACTGTTTTGGGATTATACGTGATAGTTAGGGATGATTTGGAGGGGGCTGGAATGATGGTTTTCGTTGGAGATTTTTCCATGCTGCTAGGAAAATTTGGTTGGATGTAAATGACTATCCTTGTTGGGTTTGTCTTTGGAAGAGATTTATGCATAAGAGTGAATAAATATTGATGGCGGTTGGAATTGGGTTATTTTAATTCCGAATAGTATATTGTATGTTTTATATGATTGTAGCATTGTAGTTATGGATTTTTGGCTCGTCAGTTTATAAAAATGTAATTTTTGTTTTTTTTTGACTTAAGGATGTGGTGCTTTAGACTTAGGACAGATTTATGGGAGGAAGATTACTAAAGCTCAGCTTAGAGGTTTTGATTTATAATCTTTTAGTTTTAAAGGACATTACTAGTCATTAATTTTTGGTATACATATATTTTATGATTAGGTGGCGAGATTATTATAAAGCAGATTCAAAGTTTTGATAATATGCTATAGGAGTAAGGTAAGCGGGGTTTCTATTCTAGATTTACATAAAAAGAAAAAAAAAAGACTTGAGGTTGGTTTTATAAAATTGTGCATGATATGTTTTCAAAAGAAAAACGTGAAAACAACCCCAGTATATATTTTCTGCATCCCCTCATGAAATTTATATGATAGAGAAAAATTTCTTTTTGACATGAAATGTGTTGACATGAGCAATATTTGACATGTTTCTAAGATATGCATATGGACAAACATGGATTTTATTGTTTTCTTATACATGAGAAGTAAAGTGTTTTGGTATGTTATGTTCATGGAAAATCTTCGGGATGCTTATCTGTTTGTCTTAGTTTCTGGATATGGTTCTGATATAAGAATATGGATTCATATAATATGGTTGGTACCACCATGATATGATATGATAGGAGTACAATCACTTTGGAAACAAAATGATCCTTTATGTGTTTTTTTCTTGTGTGCACATTCGGGACTTCGAGAACGAATAAGGGAAAGTCTCATAATATGATACCGCCTGCTTTGGCCACCAGAGATAGCACTATCCTACTACGGGGGTTAAACATGATACATGTTCTGGAATGTTGATAAGATGAGATGTGACAATTATTTGTGCCAAAGTGTTTTGTTTGAAAAGTTGGTTTCTGTTTATACTTTATGAAAAATATATGTTCGTTTAGCTTTTCGCTTGATGATATATTTTTAGAGCTGTTATCTATAAATAAAAGTTTTATGTTTTCATGCATAAGAAGTTTTTATTAAAAATGCTCATGCTTTACATGTTAGTATAGGTGCTTTACTTATTGAGTTGTGGATAAACTCACCCCCTTATTTCAAATACTTTTCAGATGAGGTGGAGGTCTCGACTGAGGACCAAGATTAGTATGTTGGAATCAGGCTAAACTGTTATATTTCTGGAAGTGAAGATTGTAATTATTGATCTGATGTTATGTTTGCAGTATTTATAGATTTAAGTGTTTGTAGTTTATTTTATTGATTTCAATGGGGAGATTGTGGATCCTATGTTATGGAATTATTTTAGTTTATGAATTTGTGGATATGCTTATGTTGAAATTGTTTGGATTTGGAAATGAGAATTTATTATGGACTTTAGAAAATCTTTAGAGATGGTATTGATGGAGATAGGTTTATTTGGGCAAGTAGTGTTTCCTTAAATCCCTTATGGGTACGGGGCACTACAATCTTTTGGTCAGGTAGGACTAGTTCTTTTTGTTAGATTCGAATTCCAGTGTTTAGAATATTTTTATTATTAAAAATGGGGCTTTGATATTATTGGACACAGTTGCAGAATAGCCCCATTGATCATTGTTGGTAATATCTACGTGCAATGAATAAATATCTCCTAGAATCAAGAGTTTCAAGTATATATATACTATTAATTTTCAGTTAAGAGAGATATGAAACCTATTACGGTTCATGGTTATGAGCAAGAATATATAAATCTATTCATTATTTTTTTCTTTGTCATTCTCTCATTATCTTATGATGTGGTATTAGATAATAAGTTTACAAGTGAAACTTAATAAATAGTCTCTAATCATCTAATGCCAGATCATAGGATAATGAAAAATGAAATGATGAGTAGCATTACTTGATAAATAGATTACTTGATGAAATCCTCTGAATAAAGATGATGAGAAAGGGGATAATGAGTAGCATGCATTGCTCTTTACCAATATGTTAGCCAATAGAAGGCTAACTTGTGGCCTCCTATTAGTTTTCTAACTTATGATTGATAGAGAAATCAGCTAACAGCTTTGAATTTCTAGTTTGTTTCCACAAACCATATTATTATATCTCATCTCATCTAATCATTAAAAAAATTTTCAAACAAAAGAAAAAATTAATTCAACTTTTTAAAACTAAATTCCAAAACAGAACATATATTAAAATATAATATTCTAATAATATTTTATTCAGCTTTCATCTCATTTTCTCTATTTTTAAAAATAGGAAAATCTAAGTACTGATATTGGAATTAAAATAAAGATAGCATTAATTTTAAATAATTACTCTTCATATAAAACAGATGATTTGTAAGATAGTTATTAAAAGAGTTTCAAGGCTATCAATTTTATCTATTATATCAATAAAATATTATATAGTACTAGTGTTTATGGAGATGTGATCAACAAGCAGAAGAACTTGATGAGGGATACTCGCTCTATGATCATGAGATTTAAAACGCAACCAGCTTATAACAATATATAGAGTGCTGGCAGCAGCTAGTTAGAACCCATTTTCTCAATTTGCAAGTTTTCCCAATGCAAATAAAGTAAGATTCTCTAGTCAACATAAAATAAAATAAGCGAAAAAAAAATTGCAAATGGATTGGTGAAGCAGAAATTCTAATCCACATTTTATCCAACATTTTCGTCAGTCTTGGGTGGCTAGCTTTATCATCGAAGGCAAACAAGTGGATCCAAATCAAAGTGAACAATTATATTCTTCTCTTTAGGCTCACGATAGATTCAGTAGTCAATTCTCGATCCGGAGCAAAATATGGGTCTATTTTCATGGCCGGATGCCACTGTGACGACTAGATTAATTCCTTTATCAGTTGCTACTCTCAAAAATGATTTTGATTTTTCGAAAGAATGCTGTTAATTTCCTTGTGACCCGGTAGAGACCCACATTAATTAGCTTTTGGGAGTGAGGAATAATTGCTAAAGACATCCGATACTTACCCAGTGAAATCAGAATATTTGTATGGTATATATATATATCTTTATACTTAAAAAGTGGCTATCAGATTGTCTACAGTAATAAACAGTAAAATTAAAATTGATTTTGTTTAACTCTCATTTTCGCTTATGTCCCTCTCGATCCAGACCACAAATCTCACACCTCTCCCTCCCGGATTCTCTCCCAATTCAAACCCATCCACATCTCCCTTCGGCTACGCACATAGCCACGCAGAGCTAAGGTTCGCCGCTGGCTATCCAGCCTCACCGCCGACTCCGACATCTCCCCCAGGCTCAGACGAACAACTCTTCATCGTCGAATGCCCTTGCTAGGGTCTCCCTCCGCCGCACGCAGGCAAACGAAACGAGAATCCAAAATGGGTTCCTCCACATCGCGCATCCATATGCCACCCTAAGTAGCCACTATAACCACCGTAGATCACCGCGACCACCCAAGACCACCCCTTCCTCCTCTCCTTCACCCGGAGCCTGCAACTCCTCCCTAGACCCACGAAACCCACGGCTTCCAACCCTTTCCCCTTCGATTTTGAACGGTGCGTTTAGAGATCCATCAAATCCCACAAGAACAACAATAAATTAGAGAGGCCGAATATATTGGAGAGGCCCAAGAGACCCGATGAAGAGAAGATTAGGGTTGAGAAGAATGGAGACCCGGTGAATAGAAAGAGATGGAGAAAGGGACCGAGAAGGATCGAGGATGAGAAAATGGTTCCTGTCATCCTAAAACGGTGCGTTTTCAGACATTTAAATCATTAAATGTGTTTTTATGCCAAACAATGCGTTTTAGTCTGTTATTCGGTGTGTAATGCGGTGCGCTTCATTTAGTTTGAAACTAGACGGTGCGTATTTAGTCATGTAAATGTGTTTCCTATTTTTATTAAGTTGCCAGTTTGCATATGGATGTTTCGTCCTCGTTGGGTCTGGTTACTCTCGTTAGTTTTATTCATTCTTAGAATTTCTTTGTCTGGTTACTCTCAATATTTTTTTTATGGTAATGGTTTTAATTTTTCTTCATTGGAGTTCCTTCATCTGATTATTTTTACTAATTTGTAGTATTTTGTAGTGTGACATTTGTCATGTTCTCACTGTTGACGGGAGGGATGGAGGGCAGAGTATTAACTTCAGGTTTTTCATCATCTATTGCAGTGCTTTGAAAGAGAGAAACGAGGCATCTGGTATGTTTTGTGGTCTTCGTTCTCCATTTATTTTTTGCTTGCCAAACTCTATTAGCCATTTGTTTATTTACATTTGTTGTGAAGTCCTCTTTTTTGAGAGAGCGCTGTAAGAGAGAAACTGCTGATATGGTTTTTGTTTATTTAGCCATGCATTTGTTTATTTATGTATTTATATTTTTCGAGAGAGGGCTGGAAGAGAGAAACTCTTTTAGTTGTGCATTTGTTTATTTATGCATTTATATTTTTTTTTGGTGGTTTTCATTCCCATCTTTAAATAACTGCTGGTATATTTTTTGTTGTTTTTATTCTGCATTTTTTATATTTATGCATTTGTTTGTGCATCTTAGTATTTATTCTACATTTAGAATTTTCGAAACATGGTATTGGAGTTATTTTATTGGCTTACACGACAGTGTATAACTTATTGGACAGTCCCATTCTGTTCACTAACATCATTGACTCTGTGTAGTTTGAGACACAGTAGTACTGGTTGGTTGTTGGAAAATAATATGGAAGTGGGTTTTTATTTGTGAGATAAATAGTAGTGATCATGGTTGGGTGCTGATTATTTTTGAATATTTTTGTGGAATTCTAAATGGAGAAAAGTTTGATGTGTATTGATGTTTTGTTGAGTTATTAATGGTAGCTTTGAATTATGGAATGCTGTAGTAGGATTGATATACTGATTATGGCAGTTTGATGTAGGTTATGGTGGATTTATGGGTCACTATTGAAATTGAAATTAAAGATTCTAGAGAAAAAATAAAGAGAGTGAAATATTTTCTCCAAATCATACTTCACTTTCTAAAGCTGCATAAAAACATAAACAACATATTATGTTAAGCTAATCAATGTATATAATAACCTAAATACCATAAAGTCCAATCTTACCAAATACACCCCTCAAAGCAAATAAAATAATATTTATTATATTAACTCTTCCCACTTGCAACTCTTAACTTTCTGGATTAAAATTTCTGAATAATTCATTGTTATTTTCGCTTTTTTGATGATTAAAATGATGCTGAAGGATATCCCTAAGACTGTCGTGCGAAATCAATTTTTTCAGTGTGGCAATCTTGAATCAAATTTGGTGTAGAAGTACAAATTTATACTCATTTCATAACATTTTGATTTTCTTTATTGTGGTAGTGCAAACCTTCTTCATTCTGTACATGGCGTATGACATGAGATTCCTCATCTCTGAACATTCTTTGTGTTCTCTGCATTCCAACTCTTTCTTTTTTTGATTTAGCTGAATAAGAAATAAACAAATACATAAAGAGAATTTTTTTTTTTTAGTAATACTGAAATGAGAAAGCATTTGAGTAATACTGAAATGTGAAAGTATAAGAACATAAATAAGAAATAAACAAATGTATAAAGAGAATATTTTTATTTTTTTTCTCTTTATTTATGTTTTTGTACTTTCCCATCTCTTTATTTATCCATTTGTTTATTTGTTTATTTATGTTTTTATGCTTTCTCATTTTATAAAGCATTTTTATTACTCAAATGAGAAAAAACAAATGCTTTCTCAAAAAAATCAAGACTTCAGCTTTCACAAATGTTGAAACATTAAAACATATGCAACCTCTTGATTTTTGTTTGGCATGCTTAGCTGTCCAGACTTCAGTTATGTGAGTGCTTCATGATGATTTATTCATTTCAAAATTTCTGATATTTTTTCATTTGGTTGCTTCATAGAAACTTGAATTGCAACCTTGTCCAACAAATGCTAATATTACCAAAGAGTGATTACAACTGATCCACTCCAAATATAATTCCATTCAAAATTCCTATTATACCAAGGATGTCGAAATCCATGAGCTTCAAAAACAAATGAAAAGTACAAAAAGTAAAGGAAATATTTTTAGAATCCCAAGATGTATAGCTGAAACATTAAAAAAATATAGAACTCCACATAGGTTTTCTTCACCTATACTCAATTTTTTTTAATAATTTCTTTGTTTGATATTCAAGTGGTTTGGTTTTAGGCTCTTACTTATAATTCTACCATGTAATGAGGCTAAATATTAGTAATGTTCTGCTGACACTCTTAAAAAAGTTAAAAAATTAAGAAGAATGGGTAGCTTTGTGCAGCTTCACTAATTATTTAGTATTATATATATATATATATATGTATTCTTTAATGAAGCATAATTTCATAACATCAGATTGAAACCAATATCTAGCAAAATAGGCATGCAAAGGTATAACTTAGATTGAAACCAACTAAAATAAAAACACAATTTATTTTAGTTAAAAGCAAGGTATAATTTATAAATGTATTCTATTTTAGTTTAAGCAAGATATAATGAATAAAACCTTAATTTTTTTATCCAGACCTCTGATTCAATTGATGTAGGTTTGTCTTTTTGACTTTGTATGCCAGGAAACAAAGTTTGCCATGTGAGGCTACATGTAATTTTCTGTATAAATTTAAAAATAAAATTAAGAAGTAGGTTTTTTTTCTTTGAAGAAGAATTTATGGTAAGCTGCAAGGAAGAATTTGAATGTCAAACAATCTCTCATGATTGTGATTGTGCTTAGGTTACTATAAAACATAATTAAAGCACACTCACATACGAATATGAATTTTTTTTCCTTTTTTCTGTAGTAGATACCATCATGATATTATATGTAGCAAATAGTACACTTAAATGCATCAGATTTTTTTTCTTGGTTTAAAAAGCAAACAAAGAAGCAAATAAAATGGGAATTCTTCATTTCAAAAAAGCGTAACCTCAAAATGCCCTTAGTCAATAGCTTAAGAGATTAATATAAAATAAATGAAGGACCAACAATGAAAAAATAAACTTTGAAGACACATTATTTGTTAACACAATTAATGCATTTTGCCTTTTTTTTCCCATTGTTTGTTTTTGCCTTTTATGATTCTTTTCTTTTGTTATTTTTTTTTTTTTGTCTTTTGTCTCTATTTTACTTTCTATTTTAATGAAGTGTTAATAGGTGCTTTGATTTATGGGCTATTGTGATGGCGTTAATATAGTGATTATTAAAGTTTGATGTTAGTTATCGTGCATTTATGAAGAAGATTGAAATCTCATTCATTTTCTTAATAGAACCATATTAGTAATTTTTTCTTTTCCTTTTTCGGGTTCGATGTATTGTTTTTTTGTTTTTGTTTTTTATTCTCTTCAACTATTTGTTATTATTGGCATATCTTGAAAATCTTGCAAATGTATTCTCTTCTTTATTTCATTTTTCTTTAAGATGTCTACTATCTCAACCCAACTATGTAGCCAAGGTTTCGCTTTTCCTTTTCTCCCAATCTTGATAAGCAATCTATGGCAAGTGAAAGTAGCAGCTTGCCACCACCACCATACTTCTTCAAAATAATAATACCTTCTACTCTAGCCAACAATAGATTAGTAAGTAATATATATATCCATTAAATATTTTTGATTAATCAGTTCTATAACTTCTATTCTGTTTAATTAATTCTATTTTGTTTAAACAAAAATAACTCTAACATGACTCCTATCTATATACGTAGAGTCAATGTTATTCCAATTACTGGCATATCTTTTTACTTAAAAAGCATCTATCATATTGAACAATGTTAGAGACTAAAGGTAAAGAATGCAAACGAAAATTTTTGATGACTACACATGAAGTTTATTTTTTATTTTACTTTTTCTGCATTAGTTGTTTCCTGGGCTTAATTTACCTTTTTGTTTTTAATTAAAATTAATTGGTGAAAATGTCAATCATAGGCAATATACTCTCTTCTAGGATTTTCTAATCCCTGTCGTAGCTGAAAGTATAAAAAATGCTGCAGAAGGTGCTGCTTTGCAAGGCTCTAGGTGTGCTGTAAGTTTTCGAAAACTATTTTTTAGTTATTTCTACGTTCCATTATATTCTAAATGTATCGGATGGATCTTAGAAATCAATGAACTATATAATTAATTGAATTCTGAACAGGGGCTTGCTCTGGATAAAAAATGGAAGTAGCTCTCAGTTGAAACCACTGCAGACCAAGTATGGTCATTAGACTTTTGCTGTTTAAGTCCTTTGTTTTTTTTTTTTAGTTTTTTTTAATACGTAAATGGCTAGCATGCTGCACTCTTATTGGAGTTGCATTCCCAAATGATTGATCATGACTCACTATGGATGACTATTTGAAAGAAAGTAGCTCTGTTACTTTACCCCCCCTCTCTCTATTTACTTTTACTTATTTGTCTTTTTGGTTGGGTTGATGATCTAAAATTATGGTCATGTTTGTATTTGGATTACTTTTCGTCGCTTTTAATTTTTTTTTATACACAGTGATATCAAATTATACACAATGAGATAAAAAATCTAGGTGGTACTTTTTCAAAATTTTGTATACTGTATAATACACAGTGAGGTTATTGATGTTTTGCACTCTGTATGTCTTCGATTAAAAAAAAATTTGTATACTGTAGGACATTGTTTTATTCCCATTGTTATTTTTTAATTTAATTGATCTGACTTGGTGGCTTTTTTTTTTCAGGGACTTCGGACTGGTTTATTTTTATGCATATTTTTATAGTTTAGCTGCTCAAATTTGGTGGTTTGTTTTCTGCACCTTCCGTGGCTTCTACTTAACTTTGGTTTGAAGTTGTATGTCGCAACTAGGAGAATGTTTGGTTTCAATTAGCTTTTATTGGATAAACAAGCTACTAATTTTTTTTCTTATATATATATAGATTTGTTGCATTTGTGTATTTTGAGAGATTGCTATGTTATTTTCTACTGTTTCCCTTAATATTCTTCATCCTTAATATTCATTGATGCAGTAAGTCATTCTTTTAGTCATCACCCATATATTTATTGAAACAATGGTTTTAAAATATTTGGAAGGCATGCATGCATATATAGTGCAGGTGAGGTCGCATGGGATACGCTTACATCTAAAACCCCTTTTATAATTTTGCCGATTATCATTTCGAGTGATTGTGATATGGAAATCTTGGCTGATATTTTCTTTTGAGTTTTGTTTGAAATATGATCTATGATCATGAGTGTAGTGGAGTTATAGGTGAAGTTATTAGCAAATAGTTATGTGATTTCTTTATTTGGGAGTTTCTTGGATTTAGTGAGTTTGTGAGTTTTGCCGATTTTGTGTCTTGATTTCCTCATTTATTTGAGATTTTTGTTTAACAGCACTATTGTTGTAATGTTTTATAAACTTCATGTAGATTATTATCTTGGAAGTGGTTGTTGGAGATTGGTGTTGTTTTTAATTTAATTTTATAATTAGTGATTGATGGTGTTATCGTTGTGTTGTTTATAGTTTCTCACCTATTTTTTTTTTTTTTGATAAACTTTTCTCATCTATTTTAAATAACCTGTAATATGGCACCACTTAGATTTAGAATTAGATGTTTATTTCAAATTTTCATATGACAATATGTTGTTTATTAGTTATGATTTTGCTTAAGAGAGGCAGAGACAAAAAGTTTACTTTTATAATAAGCAAATTGAAATCTGTAAAGTTATTAGCAGGAAATAGGGGAATTACATGCAATAGGAATGATCTCAGTTTCTACATTCATCCCTCAATGTAAGGATGTTAATATCATCTGATATAACATGCTCCTTTAATTTGATACTTCTTTTACATGTAAAGTTATGTTTCAAGCCTGCTAGAAATATTTATCAAATTTTTAGGCTTATATTTGGAAGTGTCTTAAAACCAATAGATGAATTTTGTTATCTCCTATTTATATCAGTTTCTTAGGTGAACTTTTGCCAGTTCTATATCAGATTTTTTTTCATGTTCTCTCATGTCTATCCAATTATGACCATGCTATGCACTCGTATAATTTTGGCCAGTCATTACCAACATGCTGCTTTTCTTATTTTTCACAATTCTCTAAAGCATTATCATGGTCAAGAAAGGTCATAATTATGTCCTTATTGCTAACAAATATCACCGAAAAAATCTCCAACAATCAATGATTATCTTTGTAAGTATTTGTCAACTATCAAAACTTATACATAATTTATCTGGTGTTGTTCTTGAGTAGGTGTCAAAGTGTGGAAGAATGAGCATGTGTGATGCTGAGAGGACACCCAAGGAACTTGACTTCAATTGTGAGGCTGGTATGCCCAGCTCTTGCCTAGATTGAATTGATTTTTTGGCAATTTTTTTTTGTAACTGAAATGAAAATGATTGTGCTTTCTTGATCCATTTGTGACATTTAAGGTGCGTGTGGAGAGACTTACAGATTTATTTGAGGTTATATATTGGAACAAAGGGAATGGAATTTACATCTTAGGGCTATGCAAGAACCACTTTGATAGCCTTAAAAATATTTACATCTTATATGCTGCTTTTAGGATCAAAATTGCAATTTTAATTCCTACCTGTTACTTTCTTTTGTTAAACTTATGTCCAACTATGATATGTTTTAGCCTATTGGTCTTTTTCTTGATACTTTCCAAATAAAATGTAATTATTATTTATCTTTTCCTGATCCGTATAATCTCTTTTATGTATATAATTTTTTTTTCAATCTATTGGTTTTCAATTCAATCAATTCTAATAGTTGCTTGTATATATCAGATTTTTATGCGTCTATATATTAGGCTATTTCCAACCTAATATATAGTTGCTGGTGAGGGCCGTGACGTCGTGGGGTGGTGGACGGCGGCGCTGTGGTGGCTCAAAGGAAAGAAAACCCATTTCGGGTTTAAGGGTATTCCAGGAAGGTGCTGGGATTGCCGTAGGGAACTCGCTGGCGGTTGGTGGTTCCAGTGGAGGGGGCGGTGACAGCCATGGCTGTGCGCTGGGTGTAGGGACAAGGGACGGGCGAGACAAGGGAGAGAACAGGAGAGGGGGGTCATGCGGGTAGGGGGAAGTAGGGGAGAAGAAAAAAAAAAAAAAGGAAAAAGAAAAGAAAAGAAAAAGAAATAAAAACCAACTAGAAGAAAAATACAATAAATTAAATAAAACCCAATTGAAAATACTACCATTCAATATCAATAAAATAAGATATTTAAAGTCCAATAATAAACTAATTTAATTTAAAGAACAATTTAAATATAAAACACTAATTAATATTAAGAAAGCACATCAATTAAGATCACATAATAAAATAAAAGAATTTAATTCCAATCATTAAAATAATTATCTCACATTAAAATAAATAAGAAAAACGACGTAACTCAATATATAAATATAAAAACAATGTAAAACTAATATTAACTATCTAATAGTTCAAATAAATATTTTAATCAAATAAAACACAACCAATAATATTATTAAAATAAATTAAAATAATCAACAACGAGAATAAAATAATGTGTAAAAATACACGTAAATCTGAGATCTCACAATTTACTTCCTTAAATTATCGATGTCCTGGTCATGCTAATCCGTCATTGGTGGCACAGATTAAATCCCACATTTTTAATTAAAAACTTATCTTTGATATTATTGATAATGTTTTAATAGAAGACTCAAAGCACATAGCTTATATTCTAAAAGAATTAATCAATTGTATAATTTGAGCCCTATTAAACATTATAAATTAAGTGAGATCTTATACATTCCTTATCCTTATCAGCCTTATATATGAGATATAACAATTATCTACAAAAAAATAAAGATAAAATTGAAAAGAAAAGAAAAAGTAAAGAGTATACTTCTGGCTTCATTTGATTTGTAACATGTTATGTATATATATATATATATATATATCTTCTATATATATAAAGAGCCTATATAATGGAATTTCTTGTTTTAACAATTACCGTTAAAATTTCCAGTTAAAAGTTCAGTTATTTAACGCCGTTAAATTGAATTAAATGTCCAATAAAAAATCTATCTATACATTTATTATTATGATGTTTTCTCTTTAATAACAAAAAATTAATGGCTAAAGACGATGTAATTACTCGTCATAAAAGTGCACGTACACCACCGAGAATGCCTTTTTCCGTCTGTACATTTATTATCTTGAGACGTGTGCTGATTCTAACTAAAATTAAAGGAAATTATCGATCAGCGGCTAGCTAGAGTAACGTACGTAATTAATCATCTCTACTTGGATATAGATCGAGCGCGCGCGTGGCCCGACTTTTATCTATTAATGACGTGGCTAATCACATGTTATGAATATATCTCTCTTAATTACACATTGAAATACAGGCTTCTGGTCTACCCAATTAGCTGGAAATTCGCCCAATCTTACAGCAAGAATATTGTTTTGATAGTAAATAATTATTTTAATTATAATTAAAATATCACAAATAATTTTTTTTTTTTTTAGTAATACAACTTACTAAATCATATATACATGGCCCATTATAATCATACTCTATATCTTCTATATATATAAAGAATTTATGTAACGAAATTTCTTGTTTTAATAGTTATCGTTAAAATTTCCAGTCAAAAGTTCAATCATTTAATGCCGTTAAATTGAATTGAATGTCCAGTAAAATTTCCGTCTGTACATTTATTATTATGATGTTTTCTCTTTGATAACAAAAAATTAATGGCCAAAGACGATGCAATTACTCCTTACAAAAGTGCACGTACACCACCGAGAATGCTTTTTTCTGTCTGTACATTTATTATCTTGAGAATACGCCTGAATTCCCGATAGGCTGATAAAAACGTCATAGCATTTATTATAACATGTGTTTTCCGTTCAACACATAGCATAGAATCTGATGAAAAAAATCCAAACAATACAGTAAATAATCTGAGCTTTAAATCCATTCCTTAACATGAATTCATTCTGATACGAAGGTAGATCACATATATACATATATATCATAATTATATTTATTAATCTGTTTTTTCTTATTACATATTTTTTTTTAAATAATAATTTTAAGAATATTTCTCTATTTTAACTTTATGTCACAATGTTAATGTTGTTATTAATAACATTACCTGTACTGAAATAAAAATTATTTTATTCATATATAATATAATTACCATAAAATAAAAAAATATATTTTATTCACAATTTAGATATGTCTATCTATTTATTAAATTACATAATATGTTAATCAATATAGTCTTATATAATATAATTTTTTAACAAACAAGTTGAATGGTTAAGAAAATATTATTTACACTAATCATTAATATAAAAGAAACAAAATTAAAACAATAAATTCACATATAATCCCACTGTATGTAATAAAAATAAAAATAAAAATATTTTTTTGAATTAATTAAAATCCATGTGCCTGGAATATAGAAGAGAACAAAGTTAAAAAAGAAACATGATGGGACTAAATTATTGTGTTTATGGGACTATATTATTAAATTTATGAAACTATGTTATTGTATTTTATGTTATTGTATTTATGAGATTATGTTATTTTATTTAAATGCAAAAGTATTGGATTATCATTAATCAAAAATTAATTCTTAATAAAAATAATTCTTAAAAAATTAAAAAAAATTAAGTAAACGTGCTTTGCACGTTACTTCTATCTAGTATATATATATATATATATATATTCACTGGTCCTCTTTTGCAAATACCAAATATATAAGCTGCTTTCTAATGGAGAATGTCATAAATGTAAACAACTCAGAAGATATGTGAACCCGAGAAACTGCCAATAGCTAGATTATAGTCTCATAAATAAACAAGTTCCTAAACCAGAGAGACAGAGAGAGAGAGAGAGAGATTCTGATTGTTCTAGTATATAAGATGATGAAGGGGCTGTTTATAGTTATATCATTAGCCTCCTTACATTGTCTATGACATAAAAAGCAGGACTTCAATTACCTTCATAATTATAAGAGGACTTATAAGCACTGATAACATAACAGGACATGTTAGGCCCGGCCCAAGACTTTCAGCCAGCCCGTGACCCGGCCCAGCCCCAGCCCCAAAACGTTGTCGTTTTCGCCCCAGGTATTTTAAACCCCCGCCCCCCTTTCCTTCCTTCTTTCTTTCTTTTCCTTTCTTCTTCTCTTTTCCTTCTCTTCCCCTGGGCGACGGTTTCCCTCTGTTTCGGTTACCACTTCCAGCGCCCATCTCCCCCACGATTCCTCGGCAGTTCTGATTTCTAGGAGGCTCAACGGAAATTTATTTCTTTCCCTCTCATTTTACGGCATTTACAGCTGGGATTTTGGGTCTCCTCTCTGCGCCGAACTCCTCTGCTCTTCACACCGCTGCGTTTTCACCGGTAAGTTTTCTAGTTCTTCTCTTTTATCTCAGCTTTTCTATCATTCAAGGGTTTTGTTTCGGATTGTTGGTCCAATTCGGAATTTTTCGTTGAGTTTGCACCGGTGGATTGTAGGCAGCGCAAGCAGGAAACAAGAAAATTCTTTTTGTTGCCTCTGTCGTCGGGTTGTTCCCATTCTCAAGTAAGCTACTCAGTTGTTTGAATAGATGATTTGCTTATGTGATTTTAGTTTAGAGGTTCTTTAAATTTTTGGGTCCCTCCGAGAGATAGTTTGGTGTGGTATTTTTCTGGGTTCAAGTTCCGTTTGTTGCCGAGAGTGCACGGCTGTTGTTGGAAGGTTAGGGAGATTAGCAAATTTTATTTATGATGTTTGGATTTGATAATTTTATGGAAATTTTTCTCTTTTCCGAAGCCATTTTCGAAGTGATTAATTTTTTGTGGTGGTTCAAGAGTTGGTTGTCTAAATTTCTTTTTTTTTGCTGATTGGTGCTGCCGATGGGTTGTTTGGGAGGTTTTGTGTGATGTAAATGGTTGGGTTTGGTAGTTTTGAACGTATGGGAGACTATACAATTTTTTGGGTTGACTTTATCAGAGGGATGAATGAAATGATATTTTTATTAGTATGGAGTGCGCTGGTTTTGCGGGTCGTAGTGGCTGGTTGCTTGGGCTTGATATGCTAGAAATTATGATATTAGGCAGGCATTTTTAGTTGACTTATAATTTATGATTTTATGCCTTGGGAGTGGTCATTAATATAAAGGGAATTATTTTCATGTATAGGTGACGAAACTCTTAGCGTTGAGACTCAAAGTTTTGATTTTTCGCTACAGCAGTCAGGTAAGCGGGGTTCGTATGCTCGGTTTTATACCAAAAGGGGACTGAGGTTGACTTTTAAAAATTTGTGCTTTTGTTGGTTACGAAATGAAAACTTGAGAAAAATCAACCTCAGTCGATTGTTTGCATTATTCATTAAGCTTATATAAAAGAAGGAAAAATATTTCACGCATGCATTGTGTAGACATGAGCTGTTTTTTTTTTTGTCGTGTTATTTTTCTGAAATGTGGAAACAACATTTTTGTCTATCTGAGAAAAATTATGCCTTGATTGAGTTGACTATGTTCTTATTTACATAAGCTTTATTCTGAAAATAGTTTGGATTTATGTGTCTTTAATAACTCTGAAAATCTTTGGCATAGTATTCTGGTTAGTATTTGACTTTATCTCTGCTTGGCTCTGCTCTGCTCTGTATGTGCTCTATTTGGATTTGGTACCAATTTCCTATCTCTGAGTGCACCCACTTTGGAAACAAAGTGGTTTATTGTGGGCTTTCCTATGTGCACACTCGGGGCTCCGAGAACGAATAAGGGAAAGTTCCACCTCTGTCTCTGCCTGGTTGGGCCACCGGGATTTGCACAACCCTACCATGGGGGTTAAACATGGTCTTTGCTTTGTGAGATGCTCCGATTGATATAGTGACAATACTCAGTTTGTTTATGCCAAAGTACTTTATGATTTAAATTGTCTTGAAAATCATTTGTTTCTTTTATGCATAATTTTGTTTTGTTCCGTACTTTATTTCTTGGTAAATGCTCATGTTTACACGCTTGTATAGGTCCTTCGCTTACTGAGTTGTGGAAAAACTCACCCCACTTATCTCTTATATTTTTCAGATGATCTGGATGTTCCCTCAGAGGACCAAGAGTAGAGTCTTGACCAAGTTTTAAGCTGTTAGGGCCTTAGGCTAGATGGGAGAAAACAAAATTTAATTTATTTATTATTTGGGTTCTAGTTGCATTGGATTTATGGAATGTTAGTTATTATTTATCGTTAAGCTTCTTGGGAGAATGTGAACTCTCTCAGTTATGATTTATTCATATTCTTTTATTTATGACTTGGTGGATATTGTTATATGGATTGGTTCGTGAAAAATATTTTTTTATTTTGAATATGGTCGGAGACCTATTATTATTTGTATTTGAGGATGGAATATACCAAACAGGTGAAGCTTCGTGACCCCCTACGAGTACGGGGCGTTACAGTTGGTATCAGAGCGAAGGTTTTAGATTCTGCAGACTTATGCATTAAGGTTTTAGGAATTTGAGGTTCTAGAAATTGCCAACTTTAGGAATTATTTGAGGTGTAGAATTATATAGGCTTGTGAGCTGATTTCATATTGTTGGAGAGTTAAGGGTTGTATATTTATGTCTTTTATTTTTGGTATCATGTGATCTTGTTTGTGGTGGGTACTTTCTTTGTTTGAGGATTATTATATACTTTGTTTTGACTACTAAGGTTACCTGTAGTTGTTTATTTTTTTAGCTAGTTGGTTATATGCTTTAATGAACGATGTGTTTAATAGTCCAAGTGTTCTCAGGATGCCTCCTCGACGTGAGCGAAATGTGTCGGACTTGAATGCGGCCAGAAATGAAAGGGAAGCGAATCCAAGAGCTTCTGAAGTACTTCGAGCAGCAGCGCATCAGCTGATTGATGATCTTGCACAAAATTCTTCTGGCCGTCACCGCACCACAAGTGAAAGGGGTTGCACTGTGGAAGATTTCAACAAGTTGCATCCCACGACTTTTGATGGAAGAGGCGACCCGATACTGGCAGAGGATTGGGTACAGGATATTGAGGAGATATTTCGTGTCTTGCCTTGCACGGATGAACAAAAGGTGGCGTTTGCTACATTCAAGCTGACCGGGGAGGCTAAAAGGTGGTGGATCTCTGAAAGGACTATCAGGGAAGCTGAAAAGACGGAAATTAAAAGTTGGTCGCTGTTCAAGGAAGTTTTCCTAGAGCGTTTCTTCCCAGTCTCAGTTAAGGAAGATAAAGCTATGGAATTTACCACCTTAGTTCAGGGAGCGATGTCAGTACATCAATATGCAGCAAAATTTACCGAGCTGGCACGTTTTGCGGCATACCTGATTCCAGATGAAGAGAAGAAGTGTCGCAAATTTGAACAAGGGCTGAACGAGAAGCTTTTTGAGTGTGTAGTGGGCTTCCAAGTAAAAAAATTCACAGAATTGGTGAATAAGGCTACAGTATTTGAAAGAAGCCTTCAAAGAAGTACAATTTTATCTGATCAAAGGAAGAGATCTACCTCGTCTGGATACCATGCAAGCGTCAATCAAGGATCGTGGAAGAAGAAAAATGAAGGGGGTAGCTCAAGCAATAGACTAGGCCAGAGTAATCGGCAGCCCTACCAGTGTAAGACATGTAACCAAGTGCATTCTGGAGAATGTAGAAGAGAGGCAAGACTATGTTTCCGTTGTGGCAAGTCAGGACACTACATCAGGAATTGCCCTCTGCAACCGGACAACAATAACCCGAGCATGTTGCCACCCCAGAGAAATGAAGTTACAGGACGAGGTAACAATCAGCGTCCTACTGCACCTGCTCGAGTCTTTGCATTGACACCAGGAGAAGCTGAAGGCAGGGATGATGTGATCACAAGTATTTTCGATTCTCGTTTTTCTTTTAGGATTAACTTGGTATTCAATGCAGATCGTTACTAGAAGGAGCATGTCTTTATTTCTTTTTATTTTGTGATCACAGGCATTCTTTCATTGTTTTCTAACGATGCTACTGTATTATTTGATTCTGGGGCAACGCATTCGTTTATTTCTTTGAATTATGCTAAGTTTTGCACTTGGAAAGGTGAAAGGTTGGAGTATAGCATAGTAGTCGCGACACCGACAGGAAATTCAGTATCTTGTCATAAAATCCTCCGTGGCTGCCCCATAACTGTTGAAGGAAGATTAATGCCAGCTGACCTTATAATTTTTGATATGTTTGGATTCGATGTAATTCTGCGGATGAACTGGCTGGCTTCATACCATGCCAGTATTGACTGTTTCAAAAAGGAAGTAACCTTCAAGCCTCCTGAGGGGGGTGGAATTCGATTTGTGGGGTCGAAAGTGCGATCACATCCATCAGTCATATCAGCAGTTCAGGTTGAAAAATTATTGCAAGATGGGTGTCAAGGATTTTTGGCTTGTGTGATAGATGCACCAAAGGAAGAGTTGAGTTTAGAAGAGATTCCTATTGTGAGAGATTACCCAGAAGTGTTTCCTGAAGACTTGTCCGGGTTACCACCCGACCGAGAAGTAGAATTTGCGATTGATCTTACTCCCGGCACGGCACCGTTGTCCAAGGCTCCTTATAGAATGGCGCCATCAGAGCTCATCGAACTCAAAGAGCAGTTGCAAGACTTATTGGACAAGGGTTTTATCCGACCCAGTGTGTCCCCATGGGGTGCACCAGTTTTATTTGTTAAAAAGAAAGACGGGACAATGAGAATGTGCATCGACTATAGGGAACTCAACTGAGTAACTATCAAGAACAGATATCCTTTACCCCGTATAGAGGACCTCTTTGATCAACTACAGGGTGCACAAGTTTTCTCTAAGATTGACCTTCGGTCAGGGTATCACCAATTGAAGATCAAGGCAGAAGACGTATCTAAGACCGCTTTCAGAACCAGATACGGTCACTATGAGTTTTTGGTCATGCCTTTCGGCTTGACTAATGCTCCTGCGGTATTCATGGATTTAATGAATAGAGTATTTCATGAATTCCTGGATAAATTTGTGGTCGTCTTCATTGATGACATCTTGATCTATTCTAAAAGTAAGGAGGAGCATGAGGAACACTTGAGGCTAGTACTCGGAACACTTCGGGAGGAAAGGTTGTTTGCTAAACTAAAGAAGTGTGAGTTCTGGCTGGATTCAGTTATATTTTTGGGGCATGTGGTTAAACCTGAATTTTGTTTGATTTGTTTAATAAATCAATTGTTCATAAATATAAATTATGACCGATTATTTAATTATTTATTTTTATAAGAAATAGGACATTTCATTAATAAAAGAAGATTACAAACATTTATTAAGTTATAAGACTTGAGAAAGAAAGTCTGGGACACAATCCCATCACATAGTAATATTCTCTACATTTCTAGCATTTCTAGCTAATTTATGATTGATTATTAAATGATATAATTTGTGTAAAACTCGAATAATCGACTTGTATAAGCTCAAATAAACTCAAATAACTTTATATTTATTTCTCACGGTATTAATATCTCCACGTCTCTATGTTTATTATCCTTAATCCTAAAGATATAAGCAAAAAGTTATAATATAAAATAGAAATAATCTATTTTATCAAAATAAAGCTACATATGAATTAACTCGGGTACTAAATGAGTTGTTCGTGAAAATAAGAACTAAATCGATGAAAAACTCAAGACCAACTCATATTGTTCGGTCAAAATTTAGGATATGAGAGGTACTACGTATCATGTACTCATGATATTACTCGTGTTGCATTGATAGAATCTAGAGCATTTTTTAATGGTACTATTATGGACAGTATTAATTAAAATGTTGAGAGTTGATGAAATAGTGCGAATGGATCGATGCTCAAATTCCAAATAAAAAGTTTTAGAGTTTGATGAAAATTTTTACTAAATAACCTCACATTACACGCTACATATAATTTTTTTTTTCTTATCAAATGTGTGATATTGTGTGAATGATGAGCATACGAAGAACATCGACAAAATTAAAAACAATTAAAAAATTAAAAATAAATAAAATTAAGTGTCTGTCATATAATGAAAATGATGAGTACGTAGCAAATTAAGCACCAGTTTGATACAAATGTGACATAATTAATTACGATAGTGACATTCTGTATTTTGTACATACTTCGCTTCGCAACTCCAGCCTCGATTCGTGATTTTTTTTGCTTTCAATCGTGATTCTCACTTCTGATTCGAGTAATTCCTCTATGGCTTCTTTTGCTTTGAGTAATTTTGAATCCTTTGCCTCTCGTTCCACTGTTTTTGAGGATTTATTCCAATCCTCTATTTCTCCAGCACGGTAATCATCCCGGTGCTGTGCTTGTTTCTCAGCCACTTACTGGTGATAATTTCCTCACCTGGACTCGATCTATGTCCATGGCTCTCTTGTCTAAGAACAAGATGTGTTTCATTGATGGTACTCTGCCATCGCCTTCTCAATCTGATCCTAAGTACAACGCATGGCTTCGTTGTAACACAGTTGTTCTTTCATGGCTTTTAAACACTATGTCCAAGGAGATTGCTGCCTTTGTCCTCTACATTGGTTCCGCTTAAGAGATGTGGATTGACCTCAAGGAGAAGTTTGCTCAAAGTAACCATCCTCGAACCTTCCAGATCCATAAGACTATTGCTTCTTTAACTCAAGAAGCATCATCTATAAGTGCCTATTTTACTCGCTTGAAATGTTCTTGGGAGGAAATGATACATCTCCGTCCTTTTTCTACATGCTCTTACGGAGCTCTCAAGAAAATAGTTGAATATTAGCATGCAGACTATGTTCTTCAATTTTTGATGGGCCTTAATGAGTCATACTCTTTCCTACGGAGTCAGATTATACTTTCTAATTTGTTTCCCCTAATTAACAAGGTTTTTTCTCTTGTTCTACAAAAAGAAAAATCGAGAGCGATTATTTCTGATTCTATAATTTCTACTGAGCCTACTGTGATACTTTCTAACCATGATTCCACTTCTAATATTAATCGTGGATCTAGTGGATCGACTGGATCCAAAAATGGAAAACCTAATGGATCTCGTAAGGAGCATCCTGTTTGTACACAGTGTGATTTATTGGAGCATACTATTGATAAATGTTACAAGATCCACGGGTATCCTCCAGGACACAAACAGAAATCACGGAATTCCACTACTAACCAAGCCACTGCTTACCAATCAATTTCTGACTCAATTTCAACTCAGTTTCCTTTTTCTCAAGAGTAATGTAATCAACTCCTTACATTTCTCTAAAATAATTCTAATTCGTCCTCTATGAATCAAGCAGGTACCATTTCTGCTTTATCATCTTCATTTGTCCTTTCTCCATCCACTCCTAATTTTTTAGGTATTCCTGTTGTCCTTTCTTCTACTAATGGTCACCATACCAATCCAATAGAGTCTTGGATTCTGGATTCAGGTGCCACTGATCATATGATTGGCTCTATGTCCTGTTTTTCTTCCATTAGTACTTTTGTGCATTTTTCTATCAAGCTTCCCAATGGTTAACATACTAAAGTCACACATATAGGCACAATTAGGCTTTTTGATTCTTTTGTTCTAACTGATGTTCTATATGTTCCTGCATTTGATTTAAACCTTATCTCTGTTAGTAGATTGATCTCACAGCTATCATGTTTTCTTTTGTTCTTACATGATTTTTGTGACACCTCCAACTCCTTCACATGGAAGTATGAGAATTGAGGTGTCGGGATGCTGACAACTCAGGTCACACACTCCAACGACAAGTGCTAAATGTGTGTACAAAGCAATAGTGTAACGACCATGCATGTAACTTCAGAACGGGCGATGCCTAGCTAACCGCAGAGGGGCCACGGAGTCAGTACGAGAGCATTACCATTCCGTCCGATCCCGTTGTTGCCCAGCAACAATCTAAGGGACGTCACTTAGTATATTCTGATCCCGAGTGACCAGAGGAGCTCCATCGGAATAATACCCCATCCCGGCTTGGGGTCGTGATACACATGCACCCAAAAATCATTAACACATAAAAACCCAGTTTTCATTTCCAACACATGAACATGCATGCAATTATACAAAATCCAGTTTTCCTTTATAAACATGAACATGCGTGCACAATGCGATGCATACAACAATACACAAAATATCCAACAACCAACCAATATCCAATATTTTTTATTAAAAAATATATTTAAATTTCAAAGTTTATTTGGAAAAATACTTACAACGCTAAAAACATAGATCTTCGAAAAAGCGCCGATCCACAACGCTCATAGCGGGTCACTTCGTACGTTGGGCTAGGATACTCTGTTCGACAACAAAATATAGGGGAATACTCATTGGATGATGGGAAATCTCATGAAGGTAGTGGTGAGGCCGTGCAACTACCAGAAGGTAGTGGATCTAGCTTAAAAGGGTTGAAAACCTATATTCGTGTTTGGGCTCATATACGGGAGGTGGGGCGGTAGATGGGAAAACTGAGCTAAGGGGTGGTCGGCTGAGGCGAGGGAACTTTTTGGTGGTAGAAGTAAGACTCACAGTGGTCAGACGGCGGCACGGCAGCATGGCGAATAGAGACCCATTTGAAGACCCATTCCGGGTTTGAGGTGAAAAAGGTGGGGTTGGAGGTCGCCGAAACTAGTTGGTTCTCCGATGGGTGGGGAAACTGGTGGAGATGGCTGGTGGTGGCACCGGAAAAAGGAGCGAAGGCCATGAAACCCATTTTTAGGTAGGAGGCCGTCTGATGGAGGTGAGGCCACCGTGAGGCATATCGACAGTAGGGAAGACTCGCTGGCATGTGGGGGAGGATATGGGCTGGGCAATGTTGCCGGACGGTGGCGCACGGCGGGGCTGGGGTGTGAGATCCCTGATTACGTGTATTTTTATGTAATGTTTTATTCTTATTGTTGATTGTGTTAATTTATTTTAATAATATTATTGGTTGTGTTTTATCTGTTTAAAATTATTATTTGAGCTATTAGTTAATTAATATTAGTCTTACATTATTTTTATGTTGAAATATTGAGTTACGTTTTTTTCCTTATTGATTTAAATGTGAGATAATTATTTTAACAGTTGGAATTAATTTCCTTTATTTTATTATGTAATTTTATTGATGTGCTTTCGTTATATTAATTATTGTTTTATAATTAAACTGTATTTGATTTAATTTATTGTATTGTTGGGCTCTGAATATTTTATTTTATTGATATGATGGTAGCATTTTCAGTTGACTTTTATTTAATTTATTGTATTCTTTTTCTAGTTAGATTTTATTTCTTTTTCTCATTTCTCTTTGTTTCTTTTTCTTTTCTTTTCTTTCTTTTTCTTTTCCTTTATTTTTTCTCTGCTTCCCCTGTTTTCCCTGAGCCCGTGCGTGACCTTTCCCTCCCTATTTGGTTCCATTCGGTTGCATTCCCAGCCCGCCGTCCCTCACCGCCCACGTCGCTAGCCTCCCAACCCTCCGGCGAGTTCCCCTGTACCGGTGGTGCACCTCCGGCAACTCCCTAGCCGGCGCTTGAGCATCAAACCTGAAATGGGTGGGTTTGCTTTTCTTCCATATTACGGCGCCACCACCGGCCGCCTTGGCTCACCACCGGCCGCCTTGGCTCACCACCACCACCACTAGACTCCCTATCCTCCAGAGTACAAAACCCACTGTTGGTAGCCACCCCAACTCCTCCCTTCCTCCTCCACTCGAAATGGGTCTTTAAATGGTTAGTTTTTTGCCGCGCCCTCGTTCGGCCACTGTAGGTCTCACCTCCGCCACCAAAGTATTCCCCCAGCTTAGCCGATCATCCCCCTAACTCAGTTTCCCCATACATGGCCCCACCTTCCCTGTACAACCCCAAATCTGAAAATGGGTTTCCACTCATTTTGAGCCCGATCCGCCACCTTCCGGTGCTTGCACGGCCACACCACCACCTTCATGAGATTCTCCACCCTTCATTGATGATTTTCCTAAATTCTGGTGTCAAACCGAGCACTTTAGCCTAACGTACAAAGTGACCGCTACGAGCGCTGTGGACTAACACTTGCTCAAGGATCCATGTTTTTATCTGCTGTAAATATTTTCTAAATGAACTTTAAGATTTAAATATATTTTTGCATCGACAAATATTGTATTTGTTTGACATTGGGATTAATTGGTTGATGTTGGAATTTATTAATTGTTGGTTATTTTGTGTGTTGTGGTTTACATTGTATAATTACATGTTTGATCATGTGTCTATTTGGTGTTTGGATTTTCAAATGAGATGTGGTTACTGAGTTTATGGATTTTAATGGTTTTTGACTGAGTCATAACGAGGACGGCGATATATAACGCCTGTTATGATTAGTGGGTGTGAATGACATAACGGGGACGGCGATACGTAACGCTTGTTATGGTCATTGAGTGTGTATGAGTCATAATGGGGACGGTGATACATAATGCCCATTATGATCGGTGTTGTGTATTTCATATCGGGGACGGCGATACGTAACGCCCACTATGAAATGAGTGTGAATGAGTCATAATGGGGACAACGATACGTAACGTCTTTTATGAATGGTGTTATGTGTGGATGTCATGACGGAGACGGCAAAACGTAACGCCTGTATGACTGGCATGAATATGGGAGTAAGTAGGGATGGTAGTAGAGTGTGCCTGCAGTACCCGTCTATTGTGTTAATTAGTTTTACGTGGATCATTTTCTGAAAAAGGGTTGTGGTTTTAAAAGATTTAAGTGTATCATTTTCTGGAAAAATGATGGATGTTTTCTTGGAGTTTTATCGTGGACCAAAATGAGATTTTGACGTGTGTGGAAAACAGTTTGTTTTGAGAAAGATGGTTTTTGAGTTTCATGCATACGGTATCATGTTCATGCATTTTGTTGTTGCATAAATGTATTTTTATCTTGTGATTTGTTTGGGTTGTACTTATCTGTGATGCCATTTCTGGCGTCGTAATTTTGGATGTAGAGTTTTGTGGAGGCTGAGCCTGAGAAGGCGACTCTACTGTTAAAGTAATCATATTATAATTATGTTATCTTGGAAAATTATTTTCCCCTTTTTATAAATATGTATGTGTATAATTTGTATTTCATATGACTGTATCAAATGTCCTATTGGAGAATTTGTGTTAAAATAATTTGTAAAATAATTGTAAAAATTCTGATACTTATTAATTGACTTAACTCGTCCGCTGTGTTTTTTAATTTTATACTATCGCTTTGTAAACACACTTAGCACTTATTGTTAGGGTATGTGACCCGAGTTGTCAACATCCCGACGCCTCGATTCCCTTGTTCTTTTAAGAGGAATTTGGGAACGTCACCAATGGTATTAGAGCAGTTTGACTCTGGGTAAATCCATAGATTACCTAGGGACAGTATCAGAAAAGTTTGTTATTTTAAATTTGTTTGTCTGATTGTTTGGTTATTTTATTCTATTTTTATTATCCTATTTGTTCTCTATGTTTTTCCTACTAACTTATATTGTAAGATTTTCGATATATATTTCGTTGTCTTGTGCTTTTTGTTTTTATATTAATTGATGTTGGAATTTATTAATTGTTGGTCATTTTGTGTGTTGTGGTTTACATTATGTAATTACACGCTTGATCATGTGTATATTTGGTGTTTGGATTTTAATATGAGATGTGATTATTGGGTTCATAGATTTTAATGATTTTTTATTGAGTCATAACGAGGACGGCAATATGTAATGCCCGTTGTGATTAGTGGGTGTGAATGACATAACGTGGACGGCGATACGTAATGCCCATTATGATTGGTGTCGTGTATTTCATATCAGACACGGCAATCCATAACGCCTGCTATAAAATGAGTGTGTATGAGTCATAATGGGGACGACGATACGTGACGCCCGTTATAAATGGTGTTGTGTATGGATGTCATGACGGGGACGGTAATACGTAACGCCCGTATAACTGGCATGAATATGGGAGTAAGTAGGGATGGTAGTAAAGTCCGCCTGCAATACCCGTCTATTGTGTTAATTGGTTTTACGTGGATCATTTTCTGAAAAAGGGTTGTGGTTTTAAAAGATTTAAGTGTATCATTTTCTAGAAAAATGATGGATGTTTTCTTGGAGTTTTATCGTGGACCAAAATGAGATTTTGGCGTGTGTGGAAAACTGTTTGTTTTGAGAAAGATGGTTTTTGAGTTTCATGCATACGGTATCATATTCATGCATTTTGTTATTGCATGAATGTATTTTTATCTTGTGGTTTGTTTGGGTTGTACTTACTTGTGATGCCATTTCTGGCGTCGTAGTTTTTGGATGCAGAGTTTTGTAGATGCTGAGCCTGAGGAGGCGACTCCGCTGTTGAAGTAATCATATTATAATTATGTTATCTTGAAAAATTGTTTTCTCCTTTTTATAAATATGTATTTGTATAATTTGTATTTCATATGACTGTATTAAATCTCATGTTGGAGAATTTGTGTTAAAATAATTTGTAAAATAATTCTAAAAATTCTGATCCTTAGTTATTGACTTAACTCGTCTGCTGTGTTTTTTAATTTTGCACTATCGTTTTGTATGCACACTTACCACTTGTTGTTGAGGTATGTGACCCGAGTTGTCAGCATCCCAATGCCTCGATTCCATTGTTCTTTTAAGAGCAATTTGGGGACGCCACTGGTGGTATTAAAGCAGTTCGACTCTAGATAAATCCATAGATTACCTAGAGACAGTATCAGAAAAGTTTGTTGTTTTAAATTTGTTTGTCTGATTGTTTGGTTATTTTATTCTACTTTTATTATTCTATTTGTTCTCTATGTTTTTCCTACCAACTTATATTGTAAGATTTTTGATATATATTTCGTTATGTTGTGCCTTTTGTTTTTATATTGATTGATGTTGGAATTTATTAATTTTTGGTTATTTTGTGTGTTGTGGTTTACATTGTGTAATTACACGCTTGATCATGTCTATATTTGGTGTTTGGATTTTAATATGAGTTATTGGGTTCATGGATTTTAATGGTTTTTGACTGAGTCATAATGGGGACGGCAATATGTAACTCCTGTTGTGATCAGTGGGTGTGAATGACATAATGGGCACGACGATAGGTAACGCCTGTTATGGTATATGAGTCATAATGGGGACGACCATACGTAACGCCCATTATGATTGGTGTTGTGTATTTCATATCGGGGACGGCGATACGTAACGCCCGCTATGAAATGAGTGTGTATGAATCATAATGGGGACGACGATACGTAACGCCCATTATGATTGGTGTTGTGTGTAGATATCATTATGGGGACGGCGATACGTAACGCCCGTATGACTGGCATGAAAATGGGGGTAACCAGGGATGGTGGTAGAGTCTCGCCTACGATACTCGTCTATTGTGTTAATTGGTTTTACGTAGATCATTTTCTGGGAAAATGGTTGTGCTTTTAAAGGATTTACATGTATCATTTTCTGGAAAAATGATGGATGTTTTCTTGGAGTTTTATCATGGACCAAAATGAGATTTTGGCGTGTGTGGAAAACTGTTTGTTTTGAGAAAGATGGTTTTTGAGTTTCATGCATACGGTATCATGTTCATGCATTTTGTTGTTGCATGAATGTATTTTTATCTTATAACTTGTTTGGGTTGTACTTACCTAGTATGCCATTTCTGGCGTCATAGTTTTTAGATGCAGAGTTTTGTAGAGATTGAGCCTGAGGAGGCGACTCCGCTGTTGAAATAATCATATTATAATTTTGTCATTTTGGAAAATTGTCTTCCCCTTTTTATAAATATGTATTTGTATAATTTGTATTTCGAAGGACTGTATTAAATCTCCTGTTGGAGAATTTGTGTTAAAATAGTTTGTAAAATAATTCTAAAAATTCTGGTACTTAGTAATTGACTTAACTCGTCCGCTGTGCGTTTAATTTTACATTATCGCTTTGTACACACACTTAGCACTTGTCGTTAGGGTGTGTGACCCGAGTTGTCAGCATCCTGACGCCTCGATACCTGTGTTCTTTTAAGGTGAATTTGGGGGCGTCACATGGGGTGTTGAGGTACACGGAAGGGAGGGGGAGAAGAGAGACCGAGTGGGCTGGGCGCCTCGGGGGCGGGGGGGGGGGGGGGGGGGGGGGGAAGCAGGGTAAAGAAAAAGAAAGAAAGAAAAAGGAAAGAAGAAAAAGAGGGAACCAAAAAAAGAAATCCAGTTAGAAAAAGAGCACGATAAATTAAATAAAAGCCAATTGAAAATACAACAATTCAATATCAATAAAATAAAATATTTAAAACCCAACAATAAAATAAATTAACGCAAGTGCAACTTAACTATAAAACATTAATTAATATCAAAATAGCACATTATTTAAATTCCACAACTTAAAAAAAACATTAAACAAAACAATGAAAAACACTTTTAATTTAAAACAAAAGAACTATTAATTATAATAATTTAAATAATCTTTCAATAAAAATATACGTAAATACGAGATGCCACATTTTTTGCTATATTTAGGACCTCTCAAATTAGAGGACAATTGGAGTAGCTAAACAAATACAAGGCTTATATCATTTGCTACAAGTATCAGGCATCTCTTCTATTTCTTGTAATCCTGTTGATAATACTGTTTTTCCTTTTTGTAATTCTGTTTGCAATAATTCACACATATGGTATTGTCGTCTTGGACATTTGTCTAACTCTAGACTCTGTGATCGATATTGCTTCTGATCTTCATAATTTTACATAGAAACACAATAAACATTGTACTGCTTCTGATCTACATTAGACCTTATTCTTTGTGATGTATGGGATCCTTTTTCTATACCCTCTTATAATGGCTTCAAATATTTTTTAATTGTTGTGAATGATTTCAATAGGTGTATTTGGATATACTTAAATCAAAATCTAAAGCTCGGCATTATATTCATTCTTTTTTTACTTTGGTTGAAACTCAATCAAAATTAAAACTTTTTGTTCTAATAATGCCTTAGATTTCAATTTTGTGATTTAGATTGGGCCACCTACCCTGATTTCCACCGGTCTATTATTGGTTTTTGCTTTTATATTGGAGATTTCTTGATTTTATGGAAGTCTAAGAAGCAAGCTACAGTTTCCAGATCTTCGGCTGAAGTTGAATACCATTCCATAGCATCTGCTTGTTATGAACTTAAATTGCTTATTTCTTTACTTGCTGATTTCAAGATTAATTTTTCTGCTCCATCTATTTTGTGTTGTGATAGTCAATCAGCTTTACATATTGCTTATATTCTTGACTTTCACGAAAGAACTAAGCACATTGAGATAGATTATCATTTAGTTAGAGACATGATCCAAGCTGACACTATAATTCCATTACATGTATCTTCTAAACATCAATTAGGAGATATCTTTATTAAGCCTCTCAGAACATATGGATTTAATAGTCTTCTCGACAAGCTGGGTGTAATTAACTTACATAGTCTAGTTTGAGAGGACCTATTAGTTATAAATATTTTTATTTTTCTATTACATGTAATGTACGTGCACAGGTTTGTTTATTTTCAGATATGTATATATACTGTTCATTTTAGTAAATAATAACGTTAGTCATTTTCAATTTCTCATCTCGAAACTTCGATGCCTCTCTCTCTCATCAGATACAGGACGGTCTCAAGACTGGCAGAGAACATGCCATAATTAACCAAAAGCAACCCGATCAACGTTTGTGCACCAGGGAAAGCTAGCTGCTTGCATGAGAGAGAGAGAGAGAGAGAGAGAGAGAGAGAGAGAGAGAGAGAGAGAGAGAGAGAGAGAGATGTGTAAACAGAAGGATTCGATTTTTGCTCAGAGAAGCTGTAGATAGATTGATTCTATATATTCTGATAAAAAAAGGGCTATATATTTACACCGTTAGCCTCCTTAATTGCTTTGTCTATGACATAAAAAAAAGCAGCGGCGTAAGCTTAAAAGTGGTCACATATTTTACAAGCTAACAGAACCTACTACGTACACACCCTCACTGAAGCAGCAACAAGCTGTAAACATCGATGTCTTTTCTTAATTTACTTATTCACATAATTGCAACTAGAGGCATAGGCAACGAGGAGTTTCAACTCCGTTTTGATATCGATATACCCATTCTTATCTTGATCGGCATGCCGAAACACATCCTTAGCTCTAAACCAAGGCCAACGTGATCCCAGTTCTTCGAAGGCCGCCATCACCTCCAGCCTCGAAAGTTTGCCATCTTTGTTCTCATCGTGCTTCTCGAAAATAGTCTTCAGCCTCTCTTCTGTGCAGGGAAGTTCAGTACCCTTGGGTTTGTCAGTACTCTGAAACGGCAAGTACCTAACCATTTTGTAGGAGTGTTTAGGGTGAAGGTGGATGTTGGCAACAAGTAGAATTTAAGGGATGACTTTCTGATCTATACTCGAGGTTTAGAATGCAATATCCGTACCTGCTATATGTAGAGTGCTAGCCAGTATTCTTTATTTTTTCCACGGCCCATCAAATTATCGTTCTAAATATGAAGGCTTTCCTGTTGCAAATAGCAGATATTCTTCAGTAGTCAAGATAAGTGATAAGATCTGCAAATTATTCTCTCAGCCGGTAGGAATTTTTTAACATTTTTCTCTAGTACCAGCTTTTTGGTCAGGCACGGGACGGTAGCTTTATTACCTGCCCGGCGGATGCGCATTGATCTAGTCTTCATATAGATTCTTTAATATATATAACAAGTAGTGGGTTTAAATCTGGGATTCTTCGATGTCTGCGGGGCCCTAATAGATTCGGGAGGCAATTGCATGATTGCCCCATTGATCAATTATTTTGATACTCCCTACAAATATATATGAGTAATGTTATCGGTGTATCTTTTGTAAAATTGGTGAGGTAGCAATAATGTTATGTTGGTCAAAATATTAAAAAAATATATTAAAAAATGGATATAAACTTGATGAGAGGGAAACAAAAATAAAAAAAATACGAATAACTAAATTAAAATATGCATAAAAATAATATTTTTATAAATGTACATAAAAAATATATAAGTTGTGTACAAATAACATTTTTGTATATATAATTATCTCCAAATGGCAAAATGACAAACGTACAAAAAGTGTACCGGCCTCGCATTACCTAGAACCTTATATACAGTTTGTCGTTTAAATGGAAATTAGCAATTATGTAAAATTAAAATCATTTTTAATTAAGTGGCATAATTATTTTCTTTGGTTGTGGAGGGAGTGTCGTAAGTATATTAGACGTTGTAAACTTGTAAAACATCAGTTGTAGCTTTATCTGGAAATGTATTGGAGTCTTAAGCCTGTCCAAGGCCAACTTGATTGGACTTCTTCGAAGGCTGTTGCCATGACCTAGCCTCTAGCCACGAAAGTTTGTCATTGTCTCCATTGACATCGCTTCACTCACTACAAGAAAATAAGCTTTAAGTGGCGATTTATTAACTGACGCTAAAGTAATTGTCGCAATAGATATGTTTTAGCAGCGAATTTATAATCGTCGCTTACTGCTAAGACGTAATCCACGGAAGGCTCATTAAGTTACATTTGCCGACGATTATATGGGTATTCGCAACGACTAAAAGCGCTGCAAAAGAAGACCACATTTAGCGTCGAATAAAATACGCTGCTAATTGATCGAGCGCCAATTTCCCAAAATTTTCCCCCCTTTCAGAATTCATCTGTCTAATTAGAAACAGTTTCGAGTACTCTTCGACCCAACTCCCGGAACGAGCTTCTCCATTTTCAGCCTACACCAAGAAATCAATCCTTCCATCCCGAAGAAGATTTCTCCCTACAGCGACGAAAATCGATCGCCGAACTCCATACCTAATTCGTAGAAACCCAAGGCTCGTTTGCGCTGCGAGATTATTGATGCGAGGTTCCGTCTCCTTTGCGCGCGCATTCTGGATAACCCGCGACCTGAGAAACCAGAGAGAAAGGCGAAGGCTTTTGGCTTAAGAGTTGTTTCGGGAGGATAGGGTTTAGCCCGCCCTTCAAAAGGTATGCCACTGTTGTCCCAACTAGCTTGCTCGAATTCCATTTGACTGCATTATTTAGCTTCTGATTTTGTATCTATGCTAATCTCGATGTGTTTGTGGATCTTGTTCATGCATTTAACTAGTTAGTGATGCGCTTCATCTATCTCCCCCCCGACAGTTCCCTCTCCGCTTTCCAGAAATTGGGCATTCCGTGTGTTATCTAAATTTCATTCTCAATGTTACCTTTGCAAGTTGTTTGTGTGTAATTTGGCCTTCAATCTCTGTCTTTTGTGGTTGTGGTGCTATAATTATAAACATAATACCAAAACCAACAGTGAAAATAACGAATATATATTGGGATTCACTTATTTATGTACATAAAGCTTGTGCATTATTATCTGTAAGATGGATATTCTTAATGATGACGAAAATTCTCAAATAAATATGGGAAAATGTTATCTTTAGCAACCTCCCCTGCCACAGCAAAATCAATCTCCAAAAACTGATATGTGGTTTTTTTTCCTTCTTACTCTGCTGATCTATGTCAAAGTTGTCTGTTGTATTTTTCATGTTTTTTTGCTTCTAGAATTATAATGTCTCTTGAATGCTCTTGTATTCAAGAGCATTCAAATTAGCACCTTATATTTCTGATGAGGCAGTTAGAACTAGTACCCAAATTAGCACCATATGTATCTGTTATTGAGGGAAAAAAAGGAATATAATATACACATATATTACATATTTCTTCAAATGACTAATTGTGAGAAGTTTACGAAAAAATCAACAATTCTAATACAATGCACATGAAATGAACATGTTGTCACTAAAAATGAAAAAATAACACCCCCTCCCTTCCCTTCAAATGGAATGGGAAAAAGAATAAGTATCCATGAGAGAGAGAGAGAGAGGAGAGAGACAACCATATGGGAGAGTTTCAAGAGATTTGAAACGTTTTTTGAAGCCATTGATAATTGTGAGAGAGGGGTCAGGCATGGAGATGTAAGCATGGAGGCCATAATGTTCCCTTTGCTATGAAGTCTCTGTCAGCTCCTAGTAGTTGGAGTTTGTAATCTAAGAACCCATCTTATCACACCCCCATCCCTTCTCTTACATATATTTTCTCAAAGACAAATCTCTAACATGTTGGAACCTTTAAAAGTTCTGCCTATTTCCACTCTTTCTTTTTTTTTACCCCAATGAGTAAAAGAGCTTAGTGTCATTATATTTTGGCTAGTGTGGGCCAAAATATACTAGTGAATACATCTTTACAGTCTTAATTCCTGTTTTCATGAGTGCATAATGTAACCATTTGCACTCTAATTGTTCACCTCCTATGATTACCTTGCATCTTTTTTTTTTCCCTTTTTTAGTGAAGTATAAAATTTATATATAAGATGTGGGATGACTCATATCACATTAACCCTTACTATTCCTTGTTTGGGTTTCATAGCATTTTGTTTCCCTTCTTATATAATTTGTGAAAGAAGATATTATGCAGTTGGGGCGCTATCACAAGAGAGAGATGCATATTCTCTCAATAACACAAAAGGTTAATAAATAATGAAGCGAGTCAGCATTATTACTTCCTCCAGTCATCCTCTCACAAAATAGGATACTATTAAAATTGTTTACATTCGTTATAGCAATGTTTTTGTTTGACAAGTTTAACAATCGATTAATATTCCCAATAGGAATGTATTGAGTTGTGTTGTATTGGAAATGGAAAATAAATATAGTAAAAAAACGAGAGGATCTTTTTTTTGTTTCTGTTTTTTATAAGTAGAAAAGGAAAGGATCTTGCTATATATGTAACATAATGATTCGGAATGTTGATATGTTATGAGTAGCTTATGTGGGTTATAAGCCTCACATTAATTATACATTTATACCACCAGAGTTTCAAGCACTACAAAGCTGTCACTCTTTTTGCAATTTACTCCCTCCCTTCAACTATTAAGATCATGTATATACATCTTTTTTCCTATATCGCAACTTAAGTTTCAAATTGCTTTTTTCACTTTGTTTCAGATTGGGGGTCAAGTGATCCCCATTTTGAAACATAAATTGTGATATGGGTGATAGTTAGAATGATTACGTGTGATTTATCTCTTAACATTCAGGTATGCTGCTTAATAAAAATGTGAGGCCTCCAATGGGTATTAATTTATCCATTTCCAGATTTATAGGATTGATGATGAGTTGGGAAAGACATGGATGATACATCAAATTACACACACACAAAGAGTCTTTGCCAACAGATGAGAGAATTTGAATCAATGTAGACAAATTAGAATTCATAATAACTGAAATCCTTTGGGTTAAAGGTGGATAATGTAAATGCATTAATCAAAAATGGATAAATGGGAGAAACATCAGGGGGATAATTGATATATTGACCCATGTTAGCTGTATCCCAGGTTTTGTGTCATTGTTAGTTTGCAAATCTTGTGTTATTGTCATTGTTAGTTATCATTAAACTTAGGGTATTCAACCACTGTATATAAGGAGATGAATACATTATAATGATTTCAATTCTGATATTAATTTTTATCAGAATGCTCACATTTTCAATTCAGAAACAGTCATGATGGGGGCTCATATTACCATGTCATGAGTTACCAACAAAAAAAAAAAATATAAGCCTACCATGTCGTGAGTCCTTCCAACAACCCCTTTTTTTTTCTCTCCTATAAAGCTCTTCTTAGAGCAGATTCATAAAACACAATCAATGTAAGCCAACCTGGAGAGGGTTCAAATGTGAAGATTACATTTTCCCGACCACCCATTACCTTCCCAAGGCAATGACAACTATCCACCTGAAATTATTTATCTACAATATCATCTCAAAAGATTTATTACATAACATATCATGAGTCGAGGACATTTTAAACCTAAACTAAGAGTGCCACCTTATTACAAATAGTTTTCATGCTTTCATGGAATATTTTCTAGGCTTGGAAAAAAAACCTAACAAGTAGCATTCACATCTAATGACTTGCAATAAATAAATAAAGTTACATTCATGTCAACACCGTTAACAAAATGTCTGTTGAAATGTTTATTTATTTCATTAGTTATTTTTTGGTGATATTTCTAATCATGTTTTTTCAACTCATAGTTTTAATCTTGCCTGTGTGAACCAAAAAGCTAGATCCACCATTGCTCGCATTCCTTCTATATGCTTTTAAATGAAATTTATTACATATAAATAAATTTCCCACCATAATCTATAGTTTATATTTTTAGGCGTAGCCCTGTGTATATAACTATATACACCAAGTTAGAAGCAGCAAGTATGAATAAAAAAAACTTCGTCATGAAAAAGTAAATTAATGCAGCGACGAAAACTAGAAACTTAGTGTTCAGGCTACAATAATCGAACAGAATAATAATGATACCAGCAACATGTTAATAACAATATCATTTAGATTATCTATAATTACCTGTGGAGTGAGATAGAAATAGACTAATAGTCGCATGCTATAAGACATTAATAAATGCCCCTTGAATTACCAAATCCATGGATGTTCATTTGCCTCTATTTCCTCTGTAGATCTCAGACTTCTTATCCAGAGTATGGGTTACCTTTGGGTAGGTGTAAAGTAATTGGGCTATATTTATGTATGAGGAAGACATGGTGTGATCTCAAGTTTTTCCCTTTTCTATTTGTCTAAAATTCTGGAAACATAACAACAATTATGCGAGTTTCCTCTCATAATTTTCTCGAACTTGTTTGACAACGTGTGACTTGAATACATAATGTGATACTTATAATTTATTATGTTGTGATGGCTTCATAGGATTGGGTTTTTTAAGTGAAGGTCTACTCAGATTTTTTGATTGCTTGTTCTTCTCATTCTTAATTGGCTCTACTTTGTAGCTAAATACTATGACTGCACACTTTTTATTAATTTTCTTAGTAATTTTTATTTTCTGATGAGTGTTTCAGTACTATTTAAAGTTTAATCTAGAGATTGTTTGTAGATCTTTGATGGCTATAGATTAATTGTATAATCTGTTTTTTTTCTTTTTGTTAAATTGTCATCACTTAGATGATGAAGTGAGTTTATTTAATATATGGTGAAGAAACATTCTATGAACAACTTTGTCACATAATTTGTAAAGGCATTAACCAAATTTGCACGTGAATTTCTATTTGCAGCTTATGATTAAAGGCAGTAAAAATGGAATAACTTCATCTCCATCTGATGTTCAGATGTTTTTTAAACCTATAGAATGATATACTGTGATATGAGATGTAAATGAACCGACCTTTTCAAAGCAACATTGAAGTCATTTGAAAATTCATGTCATATGCCTTGAGCGTATCATGATATGCCTTGTGCATATAGTCCGCACTAGAGTTCACTACTAAAACGTTAAGGTATAAAGTATCCTTAAATGAATATCTAAGCCTATAAAATTATTGGATCTATATAAGTAGAAAGTTCATATCCAAGATTATCATCTGTCTAAAATGCGGTTTCCAAGCTATCATCTGGTGAATCTGAGAATTAGGAATATCCACTATCTGAATTTGATACAACCATATGAACCACCCATTAAATTTTGAAGAATAACTTTTTCAAATATGAACATTAGAAAATTCTAAAGTGCCCAAGTACATTTCAAAATATATTCATGGTGAACTCTTTGGAAACCATTTTATGATTTCCATTCCCACACGTATGTTGTCGCAACAAATAATGTGGTGAGACCATTCATTTAATCACATGCAACAAAAAATATTCAACCTTCATTTCCACTAAATGTGACTTGATCAATGTGTTGAAAATTGTCGCATAACTCAGGTTATCTAATAAAATTTTTCAATTATGTGTTTTCTCTAGATGGATAAAAGTTGGATGAACGAGCCCGATAGACTTTTATCACTTGCATACGCTGATGGGGTTAACAATTTCCTCACACAAGCAAGGAACCATGCAGGTGGAAGGGATCGCATTCGGTGTCCCTGTCGTACATGTCTTAACAATCTATGGTTGCCTATATTTGAGGTGGAAACTCATTTGTATATCAAAGGGATCAATCCAAATTACACTCAATGGGTATTTCATGGAGAGGATGAGACATTTAATGTCAGTGACGACGATATTCAGGACGAGGTTATACCAGAAGATGATTACATCGACGACATGCAGCAAATGTTGGATGACATTCAGGCAGGCACCTTTGTTGATGTGCCTCAAGACAACACTCATTCGCCAAATAGGCCACCAATACCTGAAGCCACACAAGCGTCATCTTTTGACCAGATACTGGAGGATGCTCGACGTCCTCTTTTTGACGGGTGTACAAAATTTTCAAAGTTGTCATTCATTGTCAAGTTATTACACATCAAATCAATCGGTGGATGGTCAATTAAGTCATTCAACATGCTCCTTGACCTGATGAGGTCTGCCTTCCCAGATGTGCTCTTGCCACAATCATATGAGGAGTCTAGGTCGTTGGAGCGCGGTTTGGGATTCAAATACAACAAAATACATGCATGTGTTAACGACTGCATCTTATTCTGGAAAGAAAATGAATCTCTTAATGAGTGCCCTGTATGCAAGGCCTCGAGGTGGATGCCAAATACACATGGGTCACGAGTGATACCTCAAAGAGTGTTGCGACATTTTCCTTTGAAACCAAGATTACAGCGTCTCTTTATGACTGCAAAGATAGCTGGTGATATGAGATGGCATGCAGAACAACAGACAATAGAAGATACCAGTATGAGACATCCGGCCAATTCTGAGTCCTGGAAGAAATTTGATGAGGAACATAATTGGTTCGCTGCAGATCCTCGCAATGTAAGGCTCGGTCTGTCAAGTGACGGCTTCTGTCCCTTCAACAATTTGACTAAACCTCATAGCATTTGGCCAGTGATCCTTGTTCCGTATAACTTGCCGCCATGGTTATGCATGAAAGACCAGTTCTTCATGACATCTTTGATTATTCCTGGTCCAAGGTCACCAGGAAATGACATCGATGTTTACTTACAGCCGCTGCTCGATGAACTACTTGAATTTTGGGAACATGGGATACCTACATATGATGCATCGAGTAGGGAAACATTTATGTTACATGCTGCCTTATTGTGGACAATTAGTGACTTTCCTGCTTACGGGAATCTTTCTGGCTGGTCAACAAAAGGAAAATTGGCTTGTCCATCTTGTAATGCCGACACAGACTCCAATTGGTTGAAATATGGCTGAAAGCATTGTTATATGGGACATCGACGTTTCTTACCACCTGATCACGTATGGAGAACGAGAAAATGGTTATTTAATGGTAAAGAAGATCGCCGCATGCCACCGAGAGATCTAGGAGGAGACGATATTCAAACGCAATTGCGTATGATTGGGGATGTTCAGTTTGGTAAATCTCATAAGAAGAGAAAACGCACTGCTGAAGAGCTGAACTGGACAAAGTGTAGCATATTTTTCAAGTTACCTTATTGGTCAACACTTCGACTTCGGCATAATCTAGATGTTATGCATATTGAGAAGAATATTGCCGATAACATCTTATCCACTTTAATGAACATTCCAGGTAAAACTAAGGATAACATCAACTCTCAGCGTGACTTGGAGATTTTGGGCTACAGAAAATAATTACATTTAAGGCGTGAAGATGAACGTGTAACAATGCCGCATGCACTTTACACATTACACGGAAATGAAAAGAATAAATTTTGTGAGTGGTTGACCAATATCAAATTCCCTGATGGGTTCGCTTCTAATATTGCTAGATGTGTTTCTCTACGTGATTGCAAAATCTCAGGGTTGAAAAGTCACGATTGTCATGTTTTCCTTCAACGCCTACTCCCCATTGCTGTTGGGGGGTACTTAAGAAGTGACATTGCTTTGGCATTGACTGAACTTAGCACTTTTTTCAAAGAGTTATGTTCGAGAACTTTGGATGTGAATCGTTTAATCCAGCTTCAAACTGATATCATCACCATTTTATGCAAACTGGAGATGATATTCCCTCCTTCTTTTTTTGATATTATGGTTCACCTAGCTGTTCATTTACCCCGTGAAGCTATTCTTGGGGGTCCAGTACAATATAGGTGGATGTATCCATTTGAGAGATATCTCGGGAAATTCAAGAGGTATGTTAAGAATAAAGCCCGTCCAGAAGGTTCAATAGCAGAAGCTTACATTCAAATCGAATGTCTGACATTTTGCTCCATGTACCTCCATGATGTTGAGACGAAGTTTAGTCGAGCGGATCGCAACGTTGATGCTGACGAAGAGGAAACTATAGATGGATTCAAAATTTTCAACCAAAAAGTTCGTGCATTGGGTATAGCTTCTAATGTGCAATTAGAAGATAAAGTCTTTAAAGCAGCCATCTGGTACGTGCTTAACAACTGTGCGGAGATTAGATCCTATATAGAGTAAGCATCAATGGCTTTACTTATACATATATACTTCCATTTGAACTTAACAAGTTCTTATCGACCCACACTAGTTAACTTGAATATTTTGCTTGGCGATTCCGTGCTCCAAATGCAGGGAGCACTACGAGAAATGTAAGGTGCAACACCCAAATTGCATTGATCGCACGCATCAAAATGAGTTCCCCACTTGGTTCAAGCAACATGTAAGTTATTCTCTGAGTCATATCTACTTTAAATATGGAAAGATTTTGTTATGTTTTGAACATATCTAAAATTTATGTTGTGCTTGTTTAACAATTTTGGTGTAGATCCAGGAACAACGTATCTCCAATCCACATTCAGTGACCTCTGATTTGTATGCGTTAGCTTGTGGGCCTGACCGTTGGGTGGCATCATATACTGCTTGCATTATAAATGGAAAAAGGTTTCATACAAAGCAGCGTGAACTTCGCAGGCGTACACAAAATTCTGGGGTGTTGGTAATTGGTGACGAGGCTACAAACAATTTAGATTTCTACGGTGTTATTAATAATATCGTAGAGTTACGATACATGGAGTGGCGTCGGGTGTACCTATTTGAATGTGATTGGTTTAATGTGGGTGATCGAAAAAGAGGGGTGCAGGTGGATGACCATATGATTAGTCTCAACATGGACATGAAGTGGTATAAGGATGAACCGTTCGTGTTGGCGAGTCAGGCTTCTCAATGTTTCTACATCAAAGATTTAAGGGCGAAAGGGAATTGGGGTGTTGTGCAGAACTATACAAATAGGAATGTATACAACATTCCTCCAGTTCCGAGGGTTTTGGTAGATATTGATGGCGAATCAAGTGACGATGATGCCGATCAAGAAGATGAGTCATCATATTATTATGCACCAGTACAATGTGATGCGGATCCAATGCCAACTCAACTGAGTAGGATGGATATACTACCTAGACATATTGATGTACGAGATAACACGAATCAAGATGGTCAATGCATAGATTCAACTGTATTAATCAATGATGACATTATGGCTTCTGGGTCTGGAGATGCGTATGGTGATGTGGAATATTCAGATGAGGGAGATCTATCCACAAAGGAAGAGTCTGGGTCAGATGAATAATTACATCAAAAACAAAGAAAAACAGATCGCCGAGATTGCACAAGATAACACAATAGATTAACTCTTTGAAATTGAATTGTATACATAGGTAGTTGATTATTATGTCATATAAAAATCTTACTTTGATTTATTTATTAAAATTAACATATTTATTATTGAATGTCATTGGACTGGACTAATATGCACAAGATGGTATTTATGTTTTCTTATATATATATATATATATATCTTTATATATATATATATATGTATATATAAAGGGATAAAAAAAGAATGATAGTTTATTTATCTTCCTCTAAACTTGTTTGACTTCAGATATGTATGATATTATTCTTTTTCAGGTGAGGGGAAAACAGACGGTGTTGCGTGTGACTTTGCGTCCAAAATTTTCATTCAAGGTACAATTTACTTGCTTCAATCTCGGCCTATTTAATTATGCAAATGACAAACATGCGAGTGTCAGAAGTATTCATCTTTACTACCTTAATACCTGTTGAAACAAAGCCTAACGTGCGATACTTATTTCCTTCAGGGTTCTAGAAATTGGGTACATAACATAACTATAGCCGGTACGCCTTGTCAACATGTCATCGCAATCCCATCTTCAATCTAGAGGCACGAGGAGCAATATCAACCAGCAAGGTATATAATTCGACAATTTAATTATTTGCCTATATGTTGTGCTCATAACATAGGCTACTATCTAAGTGCATTAAATGACATTACAGTTGAAAATTCTAATTTGCAAAAATATAAGCCTTATAAAATGTAAGAATTATTCTAATAACAACTTATTGCAAAATGGACGACATATGATCTTTTCATAAATATTTGTCTTTGACTTTGAGACAATTATGTGGAATCGAATGTTATATGTCTCAAACAATTAACTCGTACACATGCAGGTAATCGATTGGGAGGAAGTTCAAAAAGTATAGGGAGACTCCGAGGTACTCGTGGAAGAGGTCCTGTACCGTACTCATGTCGATTTGGCCGACCGCGTGGAGCGCGTCTCTCTTCACCCCATAGCTCTGAGGAGGCAGAGCAACCCAGCTCAGATGATTCCACGCAGCCCCCGAGCCAGCCCTGGGTACCTCCATGCCCCAACCCAGTTCCCCCACCGGATCCCATACGAGAACCCACACCAGTTAGAGAACAATCACCTCCTAGAGAACCTACACGCAATGAAGATCTCGGTAAACCAAAAATTGTCATGTTTCTTCCTAGATATAGAGCTGACTTTGAGACTATTTATACATGTGAATTGAGTCTACAGATTAACTCCAGTTTCAAACACTAATGTTGTGATGATTGTAAATTATTGTTGCAGATGCCCCCATGGAGGCCGTAGCAAACCAGCAAGAGAGGAAACGTAAGCGTGGTCCCGCGAAAGGCACCCTGTTTGAGAAACTGAGGAAGAACGGGAAAGTAATTTTGAAGATAAATGATGATGAGACTGCCCCGTGTTGTGAGAATGCGGCCATGTTCACATCTCGTGTATCATGGATTATTAAACAATATTGTGACATGAGTCATGCACGATGGTCTAATGTCCCGCAAGCCCAAAAAGACGAGCTGATTAGTCGGGTCAAGGTATGATCCTTGTTAATTAATATTGATTGCTAGAAAGTGTTATCATAGTATAATGTGTTGCGTAAATGACATGATGACACTTTTCTTGTAGAGTGACTTTGAGTTGGATTGGGAACGCGAAAACCACCGATTGACAGTAACCAAGCAATTGCGTAAGTGCTTCAATGCATTTCACCATGACTTGCACAAGATATATCTATCATATGGAAGCCATGAAGAGGCGTTGGCTAACGGGACTAGTTTGGTCGACCCGCTTGTATGGGTTAAGTTGTGTGGGAGGTGGGGCAGCAACGCCTTTAAGGTATGTATTGTATACAATATTGAACATATTATTTATCCATTTAGGCTCCAAAAATTGTTGTGGCAAGTTTGTTTATTATAGATAACGTTGGGAATTTTCGTGACAGAAAATGTCAGCTCAAAATCGAGAGAATCGAAAGAAGCTCGTGATTAATCACACATCAGGACGTAAATCATTTGTCCGGATCCTTGCGCAAAAGGTATAGCTTTAAAATAACTTCTTCTCATAGAGGTTACACTTGCACCAAATATAAACTCATATCCCAAACAATAAGTCACATAATGACTCATAATGTATTAAATCAAAAGCCCGAATAAGTAACACAACGATATGCAACGATAGATGGGTATTTTATTGTCAACTTATTATATTAGGAATATGCTTTTTAGTGTTGTTTTAGATACTATTTTTGGGTGAATAATATATTCTTTATTTTTGTGTTCGAGGTAAATTATTGTTGTGAATGGTTACTCTAGCTGTTTGGGCTTAGAATGCACATGTCCACTTTCATGAAAGTTCTCTCCGGGGAAATCATATTCTTATATTGTACACATTGCTCACTCATGTAGCGGGCTGAAAACTCCAAGAATATGATTGACTATTACAAGGAGACGCGTTGGTCGAAGAAGAAGAATGCGTTTGTGACACCAGCGACAGAAGAAACTTATGTGAGTAGTGCAATTAAATTACCTGGGATCTATGCTTATTTTCAAATGTGATAAATGCATAAATAGCACAGGATGTATATACATTTTTAATAATTTGAAGCATTGTCAATGTGCAGAGGACTATGCAAGGTAGGATGGATAGCCTAGCACCAGAGCAGCGTACTGATGAGGCATCAGCAACTGTCTTCAGAGAGGTTCTTGGCCATAGACCTGGATATGCACGGGGACTCGGAGAGATGGTCATCCCTGAGTCAAGTAGACAACGTGACCAGCTTAAAATGCAACAGTATTTGGCCGAGATTGAGAGACAAAGGCAGGATGCTGAACAATATAAGAAAGATGCTGAACAATATAAGAAAGATGCTGAACAGTACAAGGGTCAACTCCAAGAAATGAGAGAAGAGGTGCGGGATCTTAGGGAGCAGCAGATGCAGAATAACAGGATGCTCCAGACTTTAATGAGGGGTTTGCCTGGATTCACTGAGTCATTCCAACAGAATCAGGGTTGGAGTAATTCCTCCGATACTTAAGGGGACTGTATGTTTAGACAATTTTGGGTGCTTTTTGTGGGCCAACATGGCAATTGGGCTATATATATATATATATATATATATATATATATATATATCATCACAAAGGGGTCTGAACCCAGCTTAATGGGTTTTTGATTTTTGAGAAGCTTTTGGGCAAGGAGTACAGTTACATCATAGGTTGTGTTTCTTATATCAAACAAACTTTTCTCTCTCTTATCCACAAATAGTTGTTGACACATTCTTCCTATGGTTATTCTAGGTACCTGAAGAGTATACTTACATGAATGGCTCTTGCAATGATTCCTCGACCTTGAAAAGTCTTCGTGAGTATATCAACCAGTTCACCATGTTACATGCTGAATTTTTGGGTGAGTATCGACCATGTCGTGTATTCTTCTATTTCTGCATGAATGTGACCAAACCTTCATAATCTCATTCGAGGTTATATTTTATTATATATTGCAGTTAGTGCTCGAGGATGGATTTCTTGATCAACCTCATTCAGGTATGGATATTTTCCCTTATGTCTTCCTTGCTAAATTAGTACCACCTGTTAAGATTAATTTTATTATATTTATACATATGTCATTAGACCATTAACCACACATATCTTTCTACTGACAAGTGAGAATTTGTGCATATATGGGAGAAGAATATGTTTGATGATTGTTGTAGCCAACCAGTTGGTTTTGATAGACTTTGGCCATTCATTTAAGGGTGATATTTAGGCTTAGTGTATTTCATTTTGATTCTCAAAACGAAATCAATGATATGCCTTTGAGTTATGCAAATAACTTATATGGATGCACTCTGTAGTTTAAATAGCATATCCCCATTGTAACATCAATGCACAAAAGGCATATTTGATCGTTGATTTAGTCCAGGTATTGTTTTTGATGTCTTTTACATTGGAATGTTGCGGAAGTTAAAAATAATTTCAACGACCATCTATTTGAAGATCTCGGTAGCCCAACTAGGTCCATGACTCAGTTTTTGCGTTTACTATAGGTCTTGTTTACATAAAGCAAGTTCTTTGCACGCTTAATATTTATTTTTCTGTCTCTAAACCAGCACCATTTGTTAAACATACACCATATTTTGTTTTTCTAGATATCATGTTTTTCCTGAATTTTGTTCTACCAATATATTGGGTTTGCGACATTCGGAAATTCTTTTCCTGTTTTCTTTAAAGGAAATTTTTGGAGAAAGAGATAGTTATAATCCTTGGTGAGAAATCGTGACGAGAAAAATTAGAATTCTCTCTTTTAATAACCAATGATATAATAAACTTGTTAAGATTGTCTTGAAGAGGAAAAAATACTAAAGATAGATACTTTGCTATTACTTTATATTAATGATAGTCAACTTCATATGAAGAAACATAATGAATTACGAGATGTACCTGCAACTAGGATAGCTATTTCCTTTGTTGATGTTGCATTTCACTTTCAAGCAAGTATGTCTCATATGAGTCAGTTTTAGTGTTAGATATATGTTACATAAGTTTTGTCTATTATAAATCTACTTTGTACCTTGTTAATTCCATTTGACTCTTTGATATGTCTTCTTTTTTCCTAGTAGTTCATCGGTTTTGTTATTTGTTGTTTAATGGTGACTGGTGATGACTTGGATGCATTGGATGCAATCATCTGATAGATTTATGTTTGTGAAAACTAAAAACCCTTTGATACATAAGAAAATTCATGCACATGACCCATATTTGTAAAATTACTAAACTAACTTTCATATTCTCAAATGTACAGTTAGATTATGTATCTTTATGACACATTTGCATACGCGAAATTCTAAAACTAAAATGAAAGTTATGAAAAGAGCGATGATGTTGGTGAATGTTAGTAGATGGATTTTATAGGATGAATATATGAAGGAGAGGACTTATTAATTAATTGTTTATATTGATTGATTGAAAAGAAGATAATATGCACTTTTGGTATTTTGTAAACACAGATATAGCTTTTTTTCTAGTAGTTGAGTTAGTTTTTGTTACATAATAAGTAATAGTGAGGTGTATGCAATGGGTATATTTGCAATGGTTTTTCTTATAAGTGAAGTATAGTTAGCAAGTCACAAGTCAGCTGGTGTTGCTCACATTATGGTTTTTCATTTCATCTTAATGTCAGGCATAGCAAATATGGATGTAGTGGCTTGTGCGAAGGAGAAAAGCTTTTGAACCATATATGGTCTAATGTGCAATTCATACAGATTGGGTTGATGAGTAGCGGCAACGTGAGCGTGAAGCCAAGATTTGCTACATTATTTTAGTGGTAGCAAACTCTTTAAATCTATTGTAGTAGTCATATGTGACTTATTTATTAAATGCCCACCTTGTACTTGCCTTGGTATAATGCACCATCTCAATGTATAAAATATATGATGTTGGATGTCATTTGTGAAAATATTTATGAATGTCATTTGTTAATTGAAACAAAGATTGTATGGTATTTAGTGATCCGAGAGAAAGAAACAACTGAGCAGGAATATGTAACAGGAAAATCAATTGTGGCACAACCAAAATAAATCGGGCCAGACAACTATTTTCCCGGCGAAAAAAACTCGCCTGTAATCATATTATTCACCTAAATTTTTCGCGGCGTCTTAAAAACACGCTGCTTAAAATACTTTAGCAGCGTTTTAAAACCGCCGCAAATGTCAGTCAATAACCAGAATCAAGTCGCGGCGTCATAAAAACACGCTGCGTAAAGTCCTTTAGCAGCGTTTTAAAACCGCCACAAATATCAGTAAAATACCAGAATCTAATCGCGGCGTCATAAAACTCGCTGCTTAAAGTTCTTTAGCAGCGTTTTAAAACCACCGCAAATATCAGTAAAATACCAGAATTTAATAGCGGCGTCATAAAACTCGCTGCTTAAAATCATTTAGCAGCGTTTTAAAACCGCCGCAAATATCAGAAAAATAACTAGAAACATATAGCGGCGATAATATATCGCTGCAATTGAAGCTTCTGTCTGCTGTTATTGATCTATCGCAACGATATGTAACTGAAGGCTGGAAGCAGTTTTGCGGCGGCTGGAAACTTATAGCGACGAAAAAAAAATGCCGTGAAATATGATACTTTTAGCGGCGACTTTTTTATTCCGCTGCAGAAATACAGAAGTGAAGAATTTGTACCGGCGATTCTGCAGCGAAGTTAAGTCGCCGCTAAAAATAATTTACCGCGAAAGGAGAGCTTTTTGCAGCGAAATATTTCGCTGGGATAGATCATTTCTGTTGTAGTGACTGAAGGGAATTATCACACCCTGAGATAGGCTTCGCTGCGTAAACGACAACCTAACCATTTTGTAAGGTTCCTCAAAGTGGAGTGTAGTTTAGGGTGAAGATGTTAACAAGAAGTAGAACTTGGCGAATCACTTGCTCTATGGTGAGGATGAAATCGCAATCTTGCTATATATCGAGTCCGCTGAAATATTACCGGCCTCTATTTTTTTGTCTTTAAATATGTTTGGCAATATGAAAGCTTTCAAATTACAAATGCCGGAAGATTCTGCATTCAAGATATATGAGATCATAAGATAAGATCAGATGGTGTATCTCCAAGTATAGGTATATATATAGATATATTTATCAGTGAGTTAGGAATTTTAATTCTCTTCTTTTCTACATTGATATTTTTGGTTATTCATGAGAGTAAATCTCCAAGTATATTCTTCTCTTTGAGCCTATATATAATTTTTATTTTAAGTTTATTGCAGATGATCCCTTGCTTGTATATATGTTTATATGTATATACAGAGAAATGCTACAAATAAGTCTTACACCATATACCTGATCTACCGGTTAACCAAAATGTCGTTTTTCATTTTTACCCTTCTATTTAAATACATATATATTTAAGCATTAAGATACAAGGAACAAAATGACAAATCATAAATTGATTAGCTGGATAATATTCATGTGTGTGGTCATATAATGTACGTGTTATATATATATATAGATATCGGAATTTTATTATATATGTCAATCCTATCACGTTGTGTTGATGTGTTATTAACCTTTAACAATTAGACCTTTTTTAAAATAAAAAAATAAAAACTCAAGAAATAAGACTTTAATGCCACATGGTACTAAAAAGAAGCTGGACGAGATCTGCCGGCCACTACAAGAGGAAACACTTTTCCCGGCGATTTCCAAATCGCTGCGGTTAAATTCGCTGCTTAAATTTAATAGTTGCGGCGATTATTAATTCACCACTAATGTTTTGCGTATATTTGACGCTGGGTAAAATGTAGTGTACGACGAAATAAATCGTTGCAAATAGTTTATTCAAATTGAGCGCAATTCTTGCAACGATATATGTTCGCTGCAATGAGTGTTTATTCAAATCAAATATACGGGATTTAGTGTAATGTCCCGGTTCCACAGGATTCGAGAGTTATTTATTATCGCATATACTCATATTTAATACCATAATTAAATACTCTAAATTTTCAAATATCATATAGAGCTTGGTCTTAAAACTCATTTCCTCAATATCATCAATACCAACAATGCAAAGTCATCAGAATACAATGATATTTCCTTACTAAACCTTATCAATATTCATATAAATTCTCTTTACTTAATCCATCGTTCTTAAATTATCTCACCCAATGCTTCATAATCCAATCATTGGCTGAAATATCCAAACTCATATGAAAAATATTCAGATATAAGGAGTGAGTTTAACCACAACTCAGTAAACAAAGAACATATACCAGAGTGCAAACATGAGCATTTTTTAAAGTAGAATATGCAGAGCAAAATATTCTTCAGTTTTAATATGCAGAATAAAACACATTTTTTAAACGTAACAGAGCGACAATTTTTAAATGATAAAAAATAAAGAATACTTTGGTATAACAAAATTGAGCATCATTATCATATCAAAATACAGCATCTTACAGAGCAGAGACCATATTTAAACCTCGTGATAGGGTTGTGCTAACCCGGTGGCCAAATTAGGCAGAGACAGAGGTGAAACTTTCCCTTAATTATTCTCGGAGCCCCGAGTGCGCACACAGGAAAGTCCACAATAAATCACTTTGTTTCCAAAATTGGTACACTCAGAGACAGAGAAGTTGGTACCAACCCAAACAGAGCAGAGCAGAGTAAAGCAGAAACAGAGTCAGATACAAACCAGTATATCATGCCAAAGGTTTTCAGAGTCACACTAAAATAACATATATTTCCAAAATATTTTCATAACCATTGTTATGTAAATAAAACAGAGTCAGAGTATCCCTACAAAATTAATGCACAATTTTTCAAATAATCAATATCGCTATTTTTCGCATTTTAGAAACACATGACAAAAATTAAGCTCATGTATACACAATGCATGACAAAAGTATTTTTCTTTCTTTCATATAAGCTTCATGAGTAATACAAATAACTAACTGAGGTTGGTTTTTCTCAAGTTTTCATTTCATAACAAAACATGCACAATTGTTTCGAAAAATCAACCTTAGACTACATTTGGTATAAAACCAAGCATATTAACACCGTTTATCTGGACTTCTTAGCTTTTTAGAATTCCTCTACAATAGTATTAGTCGAAAAATCACACGCCGCCTATAAGAATAACATGAGATTCCATAAATTTCCAAAGGATCACAAACTCCAAAATTAAAGCCTGAGATATAAAATCAACAACTTTCCTCAATGTCTAAACATCCTCAAAATCCTATAATATCAACTCTCCAAAAATACTTTGAATCTACTAAAACCCTCCAAAACCTTAAAATAAAACAAATTCTCCAATACCTGAGTTTTCGCTTAATAATCACTTACTATAATTCCATCTTCGGACTCAACTCAAACACCCGTCTCTTTCAGAAGTCAAAACGATCTGATCCACTTAAATCCAGAAAATTCGTTGAGATAACATTATTAACCAACCCAAAAATAATTTCGAACAAGAACCCAATGCAACAACATTTATCTCCCAAATAACTTATCAAAACCATTTTTAAAAAAAAAGTATTCCAGTGAGAAACAAGCTCACTAAGCAAAACTTTAAAACTTCTCTTCATTACTTCGATTTTCACTTACTATTCACTTAACCCAATTGCCAACATAAACTAATTCCCTTACAGAAAATCAAAACTCAATCCATTTAATAAAGTGCAATGCCACAGATCTGATCCAAATTAATTGAAAACCCAAATCCAAAAGTAATTTTTGAATCTGAGATAAAAACACAAAAGCATTTAGTTTCAAAAAGAATTTGTTGAATACTCAAAAGAAATAACTGAAACTAGAAGAAAACAAACCCACTGAAATATATTCTTAAAGCACTATGATTTAAAACTGAGGGCAAACGTATAATTTAATAAACTGGTGTTTCCTACCACCTTCGCCAAAAAGAAAACTCACGTTAGAAAACAAACAAAACTAGTACTCAGACTTGCAAGGATAAAATAAACATTAGATCCAAGGTGCTCACACAATGGAGACTCACCGTGAGAGGAGGGGTGCGATGGGGCTGGGTGGCTGTGGTGGTGGAGACACGGCTGCCTCCAAGTGACTGAACACCGAGAGAGAGAGAGAGAGAGAGAGTTATCACGGAGAGAAAGAAGATCTACGGTAAAAGAAATCAACATGAGAGGCGGTGAAGCTTCGGTAAGGCTTACGGTGGTGAGGCTGGGCAACGAACTAGGGGTGTATCACGGTGTTTCCTAGGTTGTTCTTTGGGGAGGGGGGATGTGAGGTGCCCGACGGCACTTCCTGTGCAGTAAGGATGAAGTGTTTCGCGGCAGACCCTACGATGGGAACCACTCAAAATGTGGTGGCTTGAATGCTCTGTTTCGAAAGATGGCAACAGAGGAGCAACTAGCCGAGTATGGGGAAGAATTTGGGTCGTGAGCACTACGGGTTGCTCCGGTTTTAAGTTGCAGAAATAGGGGTATTGAGGGCTCGCCATGGTGGCTCGTGGTGGGATTTTCCTGTGTAGTTTCCGGCATGGTGTAGAGCCTTGAGAGGGTGGCGCAAAGCTGGGTAGTGGGTGCTCTCGGTGTGGTGGTTTCGATGATTGGCAAAAGGTATGTGTATGCTCTGTTTTGGGTTGGTAAAACGGGGGTGCTTTTGTGGTTCACGGTGTAGCGATGCCGCGGCTTGCCGTCGGCAGCTCGCACGTGGAGGGGGCAAGGTGGTCTGCTAGCTTTCATGGCTGACCAATACTTAGTGTGGCCTGGGCAGTGGCTTAAGAGCAGTGGTTATTTGAGTCCAAGATGCTCTGTTTTCGGAATAATGAAATAGAGGCCACTCATTTCTATGATGGATAGCATGGTTCTATGTGAGGTGGGTGTGGTGGCGCATTGGAAGGCGATGAAATGCTCATTGGTGATTTACGTAAGGTGGTGGCTGTGTTCTTGTGTCAATGTGCTAAAGAAAATTTTCTATGGCTATTAAAGGTCTGAATATATGTATATATAAATGACCGAGAACAGAAAGTGTGAGGGAGAGCTGAGTATCTAATCAGTTGAGGGTAAGATTTTGAGAAGAAAATAAGGTAAGCGCATAGTCGTGGGAAGTTAAATTCAAATGGAGAATCCGACGGAAGTTGCCGAGCGATTGGTAACGTGCATGGTGTCTAAATAAGTGTTTGGAACCTTAGGATGAGGAAAATATATTTGCAAAACGTGAATTAAAAAACATATCTGTTCTGTTATACAAGTTGTTTCCGTGAAAATCATGGGGGTTGGAACGTGACCGGTATATAGAATACTGAGATCTCTAGAAAACAAAACAAAATTAGAGAAAGTTCATGTAGGTGTGGTGATCTGTCATGGGATTAACTAGTACCGTGAATGAGGCGAAGTTCGGGAGTGCGGGATGCCTAGATAAGTGATTAAATCCTTACTAAAAGGAAGAGCCGCGTATGCTTAGAGACGTGCATGGGTGGATTAATTCTTGAAGAGAAAAGGGAGTCAAGAGCCGGATCCCTAATTAAAATAGGCCTCAAATTAAAACAATAATAATAATAATAATAATAATAATAATAATAATAATAATAATAAATCAATTTGTCTAAAAAGAATTTCTCGGCCCATAAAAGATTTTTAATAATCATCAAATCGAATGAGAAAAGACAAAATTTACTAAAACAACGATTTTACACTCGTGGTCTATTTTTCTTTAAAAAATATTTGAATATCAAAAAGGAGTTTTTATTTAAATAATTAATTAATTAAAACATTTTAAAAAGAAATATGGTCCTGGAGCCGAGGGTTACATTCTCCCCCTCTTAAAAAAATTTCGTCCCCGAAATTTGCTAACACCACAAGAAAAACCTAAAAATTTATCAGCCACAACCATTCCACGCCGACCTTTGATTATAAGGTTGAACCTAATAATGACTCTGAATTCTCCGCATAATCCATGAATCTCCTACCAGTAGCAAAATAAACTCTTAAAATATCAAATCATCAAAACCACGCCACCGTTGCACATTTTGATAACTTATAATCCTAGATACCTTATTGCACAATTATCATAAATCGATTCCTTAACCAATGCAAAAGATCTACAACCTCAGATCCGCAAGACACATTACACAAGTGCCAAAGCCTTATAAATCATTCAAAAATCATATCCTAACGCCCACAAAAATTCCATGACCTTAAATCTCATCAACTCACTTTTACAAACGTGTAGCATCTCTAAATGGTCCTCCATACCCATTTGCCCATATAGTATTGCACTTCAAATGGTCCAAATCCAGTCCAGACTATAAACCTTAAAAATCCAATTAATAACCTAAAATAACTTTATCCACTCCACAATCCATGAACTTCATAAAACAAATAGCGAAATAAACTCTCAAACTATCATATCACTAAAATCACGCTTTTGCTGCACACTCTAATAACTCGCAATTATGACGCCCCCAAATTTTCCTTAAAATAAACATGGGAATTGAGGCGTCGGGATGCTTATAACACGGGTCACACACCCCCAACATTGAGTGCTAAGTGTGTGAATACGTGACATACATAAATAAAAGCAGCAGATAAATTAAATTATTAGCTAAGTACCAGAATTTTTTTAGATTTATTTTACAAACTAATTTAACATAAATTCTCCAACAGGAGATTTAATACAGTCATCCAAAATACAAATTCAACAAATACATAGTTATAAAAAGGGGAAAACAATTTCCCAATATAACAATTTATAAATAAATGTTCCAACGACAAAGCCGCCTCCTCAGGCTTAGTCTCATTAACATCTGCATCCAAAATTTACGACGCCAAAATGGCATCGCAGGTAAGTACAATCCAACCAAACCACAAGTTATAAAATATACTCATGCAATAACAACAACCTCACACATGACATGACACCGTATGCATGAATCTTAAAAATCATATTTCTCAAAATAAGTAAAACAACCACAAATTGCAAAATCCCAATTTAATCACAATAAAATTCCAATAAAAACCATCCATCATTTCCTAGAAAATAATATCCGTAAATCCAATCATACCGAGCATTACGTATCGCCTTCCCCGATATGACATACACATATCACTAATCATAATGGGCGTTACGTATCGCCGTCCCCGATATGAAATATACATCCAATGACCATAACGGGCGTTATGTATCGCCGTTCCCTTTATATCATCCACACACTACCAATCATAATGGGCGTTACGTATTGCCGTTCCCATTATGACTTACACACATAATGACCATAATGGGCATTACGTATCACCGTCCCCATTATGACTCAGTCAAAAACCATTAAAATCCATAAACCCAATAACCAAATCTCATATTAGAATCCAAACACCAAATCTCACATTAAAATCCCAAATATCAATATACACATAAACAAGCGTTCAATTACACAACGCATACCACCATGAACAAATATCCAACATTTAATAAATCCAATCATCAACCAAACAACATAGTTGTTAATGCAAAATATGTTTAAATCTCAAAGTTTGTTTGGAAAGTACTTACAGCGCTATAATATAACTTTCGAAGCATCTTCGAGATGCAACAAACGGCGGCAAAGCAACATAACAGTACAAAATCGACTATGGTCGTTGGTCTCAAAAACTCAATTTTTGAACGGGAACAAATGAAGACTTGAGATTGCTAGGGAAGGACTTAGAGGTGTTGGTGAAGTGATTGGTAGTGGTGGTTGGCCGTGGGTGGCGGCGTGGGCGGTGGTTGGAGGCCAAAAAGCTTAAAATAGAGATGTTAATCAATGAGCTACAAGGGTGGTAGATCGGCGCTGAGAAAGGGTGAGTTAGGTATCTGAGAGGTCGGTGGTGAAGCGGTGAAGAGATGGTGGTCGGTGGTCGGTGGTGGAGCGGCGGTGGCGCTGGAGCACATAGAGGCAGCGACTTTGAAGTCGGCGTGGGGGTAAACGACGGTATGAATTGGGCTGAGAATGGAGAGGAGTGGTCGCCGGCGGTAGGGAAGAAAATGGGAGGGGCGGTGATGGCCACAGGCAGCGCACGGCGGCGCTGGGCGGAAAGAGGAAGAACGGGCGGGAGAGAGGGAAACAGGGAAGGGTCGCGCGGCAGAGGGAAGGAAGCAGGGGAAAGAAAAAGAGAAAAAGAAAAGAAAAGAAAAAGAAGAAAGGAAAAAGAAAAAGAGAAGGAAAAGAAATAGAATCCAACTAGAAGAAAAACACAATAAATTAAATAAAAGTCAGTTGAAAATACTACAATTTAATATTTTATATAATAAAATATTTAAAACCTATCAATAAAATAAATTAAACCCAAGTGCAGTTTAATTACAAAACGATAATTAATATAACAAAAGCACATCAAATAAACTCACATAATAAAATAAAGAAATTTAATTCCAATCATTAAAATAATTACTTCACATTAAAGTAAATAATAAAAACAATGTAACTCAATATACACATAAAACAATGTAAAACTAATACTTACTAACGAATAGCTCAAATAAATATTTTAAACCAATAAAACACAATCAATAATATTATTAAAATAAATTAAAATAATTAATACCGAGAATAAAATAATATATAAAAATACACATAAATTTGGGATGTCACAGCAACCCTTATATTTAAATCAAGTCTAAACCTCTAGTTCCTAACCAAGACTTGTTCCATAAGGTTAAACTAAAATCTGAATTCCTAGTTTTCCATCAGTCAAAAAAAAGTATACAAAATCTCAAACCTCAAATTTCGTATTCCACTTTCACCTTACCCAATACTAAAAATTGCTTCTAGTTTATCCAACAAAAAAAGAAAAGAAAAGGAAAGTAGAGAGCCTTCTTGCTTCATTTCTATTATCATGTACGTGGATATATTTACTGTACGTTCCTCTTCTGCAAATACCATATAAGCTGGTTTCCAGGGTAGAATATGTGACACCCCGTACCCGTAAGGGGGTCCTGATTATCAACCTGTTTGACTTGGACCTGTTTTCATCTACAAATTTTATCTAAAAATATATATCTGATCAAATCCACAAATAATTCTTCTAACTCCAAATTTTAAGAACAATTAAATCATGAATATCCATAAGGTCATACATTAAATAAAATAATGTCATCACATAGGGTCCACAAACTTCCCATCAAAAATCCTACTAACACTTTAATCTAAACATGCTAAATAACGCGACAACGAAATAATAAATATTGTCTTCACTTCAACCCCAAATATGACCGCCTATCCCGGTCCCAATATATTAACCCTGGTCCTCAGGCGAGACCTCCACTTCATCTGAAATGTATATAGATAAGGGGTGAGTTCATCCACAACTCAGTAAGCAAAACACCTATACTAGTATGTAAATCATGAGCATTTTTAAATAAAATCCTTAAGCATGTAACGGAAAAACTTTTATTCAAAGTAAACAATTCCAAAACTTATGAACCATCCAAAAGCTGAGCGAACCTTTATTTTTCATAAAGTATACACCAAAACTAACTTTTTTATACTCAAAACACTTTGGCAAAAATAATTGTAACATCTCATCCATTTCCAAACATATACCATGTTTAACCCCCGTGGTAGGGTTGTGCTATCCCTGGTGGCCAAACCAGGCAGTATCACATTGTGAGACTTTCCCTCATTCGTTCTCGGAGCCCCGAGTGTGCACATAGGAAAGTAACACATAAAAAGGATCACTTTGTTTCCAAAGTGATTGCACTCCTATCATATTGTATCATGGAGGTACCAACCATATCATGTGAATCCATATAATCATGTCCGAAACATATTCAGAAATAAAGACAAACAGATAAGTATGCCAAAGGTTTTTCCGTAAACATATTATATTAAGCCACTTGTTTTTCACTTTCTTATCCATTTCCATACAAGCCAAAAACACAACAAAACATATTATTTTACATGCACAAGATAGCATCAAAATTAATGTTCGCTCTTATGCATAGTTCAGAAAACATGTCAAATATTGCTCATGTCTACACATTTCATGTCAAAAGAAAAATTTCTCTATCATATAAATTTTCATGAGCGAATGCATAAAACTTATACTGAGGTTGTTTTTTTCACATTTTTCTTTAAAAAGCAGAACATGCACATTTTATAAAAACCAACCTCGAACAAATTTTCTTTTTATGTAAATCTAGGATAGGAGCCCCGCTTACCTGACTCCTGTAACGAATTATCAAAATTTGGAATCCGATCTCTAAGATTCTCGTCGCCTATAAAAAAAAGAACTTAACATTAACGGCCAGCAAACCCAATCTATAAGTATAAAAATGGTAATCTAAAGTTCCAAATCTGAAAAATTTTGCAACACTCCTTTCTTCAAACTACACTAGCTTAAGGCGTTACAATTTGCTACAAATATCAAGTCAAACGACACCCATAACGTGCTGACCAGCCCCAACAATCCGGGTTGTTATCCCACGCTCACATGAACATTTATTCCTAAATTTCCAGCTTACAACCCAACGAGACAGTCACCCAAAAAATCATTTAGCAACAAAATAATTGACCTCAACACCACCAATCGGTCTAGCCAGCCAAACAACATTTTACTCGATTAATACTAACCAGCCAAACAACATTTTACTCAATTAAAACCAACCAGCCAAACAACAGCCACATGGATTAAAACCAACCAGCCAAACAACAGCCACAAGGATTAAAACCAACCAGCCAAACAACAGCCACAAGGATTAAAACCAACCAGCCAAACAACAGCCACAAGGATCTAGAATTTCCCAACAAGACCAGCCACAAATCATCAACCCCAACTAGCATGTATTAACTTAAAACATTCTCAATCAATAACTGGAGTGATACAAGGAAAACAACAACCAAAGTATCACAAAAATTTACATCTCTCAGATTTCCTTATGTAACAATTTTTGGTTCGGTACATCCACAATTTACGCTAAGTAATTCCCTTAACAGAAATCTATCCAAAGAGTCTTGAACCTTACCTAAAAATGAAGAACAATCCACAAGAAACCGAAGCTTAAAAGATGAATTCTTGCTTCCCCAAATGTTCGGCTGCCAACCACGAAAAACACTAGATTTACAGTGGCTAAAAAAAACCCAAACCGAACCCTTTAATCTAGATGAAATTTCAGAAAAATTGAGAGGTTTAGATCAACTTACCGAGAAGATGAGTGGGTGGCCGCAACAGGGGAGATCGGCGGCAGAGAAAAACCCAAAAAAAACAGGGGTATTCCGTAGAGAGAGGAAGAGAGAAAGAGAGAGAGAGAGACCGGTGAAGTGAACTAACCGCGAGAGGAGGGAACTCCATTTGATGCAACCGCTGGACGTGGCAAACGGTTGAGTGAAAATTGGAAGGAAACCGAGGGAAAACAGGGGCTTGGAACTATCGGGTGCCGAAGGGAAGAAAGGAAAGGAAAGGAAAAGAAAGAAGAAGAAAGGAGAAGGGCGGAGAAGTTAATACCTGGGGCGAAACGGCGCCGTTTTGTGGTGGGCTGGGCTGGGCTTGCAACGCTGGAGTGGCCTGGGCTGTGGGCTGCAGCTGCGGGCCTTACATCCTCCCCTCCTAAAAATAAATTCCGTCCTCGGAATTTGCTACAAGAGTTCATAATCCTCGTTGAAGATGTGTGGGTATTTCTCTCGCATTTCCTCCTCGAGTTCCCAGGAAGCTTCACTACTTGTATGATTACTCCACAAAACCTTAACCATGGGGATGCTACGATTCCGCAACCTGTGTGCTTTCCTTTCTAAGATCCGCACTAGTTCTTCGATATATGTCATATCTTCCTGAATCTGTAGCGGCTCATAATGAATGATGTGAGTTGGATCGGGAATATACTTCCTCAGCATGGATACATGAAATACATTATGCACTCCCGTCAGATTTGGAGGAAGTGCTAACTTATATGCCAATGGTCCAACCCGCTCAAGAATCTCAAAAGGCCCAATATATCTAGGGCTCAACTTGCCCTTACTTCCAAATCTCATAACCCCTTTCATTGGGGCTATCTTCAAGAATACTTCATTTCCCACCTCAAACTCTAGTGGACGGCGGCGGTTATCGGCATAGCTCTTTTGTCGGCCCTGAGCTGCTTTAATTCTGGCTCGAATAATGTCGATCTTTTCTGTGGTCCTCTGAATGATCTCTGGCCCCAAGATTTTTCTTTCACCAACTTCGTCCCAATATAATGGAGACCTACATCTTCTGCCATACAATGCTTCATACGGTGCCATCCCAATACTAGTCTGGAAACTGTTATTATAAGCAAATTCCACCAATGGTAAATGTCTTATCCAAGTTCCTTTAAAGTCCATTACACATGCCCTCAACATGTCTTCTAAAATCTGAATAGTTCTTTCGGATTGGCCATCTGTCTGAGGGTGATAAGCCGTACTAAAATTCAACTTAGTACCCATTGCCTCTTGCAAACTTCTCCAAAATCTAGAGGTGAAACGAGGATCTCTATCTGATACAATGGATACTGGTATCCCGTGTAACCTCACGATCTCTTGTATGTATAGCTCCGCTAGTTTCTCCAACTTATGAGAAACTTTAATGGGCACAAAACGCGCAGTCTTCGTTAAGCGATCAACGATTACCCATATTGCATCTTGTCCGTTTAAAGCCCTTGGTAAACCTGTCACAAAATCCATGGATATATGCTCCCACTTCCATTCCGGAATCTGTAATGGCTGTAACAACCCTGCTGGTCTCTGATGTTCTGCCTTCACCTGTTGACAAGTCAGGCACTGTTCTACAAACTTAGCAATTTCTCTCTTCATACCGTTCCACCAAAAAGACTCTCTCAAATCCCGATACATCTTGGTACTCCCTGGATGAACTGTGTATAAAGAGCGGTGTGCCTCCTCAAGGATTATCTTCTTTAGTGTATCATCTGCAGGTACACACAATCTGTCTCTAAACTTCAGAACTCCATCTTCAGAAATGCTAAAATCAGCTTTGTCCCCGTTCTTAACTTCCTCCACTAGCTTTATCAATGCTGAATCTACTTTCTGAGCTGCTTTGATTTTCTCTAACAAATCTGGTTGCACTATTAAACTAGCCACGAAAGCACTTGTATCATTGGTGATGATCTCAATACCAGCCCTTTCTAAGTCCATTAGTAGCTGGTGTTGAGTAGTAAGGGATGCTACTGCTGAACTCATTGATTTCCTACTCAAGGCGTCAGCTACAACGTTCGCTTTGCCTGGGTGATAATTGATATTACAATCATAATCCTTTATTAGCTCGAGCCATCTTCTCTGCCTCATATTCAATTCTTTTTGGGTGAAGAAATACTTTAAGCTTTTGTGATCTGTGTAGATTTCACACTTTTCCCCATATAAATAATGCCTCCAAATTTTAAGTGCAATCACAACTGCTGCTAACTCCAAATCATGTGTGGGGTAATTTTGTTCATGTGTCTTTAGTTGCCGTGAAGCATAGGCTATAACTTTCCCATGTTGCATTAATACACACCCTAAACCCAGTCTTGAAGCATCACTATATACCACAAACCCACCTCTCGCAGTGGGAACTGTTAAAACTGGGGCGGTCACTAGTCTCTGTTTCAAATTCTGAAAGCTTTCTTCACATTTTTCCGTCCACTCAAACTTCTTGTTCTTCCTTGTGAGTGCGGTGAGGGGAACTGCTATCTTGGAAAAACCCTCAATGAATCGGCGATAGTATCCCGCCAATCCCAAGAAGCTCCTAATCTCATGTACATTTTTCGGTGCTGACCAGTTCACTACTGCTTCCACTTTCCCGGGGTCCACTGAAATGCCCTCCTTTGAGACAACATGCCCCAGAAATGTAACTGCATTCAGCCAAAACTCACACTTCTTCAGTTTAGCAAACAACTTTTCTTCTTTAAGTGTCCCGAGTACTAGCCTCAAGTGTTCCTCATGCTCCTTCTTGCTCTTAGAATAGATTAGGATGTCGTCAATAAAGACAACCACAAATTTATCCAAGAATCCATGAAATACTCTGTTCATTAAATCCATGAATACCGCTGGGGCGTTAGTCAAACCAAAAGGCATGACCAGAAACTCATAGTGGCCATATCTGGTCCTGAAAGCAGTCTTGGATACATCTTCAGCCTTGATCTTCAATTGATGATACCCTGATCGAAGGTCAATCTTCGAGAAAACTTGCGCACCCTGTAGTTGATCAAACAAGTCTTCTATGCGAGGTAAGGGATATTTATTCTTGATGGTTACTCGGTTGAGTTCTCTATAGTCAATGCACATTCTCATCGTTCCATCTTTCTTCTTCACAAATAACACTGGAGCACCCCATGGGGACACACTGGGTCGGATAAAACCCTTGTCTAATAGATCTTATAACTGTTCTTTAAGTTCAGTGAGCTCCGATGGCGCCATTCTATAAGGAGCCTTGGACAAAGGTGCTGTGCCTGGCACAAGATCGATAGCGAATTCTACTTCTTGGTCAGGTGGCAATCCAGACAAATCTTCAGGAAACACTTCCGAATACTCTCTCACCACAGGAATCTCTTCTAGGCTCAACTCTTCTTTTGGTGCATCTATTACACAAGCTAAAAATCCTTGACAGCCATCTCGCAATAATTTCCCAACCTGAACTGCTGATATGATTGATGGGAATAATCGCACTTTCGTTCCCACAAATCGAATTTCATCCCCTTCAGGAAGCTTGAAAACTATCTCCTTTTTAAAACAGTCAATACTGGCATGGTATGAAGCCAACCAGTCCATACCCAAGATTACATCAAATCCAATCATGTCAAAAATAATAAGCTCAGCAGGCATCAATCTCTCTTCAATAGATATAGGACAGCCGCGGAGAATTTTGTGACAAGACACTGTAGTCCCCGTCGGAGTTGAGACCACTAAGTCAAAATCCAACCTTTCACCTTCCCATGAGCAGAATTTGGCAAAATTCTTAGAAATAAAGGAATGTGTTGCCCCAGAGTCAAACAGTGTAGTGGCATGATTAGAAAACAAAGAAAGAATGCCTGTGATCACATACAAAGTATCCTTTGATTTAACATCCACAATAATTACTAAGTCATTCCTAAAAGAAAAGTAAGGAATAATACCTGTGATCACATCCTCCCTGCCTTCAGCCTCTCCTGGTGTCAATGCGAAAACCCGAGCAGGTGCAGTAGGGCGTTGGGTATTACCTCGTGGCGCCCCTCCAGTCCTGGGTGGGGGTGGTAGTGGGGCAGATCTATTGCTGCCCAAAGTAAGCGGGCAATCCCTGAGGTAGTGGCCCGACTTGCCGCACCGGTAACATAAGCCTAACTCTTTCCGGCACCTTCCCGTGTGAACACGGTCACAAGTTCTACAATGATAAGGCTGCTGATCACTCTGAATTGGCCTCTTGCTTGAATTACCCCCTTCATTTCTCTTCTTCCACTGTCCTTGGTTGTTGCTTGTATGATATCCAGATGGGGTAGACCTCTTCCTTTGATCAAGTAAGGTGGCGCTCCTCTGAAGGCATCCCTCAAACAAAGTGGCCTTATTCACCAACTCTGTGAACTTTTTCAACTGGAAACCCATCACTCGTTCATACAGCTTCTCGTTCAATCCTTGTTCAAATTTGCGACACTTCTTCTCTTCATCAGGAATTAGATATGCTGCAAAGCGTGCCAGCTCAGTAAACTTGGCTGCATATTGGTGTACTGACATCGTCCCCTGGACTAATGTGGCAAACTCCATCGCCTTATCCTCTTTCATTGAGATGGGGAAGAAACGCTCCAGAAAAACTTCCTTGAACAGCGACCAACTTTTTATTTCATTCTTTTCAGCTTCCCTGATGGTCCTTTCCGAGATCCACCACCTTTTCGCCTCCCCAGTCAACTTGAATGTAGCAAACGCCACTTTTTGTTCATCCGTGCAAGGCAAGACTTGAAATATCTCTTCAATGTCCTGCACCCAATCTTCAGCTAATATCGGGTCGCCTCTCCCATCAAAAGATGTGGGGCACAGCTTGTTGAAATCTTCCACGGTGCAACCCCTTTCACTTGTGGTGCGGTGACGGCCGGATGAATTTTGTGCCAGATCGTCTATCAATTGATGTGCTGTTGCCCGGAGTACTTCAGAAGCTCTTGGATTTGCTTCCCTTTCATTCCTGGCTGCGTTCAAATCCGATACACTTCGTTCACGGCGAGGTGGCATCCTAAGAAGACTTGAACTATTAAACAAATCGTTTATTACAAGCACACATACAAGAAACTATATAAATATCGACGGGTAGTCATAGTAGTCCAACAACGGTATACAAATTCCCCAAAGGTAAGGTATCCACCACAAGTATAATTATAAGAAATTCATAAACCTATTCCTTCAATCTCCAACCATACGAAATCAGCTCACTAGTCTATAAAATTCTACACCTCAAATAATTCCTAAAGTTGGCGAATTCTAAACCTCAAATTCCTAAACTTCATTGCATAAGTCTGCAGAACCTTAAACCTTTTGCTCTGATACCAACTGTGACACCCCGTACCCGTAAGGGGGTCCTGATTATCAACCTGTTTGACTTGGACCTGTTTTCATCTACAAATTTTATCTAAAAATATATATCTGATCAAATCCACAAATAATTCTTCTAACTCCAAATTTTAAGAACAATTAAATCCTGAATATCCATAAGGTCATACATTAAATAAAATAATGTCATCACATAGGGTCCACAAACTTCCCATCAAAAATCCTACTAACACTTTAATCTAAACATGCTAAATAACGCGACAACGAAATAATAAATATTGTCTTCACTTCAACCCCAAATATGACCGCCTATCCCGGTCCCAATATATTAACCCTGGTCCTCAGGCGAGACCTCCACTTCATCTGAAATGTATATAGATAAGGGGTGAGTTCATCCACAACTCAGTAAGCAAAACACCTATACTAGTATGTAAATCATGAGCATTTTTAAATAAAATCCTTAAGCATGTAACGGAAAAACTTTTATTCAAAGTAAACAATTCCAAAACTTATGAACCATCCAAAAGCTGAGCGAACCTTTATTTTTCATAAAGTATACACCAAAACTAACTTTTTTATACTCAAAACACTTTGGCAAAAATAACTGTAACATCTCATCCATTTCCAAACATATACCATGTTTAACCCCCGTGGTAGGGTTGTGCTATCCCTGGTGGCCAAACCAGGCAGTATCACATTGTGAGACTTTCCCTCATTCGTTCTCGGAGCCCCGAGTGTGCACATAGGAAAGTAACACATAAAAAGGATCACTTTGTTTCCAAAGTGATTGCACTCCTATCATATTGTATCATGGAGGTACCAACCATATCATGTGAATCCATATAATCATGTCCGAAACATATTCAGAAATAAAGACAAACAGATAAGTATGCCAAAGGTTTTTCCGTAAACATATTATATTAAGCCACTTGTTTTTCACTTTCTTATCCATTTCCATACAAGCCAAAAACACAACAAAACATATTATTTTACATGCACAAGATAGCATCAAAATTAATGTTCGCTCTTATGCATAGTTCAGAAAACATGTCAAATATTGCTCATGTCTACACATTTCATGTCAAAAGAAAAATTTCTCTATCATATAAATTTTCATGAGCGAATGCATAAAACTTATACTGAGGTTGTTTTTTTCACATTTTTCTTTAAAAAGCAGAACATGCACATTTTATAAAAACCAACCTCGAACAAATTTTCTTTTTATGTAAATCTAGGATAGGAGCCCCGCTTACCTGACTCCTGTAACGAATTATCAAAATTTGGAATCCGATCTCTAAGATTCTCGTCGCCTATAAAAAAAAGAACTTAACATTAACGGCCAGCAAACCCAATCTATAAGTATAAAAATGGTAATCTAAAGTTCCAAATCTGAAAAATTTTGCAACACTCCTTTCTTCAAACTACACTAGCTTAAGGCGTTACAATTTGCTACAAATATCAAGTCAAACGACACCCATAACGTGCTGACCAGCCCCAACAATCCGGGTTGTTATCCCACGCTCACATGAACATTTATTCCTAAATTTCCAGCTTACAACCCAACGAGACAGTCACCCAAAAAATCATTTAGCAACAAAATAATTGACCTCAACACCACCAATCGGTCTAGCCAGCCAAACAACATTTTACTCGATTAATACTAACCAGCCAAACAACATTTTACTCAATTAAAACCAACCAGCCAAACAACAGCCACATGGATTAAAACCAACCAGCCAAACAACAGCCACAAGGATTAAAACCAACCAGCCAAACAACAGCCACAAGGATTAAAACCAACCAGCCAAACAACAGCCACAAGGATCTAGAATTTCCCAACAAGACCAGCCACAAATCATCAACCCCAACTAGCATGTATTAACTTAAAACATTCTCAATCAATAACTGGAGTGATACAAGGAAAACAACAACCAAAGTATCACAAAAATTTACATCTCTCAGATTTCCTTATGTAACAATTTTTGGTTCGGTACATCCACAATTTACGCTAAGTAATTCTCTTAACAGAAATCTATCCAAAGAGTCTTGAACCTTACCTAAAAATGAAGAACAATCCACAAGAAACCGAAGCTTAAAAGATGAATTCTTGCTTCCCCAAATGTTCGGCTGCCAACCACGAAAAACACTAGATTTACAGTGGCTAAAAAAAACCCAAACCGAACCCTTTAATCTAGATGAAATTTCAGAAAAATTGAGAGGTTTAGATCAACTTACCGAGAAGATGAGTGGGTGGCCGCAACAGGGGAGATCGGCGGCAGAGAAAAACCCAAAAAAAACAGGGGTATTCCGTAGAGAGAGGAAGAGAGAAAGAGAGAGAGAGAGACCGGTGAAGTGAACTAACCGCGAGAGGAGGGAACTCCATTTGATGCAACCGCTGGACGTGGCAAACGGTTGAGTGAAAATCGGAAGGAAACCGAGGGAAAACAGGGGCTTGGAACTATCGGGTGCCGAAGGGAAGAAAGGAAAGGAAAGGAAAAGAAAGAAGAAGAAAGGAGAAGGGCGGAGAAGTTAATACCTGGGGCGAAACGGCGCCGTTTTGTGGTGGGCTGGGCTGGGCTTGCAACGCTGGAGTGGCCTGGGCTGTGGGCTGCAGCTGCGGGCCTTACAGAATATGCATGCCACAAATGGAAACAACCCCATCTTATAAGATTTATGAAGTCGGGAAAACTTCCAATAGCTAGATTAATATAGACTCGTTAATATAAATAAACAAGTTCCTAAACCACTGAGAGATAGATCAGAGAGGGAGAGAGAGAAGAGTTGTAAACAATGGTTTAAGTTTTGGTAAGAGGGATAGATAGATTCTGATTATTCTATTATGGAAGATGAAGGGGCCGTTTATGGTTACATCATTAGCCTGCTCACATGGGCTAGACATCATCATGCAAACAATTGATTTGGCAACACTATGCTCCAGATTCCAGTAAAAATTTCCTGCCATGAGTAAAAAATTGACTCAGAGGATCAAAAAATACTCTTACACATATATACATATTAAGATCATAGTGTCTGTGTGAATTTAAAAAAAAATTATTGAAACTCCCTGCAGAACCATAGAGAGAGAGAGAGAGAGAGAGAGAGAGAGAGAGAGGGAAAATAAGAAAGTAAGAAAGAGATGTAAAATGGGGAACAAACTATGGGAAAATGAGGCACAGGCTTAAAAAGGAAGGTGGATGACTTATTACGGTGACCTTCATGCGCCATAATAAGTGAAATAACCAAAAATAAATAAACACATACTACGGGAGCCAAAGTTACGGCGACAAATATTTGCCGTAACAAATCTTTTAATGTGGGAAAACATTTGCAGCAATGATAACTCACCGCAAATAGAGAAAAATGGTCAGTAGTTGATAATGCCGGCGATGATGTAGATCGTCACATGTTTTAAGCTGGAATTATAAAACAGCTTTTTTCCGGCTACATTTACCTTGCCGGAAATAAAACTAGTCCGAAATACTACTTTTTCTTTGTAGTGTGAATTTTAGTTTGATGTGTACTTTGGAATAAAAAAATACTTTATTACCCATAATTGTTTATATTTTTATCCCTTTTAGATTTATGAAGAAATGAGATTTGGCTAATATAGTTTTTTTTTATGCTAATAGTAACGCTAAATATATGTCCAGTATTTATTTAGCATTCACCATATCGAATGTAATGTTGATCTTTACGCACATACATATAAGGATGGGCACGCACGTCCCCTGAACACGCCTCTCCTCTTTCTATACATGAGTAGATTAGGAAAGACCCTACTTACCATGTCGGATTTCCACCTTATCCAACACTAAAAATTGGTTAATTATGACCCACTTTGTCTTCTTCTAATTAAAGAATCTGTTTTGCTTCTAGTTTATCCGAAAAACAGAGAAAAGAGAAAAACAGAGGAAAAAAAAAAGACAAAGTAGAGAGCCTAGCTACTTGCTTCATTTCTATTATCATGTTACGTGGATATTTTACTGTTCCTCTTCTGCAAATACCACCAAATAAGATGGTTTCGAGGAGAATTTGCATGTCATGAATGGAAACAACTCCATCTTATAAGATTTATGAACCCGGGAAAACTTATAATAGCTAGATTAATATAGACTCATTAATATAAATAAACAAGTTAATAAACCACAAATGGTTTATGTTTTGGTAAGAGAAATAGATAGATTCTGATTATTCTATTATATAAGATGAACTAGGGCCTGTTCATGGTTACATCATTACCCTGCTTACATTATCTATGACATAAAAATCAGGACTTAAATTACCTTCATAATTATAAGAGAACTTACAAACACTGATAACATATATAACAGGACAGCTTAAGGCTTCACTGCACAGGCAGCGTTATATATATATTTGAGTTTATAGGCGTAGGCAACAAGGAGTTTCAACTCAGTTTCAATATCGATATATCCATTATGATCCTCGTCTGCATGACGAAACCCATCCTCAGTTCTAAACCAAGGCCAAAACGCTCCGAGTTTTTTGAAGGCTAACTTCAGCTCCGACCTCGAGAGTTTGCCATCTCCGTTGGTATCGTGGGCCTTGAAAATACTTGTTAACTGCGCTTCAGTGCAGGGAACGTCGACACCCTTACCAGTTTCTTCGTATATTAACGGAGAAATATTTCTAACCATTTTGTTGGCCAACAAGTGGATAAAAACTTGAGGGATTACTTGCTCTATGATGAGGTTTGAAACGCAACCTTATTGCTATTTATAGAGTTTTAGCTACCACTCTTTTTCGATCTTTTCCGGCCGTAAGGTTTTGCACTCAATAAGATTAGTGAGAGTATATACAAATTATTGGGTCTGGTAGGAATTTTAATATTCCTTTCTTCCAACCTTTTGGTCAGGTAGGAGTACTAGTTCTTTTTGTTAGATTCGAATTCCAGTGTGTAGAATATTTTTATCATTAAAAATGGATCCAAATCTGGTAAGCAATTATATTCAATTCTCTGGTCTGGGGCTCTGATATTGTGGGACACAGCTGCAGAATAGCCCCATTGATCATTGTTGGTAATATGTACGTGCAATGGATAAATATCTCCTAGAATCAGGAGTTTCAAGTATATATATATACTATTAATTTTCAGTTAAAAGAGAAATGAAACCTATTACAGGATCATGGTTATGAACAAGAATATATAAATCTATTCATTAATTTTTTTTTTTTAGTCATTCTCTCATCATCCCATGATGTGGTATTTGATAATAGGCTCATAAGTGAAACATAATAAATAGTTTCTAATCATCTAATACTATATTATAGGATCATGATGAGAAATGAAATGATGAATATCATTACTTGATGGGAGGATGATGAAAAAGAAAATAATGTGTAGATTGCTTGATAACTAAATTGCTTGATGGAATCCTCTGAATAAAGATGATGAGAAATGAGATAATGAGTAGCATGCATTGCTCTTTACCAATATGTTAGCCAATAGAAGACTAACTTGTGGCCTCCCATTAGTTTTCCAACTTATGATTGATGGAGAAATCATGTGACGCCCTCAAATTCCTCTTAAAATAAATACGGGAATCGAGGCGTCGGGATGCTGACAACCCGGATCACGCACCCCCAACGTCAAGTGCTAAGTGTGTGAATACGTGACATGCATAAATAAAAGTCGCAGCGGAATAATTAAAGTCAATAACTAAGTACCAGAATTTTTAGAAATATTTTACAAACCAGTTTAACATAAATTCTCCAACAGGAGATTTAATACAGTCATCCGAAAGATAAATTAAACAAATACATATTTATAAAAAGGGAGGAAATAAATTTTTCGAGATAACAATTAATAATAATAACACATCAACGACGGAGCCGTCTCCTCAGGCTCAGCCTCTTCAAAGTCTGTATCAAAAAACTACGACGCCAAAAATGGCATCGCAGGTAAGTGCAACCCAAACAAACTCAAGATAATAAATACATTCATGCAACAATACTATGCATGAACAGGACACCGTATGCATGCGACTTAAAATTATTCTTCTCAAAATTAATAAAATAACCACACACGCCAAAATCTCATTTTGGCCCAAATAAAACTCTAGTAAAATCACCCATCATTTTCCCAGAAAATGATGACCACAAATCCATTAAAACCACAACCATTTTCCAAGAAAATGGTCCACGTAAAACCAATAATTAAAACCGGCCACTTTTCCAGAAAATGGCCTAAACATCCGTTTTATTAACCGTATGCACCATGATCTCCCCTAGGGACCATCCGCACACCCTGGCTTTCATCATCACACCGAAGGTAACGACCACGCATGTGACTTCGGAACGGGCGATGCCTAGCTAACCGCTCCCAGCACGTACCATGACCAGGCATCCCCTAGCTCCCGCTAGCAGAGGAGCCACGGAGTCAACACGAGAGCGTTACCATCCGTCCGATCCCGTCATCGCCCGGCGACGACCCAGGGGACGTCACTCAGTATATTCCGCTCCCGAGTGACCAGAGGAGCTTCACCGGGATAATGCCCCATCCCAGCTTGGGGTCGTGATACACACACACCCGAAACCATAAACACATGAAAACCCAGTTTTCATTTCCAACATATGAATATGCGCGTAAATACATAATGCAGATGACCATACACTAAATAACCAACAACTGATAATTTTAAATAATGAACAAACACAATATCTGTTGATGCCAAAAATATATTTAAATCTTAAAGTTTATTTGGAAAATACTTACAGCGGGTAAAAACGCAAATCCTTGAACAAACGCCAATCCGCAGCGTTCGTAGCAGTCACCGATACGTTAGGCTAAAATGCTCGGTTTGACACCAAAATTTAGGGAAATACTCATTGAAGGGTGGAGAATCTCATGGAGGTGGTGGTGTGGTGGCACAACCACCGGAAGGTGGCGGATCGGGCTCCAAAAAGATAGAAACCCATTTTCGGGTTTGGGGTTGTACCGGGAAGGTGGGGCCGCGGTTGGAAAAACTGAGTTAGGGGGATGACCGGCTGGACAAAGGGAGTCTTTTGGTGGCGGTGGTGAGGCCTACGGTGGCCGGACAACGGCGTGGCGAAGAACAACCCGTTTAAGACCCATTTCGGGTGGAGGGATAACCGGCGGAGATGGGTGGCTTTGGGCGGTGGGTTATGCTCGCTGGAGGGTGGGGAGGCTGCTGGTAGGTCGCCAGTGCCAAGGGGTGGCCGGCGGTGGCCGGAAAATGTAAGGGAAGGCAATAACTCATTTTCGGGTAGGGAGCCGTGTAGGAGCGGTGGGTTGGTCGGAGGTGACACCACCGGTGCCGTTGAACTCGCCTGCATGTGGGGGTGAGGTTGGGCTGGGCGGTGTCGCCGGTGGGTGGCCGACGGTGGTCCTGGGTGGAGGGAGAAGGGACGGGCGAGAGAAGGAAGAGAACAAGGGAGCGGGGTTCGCGGCCTGGGAAGGAGAGGAAGAGAAGAAGAAAAAGAAAAGAAAAGAAAAGAAAAGAAAAAGAGGAAAGGAAAAGAAAAAAAGGAAAAAGAAAAAGAGAAGGGAAAAGAAATAGAATCCACTAGAAGAAAAACACAATAAATTAAATAAAAGCCAGTCGAAAATACTATAATTCAATATCAATAAAACAATATATTTAAAGTCCAACAATAAACTAATTTAATTTAAAGAACAATTTAAATATAAAACACTAATTAATATTAAGAAAGCACATCAAATAAAATCGCATAATAAAATAAAGGAAATTAAATTCCACTCATTTAAAATAATTACCTCACATTTAAATTAATAAAGAAACAACATAACTCAATATTTAATTATAAAAACAACATAAAACTAAAACTTACTAACGAATAACTCAAATAAATATTTTAAACAAATAAAACAAAACCAATAATATTATTAAAATAAATTAAAATAATTAATACCCAGAATAAAATAACGTGTAAAAATACACGTAAATCCGAGATCTCACAAATCAGCTAACAACTTTGAATTTCTAGTTTGTTTTCACAAACCATATTATCATATATCATCTCATCTAATCATTAAAAAAATTTCAAACAAAAGAAAAAATTAATTCAACTTTTTTAAATAAAATTCCAAAATAGAACTTATATTAAAATATAATATTTTATTCAATTTTCATCTCATCTTTTCTGTTTTTAAAAATAGGAAAATCTAAGTACTGATATGGAAATTAAAATAAAGATAGCATTAATTTTAAATAATTACTCTTCATATAAAACAGATTTGTAAGATAGTTATTAAAAGAGTTGCAAGCTTATCAATTTTATCTATTTTATCAATAAAATATTATCTAGTACTAGTGTTTATGGAGATGTGATCAACAAGCAGAAGAACTTGATGAGGGATACTCGCTCTATGATCATGAGGTTTAAAACGCAACCAGCTTAGAACAATATATAGAGTGCTGGCAGCTAGTTAGAACCCATTTTTCTCAATTTGCAAGTTTTCCCAATGCTAATAAAGTAAGATTCTCTAGTCAACATAAAATAAGCGAAAAAAAAATTGCAAATTGATCGGTGAAGCAGAAATTCTAATCCACATTTTATCCAACATTTTCATCAGTCATGGGTGGCTAGCTTTATCATCGAATGCGAACAAGTAATTCCAAATCAAAGTGAACAATTATATTCTTCTCTTTCGGCCCACGATATATTCGGTAGTCAATTCTCGATACGGAGCAAAATATGGGCCTATTTTCATGGCCGGATGCCACTGTGACGACTTAGATTAATTCCTTGATCAGTTGCTACTCTCAAAAATGATTTTGATATTTTTGAAAGAATGCTGTTAATTACCTTGTGATCCGGCTAGATCCACTGCAAGAAATACCACTATTTCCGGCGACATTAATTTACCACAAAAGGTCTCTATTTCACCGCAAATACTTTTTTCCGGTTCAGTTGGCGTCGCCGGTATGGCACGACAATAGTTGAGCCAGGAAAAAAAAATTGCCAGCTCAACTTCGAATCAGCAAGAAAAAGGAATTTTGTGGCAACATTAAGTTGCCGCAAATACATGTATTAAGCGCCGCAAATAGTTAATGCTTGCAAAATAGCCTTTGATGCCAAATAATTATGCCAGTGCAGCGATGTAAATGTCGATATTGTTTTAATGAATTGATATTTTTCTACTTTTTTTTTCTTGAAGAAGCTGAAACTGATTTTTTTTTAAATAAATGCTATACCTGCTTTTCTAATATTAGTTTAATCCATGATACATCAAACCAATTATATTTCGTAATAAGAATACAATATCATGAATTCATTATTGAAATTTATATATAGATGGTTTAAACATCCTTAAAATCATTATACATTAATGAAAAGTGCTCAAATTGAAATTCATGAATTTAGTCTAAGTTAGCATCACACATATATTGATATTGTTTTACAGATGTCCTCCCATCTTCAATATAGGGTAACTAAGATTTTCTAAGCAAGATCTCTGCTCTTTATTACACCAACACGGCCCTATTCCTTCCACCAATCACCATGACCACATTCCTCACGTCAAACTTGATGAAGCCAGTAATCTTGTTGCACTCCAAGTCGAGATTAAAGGTGTCATTCGCCTATCGTAGGTGTTCAGATATGGGATGCCCAAACTGCACAAACCTGACTTTGCAGAGCTTAAACTGCAGAGTAGATGCTTTCGATCAGAAAAATACTAACAGGAAACGTTTAAATCCCATCTTCACCCCCAATAGTTCAAATAAGCTTATGATGCACATACCCATGAAACCCGCAATCATTTCAAATCACTGCCAGTACTCTAACAAAAAATTGAATAAGAGATTAAAGAACTTAAAAAATGGAGAGGATCACCATGGGAAAAAAAAATAAGCACAAAAAATGAAGTAAATTGTCTACATTAGACAAGACTATTAGGATGAGAGTTTTTATACATCAGAATTCCAAATGCAAACTAATCATACCGGATTGGGGAAGCTTTTATTGCTTTCCATGAAGTGTAGCAGAGATCCAGTCTAAGGCAGCTATTAGAATGTCCCTCTCAGTATACGGAGAAACAATAAGAGGAGTAATCGCAACTTGCCCCACCAAGGAGACACAATAATTAGAAACCAAGGAAGATAATGGTAACAACGAAAAAAGACAAAAAGGCATCTAAATCAATTCATTTGTCCAAAACCAATGAAGAATATGGCAACAATATAGCACTTTGGTCATTTCAGTCCTTTCACTCCATAAACTTGAAGAGAAGTCATGATCATAAACTCATATCCTTAAAATGAAAAAAAAAAAAAATTATTTGTCCAAAACCAATGAAGAATGTGGCAACATTATAGCACTTTGGTTATTTTGGTCCTTGGACTCCATAAACCTGAAAAGAAGTCATGATCAAAACTCATATCCTTAACATAATTCCTAATTGATCTGCATTGAGTTGCAAGGAATTGAGAGAATATATTGATGCAGACACATTATCTGCATATGATGGCAAGCTACAAAGCGAGTGGCGAAGAAAAGTGGGATAAAAATAACAAAAAATGAACATAGTTAATTAAATTCCTGGATCATGGAACGTAGACTGTATGATACCATGAAATGGTACTTATCCTGCAAAACCTGTAGAAGAACTACAACAAAGAGAAAGCACCCAAACAAACTTAAGCCCAAAAGAAATAACAAAACCATTTGAGCTGCTAAAAGGGAAGTAGGAACTCTAATTAAAAAGCTAGATTCATTAAACTTACTTATCTCGTGATCCAAATTACTACTTGCCACAGCTGTACTACTCAGTACCTAAATGATATAGAACAAACACATACTCACCTTAAAAAAAAAAAAAACATTCAGTGTAACACTGACTTAACATAAAACAGGCTCAAAATAATATCAAGTGAACATCAACTATGATCATAACAATACTCAGAACATGTATTATTATCATGATAAACTGTAAATCACTTAAAAATCTATCCTAAAAAATGGCATTACAAAAATTTTTCCTTTTAACCTCCCTTCATTTAAATTGGATACCGAGTGTGATCTGAATAGTATTATACTTATATAAAAGAAAATGAGTACGTGCGTATATATCAAAGTGCACATTTTGCACCATACAAATTAACTCGTCCCTAGTTTATAAAGAAACAAAGCATAATCAGATTCTATTTCTAAAATAAATAAATTCACATCCAAACTTCCCTAAATAAAATTTCTGCAACAATAATTTGAAGGAAAAATAGAAAAATGGCATAAAATTTGTGAAAGGGTGTATTATACTTAGCACTTTATGTTTGTTTGGTGACTTGGGGGGCGGGGAGCTGACTTTTTATACTTAAGTTTATATGCATTTACCTCAACTCTCTCTTATATGACCAAGAAAAATATCATAAAAAGGGAATGGAAGTACTTCCAAATGATAATCCTAAATAGTGAGCGTATTGTCTATAATGGATGTTTCATATTATTTTCTAAAACAAAATAAGAAAATACTGATGCATATTTCATATTATTAATTTGGCACATCAAACTACTAATAATTTAATTTTTACTGCTTTTCCCTCCATTTTGGCACATTAAAAAAGATTAGTTTTGGTAAAATAGATGGAATATTCAATAACACATATAGCAGAACAGTTCAATAATGAAACCGAATCTTGAAAGATAAATACCTTGGCAGTATCAATTATCTGGAAAAAAAAAATCCCTAAGAAAATGAAATCTCTCAGTCCTAACTTGTGGTTCTATTGGAACCCAATATTGTAATTGTACTATAAACTAGTTTCCAGCATCCATCCACACTTTCCAAATCTCCTAATTTTTCAAAAGAATCTCATTAAGCTGCATCCAAACACAGACTCTTATTAAGCTGCAGCCAGTAGGGAAAACTTAAGCATAAGAGAAATTATATCATAGATATACACCTTTTTCATTTCCTTATTTGCTCCTAGCCAACAAATGAATGAGAGGAAAAAACAGGTCCAGTGCTCACCTAAAATGCCACTATAGAGAGACCTTCGATCACTTTTGTTTCAAGTCAAACCAGAATTTTGCAAATAATATTGTCATTCTTCATGTTCATCCCAATAAATAAACAAATAAAAGGATTAAGTATCTAAAAAAATGCAAACAGAAACGCAAACTTCAACCCTACAATTCAAAGTTCTATTTTGTCTTCGATTGGTCCCTCTTAAAATAATGAAATGGTAGGAGAACCAAACAAGGCATATGATACGAGAACTAGGCAGAAACAAATGGTCCATATGCTTCCAAATGTGCTTGGCTACTTTTGTTAGCTGTAGTAGACGTTACCATATTCTCTACACCAAATTTAAGAAGGTCTTTACTTGGCCTCCAAATCATCACTTCTCCCGACTTTGAAACATGTGAAATGGAACTAATGAGAAAAAACAGAGGGAAAATCACATGAATGAAATCCTTGAGCAAGTACCTCAACTCAACGCAAACGAAAACTACTACACCGGTGCCAACCACAAGTTTTTCCCTCCCTTTCTTCGACTTTCTCACCAGCAAAACAAACACATTACAAAAACCTTAAATTAAGATTTAATTTAATTCTTTGTATGTGTGATGAGAAGATAACTACATTTAGGCTCAAGGATTTCATATTATAGAGATAAATGTGACACGCGCCGGCAAAACTGGAACATGAAATCACAATCAACCAGTCATGCCCTTAACAACCAGGGACTCACCAGCATCGAGAGGAGGCGTGACAGCACTTGGGCTGAACAGATGGTGTCGATGACGAGAAATAGCTAGCCAATGATGGAGAAGAGATGCAGAGGGTATCGGGGAAGAAAGTGGGAAAAATTAGACGCGGGCAGTGATTTGGGGGTTTTTCTCGTCTTATCAGATTTTAAAACTTATTGAGGCGACTCACAAGTCGCCGCAGTTTAAAAAAAATCAGTTGCCATAATAAAATTCTATTGCTGCAGATGTATTTATGGCACAAAAAGTCGTCTTAACAAGTCTTTTTTTGGCGTTTTTTCATTTTGGACAGATGATTTACGAGCATAAGCTTAAAATTACTATTTCCAGCATTTTTTTTGCCCGTGAGAAATAAGAAGAGCCACAAAAATCCTTTTTTTTTTTTTTTTTGTAATGAGAGACCCACATTAATTAGCTTTTGGGAGTGAGGATTAATAGCTAAAGACATCCGATACTTACCCAATGAAATCAGAATATTTGTATGGTATATATATATATATATATATTGTTTTTCTTGTCATTTTAGTAATGGTGTGTTTGGATTATTGTATTGGATCGTTAAGGATCTAAATCCCTTTATTGAATATGTGATATTAAAAGTTTACATATGAGATTATATTAGAGTACTCATGCTATGTTAGAGTACAAGTACTACTACATGTTAATTATCCTTAGGTTCCATTTCCCACGGTAATTATTAGATCAACTCTAAGTTATAAAAAAGCGAATTGACTATTCTTAATTAGATCTAAGAGAAAAAGAAAGAGTATTTTTAAAAATATAGCTCATCTCTATTGTGCACTTGATTGGTATGGGCAGTTAAGTTGGTTTGGTAGAAATTGATGATCCAGAGCACAGTACCACTTTTAGTCACTAGTAATTAAGTACTATAAGAAATCTGTTTATTTGTAATCAATTATTTCTAGCTAAAATAGTTATTTCCTGTCAAAATAAGTTTGTTTTGATCGTAAATAGTCATTGGACAACGCAAATAATCCGTCATGAATACTTCTTTTTTATATAACAAGTACACCACTTTTACACACTTAAATAAAATTTTCATATTTTGAATATATATTTTTCATGTTTGTTGAATTTTTGATCATGTGTTTGAATAAAAAAAAAAATTATTTTATTACGAGATTGGTTGTATTTTTATCACTTTTAATTTTATGGAGAAATGAGATTTTGCTAAGATAGTTAATTGAAATCTAGTAACGCAAAATATATCATGTCCAGGATCTCTTAAAATTTACCATATTGAATGTAATATAAGAATAGTACATATAAGCTGGATAGGTGTGCACGTCCCTTAAACACACTTTCCCTCCTAATTTTATATCATTAGTTGATTTGGAAAGAGGCACCTATCATGTCGCATCTCCCCACCTTATTCAACACACATTGATCAAATACGTACGACCCACTTTTTCTTCTTCTAAGAATATGTTCTTCTTCTATTTTATCTATCACGCCTTAATGGAAGGTCTAAATTAGTTATAGATACTGCAATTAGAGTCCAAGATTTTAAACTACAAGATTTATACTCCAAAGTTGAAGACTTGTCAATGATATTGCAATTAGAGTTCTATTAAAACCCTATAAGAGCAAAAAATTCTTCTTCCTAAATAATGTGCATGAGAACCCATACATAAGCCTGTAAATGAACCAGTCCATTTGAAATATTGCTTGCTCGATACTCGCTATGCTAAATTCGAACCAAGCTTGACTTGTAAAAAAAAACACAAAAAACTCGATCGTGAAAATAGAAATCCGCTCGATTAGCAAATGACACATATTTTACTAAACTCGACTCAGTTAAGACTTGCTTGTTCATGCTCAACTTGGCTCGTTAGCTCGACTCGTACATAAATCATAGATATGTACAATTTATTTCTATATATTAGTATATATTCTTACATGCACACAGGCACAGGCGCACACACACACACACACACACACACACATATATACATATTAAATTTAATAACATAAGCATAGTTATCTTAAAAATTAAGTATATAAAATATAACCAACTTACTAATTATGTCTAGTCATTTATACCTAAATATTGAGTATAGTTCATAATATTATGTTAGTTAATTAAGTAATTAAGTGAATAATTATAGTATATTTGACGCCACCAACTCCCTCGTACGAAACACGGGAATCAAAGCGTCGGGATACTGACAACTTGGGTTACACACCCCAATAACAAGTGTTAAGTGTGTGTACAAAGCGACAGTGTAAAATTAAAAAGCATAGCGGACAAGTTAAGTCAATTACTAAATACAAGAATTTTAAAATAATACAAATCAGTTTTACTCAAATTCTTAAATATGAGATTTAATACAGTCATCCGAAACTCAAATCATAAAAATACATATTTATCAAAAGGGGAAAACATTCCCAAGATAATAAATTATAACAAAATTATTTCAACGACGGAGCCATCTCCTTAAACTCAGCCTCCTCGACCTCTGTATAAAAAATATACGATACCTAAAATGGCACTACAGGTAACTAAAATCTAAACAAGCCACAAGATATAAATATATTCATGCAACAACAAAATGCATGAACATGATACCATATGCATGAAACTCAAAAACCATCTTTCTCAAAACAAATAGTTTCACTCACATCAAAATCTCATTTTGGTCCAACATAAATCCATTAAAAAAATTAACCATTTTCCCAAAAAATGGTTCACATAAATCTAATAATCAAAATCCGCAGTTTTTCCAGAAAATAGCTCACATAACCAAACGACACTGTAGGTGGGATTCTACCACCATCCCTACTTACCACCATCCCTACAGTATCACTTGTAATAACCCAAATTTTTTTAAGATAAAACATTTACTTGAAAACATTTTAAAAGGATTTATTGGAATGATATTTTTTCCATGAAAATATGATTTGAGGCTTAGATACATTTGAAAAAAAAATTTGGATTGACCTTTGGGAATTTTAGCAAGGTGTCAACTAGAGAAATTCAATTTGGACCTAGAAAGAGATAATGTTTCGAAATTTGAGGAAAAATTCAAAGGGAAGTGATAGAACAAAACATCAAACACCTGGTGTGCCAAAACGAGTTCTCAAGTTGATCCGTTGGGTTTTGGTGTAATACGTATAACTCCTTCATATGAGGTCAGAATTAGGTGATTTTAATTCTTATAGAACCTTAAGAGGCGGAGCTAGAACTTTCATGTTTTAGGATTTTGAATATAAGGAATGGATCAAGGACTAAATCTAGTGTGAAATGGACGGATAGGAATGGGAGTCAACTGGTAACAGACTTAGATGAGTTGTCTTATGATCAGCCATGTGACGAAAATTGTGATTGACTATCAATTTTTCTAAGGTCTTGACATATATGGAAATATGTGGCAAGTTGATAAGAACTGATCTAGAAGCCTTGGTGGGTAAGAAAATAAAGAAAATAAATGGAGAACTCGGATTGGATGTTCTCGGGTGAGTTTTGACATGTTTTGGTAAATTAATCATATCTCTCTCATTTGATCTCGGAATAATGTGAGATCCCAGATTTACGTGTATTTTTACATATTATTTTATTCTCGGTGTTAATTATTTTAATTTATTTTAAAAATATTATTGGTTGTGTTTTATTTGTTTAAAATATTTATTTGATCTATTAGTTAGTTAATATCAGTTTTACGTTGTTTTATATTTATATTGAGTTACATTGCTTTTCTTATTTATTTTAGTATGAGATAATTATTTTAATGATTGGACCTAAATTCATTTATTTTATTATGTGATTTATTTGTTGTGCTTTTTCTAGTTGGACTTCTTTTTCTTTTCCCTTTTTCTTTTTCTTTCTTTTCCTTTTTCTTTCCTTTTCTTTTTCCCTTCATTTTCGGCCCCAGCCCGTGCGTCCCCTGCCTCTCCCTCTCATCTCTCGCCCGTTTCTCCCTCCTCCCCCAGCGCTGCCATCGGCCACCCTCCAGCTACACCGCCCAGCCTAACCTTACCCCCACATGCCGACGAGTCCAATGGTACCGGTGATGTCATCTCTTGCCACCCCACCTCCCTCCGGCAAGCTGAAACCCAAAATGGGTTTTGTGGTTTCTCTTGCGTTTTTTGGCCACCTCCGACCACCCATGACGCCGGCGACCTACCAGCAGCCTTCCCTCACTACGGCGAGCATAACCCACTGTCTAGAGCCACCCAGTTTCGCCATTTCCTCCTCCACCCGAAATGGGTCCTTAAATGAGTCTATCCTCACCGCGCCACCGTCCGACTGCCGTGTGTCTCACCTCCGCCACCAAAATACTCCCTTTGCTCAGCCAACCATCCCCCTAGCTCAGCTTCCCCATTCGTGGCCCCACCTTCCCTATACAACCCCAAAACTCGAAAATGGGTTTCCACCCATTTTGAGCCCGATATACCATCTTCTGGTAGTTGTACTGCCACACCACCACCTGCATGAGATTTCCCACATTCCAATGAGTATTTTCCTAAATTTTTGTGTCAAACCGAATACTCTAGCCTAACGTACAAGTGACCACTAGGAACGCTGCAGATTGGTGTTTGCTCAGAAATCCATGTTTTTACTCGCTGTAAGTATTTTCCAAATAAACTTTAAGATTTAAATATATTTTTGGCATCAACAAGTATTGTATTTAGTTATTGTTGGAATTTATTAATTGTTGGCTATTTGGTGCATGGTCGTCTGCATTGTGTATTTACGCGCATATTCATGTGTTGGAAATGAAAACTGGGTTTTCATTGTGTTTATGGTTTTCGGGTGCGTGTGTATCACAACTCCAAGCCGGGATGGTGCATTATCCCGGTAGAGCTCCTCTGGTCACTCGGTAGAGGAATATACTGAGTGACGTCTCTTGGGTTGTCGTCGGGTGATGACGGGATTGGACGGGATGGTAACACTCTCATGCCGACTCCGTGGCTCCTATGTTGGCGGGGCTAGGGGATGCCTGGTCATGGTACGTGCTGGGCGCGGTTAGCTAGGCATCGCCCGTTCCGAAGTCACATGCGTGGTCGTTACCTTCGGTGTGATGATGAAAACCAGGGTGTGCGGATGGTTCCTAGGGGAGATCATGGTGCATACAGTTAATAAAATGGATGCTTAGGCCATTTTCTGGAAAAGTAGCCAGTTTTATTTATTGGTTTTATGTGAGCCATTTTCTGGGAAAATAGTTGTGGTTTTAATGGATTTATAGACATCATTTTCTGGAAAAATGATGGATGATTTTATTGGAGTTTTATTTTGGGCTAAATTAGGATTTTGGCATATGTGGTTATTTTATTTATTTTGAGGAAGATGATTTTAAGCTTCATGCATACGGTGTCCTCTTCATGTGTGAGGTTGTTGTTGTGCATGAATATATTTTATATCTTGTGGTTTGTTTGGGTTATACTTACCTGCGATGCCATGTTTGGCATCGTAGATTTTCGATGCAGATGTCGAGGAGGCTAAACTTAAGGAGGCGGCTTCGTTGTTAGAACATTTACTTATAATTTGTTATATTGGGAAGTATTTTTCCATTTTTATAAATATGTATTTGTATAATTTGTATTTCGGATGACTGTATTAAATCTCATGTTGAAGAATTTATGTTAAGCTGGTTTGTAAAATAACTCTAAAAATTCTGGTACTTAGTTGTCGACTTAATTTATCCACTACTTTTACTTATGTATATCACGTGTTCACGCACTTAGCACTTGATGTTGGAGGTGTGTGACCCGTGTTGTAAGCATCCCGACACCTTGATTCTCGTATGTATTTTAAGGAAAATTTGGGGGCGTCACAAATAATGTGACTAAAAATCATATAGATCACTAAGAAGATTATCTAAACTTTAATGTTTTGAGTTTTTGTATAATCGCAATAGATCAATGACTTATTGGGCCAATAAGTGATCAGATCTAAAAAGGGCAGAATTGGAACCCGAATTGGATTATCTCCACCGCCTTGGATAAGAGACAAGATCTAATTGGATTTTTTATGCTTCTGAACATTTAGACAGGTGTAAGGAACAGGTGAATAAATGGGGTAGATCCCTTAGGAATGTTGAGGACACTTGGAGGGCCAAAGAACCGGACTTGCATCCCTTGAAGATTACTGATGGTATTATTTTGTTTCCATCTCCATGTGTTGGCATCTCTTAAGCCATTGATCAATATAATTTTAGAGGAGGATTAAATTCAACCATGAGATGAGGAATTAGGAACAACTAAGCCTAAATTAAGGGTATGATGATAGCTAAGTAGGAAGGGAACTCAACACACACACGGCAAGGACTCTAGCCGATTTCCTCAAAGCTTTTTCACCCCTAACCCCATACATGTTGCCCAATTCACCTATATATATGTGTAATATGTACCTCAAGCCCCCTTTTAGAAAAACCAGTCGGCCATAGTGAGAAAATATTCAAGAAAACACACAAAAACCTCATTACATCACCTAAGTACCAAAAGAAAGCTAATTCAGGGCATTGTAGAAGAAGTGGTGCAAAACTTATCCTAAGCATCAATTCAAGTTTGGAAAAAATTTATAACTACATATATTAACTCGATCTTGGCATAGAATAAGTAGTTTGATAATTAGATTATGTTTGATATTTATTTGAGCTTAAGTATTGTTTGTGTTAAATTGAAAGCTATTGAATTTTAGAGTGGTATTTGTTATGTAAAAATGCTAAGAGAAATTGTAGGATCTTAGAAATATATTTTATGACAATATATTAAGAGGATTATGTGAAAATATGAGGTCTGGATTTGTTAAAAAATGATAAACCAATTCTAGAAAATTTCGGGCTTAATAGGGGTATTATTGGCAGATTCGACATCCTTTAGTAAATCGGACATAACTTGTTAGTTTGATATCAGATTTGAATGATTCAAGAGGCTATGGAAATCTAAGAGATATATCTACAACTTTTAGGTTATGCATTTTAAAATATAAGGATTAAATCAAGGAAAAAATTGGGATTGAAGTGGCAGATCTGAGTTTACCATAGTAAGCATTATTCGTTAAGTTTTGACATTACGAATTGATGTGACGTAAATGCATGTACATGTGATGTATTCTAATATGAAATATTCTCATATGTTATAAGGTTTATAAGGACATGAAATATACATGTCATAAGTTTAAGGTTATGTTACATTACATTTCGTCATATATAAGTATCATCATAAGTCATGACAAACATTAAACAAATAAGAAAGGATTTATAAGTAAAGATTTATAAGAACAAGAATTTTAAGATAAGAATGAAAAGCCCATACATGAAAAAGGTTTTTCAGTGTAAGTCCACATAAGAGATAAGTCAAAGTCATGCATGAGTCATATAAAGCATGCTATAAATGCACATTCCGGTTGTCTGGCCTGTATATGATTATTTTATTATGTCTGTACTCTTATTAAGTTATGTATATACTTACTGAGATTTCTCTGGAAATCTCATTCTTGTATGTTTCTTTTTTTTGGAAATTGATTTTGCTACAAGGATGGATAACAGTCATGGGCTAGGTTCCAGTTGCTTGAGAGACCCGGAGAAATCCTGAGGGGTCCTTGGAGTACTCTCTCTCTTTCTGTAAAAGTGTTTGACCAATTGGTAGTAGTAGGGGCCAGTATCGACATGTAAAGGGAAAAAATTGTGATTTTGATAAATTTGTATATTGACTAAGAAAACTAACTGGGTTATGCATGTAAAGAGATGATGTTATTTTAAGAATGAATGATATGAATAATTGTGATTTTTATGCCACCATTGGATCACTAGAAATTAATTTTATTCAGAACTTTTCTGCTGCGATTTGCATTAAATTTCGATAAGTATGGAGGTGAGTAGCCAAGTGTTACTTATCTTGACACTCCGATTTACGTTAAATCCCAGAAGTAAATTAGGGGCGTCACATCACTCATACAAAACCATTGATCCACAAAACTATTTTATTAACCATATGTACCATGGTCTCCCCTAGGGACCATCCGCACACCCTGACTCTCATCACCACATCGTAGGTAACGACCACACATGTGACTTTGGCTACCCGCACCCAGCATCTTCTAGCTCCCACCAGCAAAGGAGCCACAGAGTCGGCACGAGAATATTACCATCTTGTCTGATCCCATTGTCGCTAAGTGATTACACCCAAAGAATAACATGGTAATTGTAGTGTAACTTTGGGGTGTCGATTCCATATAAAGACAATTAAAAGAATAGTAAAATAGCAAAGAAACAAAAAAAAAATTATCAACTGATTAATAAAAAAATTAAAATTGATTTTAAATGAAATTAAAATTAAACAAAGTAATTAACGGGAAAAGTAATCAAAGTTGATGAACAGTAAGTGTCGAGAATCCCTTGCACATATCTGATATTTTGATTATTCTTAATTCATTGATAATTCAATTGAGAATTGAATTCCGTAATTCTCAATCGGAAGATATAAAATTATAAAACAAAAATTAAATCAAATGTAACTTTTTGAAAAAACACTCATCACTTTTAAATTACGCAAATTGATATTAACATGGAGAAAACCAACGACGACAATATACTTAGGGAGTGATATTGCAGCAGAGAATTAAATCAATATAAATAATCAATGGATCCAAATACAATCACAGATCTAACCATTCAATAGAAAAAGTATAACTGAATTTATAAACAGAATAAACTTTACGATTGTTTGAAAAAGAACACATTAATAATATATTGAGAACAATTAAACAAAAGAGTCTTAATAAATTAAAATCAAATACATAAATTAAAAATACCATCTAGTGTGCAAGTTCATCCCTAATCCTATATAAGAATTTAATTACCCATACACATGATGGACAATAAAATTCTCAGAAGGAAAAACACATAGTCGGCCATGAAGAAAAGATCACGTTCCCGTCGGTGCGGCTTAAAACGTCCCAGTTCTTTTTTTCTCCAAGTGGCGCTCGTCTATATATATATATATATATAAACATATGCGGCCCTCAATTGTATTCCTAATCATAGTTTTAAATTTCAGCCTGTACCGGCCGTACCGGTCATGTGTACCGGCCTGTATCGGATTTCAATTTTTTTTTTTTCATTTCTTACTATTTTTTATCCTAATTTAAACTAGATTATTTACATATATATTTATATATATAATTTATTCATATATTGACTATTAATTTTAAATATAATTTATATATGTATTTATATATATATATAATTTTTTTATGTATAAATTATTCCGAAACGGTACACGAAACGGTAACAGTACTAAAATATTTCGTTCTAGTGCCTTGACTGGTACGCCCACTAGTACAGTATTCAAAACATTGTTCCTAATTTCCGCGTAATCTTTAGATGCAAGTGGGCCATGGTTAATAATTGAAGAATCGTGTATTATTCCAAGCCTTCATGCGGCTTTGAAGTGGTGGGCCCATGGTGATGAATTGAAGCCTAATGTTGAGTTGTAAGTCCAAGCCAGATTGCTTTGTATTATGAGGGCCCAATTGAAAGGTGTTATGCATGATCTCTCCAATAGGCCTGCTATGTAAAAGACGTGTTTGAGTTAAATTGTATGTGGCCACTTGCTTATATTTGAATTGCCATGCATGCAGTCGAATGTGTTCACAGTTGAAGAGACGCAGCCCATCAGTCTTTTTCACTCCTTCGTACACCAACAAAGCAATAAATAAAATAAATAAATAAAAATAAAATAAAATAAAGTAAAATAAAATAAAAATAAAAGAAGACAAATAGTGCTTAAAGACATCTCAATGTAAATAGAAATCTAATTCAATAAAATAAGTGAAATTTAATTATTTATATTTTCATTATTTGAAATTTAATAAAATTAAGATATTTAAAGTGTACTTTCACACACTCATCACCCAGCGACAACCTAGGAGACATCACTCAATAATTCTGCTCCCGAGTGACCACAGGAGTTCTATCGGGATAATGCCCCATCCCGGTTTTGGGTCGTGATACACATGCACCCTAAACCCATTAACACATGAAAAACCAGTTTTCAAATCCAACACATGAACATGCGTGCAATTACATAATGCAATATTTACGACAATACACAAAAAGATAACCGACCACCAACAAATCTCAACATCAACCAATCACACTACAACATTTTTGTATATTTGCCACAATTTTTTTATCTGCGGTAAAAATATTGCCATAAATAGCATGTTTTATTCACAACATTGACGTTTCTGAAATTGAGTGTTAGATTTGTCGCATTTGGTGCGATTTATCGGCAAAAATGTGATGCCGGTATTAAGATGGCCGAGTTAAATCATTTGCCATGCTTTTCTTACATCTATTATAACGATATATTTTGCCGAAATTATTATTTCCTTCGTATTGTTATACACCCAGGGGCGGACCTACCCCTGGTCTAGGGGGGGCTACCGCCCCCCCCCCCCCCCCAACTTTTTAAAAAATTAACATAATATATAAATATACATAATTTTTTTATATAATTAAAATTTCTATACCAATTTATTAAAAAATAAAAAATTTACCCCCCCAAATTCTTGAACCTCTAAAAATTTTATTAAAATTATTTTTTCAAATTTTAATACTTACCTAATCTCACTCTAAATTTTTATTTTAGTAACGGTTGACACCCAAATTGTCTTTCCCACTTTAGCTTGATGTGCTGATACAATTAAATTTTTAAGATATGTTTAGATTATCTAAACTATGTAGATGACTAGAAATATGAATTTTTTACATATCATTTACTAATTTATATTGAGAAAAAATTTTCAATAATTTCACTTTAGAAATAATAATAAATGAAATTTATTTTATGAAAGATCATTGTTGAGCTTAATTTGTAGGAGAAATCTTAAGTTCATTTTTTTTTTTTTTTGTAATGGGCTCTAACAAATTGCAAAAATTAAAAAAAAATGATTTATAAACATGTATTTTTACATATAATTTTATAACATATGATTATTGTTTTTATATATAATCACGCATAAATAAAAAACTTATATTCACATGTACTACATATTTTGTCAATCGCCCCCCCAAATATCAAATCCTAGTTCCGCCCCTGTATACACCACTTTTGCTTGAGAAGAACTTTTGCCGATAAATATGGGCTATATAAATAGGTCCCACGAAAACTGTGTCTTTCTCCCGAAACCCGCGCGTCTTTCTCTACTCCTCGCACGAAACCCATTCCTATTCCACGCCGATCTCTACTCCACTCCTCGCACGAAACTCCACTCCACTCCACTTCTAGGACCAGACCTGAGAGCAACCCTCGTCTTTCTCCACTCCACCCCACTCCACGCCACTCCTCGGACCAGACCTGAGAGATACCTATTCCTATTTCTCTCGAAAATCTTGATCTTCCTCACCGATTCGTAGCAGCTTGGGAGATGCGATCAATATAAGTGACTGGGGCTAATTATTCGGGAATTTTCTACAGCTAAGGCTAAAAAATAGAAGTTTAGAGTGCTTGTGCTGTGACTAGCCAAGAAGAGTGGTTAGAATCGATGTGCATGGTATAAATTTCATTTTTTTTTTCCTAGTTATGCCCCTGTTTTTCAATTTACCGAAACTCTGTTTCCAGTTTTGCAAAGATTTCTGATTAGGGGGAAAGCCCAGGTTTTCGTGATGTTATTCTTGGATTTATACCCCAATAATAGTGCATATGCATTTTATTACCGGTTAGATGTTACTTTGGGGTTTAGTTCGAATTGAATCTTATCGTGCTTAATTTGGTTGATTTATTTTTCGCTCTAGGGTTTCTTTTTTGACAGACTTGTGTGGGCATTTCCATGATTTTCAGGTCTTTAGTGAATCAAAAATTGGAAATTTAGTGTTAGAGAATATTTCTCAACCTCAGAAAAGCAAGAGGTTTAAAACTTTGAATTACCATTGATCAATTTTTGTTTTCTTAATTTATCTAGTTGAATATATTCTGTTTGAGTAGATGCTGAATGCATCTTTGTGTCAGTTCCAGATAACAATTGGCAACAAGTAGCGGCACTACAAGTTGTTGTGAAAAGACATAGGTGTGATATCACTCATAAAGCTGTATTCAGTAGATGGAAACTTGTTCACCGTGAAGATTGGTATGCCCTAAACTTCTTCCTTGTTACTTAAGCAGTATCTGGTTGATACACTATCCTTTATTACCCAAATCTACACCAGATTTTTATCCTCTCTAATTCAGTGGCAAAATATGTGCTGCTTCATGAATTTAAAGTGTTATCCATTAACATGGGAACTTTGCTTCATAAATTCTAAATATATTTTAAGCTGTCCTAAATATGAATAGTATAATGTTATTTAGACATTTCATGTTGCGGCAATTTTTGAGATATGTTGTAGTGTGAATTCGAGAAAGTTGGGATTTAAAGGTTTTGCTTCTATTATATACGAGAGTTGTTGAATATTTTTATATAATAAATTTGTGATTAAAATATTTCTCATTATATATATATATCAATTTCAAACAACTTTGGAAAAGACAAATAGTCACATGTTGGTTAGCCAAAGAATTTCTCTCTCTCTCTCTCTCTATATATATATGTGTGTGTGTGTGTGTGGCCAAAGAATTTCCCTGCTCCAATCACTCTCCTCTTCAAAGTTTGCCAAAAATTTCGCCAATCCTACATCACACATGAGAAAACCCACACCCACTCAGCTGGTTGATTATTCCATGTCTTTGGTTGGAAGTTTTTTTCTATTCTACTCGATTGGTACCAAGCGATATATATATATATATATGTATATATACATGTGCGCGTGCACGTATAAGACATATTTAATTCCTTAAATTCTTTAGCCTTAGATCAAGTGTCTGAGAGGGTTTGAGACTTTGAGTTATATTGGATTAATATGTACCCAAACTGGGGGGTGTCTGATCTTTGGGTTGTGCTTTATATATCTTGACCCTTGAATTGGAGTTTGGAATGAAGTTTGTAATGTTATTAACTAAGCTTGTATTTTTCTGTCTAGGTATAAATTACATAATGATATATCTTGATTGTAATATGCAGGACAATGATTTAATAATATTCTTAATATATACTGTTGTAGAGATGATAAGATTATTATCAATAACAACCTCTGCCCCTTTTTGTTTTTTGAAATAAGGAGGATTATAGTAACTAAAGATAAGATGTTCTATTTGAACAAAAATATGGCTGCTGGCCTTCTTATGGAACTTAAGATAAGATGTTCTATTTGAGGCTAGAGCTCCTTAATATGCATGCATTCACTACTGATTCTATCACTTATGATCCTGAATCTAATCCATCTCTCCCAACAGATAACATCTGAATCAAACCCAGTAACTAAATAATATCACGACTAAGTAGCATTATAACCAGCCTAGATCAACATTGCAGCAACCTCAATGACTCTACCTTAAGTACCTAATTTCTTATATAGCCTACAAAAATTTCGAACATTGGCACCATTGTGTACACATGTCACAATCATGCTATCACCTCCATCAATTGGGGATCATAAAGTTGGATCACCCGTGATGGGAACCTTCAAACCATGCATCGATCGATCGATCGATCATTAATTAATTAATGGATTCCAATTTCCAAATTTGCAATTAAACTATATATTGGCACATACACATACACACATACACACATTTAATTAGTATTGGCTGTGTAGACTTAATTATTTTAGGATGCAATATACATTCCCAATAATTAAGGAGTACTTTCTTTAGAGATATGTTTTTCAAGAGGGTAAATACAAAGTTTTATACAAAGTACTCCCATTTAATTAGCATCCAGGCATGCACATGAACAATTAAGTATTATTTAACTGAAATTAGTATATATATATATATATCCTGAAAAATTGTTAACCTATTTATATATGCTCTTGTAGTTCCAAACAAAATATAGAGCACAATATATATACTTTTAACCCTAAATTAATAATTGCACTGCCTTTATAATGATGAATAGAGTAAGTACTTGATATATAATCAAGTTATATATATATATAGATATTTGCTCTATGGTTTAAAAGGTGAGTTTTCCTTGCTTTATAGTTATCTTGCATGACTTAAGTTGATAGGAATATATTATAGGTTCTTGCTGATCACTTTGCATTGAAGAAAAAATCGCATTAATGATACCAATCCCAAATACTATATATGCCTATTTCAACTTTCTGAAATAACAAAAGATGCTTGGAAATTATCAGATTTGATGAATGGTACTTTACCAGCTAGCTCTGAATAATAAATATTATATATATATATATATATTTATATATAATATATGCGTCGTGTGACTGAATTTGGACAAGATATATGGTTCCTATACATACAGAGCAACTAGCTACCATTGCAGATCTCAAAACTTATTGCTTTGCTGGACCAATATAAAAAAGATAAAAAAAAAAGGGAAAAAAATCCCTTCTTTTATAACTTCGCAATATGTAGCATAGTTAAGAAAATTTACTAGTCTGTACAATATTCATCGATGTGATGATCTGGCTGCTTTCCCATTGTATATATATATATATATATATATTTTTTTTTTTTTGTCTGTCATGCATATATATACACACACACCCACACACCCAGACATTGATTCCAACTTTTGTCAAAAACTTGTTTATATATTTGAGTACTTATTCCTCTTCAATGTGTATGCATAAAATAAAGTAGTACTGCCTTCTGGCCCCACTTTCACCTTCAGAGTTTTGAAGGTATTCGGAATAATATTGTTGTGAATTATTTAGTCTTGTTTGATTGCTCCTATATATCAAGTGGTATTCTCTTTCTCTCAAATAAGAAGTGGGAAAACTTTAATTTCCTTAGAGGTGTTGCGTTGATCTATATTTAGAGAATATATATATAATATATATATTCATTACTGACCATATAAAAAAAATAGTACAAGAGGCTGTATAGTATACTACTGCATTCTGTATCATGTATATATTAAAGTAAATGACATGATTTGGTGTTTATTCTGAGAAAAGTTATACATAAATGGAAGTGGCACAAATGCATCCTAATCATGATTATTCATCCATGCATGATGTACTCAAGAAACAATCCTAATTTGGGTTTCTTGAACAGTGGTTTGATCTATGATATAATTGAGTACAGTCAATAGTACTACTGCTTGAATATTTTTTATAACAGAATGTCTATATATACTCATGATCGAGCCAAACAATCCTAATAAATACCACAGTAATTGCTTTTGATTACCATTTCAGAATCCTGTTAAAATATCTAAGTGGCCTACTTGTGTGCTGCAATGCATATAAGTTTTGACATAGTTAGCCCTATAGTTATGAAACTACTAACGTATCTATGATTGTATTTACCCTCTTGGTCACATTGTTTTGTGTAACATATTGATATGGACACACACACAAAAAAAATGTGACTTATCTAGACTTCATTTTGTTCACATGCGTGATTATAACCTCAATATCTTATTATCACGAAAAGTTTCCCCAATATATAGCTTTCTTTCAGTGTTATTGTGTTCTGAACTCATTTTTCAAACTGATTATTTCCCTATCAGTTTTGTTGTTGTGTTGCTTACTCATGTTAATGATCAATGATATTTCTCCTTTGTTTAGAAAATATATTGTTTTGACTCTAAAACTATATAAGCCCCCACCGGTTGAATTGAATCCCACTTTCTTCATTGTATTTTAAATTTACATACTTTCATTTGTACTAATTAACTAATACAAACTATTTATACTATTTTCAGTGTTCGAGATACATGAAAGATTGATGGGGCTGACTGTGTCTGGGTATAAGAGATCATGGGGGTTTCTAACATTTGGTAAGTTTTCAGTTCCAATTGCGACTATTTCAGGGTGATGTAGTGTTTTCTTCCAAACGTACATTAACGTGTAAATTGTACAAGAGAACACAACCAATATAACTGCTTTCCCAAATGTTTTACTGATGCTTTATTTGTTTTGCTACTTCTGTTATTTCATGTATTATTTATGTTTCATATCTTCTTCTGTTTTTTTTTTATACTGTGTGGCATTGGTTTTGTTTTATTGTTTATTGTTTTTTTTTTTTGTTGTTGCTTTTTCTTCTTGAGTTTTGTTTTTTTTTTCCTTCATTGAATTTTGTTTTTGGGTTCCCTATGTACTGGTACTTTCTTTTTCTTGTTTGGAAGAAAGTTTGTTTCCCCACAACTTGCCATGTAGAGGATCTTGTCTACATGGCAAGTTTTAGTAGTCTGAATGTTAATCAGCTATGGGTTAGAACCTATAGGTTCAAGTAGCACAACTAAGATTATCTGCTTTCCCAAGTGTTTTTCTTATATTTTATTTGTTTTGTTTATCTTCTTTTTTTAATGTGTTATTTATGTTTATGGTCTTCCTTTTTTTTCGTGTGTGGCATTGGGTTTGTTTTGTTTTATTGTTTCTTTTTATTTTTTTATTTGTTTGGTTTCTTTGTTTTCTTTTGCTTTTGCTTTTGTTTTGTTTTTTTATATCTTTTTTGGTTTCTATATTTGGTTTCCCTATGTACTTGTACATTCTTTACCTTGCTTTTGTTGGATGGTTGCTTCTCCATCACTTGCCATGTAGAGTGTTATTATTTGGTAAAAGATATCATGATACACTCATAGGCAAATATTCGTTTTACTAACCTTTTGTAAGTTTTCAGATCCAATTGACTACTAATTCTCGATGAAGTAGAGTTTTATTTCATTTGGTTAGCATTCACGCGTAAAAATATTTGGGTTTACTAACACAACCATGTTAAGATGCTTTAACAAATGTTTTATTAGCTGCGTTGTTTGTTTTGTTTCTTCTATTTTTTCAAGTGTTATTTTGGAGAGGCGTTTCTTATCTATATTTTTTGAGGGTGTGGCTTTTGTTTTGTTTTGTTTTGTTTTATTGTTTTATGTTTTTTCCTTTGTTTTTTTTTTTTTGTTTTCTTTGACTTCTTTAGTTATCTTTTGGTTTTTTTTTTTCTGCGGTTTCTATTTTGGGTTTCCCTATGTACTAGTACATTTTTTTTTATTGTCTGCAAGAATGTTTGCTTCCCCACAACTTGCCATCTAGATTGCAATTTGTTGAAGATTTAAGGCATTACCATTCATAACAAACAAACCCATCTTTTGGAACAGTACATGTTTTCTCTCATAGGTGCATTATTTATACAAGGTAAAATAGGAAACTCATAGTAACAATGTATTAATCTGAGTTTAATATATTTTGCTGCTATTATAAGTAAACTCGTTTCCTAAAAGGCTTCAAATACCTACACTCTCATATGATGTTTGTAAACTCATAAATTCATCCAAATCCTGGTGACTCCCAATTGCCAGTTAAAAACAAACTGCCTACTTGCTATTAGTGTGAGAATATTTTTGACTAGCATTGCATGTAGACCTGTTGACCCAATCTTCTATGAGCCACTCATCTGCACCAGCAGCAAGGGTTATACTAATGATGCAGTTTGGCACAAAAGTTTCAACTTCTGAATGCTTTCAAGCCTCCCCTTGGATGATTAAATAATTAATATGAAAATTATAGCTAATGACTAGCAGAAAATGGATAAAGAATATAGTTGTCATGAAATTCTCTCCAAAAGTTACTGCTGACCTATTAAGTTTTCCTTCCAAATAAATCTGATTTTGTTTTTGTGTTTCCATTGATTTTTATACTGCTTTGTGTATGTGCAATTTTTTGGGTGTGGTTTAATAGTTTCTATTTGCCTACTGTTTCCACTCAATACTTTGCATAATCCACTTGTTGGTGGATTACGGTTGTGTAATGCATGCCATATAAAATACAACCTTTTGTATTTAAACGTGATGATATTACTTTGCAATGCATATGCTACATGTTTGGACTGACTTCTTTCATGTTAAAGCCCTTCCTCCAGTTATTTGGAGTATATTTTTAAAATACGCAGTAGTGATGCAATATCCAAAGAACTAACGAATCTACGTCAATTACAGTGCATTGACAATGTCTGCCAATAATCATTTATGATCAAACCATTTCCTTGAAGCTATCTCTAGACTCAGCATGAATGCTTCTATTGGCCACTCAATAAATTTTAATTTGTTCTATGGATTTCCTTTTCTTATAAGTATTAACATATCAACGTCCACTATAAATTTGCGTCAACCTAAGTAAACAACATTTATTGCTTTAAAACTGGGTCCACACATGCTACTTTCCAAACAAACATGATTGGTTGCAAATAGTCAAGGCGTTAAATCTCAAGGTGGTTACTCCAAAGACCAAATTTATCGTTTATTATTTATTTTCTTACTTATATTTTTGATATTTTTTTTTATTCATTTGATGTTATTTATTCATTCTAGTGATACCTAACAACATTACTTCACAAACAATTCCAATGCCTCAAGGTGGTATATATATTTCAAAGACATAATTTATGTTTATTTATTTGCTTATTTATATATCTTAGATTTCATTCATTTGATGTTATCTATTCGTTCTAGTGATACTCAGAGTATTTGTTTGGTGGGTTTTTGCCCACTGAAAGTGGCAATTGGGGTTTTTTGAATAGTGAAATATCAGGGCATTTATCGCTATTCCTAGCTCTCGCCCCTCGGTGCTTCGATGAGAGGGATTTCCTAATATTTTGTAAGTTTTCAGCTCCAATTGCTACTAATTCAGGGTGATATTTAGTCTTTTTTTGGACGTATATAAGCGTGTAAAAAATTTTCAAGTAACGCAATCAAAATTATGTACTTTCCCAAGTATTTTTCTTATACTTTATTTGTTTTGTTTCTTCTGTTTTTTAAATGTATTATTTATGTTTATGTTTTTTTTTTTTTCGTGTGTGGCATTGGGTATGTTTTGTTTTGTTTTATTGTTTATTGTTTCTTTTTCAATTTTTGTTTGGTTTCTTTGTCTTCTTTTGTTTTTGTGGTGTTTTTTATTTCCTTATTGGTTTTTGTATTTGGTTTCCCTATGTACTTGTACATTCCTTTCCTTGCTTTTGTTGGATGGTTGCTTCTCCATAACTTTCCATGTATAAGATCTTGTCTAGAATGATGTTTTGGTAGTAATTGGTGGTTATTATTTGGTAAAAGAGACCATGATACAGTCCTAGGTAAATAGAAGTGTGTACTAACAGTCGAATGCAATTGCTACTAATTCTCGATGAAGGAGTGTTTCTTTTTTTTGGCTGTGCATTCACGTGTAAAAATATTTGGGGGTACTAACACAACCAAAATAATACGCTTGAACAAATGTTTGTTTGATGCATTCTTTGTTTTGTTTTTTCACGTATTATTTAGGAGGGGCGTTTCTCATATGTTTTTTATTTTTAGTGTGTGGCATTTGTTTTGTTTTGTTTTGTTTTATAGTTTTATGTTTTTTCTTTTGGTTTTTTTTCCCATTAGCTTCTGTCTTCTTTAGTTTAGTTTAGTTTTTTCTTTTTCTTCAGTGGCTTCTGTTTTGGGTTTCCTTATGTACTGGTACATTCTTTTTATTATAATCACCAAGACTGCCTACACATATATATAGAAATGGTAAGCACATCTAAAATGGTTCTTCATTTTAAGTGGCATATGAAGACTGTTTTTGGATTAGGTTTTTAATTGGTCACTAGATTTTTGTATATCAATGAGTAAACTGTTTGTTTGCTACGTTTACCCTTTACTAAGTCAATCCTCTGGCTTAACTAATGATGGCACCGCCTTTTTTGTGTCAGTGTAACTATTCAGGTCCTTGCTACTTCGTGAAGAAGGATATTGATACGCCAGGTTGATACTTCTCGAATTGTTATTCGACACTATAGTATGCTCTACCCTTCAATCTCAGCTGACATTTCTTGCTTCTATTACCGTTCCAGATAATGTTCATATAGCTTTAATGACACATTATTAAAAGCTAATAATAACATGCACTTGATTGCTAGTGGTCACTGATCTGTTGTCTGAGTGATTAAAAAAAAAATGTTAAGAGTCTGCATAATACATGCTAGCAGTCCCAACATCCTGTATACTTCCTCACACTATATGTGTTCTGCATGAAGTTGTGATATTATTGAGGCATCCTGGTGTCAATCAAACTGTCATACACTTGCTATAAATTATATTGTACTAGTAGGTAAAATCATGGGGCCTTTCGTATCCCACCTCACCATGCTTACTATGTTTCAACTACCTCTTGAGAGTCTTCACCCATGTAACGAATTCTTAATTGTTTGCTAGCAAACTTAGTTGCTCAAAGTATATCCTATCCATTTAAATTTGTCACCTTACAATTGGGGATCATATTAACTTATATGCTGAAAATATTTTACTTCCTCTTTTTTTTGCAAAGGTTTAAATGGATAAATCATGGATGCATATTGAGGATAGATTGCGATACAATGAGTATGCAGAAGGAGTTAACCATTTCTTATCCATGGCTCAAGCCAATGCCCCCGCTAGTGACGCAATTAGGTGTCCTTGTCGGAGATGCTGGAGTAATTTTTTCCAACCAATTACTGTTGTGAGGGATCATCTGTTCTTGCGAGGGATTGATAGAAGCTATTCTCAATGGATATTTCATGGAAAAAATGATCATTTTCATGCCAACCGGTCTCATGACGAGGATGACGATGACGATTTTGGAGAGTACATTGATGACGTTGATGAGATGTTGAATGACATCCGAATGGGCTCCTTCCTAGATAGTACCATCGGTTTAAATGATGGTGGCGTTGAAGGTGATAATGCAGAACCCAATGTTGGGGCTTCAAGACACCATACCTTTGAACAGTGTGTAGAGGATGCACGACGTCCACTATATCCATCGTGTACAAACTACTCAAAATTATCTTTTATGGTGAAGTTGCTCCACATCAAGACAATCGGGGGTTGGAGTGTGAAGTCATTTAACATGGTGCTGAAGCTATTGAAATCTGCATTCCCGACTGCTCTCTTACCTGATGACTATAACGATGCGCGTTGGCTAGAGCGTGGATTGGGTTTTAGTTATACCAAAATCCATGTATGCCCAAATGACTGCATCCTGTTTTAGAAAGATGATGAAGACAAAGATGAGTGCCCTAAATGTAAGGCATCTAGGTGGATCTCAAGGACAGTTAAACACCGAGTACCTCAGAAAGTGATGCGTTATTTTCCATTGAAGCCAAGGTTGCAACGCCTTTATCTGTCGAAAAAGATAGCACAAGCCATGCGATGGCATAAAGAGGGGCGTATTGATGATCCGAGCTGTATGAGGCATCCTGCAGATTCTAGGGTTTGGAAAGATTTTGACAAGAAATATGATTGGTTTGCCAAAGATGCTCGTAATGTCCGTCTTGGACTTGCGACTGACGGGTTCAATCCATTCAACAACAAGAGCAAGCCTTACAGTATATGGCCAGTAATACTTTTACCTTACAACTTGCCCCCATGGTCCTGTATGAAAGATCCATACTTTATGTTGACATGTCTTATACCTGGTCCTAAATCACCAGGAAATAATATCGATATCTTTTTGCGTCCTTTAGTTGAGGAATTGAAAGAATTATGGGAAGTCGGTATTGAGACATATGATGCATTCAGTTCCAATGTTTTTCGATTACATGCAGCTTTACTTTGGACTATAAATGACTTTCCTGCATATGCCAATCTTTCTGGGTGGAGCACGAAGGGAAAGTTGGCATGTCCTGTGTGCAATGGAGATACTGATTCTATGTGGTTGCCGTATGGACATAAACATTGTTACATGGGCCACTGTCGATGGTTGGCCCTAGAACACCCTTGGAGAAAGAACAAACGTGCTTTCAATGGTACCGACGAGGGTCGGCTTAAGCCATCAAGACTTACGGCCCACGCTATACTTGAACAATTACGCATGGTCTCCAACGTGCAATTTGGAAAAGGTTCACGGAATAGGAAACGGACACCACAAGAATTAAACTGGACAAAGAAAAGCATCTTCTTCGATCTTCCATACTGGCTAGACTTAGAATTGAGGCATAACTTAGACGTAATGCATATTGAGAAAAACATCTGTGATAGTATATTGGGCACTTTGCTGAGTATTGATGGAAAGAGTAAGGACAATACAAATGCACCCCGAGATTTGGAACATCTCGGATTGAGGAAAGAATTACACTTACGTCCGAATGGTGATCGTTGTCGGATGAGTCTTGCATGTTACACCCTAAACCATAATGAGAGAATATCCTTTTGTGAGTGGGTGTCACAAGTTACATTTCCAGATGGCTTCGCTTCTAATATTGCTCGATGTGTAAATATTCGTGAAGGTAAACTTTCAGGAATGAAAAGTCATGACTGCCACATTTTCCTGCAAAGGTTGCTTCCAGTCGTAATTGGTGGTTATCTACGGCCCGACATCCGGCTAGCTTTGACCGAGTTAAGTACATTTTTCAAAGAATTGTGTGCTCGGACATTGACTTTTGACTCATTGCATCGGCTTCAAGCAAATATTTCTATCATCCTATGTAAACTTGAGATGATATTCCCACCTGCCTTTTTTGATATAATGATGCACCTCGCAATTCATTTACCAAACGAGGCATTACTTGCTGGACCAGTGCAATACAGGTGGATGTATCCGTTTGAGAGGTACTTGGGGAAGTTCAAGCATTACATCTGGAATAAAGCCCGCCCTGAGGGTTCAATTGCTGAAGCATATATTCATGTCGAGTGTTTGACGTTTTGCTCTATGTATCTCAATGACATTGAGACCAGATATCAACGGGTTGAAAGAAACTCAGACATCCCAGAACAGCCAAATGAAGAATTTTTCTCTGTATTCTCCCAAAAGGTACGTCCGCTCGGAGCAGCCAACATTCACATGCTAGCCGATAAATTATTTGCAATAGCCCATTGGTATGTGCTCAGTAATTGTGGCGAGATTGAGCATTACCTCAAGTAAGTAGTTAATCTTTGTAGTTACCGAACTACTCATTAGTGTTATTTGACACTGTATAAAATAAGACTTTGTTTTTTGCAGTGAGAATTATACCATGATTACAAGGGAATTCACAACCAACACTGCGCGCAGGCACCAAGCTCAATTTCCCAGGTGGTTCAAGAAACATGTACGTATTTCTCTTGATTGATACAATCTTTTTTATGCGTACCCTAATTGGTGTGCATGACATTTGAGTCCGACATAAAAGAAGATAAAACTTTTATAGAAAATAAAAAAATAATAAATAACAAAATCTATAAATATATATAAAAAAGAGCATCCTTAACTCTTCATCTTACTATAGGGTTGGTTTTGTTGTTTGATTGGACACTAGATTCGAGAGAAGCGTGCGATGGATCCAGTTAGTGTTCGAGATGAAATATATGCACTCGCATGTGGTCCCGACAAGTGGGTTGCGTCGTACGCTGGGTGCATAATGAATGGAATTAGGTTCCAGACAAAGGATTGTGAGCGGCACCGACGAACTCAAAATAGTGGTGTGGTTGTCCGTGGTGAACATCAATCAAATCCAGTTGACTTCTATGGGGTGTTGAATGATATTTTAGAATTACGATATATGGGTTGGCGTAAGGTTTATTTGTTTCAATGCAATTGGTGGGATGCTGGTGATAAGAGAAGAGGAATTCGTGTTGGCGACCATCTAACGAGCGTCAACACTTCTAGAGCATGGTATAAAGATGAGCCTTTTGCTCTTGCCTGCCAAGCTCAGCAAGTGTTTTATTTAAAAGATACTAGCGTGGCAGGTAGTTGGTATGTGGTCCATAAGATAACGCATAGGAATGTATGCAACATTCTTTTAGTGTCGTCGGGTGAGGATGCGGATGATGGTGCAGAGTCTGGTGAGGATGATGCTTTCCAGGAAGATGAAAACATTGCCACAAACATGCTGTATGCCCAATGCAATGACCTGGACTTGGTAGTGAATCCATTGAATAGGGTCGATGAAGAACCATTGTTGATTGACCCTTTGACCATATTAGAACAGCAAATATCTGAACTAGACCACGAGGCCTACCTTGAGGATGATGCAGTCGATGATGAGTTGGGAATTGACGATGCAGATGCTAATAGTGACGGCAGCGAGGAAGCCAGTGGTGCATTTGCCGATGATGCTACCTCAGAATCAGATGATGGTATGCCCTAACTAATCATGTCATTAGTTGTTTTTTTCACATCACATGTTGACTTCTTTCTTAATGACCAAATGATTAATAACACATTGTTGATGGTATCACTGTGTTTAAGATCTAAAAGTATGGCATAATATTTCATTTGGTTAGCAAAGCAACAAAACCCCACCCATTTGTATCTTCAACATGATTTGTTTTTTTCATATCACTTTTACAAAGTGATCATGATTGTATGTTCTAGGATTGATTGACTTATTTTCACTATAAATATGTGTGCATTGTGATGATCCTGAGTGTTGAATGTGGTAAATGGGCATTTGCAGAATGATATTTTTGTGTCATGTCATCCACTACCAACTTGAGTCAATGTCCATTGGCAGACAGTGGGCTATAGACATCAGCCAGGAACATCCATATCCTCCTTATAAAAATGCAGATCTTATTCATCATGCTTCGAATGGTGGTTGTTGATCGAAGTATTAGAACAGAGGTTTGGCCTTTCCTTCTTGGATTGTAAGAATTCCCATCTATGCATCTTTATGTATCAATGTTTGTGCGACTTTGCTTTGTCCCATACAAATATCTTAGAATCCTTTCTTCTAAGATAAATGTGATACATGCCGGTAATTTCTGTTCTGTTGTTAACTTGTTAGTCATTGTGTCAGTTAAATGTTGCATTTGCTTTGTCCCATACAAGTATGCATAGTTTACAAATTTACTTATGTTAGGAATCTGTTAATGTACATATTGCTAGGAGAATTGCTACCTCGACAATGAGGAGGAGATGCATTTTAAAAAGATTATCTAGGAGGAAGTGATCACTAAAAGCATCTTCAGGGGCACGTATTCACTACCACTAATGACGTTTTTTTTTTTTTATTAAAACAAAGCATAAACATTTTTACACTATATGTTGATTTTGCTTTATTATAAAATTTACTTTAGTCTCTATGATATCCAGAAACAAAGCATAAGATGGAAATTCAGGCCGTCTTTCAGAACTCTTCGGATGAATCGCGAGCTGCAAATGAACTCTTTCCAACAATTGCGGTAGTTGTTACGGAGTCGGTAAAGGTGCTCTTCTCCATGTCATATGTTGAAGTGGTATTGAGGTGGTTGATTTTGTTTGAATATTTTGGCATGTACTCCTATTTACTTCTTTGTCAACTTTAGATAGGGCACTACCTTGTGTAGATCCTGTTGGCAGGGCCTTGGCATATGTGATATGCTGATTCTAACACTGCACTCTAGCATGATATACTCTCCTACCAACTGCCTGCATTTCATTTTTATATCCTCTCTGAATATTTTTACATCATCAATGGATATTTATTTATCTATTAACGTATTTATTTATGACTGTGTTGGAAGAACCTCCAATCATTTGCATCTAATACATATGGCTTGTGGTGATTGCAATGAATATATACGTACATATGTTATACTACTATAACATATTAGCAATCAATAGATGCATGAACCTATCTAAAGTAATTTATATTCTTGTCTTCTATGTAGTTCAGCATAAAGGTAGTTCCAATGCCAAGTATGTGTACTGCATTATGAGTTGGACTTGGCATTGTTGTTCAAGTCCCAGGGTGTGAATGTCAACAGTCGAATACTATCATATTCTTTGTATCCTATGTCTTGTCTTCTATACAATCAAACAATAAGTGGTGGTAGCTAACTGGTAGTGCATGGACTCCTATTTATTTTTACTGATATAATTCACTTTCTTATTGTTTGATGTGATTCTCATAAGTTGAAGATGGATTGATATGTATCAAGGAATTCAACTAATCCTAAACTTAATTTTACTACAATCAGGTTACTTTTCAAGGCCCTGGCATGCGCCCAATGAATATAACATACCGCCAAGAGATGCACAGCCAAAAAGTCATCAAGAAATGCACTGCCATTAGGTATTTCTTATCAATCCAATAAACTCAATCCAAGTAAACGGGATAATTGAGATTGTGGACCAATTAATTGGCCAAATTGTGGGGGTGCCGTAATATATAAAGGCTTGAGAACAGCTTAAATGACACAAAAGGCTCCATTTGATTGAATACATGAGTCATATGCAAGTATAAAAGCAATACGTGTCCTACTCGGCTTCCATACAAAATCAATATGCACCAAGATCACTTATTCAGCTGAGCAATGTATAGTGAAGAAATGTAATCATCAGACTAAAAATACTTAGACAAATCTTGCCATAAATGAATTAAGAAAAAATTTGTGATATTTCAATGCTTATCGAGGGGGTTTCAGATGGATAAACCAATGCAAATTAAGAAATTCAATAGACTACCATTATATCTTATTCTATATGCATGGTGCAACTTTGCATTTATATCCAGTGCCCTACGTTTAGTTACTTTGCAACGAATCCCAGTTCACACAATGGGGGTTAAAAAATATATGTGAATTAAGAATGTGATCATCAGACTAAATGAATTAAGAAAACGTTTGTGATGTTTCAATGCTAATCAAGGGGGGTTTGGATATATGCTAACCTCAAAGCAATTTATTTAGGTTCAATAAGCAGTATGGTGCAGCTTTGTGTTTATATCCAGAAAGCTACATTTAGTTACAAATCCAGAAAACTACATTCAGTATCGTGATATATGAATCCCAGTTCACACAATGGTGGCCCTTGAAATACTACTTATATAACTATCTACTTTATAAGCTGACACATGTATTGCTCCATGAAAAATAATCTACCACCTGTATTGGATTCCTATGCAGTAATAGGTTACTAAATATTTACTTTCACATGCGCAAATGTTGCCCAGTTTTAATAAATATTTTTATACACTAATTAATTCATTTTATATATGCCAAAGTAGATAGGGGGTGATGAATTAAAAAATTATGGATGACAATTAAAGTGGCAGGAAGAGATAAAAAACAAGCGGGCTGCAGTGTATTTTTGGAAAAGGTGTTCAAAATCGGATTACTCAAAATCTGTCATTCTCCTGCCAACACCTAGGAGCTCGTACCCAGCTACTTCAAATCACCAAGTTCTTCCGATTCTAGTATCACTTTGCTCACATAAGAGAGAAGAGCACCCAGCTGTTTCTGAGAGAAGAGAAAGACTGAAGTCAGCCAAGCTAGAGAAGTTGGGAGTCGACCAACAAAGCAAGCTAGTTTCCACTATAATTGTGATCAAGAAAACAGAGAGGAGCAGATATTTCTCCTACCTTCAACCACGAAGAGCTTGGGATACCAGGTTTGCCTTCTCTCCTTTTGCTCCCCCCTCTCTCTCTCTCTCTCTCTCTCTCTCTCTCTCTCTCTCTCTCTCTCTCTCACAGTTGTTATAGGGGTACTGCTCTCACTCTCAGTTCTCTCTCTGATTTTTTCTAAACAGCTTTGAATATAAGTAATGCATGCTTCTTACGTTAGAGAATACTGGTTTCAACATTGAGAAATTTCTCTCAAGCAAAGAACAGTTTTTTTTTTTTCATTTGTTTTTTCCTACTCACGCATGCATGCAATGCTATAATTACTATAGGGTTATACTGGTTTCAACATTGAGAAATTTCTCTCAAGCAAAGAATAGTTTTTTTTTTCATTTGTTTTTTCCTACTCATGCATGCATGCAATGCTATAATTACTATAGGGTTATAATGGTTTCAACATTGAGAAATTTCTCTCAAGCAAAGAATAGTTTTTTTTTTCATTTGTTTTTTCCTACTCACGCATGCATGCAATGCTATAATTACTATAGGGTTAGTTTTTTCCTACTCACGCATGCATGCAATGCTATAATGCAAGAGCTAAGGCATCGCAGCTACTGAAACCAAGAGACCATGTTTTTTTTTCTACTATTTTTTTATTGCAGGGTTACTTCAAGCTTGGCTCACCTAGGGTTTAACATTATGTCACTCTCTATTTCTACTGATGAAGTCAATGGTCTGATAACTATTGCTGTATTTTACCCAAGATGAATTAAAAATGTCTTTTTTTTTTTATTACTTAGCCATGCAGGCAAAGCTGTGATGCAATTGTTGAGGCATCACAGCTTTGCAACTCGATCGAGAAAAGTTTTTTTGTTTTTTGTTTTTGTTTTTTGCATGGTTACTTAAAGTCTCGGCTAACCTAGAGATAGCTTGTATGCAAGGATTAACATTATGCCACTCTTTTTCAACCCGAATTATGAAGTCATGGACTGTACTCTTGTGCCCTTCCATACATGTGTTATAATTGACCTATTACATAATGCTTGGGATTTAAAAGTAAACAACATTTCTTTACCCATCTGTTGTGCCTATTGTTTGGATCATCTTTATGCCATATGAACATGTTGATATTTCTCCACATTGTGAATCCTTTAATGACACATAGCTGTATGCAAAACTGAGATACAACTTGTTCACTTTTTCTGAGGCATTGTAGTGAGGAGCACCCCATTATTTTTGTTCACTTTTTCCATGTTACATTTTTGTTCACATTTCAATCTATGATGTAATTTGTTGTCCTATTCACCAATGCATGCAAATCTGAGATATAACATATGGGCAATTATTTAAATTGAGACATCACAGCAGCTTGTTTTTTTTTTACGTGTTCTGTTTTTTCCAAGGTTACATATTTTCTAGATCTAGTTAAAGTATGCTGTATTATGCATGGACTTATTGTCTCTTACCCCGTTGTCTACTCAAGTGCACTACATATTTCTTTAATATAGTTGGACTAAGATGTATTCAATGGGGTAGCCTCAGCTGTGAAAGAATTAAAGTGTACCCATTATTATTTTTCCTATTGCCATATCTAGATTGGAATACATAATTTTTGTGTCAGTTTGTAGTTAGGGTACAATATCCATAGGTTCAACTCATGCAACATTCAACTTCAATCCTTTATTAATGCATATAAGACATGTTAAGAAATTTGTGTAGGGTTATACACTATAGTTGACCCTGAAAACAAGAGAATGATATTGACAGCTCACTTAAATTAATATGAAAATTAGTAGGATTGAAATTTCAAAAACCAAGACAATGGTGAGATGGGTAAGAGGAAGGCTCCCTGGACGATATGGACGTGGGGGGCATGTCTCAGCTCTAGTTCCAGGCAGGGTTCATCATGGGCCACCACGGTTGCATGATATGGAGCAGGACACAATATCAAATGATTCCACTCAACCTCCAAATGTAGGTGTAGAGGAGGCTAGGGATGAAGCAAATCCTGATTCAAGGATTGTGTGCAATGCACGTAAGTTGAGTATAGACTTTTTATACCCCTTTGTAGTGTTTGTTCTACTTATAAAACAAATTGACAAAGTTCTAATTGATTTAATCTTATTGGCGGATAGAAGGTACTGATGCACCTCGCCGAAAACGCGGTCGAGGACCAGCAAAAGACACGTTGTTTGAAAAAGTCCAAAAATTTGGTCCGATACCCCTAAAGATTAAGGATGGACAAAGAGGTCCATCGTGTGAAAATTACAACCTATTTTCTGGACGGGTGACCACGATCGTGAGACTTCATGCAAATATGAGCCATGCAAGTTGGAAAGTTGTGCCAAAAGAGGGGAAAGAAGAGCTTATTGACCGGGTTAAGGTAAGACAATCTTCAGTGCTGTGTTTGCCTGCTATTTTTTCTATAAAGTTAATATATATATATATATATTATCAACGGTCTTCTCAACACAACGTGAGTTTAAGTGAAATACTTTGACAATTTGTTATTGTAGGCTGATTTTATATTGGATTGGGCACAAAGTTCCCATCGTGAGTGTATGACAAACGCAGTTACAAGAAAATATAATGCATTCCACTATTTACTGTGGAAGCAATACCTGGGGTATGTGTCGCATGAGGCGGCACTTTCTGGTGGGACATCGTGGGTTGAGAAGCCAGTTTGGTAACACCTATGTGCATTGTGGTCAAGTGAAGACTTCGAGGTATATCCCATAATGTGCTACAAGTTACGCCCCCTTGGATGATTAAAAAAATGGAAAAACTATTTTTAAGTTAAATACTTTTGGCATGATACAAAATCAAATGACTTGGTTTTTGGGTGCTAGTGCAGTTATGTGGTTTTTAATCTGATTTACTGGAAATGACAAATGGTAAAGTTGAATATAATCGTGTTAAAACAGTTCGACGTGTTATAATTTAATACCGTTGGCATGATACAAAACATACTGCTGGACCCAATTTTTGCATGCTAGTGCAGTTGTGTGAAGTTTAATCCTGCGTAATATTAATGTGTTACAAGTTGCATAGCTCTTAAAACAAAATAAAAATAAGGAGTGTTCTACATCAAATACATTTGGCATGCAATCTGCACTCGGACAGGAGATTTTTACCTTCTTGTTGGTATGGGTGTAGGTTAATTTTGTGTAATATGACAAGTGGTACAAGGTTTTTTTTTTTTTTTGGTTAAAAATAGTGCAAGTTGTTGGAAATTAAATACTTTTGGCATGTAGATCCAAACAATTAGGTTTCAAATTTTTTCTTGCTATTGTAATTGACGGTAGTGTATTCATGACATACTATTAATATGTTACAAATTACACCCACCCTTAATTAAAATTGCATGAATAAAGTCGCCTTGTCAAGAAATACTTTGCACTTTATATTTAAGCCAAAATCAGTGCAGATTTTTGCTTGCTACTGCTTTCAGTTTATGGTTTAATCTTATATAATATTAAACTTTGCCTGTCAATAACCCACAGAAAATGTCAAAGAGAAACCAGAGAAATAGGCAGAAACAAAAGGTGAAGCATACTGGAGGGAGAAAGCCATTCGTTAGAACTTTGGAGGAAATGGTTAGTCTACTAGTTTTTCCATTCATCTACCACCACATATATTAATTAATGAATGTGATTCCTGTTTTTTTATTTGTTAAATGTGTTGATGGTCCAGAATGAACAAGACCCAAACTTCATACAATTGTACAGAAAAGTGCATTGGTCAAGAAAGAAAGGTTGCTTTATCACCGACACAGCAGAACACACCTATGTAAGTCGAACTTAGTATCTGTTGCTAGTATTTTTGAATTGGCCAAAGGTTTTACAGCTTGCACTAATGGTGTTCAACACTCCATGGATGTAGAATCTAATGCTTGAGAGATTAGAAGAAACTGAGGTGGATACAGAAAACGCCAATGAGAAGTGCAATGCAGCCTTCAAGGAGGTTTTAGGACATAGATCAGGCTATGCAATAGGACTTGGCCACTCGGTTATACCTGAACCTTCAATTGCATTGCGCAAAAATAGGGAATATCATCGCATTGTTGAAGAGAATGAGAGGAACAAGAATGAAGCAAATTTGTACAAGAGCGAGTTAGAGGTACTAAGAGCTGAGTTGGTCGATTTCAAGAATCAATTTAAAGACTATGAGAAATCGATGAACAATCGTGTGGCTGACCTGGAATGCAATCGAAGAGAGTCTCATAACAAGGCTCACATGGATGCCTAGGCATCCTGGATATTTGGTTTTTTGGTTGCCCAGCTTTTGTTTTTTTTGGAAGTCCTGGTTGAAGAAACAAGGTGGGTTAAGGAGTAATATAGTTTGGTAATTTTTACTGTGCACCTGTATGGATGTGGCTTGGTTAGAAGTTTGTGTCTCCTTTAATAGTCAGCTGGGTATGGATTGATAGGTGTAGAAGTTGCTGCCATGTTGGTGCAGAAAACTTCAAGGTATGTAATTTCCACACTCACCTGAAGCTTAATATTGCTGATTGAGTTACGTATTTCCATGTTTTTGTTTTTTCCCTCCATTTAACAATATCATATGCTTATTTATGGTGAATTTGGATATCCACTCAAATTGTCCATGATTTAGATTAAATAAATAGTTTGCATGATTGGATAAAAATACATCCAATTGGTGGTTAGGAGTACAGTCACTTGAATGATGGGATAGGGTAGTTAGTAAGTGTTAGAGATTGACATGATATTAGTCATTTATCAGCCCTGCTATTTAGGAAGCAACTAAAGGGTAAAAATGTTGGATTTTCATGAATATAACTCAAAATATATATGGAGCAGGTATGTACTCCTAATAGTTGGATATCCACTCAAACTATCTCTATTTTAGATTAACTAAATAGTTTTCATGGTTGGATAAAAATATGTGCAATTGGTGGCTGAGATTAGAGTCAATTGCATGATGGGATAGGATAGATAGTAAAGTCCAAGATTATCATAATATTGGTAATTTATTAACTCTGCTATTTTGGAAGCAACTACTCTGAATAAATGGATTTTAATGACTTTAACTCAAAATATAGGTGCAGGGAGGATGTATTCCTGGCAGCAAGAGGAGATTTAAAGGAATTGTACTGATGAAGACACAATGAGGCCAACCTTGGCTTGATGGCAACATTGGAGGTGTGTTTTTTTTTAGCTAAGATCCCCACAAACGCCTTTGACCAGGGAAGAGACTAGAAACAATGTTATATTTTGATGTGTAATAGTTATGTTTTAGGACATAGAAATGGGACTCGTGCTGTTCTTTCTTGTTTATGTATATTGGTTGGGCATGTCAGATTGAACTTGTTGACAAATTATGGTAAGCATGTAAACAAACAATGAGATGAGAATTGCTGACCAAGTCATATGTGTTGATATGATGTGCAATGTTGGTTGGATATTATAGTAACAATGTTGTCATTTTCTGCATTATACTTTTCATCTCAAAAACCGATGGCATGATCATATCAAAGGCATTTGTCAGATGCAACATGCATATATAGGTCACAAATTACTAATTATGTATTGAGCATTAATTTATGGAGAAAAATCTGGCTGAGGCCACTGTTGTATAGTAATTACATATTTATCAAAATTTATCAATAGAAAACTAGCAAGTTGGGCCGATATGTACATGTAGTTGTGGCAAGTAATTGTGGCATATATGTAGAAGTAGTTATTTTGTAGGAATAGAGGTTTTTCTGGCAAGAATGCTTTATCAGGACCCCTTTAATATCTGCAAATTAAATGTAGCTCGTTGTAGTTGGAATTAGATGTAAAATTGGCTGATATTGAGCTATAGCAGAAAACGTTGATGCCAAGAATAATTATTTCTGGCAGACTTCAATCATCAATGAATCTCTGAAGTGAGGAAAATAATTAGTTGGAAAAGCAGGAGATTGGAGGATACACAATTGTTAGTAAAAGTAATTTTCAGAAGACATTATTGCAGATAATAATCTTTTACGTAGATGTGTAGTTGTAGAAAAAACCAATTGAGTGTCAATTACAATTTGTCGACCTTTCCCAATTCAGACAATGTGATGCATCACAATTAATTAATTGTGAGGATTCAAAGTTGAAGTGAATTAGTTATTCTGGCGACATAAGTTTTGTAGGCCACTACTTCAATTTGTCGAGCTTTCCTAATTCGGACAATGTGATCCATCACAATTAATTAATTGTGAGACTTTAAAGTTGCAATGAATTATTTTTTTTGGCAACTATTTTTTTCCAGGAGACTACATTTCCTACCATACATATGTGTAGTAAATCTTTAATAGCCATAATCTGAGTTGTTGAAATAGCATTTTAGTGGCAAGATTTAGTTCTGGGAAATGAGTTAAGTGATCGAGAAAGCAGGAACCGATTGTAGTTTTTCTAGCAAAAAAAATTACTTATGGCAGCAACATCTATTGCCAGAATAAGTAGGTATTTTCTATAAATTTTCAAATGGCCGAGAATAATAGTTAAATTGGCAATTTATTATTGGCAAACCTGCGGCAGGACATTTTGCCAATATATACATATTTGCTGCAAGTTTTGATGACATTTGTGGCAAAAGTTTTTGCAGCAATAGGCTGTTTTTGTTGTAGTGATCACACAAAGAGTAGTTAATGTAAAAATATATTTAAATCTCAAAAGGTTATTTGGAAAACACTTATAGTGGAGTAAAAACTAGATAATTATACAAGCACTGATCCTTGGTTCTTATAGCGGGTCACTTCGTATGTTGGGCTAGGATATTCATTTTGACACCAAAATCTAGGAAAATACTTATTGGAGGATGGAGAATCTCATGAAGGTGGTGGTGAGGCAATGCAACCACCAGAAGGGGTGGGAACCCATTTTTGGGTTTATGCTCATACATGGGAGGTGGAGCCATAGATGGGGAAACTGAGCTAGGAGGTGGTCGGCTAAGCAAGGGGGACCCTTTGGTGGTGGAGGTGAGACCCACGGTAGCCGAACGGCGGCACGGCGAAGAGAGACCTGTTTGAAAACCCATTTCGGGTTTGAGGTGAAATGGAAGAAATGGAGGGCTGTCGGCGGTAGGTTAGTTGCCGGAGGGTGCTCTAAGGCTACCAGTGAGCTGTCGGTGCCAGGGGCTACCGGCAGTGGCCGAAAAATGTAGGGGAAGCTGTAAAACCCATTCCAGGTTTATGGCTGTTCAGGGGTGGTGGGGTGGCCGGAGATGACACCTCCGGTATCGATTGACTCGCCGGCATAAGGAGATGCCGGTGGTGGAGGCGGTGAGGGCTAGCGGCTAGCGGTGGCGCTGCTGGGGCTAGAAGCCAAACGAGCTAGCGAGAAGGGTGTGTGTGTCATGCGGGCAACAGGGGGGGAATGAAGGGGAAGGAAATAAAAAGAAAGAAAAAGGAAAGATCAAAAAAGAAAAGAAAAAGAGGAAGAAAAAAAATGAAGTCCGACTAGAAAAAGAGCACAATGAAATAAATAAAAAACCAACCGAAAAGGCTACAGTTCAATATTAATAAAATAAAATATTCAAAACCCAACAATCAACTAATTTAAATTAAAGAGCAATTTAAATACAAAACATTAATTAAAATCAAGATAGTACATTATTTAAATTCCACAATTAAAACAAAAACATAAAACAATACAATGAAACACACTTTTAATTTTAAACAACACAACTATTAGTTATAATACTTTAAATAATCTTCTAATAAAAATACACATAAATACGGGGTATTACAATATATATACAATGTGTAGTAGTTAGTATATAAGACTTGGTGGTTTCATTATATACTACATTGTGTAATTATATAAAAATAATAATTCATAAAGATGTTATAATTTTATAAAACAAGATAAGGCTTATATATTAATTAAAATATTATTAGGTTTAATATTTTATTTTATCATTTGATATTTTTAATTACTCAATTCATTCAAAAAATATATATATGAGTACAAACAAAATTTGAGTAATAACTCAACTCGACTCAAGTTTATTAAATAGTAAAAACAAAGATGGATAAATAACTTGATTCGACTCGAAATCGTGTTTCACCAACTCGAACTTGGCTCACCTCATCAAGCTCTCAATTTAAGCTCGAGTTATTTGAATCTAGCTTGATTCAATAACCTAAAAGCTCGACTTGACTTGACTTGGATAGATTACAGCCCTACCCATATAATACAACCTACTATTATCATTATTATATAGGGTATCACAATTTACTCCCTTAAATTATCAATGTCCTTGTGGTGCTAGTCCGTCATCGGTGGTATGGTTCAAATTTCACATTTTTAATTAAAAACTTATCTTTGATATTATTTATAATGTTCCAATAGAAGACTCAAAGCACATGGTTTATATTCTAAAAGAATTAATCAATGATATAATTTGATCCTCATTGAAATATTATAAATTAAGTGGGATCTCATACATTCCGTATCCTTATCGGCCTTATCATATGTTGTAATACTCGGTTCCAGCGCCATATTTCTTTATAAAATGTTTTCTTTAATTAATTTTTTTTTAAAGTAAGAGACCCATTTCCGATATTCAAAAAATTGTTTTTAAAAATTGACTATGGTGCAAAATTGATGTTTTAGTAAATTGATGTTCACGGCCACAACCTCATTTGTTCGCTACTTTCATGTGTATGCAAGCTCATTTTTTTTTTTCCATTAGAGTTTCTCAACTGCGGCTATATCTATCACTATTTTAATCAAATAACCATATATTTTTTAACCAAATTTTTCTCCCCATTTAAATATATCTTCCCCATGACTTTTGCAGTTCACCATTTTAGATCTCGCAAAATCTTGCTCACAAAACTTTGAATACTCACGTCTCGCACCATTCACGTCTTTGCACCTTTCATGTCTCCGTATGTTTAGGGCTTCGCATTCCTTTTTGGGTACTCTCCGTGCCACAACATACGTCACTTACCTTTCTTATATCTCTAGGGTTAATATCCTTATATACAGACTTAATCTCTCCTCCACAAGCCGCCCAGCCCTTCAAATATCTCGACACATCGTCGGAAACCACACTGGAAAATCTCACCGCGAACCACCATGACATGCCCTCAACACCCCTATTTTTGCAACTTAAAACCAGAGTAAGCCTTGCTCATGTTTCCCCACCGTAGGTCTCCTTTTAGGCGTTACACCCATATGCCGCCTCCATGAACTACCGGTGTAGTCAAGCCCCACTGTGTACCTCGCTGTCTCCTAGCAGAAATTGCACTGAAATCGTGACCCTGTTTTTATGTATCAAAGCAGAGCAATATCCGAGAGGTCCAACACTCAACTGAAACCACTCAACCGTGAGCCACTTAACCGGAAACCGCTCAAGAGGTCACAGAAAACGCCGAAAGTTCCAACCAGGCTGCCATATTTTCACCCCACAATAAGCCCAACCATGCACTCACATTGGAATAACTGAAGAATTACATGTCTCCTCCACGGAAGAACCCTTGGCCCACGCTCCACCATAACACCACCGGGAACCAAAATCATGCCCATGTTTTACTCATTGAAAACAGAGCAGCAAAACCTCCCCCTCACGTCTCAGTTCAGTCTCGTGACACATCGGTGAAGCTAACGACGTCGCTTTCCACCTCGTCTCTTCTTCCACTTAAACCGCGGCTTGTGCCACCCCTCTCGGTTACTCCCTGTCAACCTGTTTTTCATGCTCTCTCCCACCCTCGAAACTGCACTGTCTGCTACAGAGGAGGCCGCCGTGATTGTTGCCAGCCCAGTCGCTTGCTCCGTCACATGTACCCCACTCTCCCTCGCCACCTTAACGCCGCTTCATAACTGCTCTTACGGTGAGACCCCATCGCACAAACCCATTTTGGTTATGCTTTTAATGTAAAACTCTTGCATGCCTTTTAGCCTATAATAATAATAAATAAATAAATGTCCTTAACATTTTTATTGTATTTTAATCTATTGCAGATACCATATATTTTTTTTAAACTTATGAATTTATAATTTTTTTTTAATAGGCTGATTTCGTATGAGTTTATTTAAACTTCTTCTTGATTTGGAATGTTCAGTGTTAAATGAGTTTCTTATAAGAGTAAGTTAAGTTTCGAGGTGAATTTAAATGATTTCATTTCTTTTTCTCAATAAAATTATGTTATTTAGTTTTATATTTTTCAGTTAAGCCTCAATAGTGAATGTGTTAGAATTTAATTTTTTTAGTCAGAAGCTAAGTGGATATTGAGGAATTTGGAAAGTGATATATATATTATTTTTGAGATTGAGAATGGTAGGTTTTGAGGAATTAAAATAGGATATTTTAGTATCCTAAGCTTAAGTATCGACATACTTACTCAATTGAAAATTTACGGAGTTACATGACTATTTTATAGGTGATGATTCAAAATTGTTCAGCGTAGCTTGGAGAAATTCTAAAAGTTAAGAAGTCTAGGTAAGCGGGGTTCCTATGCTTGACTTTGTACCAAATGTAGACTGAGGTTGACTTTCTGAAAATTTATGCATGTTTCGTTATTAAATGAGACTTGAGAAAAACCAACCTCAGTCATTTCTTTGCATTACTCATAAAACTTATATGAAAGAAAGAAAAATATTTCTATCATGCATTGTGCAGACATGAGCTTAAATTTTGTCATGTGTTTCTGAAATACGAAAAAGAGCGATATTGTTTTATCTGAAAATTTTACATTGATTTCAGAAAGAAGCCCTGCCTCTGTTTTATTTATGTAAGGGTGATTCTAAAAATATTTTCGAACTGTCCTATTTTGATTGACTCTGAAAACCTTTGGCATGGTATACTAGTTTATATCTGACTCTGTTTCTGCTCTGCTCTGTTTCTGCTTTGTTTGGGTTGGTACCAACTTCTCTGCCTCTGAGTGCACCCATTTTGGAATCAAAGTAGTTTTTATGAACTTTCCTGTGTGCACACTCGGGGCTCCGATAATGATTAAGGGAAACTTTCACTTCTGTCTCTGCCTGGTTTGGCCACCGGGATTAGCACAACCCTACTATGGGGGTTAAACATGGTCTCTGCTCTGTAAGATACTCTGTTTGGATATGACGATGATGCTCAGTTTTGTTATGCCAAAATATTTTGTGTTTTATATGATTTAAAAATGATCGCTTTGTTACATTTGAAAATATGTTTTATTCTGCATATTAACTCCGAGAATTATTTCTGTCTTGCATACAGTATTTTGTAAATGCTCATGTTTGCACTCTGGTATATGTCTTTCGCTTACTGAGTTGTAGTTAAACTCACCCCTTATCTCTGAATATTTTTTAGATGAGTTTGGATATTTCAGCCAAGGATTGGATTACGAAACATTGGGTGAAATGATTCAAGAATGGTTGATTAAGTATAAAGAATTTATATGAATATCGATAAGGTTTAGTAAGAAAATATTATTGTAGTCTGGTGACTTAGTATTTCTGGAATTTGTGATATTGAGGAAAGTAATTTTCAAACAAAGTTTTATATCATATTTGGAAATTTGGAGTCTATAATTATAGTGTTGAATGTGAGTATATGTGATAGGTAGTAACTCTCGGACCTCTGGGGGACCGGGGCGGGGGCGTTACATATGTGATATAACGATTATCCACAAAATATAAAGATAAAAATGGAAAGAAAAGAAAAAGTAAAGAGTGTAGTATTTCTTGCTTCATTTGATTTGCATCATGTTATGTGGATATATATATATATATATATTCACTGGTCCTCCTATACATATACCAAATATATAAGCTACTTTCTAATGGAGAATGTTATAAATGTAAAAAACTCAAAAGATATGTGAACCCGAGAAACTGCCAATAGCTAGATTATAGTCTCATAAATAAACAAGCTCCCAAACCAAATGGAGAGAGAGAGATTCTGATTGTTCTAGTATATAAGATGATGAAGGGGCTGTTTATTGTTACATCATTAGCCTCCTTACATTGTCTATGACATAAAAAGCGGGACTTCAATTACCTTTATAATTATAAGAGGACTTATAAGCACTGATAACATAACAGGACAGCTTAAGCCTTCACTGCACAGGCAGAAGGGTTATATATATAGTTGAGTTTATAGGCGTAGTCAACAAGGAGTTTCAACTCCGTTGCGAGATCGATAGATCCATTACCATCTTGGTCTGCATGACGAAACCCTTGCTCAGTTCTAAACCAAGGCCAACATGCTCCGAGATCTTTGAAGGCTAACTTCAGCTCCGACCACGATAGTTTGCCATCTCCGTCGGTATCGTGGGCCTTGAAAATACTTGTTAACCGTGCTTCAGTGCAGGGAACTTCACCCTTAACTACGCCAATTAGCAAATTAGACGGATTTAATCTAACCATTTTGTTGGCAAACAAGTAGAAAACTTGAGGATCAGTTGCTCTATGATAGATTTAAAACGTAACTTTGGTGCTACATATAGCCTTTTATCTACAGCCACTCCTTGGTGATAAGTTTTATAATTCCGAATGCATGAAGATTCTGTACTGAAATAAGATTTGTGAGAATATATATAATATACAAATTATTGGGTCTGGTGGGAATTTTAATATTCCTTTCTTCCAAAGAATTTTTGGTCAGGTTGGAATTCTTTTTGTTGGATTCGAATTCCAGTCTTTAGAATTTTATTATTACAAATGGATCCAAATCTGGTAAGCAATTATATTTTTCTTCTTATCCGATCTGGGCCTCCGATACTGGGACACAACTGCAGAATTGCCCGATTTATCTTTGTTGGTATTATCTATAATCTACGTACAATGGATAAATATCTCCTAGAATATTTAGCAGTTTGAAGTATATATTATATAATATCTTGCACTTAATTAAGAGAGAAAATGAAACCATTTCGGGAATTTGATCGTATAGACTTGCAGGTTTATCAATTTCATCTCTTATATATCAGATCCATGAAAAGCAACTGTACTCGGATGGATTTTATTTTGGGAATTTAGCTGTATCAATTAATTGGGTAAGGTAATAAAGGCTACGTGATATATAAGTCATTCGAGGGCAATAATTAGTTGGTTAAACCTGAATTTGGTTTCATTTGTTTAATAAATCAGTTGTTCGTAAATATAAATTATGATAGATTATTTTTTATTTTATTTTTATAAGAAATAGGACCTTTCATTAATAAAAGAAGATTATTGACATTTATCAAGCCATAAAGCTTGAGAAAGAAAGTCTGGAATACAGTCTTTATCACATAACGATATTTTTTACATTTCTAACATTTCTAGCTAATTTATGATCGATTATTAAATGATATAATTTGTATAAAACTTGAATAATTGACTTGTATAAGCTCATATAAACTCAAATAACTTTATTTTTATTTCCCATGGTATTAATATCTCCACATATCTATGTTTATTATTCTTAATCCTAAAGATATGCACGTTACTTGAACAATCATTATAATAAATATAACAGCTGATATATCTATCTATAAAGATATTTCTTAAAGATATAAGCAAAAAGTTAGAATATTTAAATAAAGTTATAATATAAAAAGTTATAATATAAAATATAATAATCTATTTTATCAAATAAAGCTACATATGAATTAACTCGGATACTAAATAAGTTGTTCGTGAGAATAAGAACTAAATCGATCAAAAACTCAAGACCAACTCATATTGTTCGGTCCAAATTTAGGATATGATGGGTACTACGTACGTATCATATATTCATGATATTATTCGTGTTGCATTGAGAGAATTCAGAGCATTTTTTAATGGTACTATAATGCGCAGTATTAATTAAAATGTTGAGAGTTGATGAATTAGTGCGAATGGATGGAAGCTCAAATTCCAAATAAAAATTTTTGCGAGTTTAATGAAAACTTTTACTAATTAACCTCACATTACACGCTTCATATAATTTTTTTTTTCTAATCAAATGTGTATAGTGTATGAATGATGAGTATGCAAATTAGAACGTCTGTAACGCCTCGTCTCGAGTGTTTCGGAGAGTCAACTTTTATTTCTTAATATCCACAAATATTCATGATACTCTTCAAAAAAGACCAAACCAAACCTCAATGAAATAAAATAATACCTCCACAGATCTCAAATTTATCTATAACTAACATACCAAAATAACTTCTAGAAATAAATCTACAAAACATGATCTTCCAAGACTTCTACCCTTGATGTGACGCCCCCAAATTCTCCTTAAAATAAACAAGGGAATCGAGACGTCGGGATGCTGACAATATGGGTCACACATCCTAACGACAAGTGCCAAATTTGTGTGCACACGTGACATACATAAATAAAAGTCGCAACAGATAATAAAATCATTATCTAAGTGCCAGAATTTTAGAAATAATTTACAAACCATTTTAACATAAATTCTCCAATAGGAGATTTAATACAGTCATCCGAAAAATAAATCATTAAAATACATATTTATAAAAAGGGGAAATTAATTTTCCAAGATAACGATTTATAACAACAGTACATCAACAGCGGAGCCGTCTCCTCAGGCTCAGCCTCTTCAAAATCTGCATCTAAAAACTACGACGCCAAAAATGGCATCGCAGGTAAGTACAACCCAAACAAACTCAAGATAATAAATACATTCATGCAACAACACTATGTATGAATAGGACACCGTATGCATGAGGTTTAAAATCATCTTTCTCAAAACAAATACAATAACCACACACGCCAAAATCTCAATTTGGCCCAAATTAAAACTCCAATAAAATCATCAATCATTTTCCCAGAAAATGATGACCATAAATCCATTGAAACCACAACTATTTTCCCAGAAAATAGTCCACGTAAAATCAATAATTAAAACCTACCACTTTCCCAGAAAATGGCCTAAACATCCGTTTTATTAACCATATGCACCATGATCTCCCCTAGGGACCATCCGCACACCCTAGCTTTCATCATCACACCGAAAGTAATGACCACGCATGTGACTTCGGAACGGACGATGCCTAGCTAACCGCGCCCAGCACGTACCATGACCAGACATCCCCTAGCTCTCGCCAGCAGAGGAGCCATGGAGTCGGCACGAGAGCGTTACCATCTCGTCCGATCCCGTCATCGCCCGGCGATGACCCAGGGGACGTCACTTAGTATATTCCGCTCCCGAGTGACCAGAGAAGCTCCACTGAGATAATGTCCCATCTCAGCTTGGGGTTGTGATACACACGTACCCGAAAGCCATAAACACAAAGAAAACCCAGTTTTCATTTCCAACACATGAATATGCGCGTAAAATACACAATGCAGATGACCATGTACCAAATAGCCAACAACTAATAATTTTCAACAATGACCAAACACAATATCTGTTGATGCCAAAAATATATTTAAATCTTAAAGTTTATTTGGAAAATACTTACAACAGTTAAAAGCGTAAATCCTTGAGCAGGTGTCATTCCACAGCGTTCTTAGCGGTCACTTGTATGTTAGGCTAAAGTGCTCGGTTTGACACCAAAATTTAGGAAAATACTCTTTGGAAGGTAAAGAATCTCATGGAGGAGGTGACGTGGCGGTGCAACCATCGGAAGGTGGCGGATCGGGCTCAAAATGGGTGAAAACCCATTTTCGGGTTTGGGGTTGTACCGAGAAGGTGGGGCTATGGATGGAGGTACTGAGCTAGTAGGTTGGTCGGCTGAGCAATGGAAGTCTTTTGGTGGTGGTGGTGAGGCCTACGGTGGCCGGACGGCAGCGCTAGGGTGGCAAACCCGTGTATGGGCATTTGAAATACCCTTTTCGGGTTGGGGCATTTAGGCTGCCGTGGGTGGTGCCGGAGGTTGGGTTATGCTCGCCGGAGGGTAGGGAGGTTGCTGGTAAGTCGCCAGTGCCAAGGGGTGGCCGGCGGTGACCGAAAAATGCAAGAGAAGCTAAAACACCCATTTCAGGTTTAAGACTCACGCTCCGGCTAAGGGTCGACGTGAGGTGTACCACCGGTGCAAGGGAGGTCGCCGGAGGGTGGGGAGTTCAGGTGAAGGGGCGATGTCGTCGGCCGATGGAGCACGGCGGCGCTGGGTGGAGGGAAGGAGAACGGCAGAGAAGAGAATGGGAGGGGATCGCGCGGGGTCTGGGGCCGAATGCAGAGGAAGAAAGGAGAAAAAAAAAAAAGAGAGAGAAAAAAGAAAAAGAAGGAAAAATGAGTCCAACTAGAAAAACATAATAAATTAAATAAAAGCCGACTGATAATCCTACAATTTAATATAAATAAAATAAAATATTTAAAACCCAACAATAAACCAATTTAATTTAAAGAACAATTTAATTATAGAATACTAATTATTATTAAGAAAGCACATCAATTAAAATCATATAATAAAATAAAAGAATTTGATTCCAATTATTAAAATAATTACCTCACATTAAAATTAATAAGAAAAGCAACGTAACTCAATATTTAATTATAAGAACAACATAAAACTAATATTAACAAATCAATAGATCAAATAAATATCTTAATAAATAAAACATGACTAATAATATTATTAAAATAATTAACACCGAGAATAAAATTACGTATAAAAATACATGTAAATCTGGAATCTCACACTTGATCTCCAGCCAAACTATCAAAATTATCTAAAAAATATTATGTATATAGGGGTAAGTTATCAACAACTCAGTAAACAGTGAACATATACTAGTATGTAAACATGAGCATTTACCAATTCAAGATGCAGAACAAAATGTTTTCATCTTCAGAATGCATAAATAGAACATGTTATCAAAACATCAGAGCAAAAGTTCATAAATAATCAAAATCAAAATCTCTTTGGCATAGCATAACTGAAACATCTTATTAGAACAAAATATCGAGTTTAACTCCCATAGTAGGGTTGTGCAAACATTGGCGGCCAACCGAGCAAAAATAGAATGTGAATATTCTCCTTATTATTTTCGGAGTCCCGAGCATGCGCACACAAGAAAGACTATCAGCAAATCACTTTGCAATCAAAGTGGGCGCACTGAAAATAGAAAAATTGGTACCAACTCAAATAGAACGGAATAGAAACAAAAATAAAATGTCATGCCAGAGGTTTAAATAATCACATCATATCATATCAGAGTCAGAACATTTTCAGAATAGAACATAATCAAATCTCAAAAATATATTTTATGCACAAATTTTCATATTCGCTCTTTTTCAGTTTCAAAAATAGAATACACAAAAATAGCTTATGTCTATATCAATCATGCCAGAAAATACTTTATCCTTGTATAGAATTTCATGAGTAATGCAGAACAAATAATTGAGGTTGTTTTTAAAGTTTTTTTTCATAACCAAAATATGCATATTTTCCAAACTAGAGCTCAGTTCATGTTTTTAATGTAAAGTTTAGCATATGAACCCCGCTTACCTGAACTTTTTAACTATTTAAAACTATGCTCAACAAAATTAGACAAAATCAATCTTCACCCATATATCATCATGTAACCTGTGTAAATTCTCAAATCATCACAATCCTCAAAATAGAACTTGAGATATAAATTCCAATATCTTTCTTTAACATCTAAAAATCTTCGAAACCCTGAATATCAACTTTTCCCAATGTGCTTTGAATTTACCAAATTCCTCCAAAATCCTAAGATATTATAAATTCTCCAATGTCTCAAGTTTTGCTTAATAATTACTTAACATAATTCCCAACTCAAACCAAGTGTTCGAAATGAACAGATTACAGTAAAAGCGGGTTAGGGTTGGGGCCTTATCGGATTTCGGGTCAAGACGGGTCAACCCGTTAAGACACGATTTCTTAAAGGGTCATAACGGATCAAACCCGTTATGACCCTTACGAAATATAAAACTACTTTTATACCCTTCACTTAAACTAAGAAAAACCCTAAATCTCTAACTCATTTCAGTCAAATTCAACTACACTCACAGTCGAAAGCCCCTGAGCCTTTCCATTCATTTCGAAACACGGTCTTACAGCACTCTCAAGTCTCATGATCTCAACAAGAACCCTAGAAGTCAATCACTCAAAGACTCACAACCCCTTTCAAGCTTTCATTTCCAAGTCTCCCTACTATACTCTCACTCTAGTCTCTCCCAGTCTCAAGTTCTCAACCCTAGAAAATCATTTTGATTTCTCCCTGAGTCCTTGGTGTGCTTCTTCAGATCTTCTCATGTCGCGCTCTCAATCGTCACTGTTGGCAACCCATGCAGCAGCACAGCTCAAGGAGTTAAGCCTCATCTTCAAGACTTCAACTTTAGCAGCATCGCCCAATCCCACCCACGCATGGCACGACCCCTCTCCTCTTATCAATTCTCACGCTCTCCCCTCTTTAAGGTAGCTTCATTTTTTTATCTGAAAATGTGGGACTTTGTTAGAGTTAGGGTTTGGTTTTTTAGAGGCAATTTTTATTATATAATATATATTTTTTATTTTTCAATTACTTGTTTGAGTTGTTCGACTTGTTCTTCTAGATTGCTATTTATCTGAAGTTATGTATGTGCATTCCTCGATTCCCCTTCACCGTGGATCTGTTTAATGTAGTATGTTTATCCATCTCTTTGATTGTTCTAGCCTCTAGGGTTTATCCAGGACTGGTTTTGTCACGTTTGGAGCATCTTTCATTTGATCCCAATTTTTAAATTTAGTGATATATATAAATCTCTCGGGCTTTAGCCTTTTGTCTCCCTTAATGTTAAAATGCACTCATCATTTGGAAATTAAAAATGACCATTCATACATGTATTTGATATATTGATCGATTGGCTCAATGTACCTTTTTTGACTTCTTGTTTTTGCATTCGACTGAAACTTAAATTTTCTTTGGATAATTATTGATATTTCACAAAAATTAGATAATATATAATGACATAAACAAGAAAAATGGATAGTAAATAGGTGAATGAATCACATTAGATAATCACATTAATTCTATTAAATTAAATTAAATGCATTTTTGTATATTGTCCCTTTTCCCTCACGGTTGGTTATGGTATCATAAATTTATAACCTGTTCTTATGTGGTTGTTTCTACTTATCAAAAAAAGAATTAAGATTTGTTATTATGTGGCTGTTTTAGCAACTTTTTAATTCTTGGGATGTTTGTTGGACTAGTGTACTATGTTTCCCTTATAGCTCATTCGGTTGTAGAGAGAGTTTGATAATTAAAATGATTTGAAAATGTTGATTAACTTAATATTAACTTATTTACTAGGCTGACAGTTTGAATGGTTTCTTCATTCCTTTTATTAACTTATTACAATTTACTGGGCTGCTTATTCACTTAATTAGTGGGTTGTTTATTAACTTATATTAATCTATTAGTATTACAATCTATTAGTTGATTTTCTGCATTGTGAATTTGTAGAAGTTTTATATTTTGTGCATTACCGATACTTTTTTTTTAAAATAGAAATAAAAGAAGATCTTGACTTGGATGAGTTAACCAGAGATGCAATGGGGTTGAACATCAACAAGAACAATGGCGATGCTGCACCTGCAAGTTCTAAATTTATTTAGATTTGTGTTTTTATCAAATTTGTAATTTGTGATTGTAACATTAAATTTTGGACTTTGGACTATATAACTATTTATTGTTTATTATTTACAAACTTTGGACTGTATTAGCTTATAACTATTTGAGATTGTAACATTAATATGTTTGTTTGTGGTGTATTTAAGTATTTATAATATTTTGGACTATATTTTTAATGTTTATTTAAACTTTGGACTATATTACAAGAAAATTCAATTAAATTGTAGTCATTAGTTTAATTAAGTTTATTACTACCTATATGTCAAAGACTCAAACCATGCAGGGTAGCAGGATCGGAGTGAAATTATGAAACTATAAACGGGTCACTAACGTGTTTGCAGGTTGAAACAAGTCCATTCGTGTCGTGTCATGTTGATTTATGTGTCATGTCGATTTATTATATCTACTTAATGGGTCGTGTCGTGTTGACATGATATCTTAAAGGGTCGTGTTAGGACTGAGATTTTTGACATGAAACTTGATGAGTGCACAAAAATGCACTCTAAATACTCTATTTAAATGTTAAAAGAAATGAGAAAATAATGAATATAACTCATGTTATTAAAATTAATGGTCATTTATCTTGAGATAGATATAAGCATGATTTAATATATTGATGAGAATATAAAATGCCATATTTTCCTCTCTTAATGTTTAATACTTTATTCTTATTTGATGCCTAAATATACTCATTATTCTTATATTTTGATTTAGGACACAAATAGAGGCATTAGGAGCAAATGAAGATAATTGCGGAATTTTAGACAGTTCTGACGTATTTTCGTAATATGGGCATAACTCTCTCATCCAATCTCCGATTGAGCTGATTCAAGATGATATAGAACCGCAAGAGAAATATCTATAACTTTTATGTTTTATGTTTTAAGAGATATCCACTCAATCCAAGACAAAATCGACCATCAAGTGGACGCACCTGCACTTGACGTTCCTGGATATTTTTCAGCCACTTGCATCAAATCCAAATGTCATCATAATATTTTCCAGCAAGCACTCCTACACCAACTTGGAAATGCAATGATCAATTCATATGCAAGATGAAGTGCACTCAAGTTTCTTCAAGACAAATTATTTGACTACAAGATATTAAGTCATACAAGACAACTAATGGGTAGAGAAGCAAAATTGAAACACTCAACCTACAAGCAAAATCCAGCTCATGCATAGTGGGAAAACAAATGATCAAAATGACAACTCACAAGTCACTTGGATTCAAGAATGGCACATGGCAAAACAAGTTGAAATTGTGATGATTTTGTCATGACAACTTGCATGAAGGATGCTTATAAATAGAAGGGATGGGTGTGTGTTCTAAGACAATGCTTAGTGTGGGAGGATGCTTTGGAAGAGCCATTGTTTTGAGAGCTTGAGAAAAGAAAAGAAAAACCAAAGAAGAGAGAAGAAAATAATGGTTGGCTCTTCCATATTATCCCTTGAAGAATTTTTGTTACATATTTTCAATATGTGTAACTAAATTCTCTAAGAGGGTTAGGGATGAACTTGTGTGTGTGATGGTGTTTGTAATTTATTTTTGATTCATGTATTTGGTCTTTAAATATTAAAACTCTTTTGTTCTATTATTCTCAATTTATTTGTGATGTTTTTCGTCTTCAAATAATTATAGAATCTATTTCGTTTATAGATTCAGTCATGCTTTTTCTATTGAGTGGATTAGTTCTATAATTATGTTTGGAGCAATTGATTATCTATATTGATTTAATTCTCTGCTGCAATATCGCCTCTTGGGTATATTGTCGTCGTTGGATTTTCTCAATGTCGATAACAATTTATGAGAGTTAAGCGCGAAGAATGATTTTTCAAAGAGTTACATTTGATTTAAACTTTGGTTATTAATGTTATATCTTCCGATTAAGAATTTGGATATAGAATTCTTAATTGAGTTATCAATGAATTAAGAATAAATTTGAATACCACAAATACACAAGGAATTCCCTATGCTCTACTTTTCGTCTCATTTTTATACTATTCAAATTACTCATTTAGTTTTAATTTACGTCACACTCTAAAATTTACTTTTCGCACTTATCTAAATCTTTTTGTTAATTTCGTTATTGTTCTTCAATTTCTCAATCCATCTCCCTGTGGAATCGACACCCCAAAGCTATACTGCAAACGACCGCGTTATTCTTTGGGCGTAATCAAATTTTGGCGCCGTTGCCGGGGAGACGGTAGAAGAATTTGTAGTTTTTTTTAGTAGTTTGTAAAAAAAAAAAAAAAAAAAAAAAAACGGTAACTTCATTCATTTTCTTTTTAGCCTTCTGCAAAACTCTTAACAGGTCGTGTTCATGTTGACCCTTTAAGCATAATGTGAATGTTTTTACACAACAAAAACACGACCCGTTGACACATTTTTACACCCCTAAACTCGACACACCCAGATAAAGAAAGAATGTTGTAATAACAAATAATACACAACCCAAAGAAATTTAGGACACGAACCCAAAATGCTTTTAGAAAATAAAACCCAATCCAAAAGCATTTAACTACAAAAAATATCTTAATGCAAAATGCTCAACATAAAAAGAAACTAAGCAACGACGAGACCAAAGCCCAAAGTCAGAATAACAGCCCACTAAAATCAAAACTTTAAAGCCCATGCTTTCTTTTTAAGACAAGAGAGAAAAATGTAAATATATATATATACATTTATATATAATTTCTTATAAAACTGACTCTCTTCCACCTACCGAAAGTGACTTACGTAAAAGCACAAGAAAGTAAACAAAAGCTTGTTCTGTTTTAAGACCAAGGAATCAAGAGTATAATTTTACAAGGAAACACTCTGAGGGGAGATCCGTTCAGGGACCTAGACCACTCGCAATGTGAAGCCCATAGTCCTTATGACTGACCCGAATCCAAGCCCAAGCATGCAAGGGGAAAGAGCCAAGGAGAAGAGACCAAGTAATCTTGGCCATCCATCAAACTGGGAAGGTGAGCCTAGGCGATCCCGAGTGTCCACAGAGATCGAAAAAATATCAGGAATATCTTGCTCAAGCCTCTCTATGTCTGCCTCCGCATTAAAAGCAATTAGACGTAAATCTGTCGAGCCAAGTGCCTCATTAAATGCAAGTTCGAGCCAAGTGTGCCGCATTAATTGTTATCATAAATCCAGTCTTACAAGTCATTAATGAGGGAAATTAATACGGCTGAGATGGGATGGTAGGAATCAGGCCATCATTGGCTAGCTGACAATCAGATAGAGTCACCAAACGTCATGGTTTATCCCCATTTGTAGATTCAACGTAAGAACACATATAAATAGCATCCAACATATCATGAAGTCTCGGACACTCTAAACACCATCTAACCCCAATACTATTGTCTTCAAGACCTATTCAAGATCTAGCTTTAGCATCGAAGAGGTCTCGGACCCTAACTCCGCTTTTTCTTTTGAATTGGAGGTTAGAGTTGACTGGATTGTTAAGTTGAGTTGGGCCGCGAAATACGTCCTCAATAGTGGCGTTGTTTGTGGGATATGATTCCATAAAAATGTACTTTTCGCATACCAGCTACAACATGATTCTGTACAACTAGTGATAAAGAATACGAAGACCCTATCACAAAAGCATGACTAGCAACGATGGAAGAAACGATTAAGAAGTTGGCTAAAGAAAATGCTGCCCTGTGGAAGCACAGTGAAGAACCTACAACCTACAACGAAACCAACGTTAGTGAGGACGCAAACTCTCAACGCAACATCGAATATAACGCATCCAAGGAAGAACTTTATGACGGATCCAAAGACCCAGTAGAGCACTTAGAGGCATTCAAAGCGCATATAAGCCTTCACGACTACCCAAGAGAAGTAGCCTGTTGAGTATTCCCTCTGACTTTGAAAGGGGTGGCTCGAACATGGTTTGGGACCATTCCCCCGAGTTCTTTCAATGGATTTGAGGGATTGGCTCTACTCTTCACTACCCAGTTAATGGCCAACCGAAAAAGGAGGCGCCTTGCAGCGTACCTGCTGACCCTCAAATAAAAAGAGACTGAAAGCTTGAAGAAGTACATGGCCAGATTCAATAGGGAAAGAATGACGATGGATGACCAAGATGAAAAGATCACACTACCAGCACTCTTGGAAGGCATACAGCCCAAGAGTCCCTTTATGGCTGAAATCGCCTGAAAAACCCCAACCACCTTGAACGGATTTATGGATGAAGCCAACAGGTTCATCAATGCCGAAAATATCCTTGAAGCCCTAACGGTCCCTTGATAGGGGGAGCTTTAGCAAGCAGACCACATGATAAGCAGTCACAAAGGGAACTCCAGTGGAGATGAAACCAAAAGAAAACCCCACGATGAAAAAAAAAAGAGGAAATTGCCCATGGGTAAACAAACCTCCATGACTGCACACTAGCCTAACTGTCGAAGACAACCATCAATCAGGCTTGAGTTGAAAAATAGAGCAGAGCAAGCGAGAGGGCATGTATTGCAAATACCACAGGTCACAAGGGCACAACACAGAAGATTGCTATGCCCGTAAGAAAATGTGAGGACAATCTACAATATAACAGGCAAAGTAGAAGTCGATCCAGGTTGCCCTGTAGGCAGGAGCAAGGGCGTGATAATGACAAAGGAACCCCTCCTCCTAGTTTCCCGCTCGGCAAAATCAGGATGATTGTAGGTGAAATTACTAAATGTGGGGACTACGTCCTCTTCTTGGGGAGCACATGCGTGAAAAGCAAGGTACCAGGAAGTATATATTGTAGGAAATGCCACAGAGAGGAGGTTGAACTTCCCAAGGAGTCCTGATCATTTTTTACGAAAGAGATAAGGAGGGAATTGTCTACCCCCACGACGAGGCGTTAGTGATCACCATGATGGTGGCCAACTTCACGACCAGATGGATACTAGTTGACAACGGCAACTCGGTAGATATCCTATTCTGGGAAGCCTTTGCCCGAATGGGAATCGGTCATGACCAGCTGCATCTGGTTCAAGTTCCTCTCAAAGGATTCACTGGTGAAGTGATCCAACTTGTGGGAGTCATTACCCTCCTCATCTTGGCAGGTTTAGCTCCCAGGACCACCTCAGTCATGACTGACTTCCTCGTTGTCAAGGCCCTCACCTATTTCAACGCCATTCTAGGAAGACCAACGTTGAACAACTTCAAGGCAATCACATCGACCTATCACCTCACATTGAAGTTCCCAACCAGCTGGGTAGTGGGGGAAACCTAGCGAGAACAGGTCTTGGCCAAGGAGTTCTATGCTCATGACCTAAGGAATGGCGCTAGGGTGGTCGAGACATTGAGTACCAACTCGGGAAATGCTCATCTTCCACTACCCCTCATTCGAATGGACTGGGATGAAGTGATAAGAGATGAAAGGGCCTTAAGGCAAGCAAAGGCCAATGAGCCACTAGAGTTAGTCCCAGTCGATTTGATGTGTCCCAAGCGGACCGTACGAGTAGGAACCAAAATGAACCCGGGACTGAAGGAAGAGCTAAAGGGCCTCCTCATCAAGCACAAAGATGTGTTTGCATGGGCACATGCAGATATGCCCGAGATCGATCCGTCCATCATTGAATATTGTCTATGCATCGACCCAACAACTCGAAAAGTCAAACAAAAAAGAAGAAGTTCTACACTGAGAAGTATGCCGCCATTGTAGAACAAATCGAGAGATTGCTAGCTGCAAAGTTCATTCGGGAAGTGCACTACCCATAGTGGCTTTCTAACGTAGTGCTTGTGAAGAAAGCGAGCGGCAAGTGGCGGATGTGCGTAGATTTCATCGATCTCAATAAAGCCTGCTCCAAAGACAGCTTCCCTCTATCACGCATCGACCTTGTTGTAGATTCAACATTCATAGACGCATACTCGAGACACAACCAGATTACAATGAATCCAGAAGATGAGGAGAAGACAACATTCATTACAAACCGAGGGCTCTACTATTACACCGCAATGCCATTCGAACTTAAAAATGCCGGAGCGACCTACCAACGTCTGGTCAACCAAATGTTTAAAAATCAGGTTGAATGTAATATGGAGGTTTATGTTGACGACCTCTTAGTCTAGAGCCGGCTACTTGACCATCATCTGATGGATCTCCAAGAGCCTTTCTCTGTCCTACGATATTACAAGATGAAGCTTAATCCTCCTAAATGCACCTTCGGGGGTGAATCAGATAAATTCTTGGGATATATGGTTTCTGAACGAGGATTGAAGCCAACCCGGAAAAAGTTCATGCCATCCTAAGCAGGGTGTCACCATGGAACTTCCAAGAAGTTCAGTGTTTAGCCGGACGAGTTGCTGCACTCAGCTGCTTTATTGCTAGGTCAACAGACCGATGTCTACCTTTCCTTCAAGTCCTTCGAAAGGCTCACGAATGGGATGCCGCTTGTGAACAGGTATTCACTGAACTAAAGGGCTACTTGACCTGCCCCCATTACTCAGCCAGACTATACTAGGAGAGACCTTTGTGGTCTATTTAGTAGCGTCACCTCATGCCACTTCTGCTGTCTTAGCCAACGAGACGAATCAAGGGCAAAGACCCATCTACTATGTCAGTCTGGTATTTTGAGGTGCTAAAGCCAGATACCCTTGAACTAAGATGTTAGTATTCGCTCTCTTAGTAGCAGCTCGCCAACTACGTCCCTACTTCCAGGCTCATTTCTGTCAGAGTCCTGATAGATTTGCCCTTCAAAACCATCCTTCAAAAGCCTGATAACTCTAAACGGCTGGCCAAGTGGGCGATCGAGTTGAGTGAATTTAACCTAACATTCCAACCAAGGACAGCCATGAAGGCCCAAGCCCTCGCTAACTTCCTAGCCGAGTTCACGGGTTTTCTTGAGAAAATTCCTAACTAGCCCCAAGGTCAACCTTGGCAATTGTATGTCGATGGTTCTTCAGGCCAGACTAGGGGAGGTACGGGAATACATATCACCTTTGCTTAGGACACCGAACACAATTATGCCAAAAGATTGACCTTCAAAATAACCAACAACGAGGTAGAGTATGAGGCATTCTTGACCGGAATGACAACAGCCCAATTGCTTGGAGCAACTGAAGTAGAAGCAAGGCAGATTCACAAGTGGTTGTCAATCAGGTACTAGGTCAGTATGCCAATAAGGAAGAAAGATTGCAGAAGTATCTATAGCTCGTGTGTAATGAAAAGGATAATTTCAGCTATTTTTAGTTACAATAGATCCCGAGAGCAGAAAATCAGAAAGTAGACCGGTTGGCAAAAATCACATCCGGACGAGACGAACACCCTCCCCCAGAGCACACTGAAATCCAATCAGCCAATGCACCCTCCATTAACAAGGAAATTGCGAATACGACCGCGACTGTTCCCGACTGGGCAGTAGACATCACTAGATACTTACTAGAAGGCAAACTCCTTCTTGGGGCAGATGAAGTGCGAAAAATCAAGAACAGGTCGGCTCGGTTTATCTTGCTAGAAGGAATGTTCTATAAAATAGGCTTTTCCAAACCTCTACTTAAGTGCTTGTCACATGAAGAAGCCCATTATGTACTTGCAAAGATCCACGTGGGAATCTACGGGGCCCATATAAGAGGAAGAGCCCTAGCTGCACGAGTAACATGAGCTTGGTACTACTGGCCGTACTCACTTAAAGATGCCAAAGAATTTGCCAAGAAATGCCCGAAGTGTCAGGAACATAGTCCAGTACCACATTCGCCACCAGAGGAGCTCACATAGATCTCATCTCCGTGGCACTTTGCTTAATGGGGCCTTGATTTGATATGACCTTTCTCTATCGGGAGAAGAGGTGTCAAATTTGTTATGGTAGCGGTCAACTATTTCACAAAATGGGTCGAAGTCGAAACCCTTACCAGCATCAGTTCCCAAACCATCACCAAGTTCTTATGGAGGTTCGTGGTCTACTGGTTCAGAATACCTTAGAGCTTTATATTAGACAATAGGAAACAATTTGATTGTGTTCACTTCTGAGAATGGTGCACTGAGTTAAAGATCAAAGTCAAATACTTTTCACAAGGACACCCACAGGTCAATGGGCAGGCTGAAGTGACTAACAAGACAATCTCGTTCGATGTTGAAGAAACGGTTTAGGGAGCAAAAAGGAGCATGAAGAAACCATTCAAACTCTCACTGACGAGACACCATTCGCCCTCACATACGGAACCGAAGCGATAATCCTTGTCGAAATCAGAATACCCACATTGCGCATTCAACATTTTGATACAAAAACCAATAATAGCAAATTAGCAGAACAGTTAGATCTACTGAATAGCCACCGAGAGAAAGCGCTCACCCAGATCACCAGCAATAAGAGAAAGATAGAGTAGTACTTTAACATGCGAGTTAAGCTACGTAGCTTCTAAGTTGGAGACATGGTGCTAAGACAAACGGGCGTCACCACTTCGGCAGAAGGTAAATCAGGACCCCAATGGGCAGGACCATATTTTGTGACAGCGACCACAGATAAGGCTCATAACGACTTAAAGATAGCCAAGGAGCCGAGTTATCCCACCCTTGGAATGTTGGACAACTAAAAAGGTACTACGTATGATATTGTACATATGTATTTTACTCTCAATATTGTAAATTTAGAATTGTTAATGAGATCAGGTGTTGAAATTCATGAAATAGAACCCTCACTCCCCTCATACGAAGTCAAAGTCTGCTCCTGCAGGGTGACCAATCCACCCATGCAAAGTCTACTCTCACGGGGTTGAGGTCAAGCACCAGTCTCGAACCCTCAACACACCTATGCAAAGTCAACTCCCATGGGGTAGTCAACCCACCCACTCAAAGTCAATTCCCGCGGCGTCTAAGTTGGGCACCAATCCTAAATGAGTAACCAAACCTTACCTGAGCTAAGAAAAGCTCTAACATCTTAGCCATTTGTTCTGTGGCCTTTATCCCAACTTGCTCAAAACGTGAAGCAGCACCCGAAGCCGGGTCCTCTCCCTCGCCCGAGTGCCCTCCTTCTCCCCTCGTTGATCTAGCTCCATATCAAAAAGTTTCCCAAGGGTGGCAACACCACTATTGGAAGGGGGGAGGATGGCCACAAGGGCAATCAAGACGAGGAGGAAGGCGCAGAGAAGGGTTAGATTGAGCACCTAAGGTCGACCCCACCTCAAAAACTCGAGGTTGCTCTAAGGATGAGTCATTGGTAAAAATCACAAATGGGACTTCATCCCCACTTGAAGTCTATTCCACCTCGTGGTTGCCTATAGTTCCCTTCGAACGATGAACAGTTTCCTCCTCCCAAGCTTCTTCTTCGGAACTGGAACTTTCTCCTTTACCCTCGTCACCATCTTAGTTGCCCTCGTAATGACCTGACCGAACTCCATCTCCTTCAATATTGTTCTGTTCATCATCCTGACCTTCATCAAGATCGGAACCACATTTAGGAGAAGAGAGAGAAGGGTCAGGTAGTTGACTTACCCTCCCGGCTTGCTCTTCCAGCTCCTGACGGAAGACTTCCTCGAATGATGTAGCACCCGCTGAAAGGGGGGCGGCATTCTCCAAGGCCTGCTCAAAAGCTAAGTTGAGATCTTCATCATTTGAAGACTCAACCCCAGCCATCCGAGCCACCTCCATTTGAGCGTTAGTGACCAATCTATGAGCCTCAGATCTTGCTTGCTCCTCTTGGGCAGGCTGCAGTTTGGTCGATGAAGCAGGGGACAGAGTGCGAACTAGTCGAGGGCGCTTAGATTGGGATGCTCCCGAGGAAGTTGTTCCCCCATCGAGGCGACTCTTCTTCCTCCTTTCTTGCTGCTCACCTTGACCTGGAGCACATTTTTTTGATGGGGGGAAGGTCGACAGGAACCCCCAAAATATTTTGATGGTCGGCATAAGATCTATCCAGATGGTTCAGACATTTCTGAATGTTCCCCACATCAAGAAGGACATCTGACCACAGCTAATAGGAATCCACCCAAGCCCAGGCAAGTACAGCCACCACCCTCTCTGTCTTCGAGGAGTGAAGGCCACCTCTAAGTGGGTAGCCGAGGGAAGGTAACCCCAGTCTGCCTGAATGGGGAATCCACCCCCAACTTCTTTCTTAGGGAACTCCCAGTGATTGCTCGAGACAAATAAAAATCTTCGGTAATAGTCTTTAGAGCTCGAGTGGCGTTCCTCCATTCGGATCAACTTTCAATCCTTGCTTTTTATTTGGAAACCAGTAACATTTCCATCTCAATGTATTAGACGGTATAGTAAAAAAAAACTCCCGAGTTATCAAGTTGGGATACACTTTGTGTCGTGCTGAAAGCACGATTTGAAAGGCCACGTAGCTGGCCAATAAAAGACGCCACCCGTTCGGAAGGATTTGGGCTAGGGCCAAATCCAAAAAATGGACAACCTTCTGAATGGGCCTGATAAAGGGTAAACAAAAGCCCTTCACAAACATAATAGGCAAGCACGTACGTTATCCCCAAGTGCTTCCAGGTTGATTTGCCAAGGGATTTTATGGCCGAAGAAAAAGGGAGAGGGGTTAGCGGTAGCCATGAAAACGAAACTGAGTAAGAAAAAATGAAGATGGAAAAGCTCTAGAGGTGATTGACAAAAGGTATGAGAGAAAAAGCTCATAAGGTTGAAGAATACGGATAAAGAAGGGTGTGACGCCCCAAAATTTTCCTTAAAATAACACTAGAATCGAGGCATCAGAATGATGACAACACGGGTCACACATCCCCAACGTCATGTGCTAAGTGTGTGAACACGTGACATGCATAAAATAAAGTCGCAGTGGATAATAAAGTCATTATCTAAGTACCAAAATTTTTATAGTTATTTTACAAACTATTTTAACACAAATTCTTCAGCAGAAAATTTAATACAGTCATCCGAAATACAAATTAAACAAATACATATTTATAAAAAGGGGAAAATAATTTTCCAAGATAATAATTTATAATAACAGTACATCAACGGCAGAGTCATCTCCTCAGACTCAGCCTATTCAAAATCTGCATCAAAAAACTACGACGCCAAAAATGGCATCGCAGGTAAGTACAACCGAAACAAACCACAAGATATAAAATATACTAATGCAACAACGTGACATAAGAACGCAACATCATATGTGACACCCCGTACCCGTAAGGGGGGGTCCTGAATATCAACCTATTTGACTTGGACCTGTTTTCATCTACAAATTCTATCTAAAAATATATCTGATCAAATCCACAAATAATTCCTCATCTCCAAATTTAAAGAACAATTAAATTCTAAATATCCGTAAAGTTCATACATTAAATAAAATAATGCTATCATATAGGGTCCACAAACTTCCCATCAAAATATCCTACTACACTTTAATCTAAACATGCTAAATAACGTAACCACAAAATAATAAATATCGTCTTCACTTCAACCCCAAAGATGATCGCCTATCTTGGTCTCAATATATTAACCTTGGTCCTCAGGCAAGACCTCCACTTCATCTGAAATGTATATAGATAAGGGGGGTGAGTTCATCCACAACTCAGTAAGCAAAACACCTATACTAGTATGTAAATCATGAGCATTTTAATAAAATCCTTAAGCATGTAACGGAAAAACTTTTATTCCAAGTAAACAATTCCAAAACTTATAAACCCATTCCAAAAGCTGAGCGAACCTTTATTTTTCATAAAGTATACACAAAACTAACTTTTTTATACTCAAATCACTTTGGCAAAAATAACTGTAACATCTCATCCATTTTCAAACATATACCATGTTTAACCCCCGTGGTAGGGTTGTGCTATCCCCGGTGGCCAAACCAGGCAGTATCATATTGTGAGACTTTCCCTCATTCGTTCTCGGAGCCCCGAGTGTGCACATAGGAAAGAAACACATAAAAAGGATCACTTTGTTTCCAAAGTGATTGCACTCCTATCATATTGTATCATGGAGGTACCAACCATATCACGTGAATCCATATAATCATGTCCGAAACATATTCAGAATTAAAAACAAACAGATAAGTATGCCAAAGGTTTTTCCGTAAACATATCATATTAAGCCACTTGTTTTTCACTTTCTTATCCATTTCCATACAAACCAAAAACACAACAAAACATATTATTTTACATGCACAAGATAGCATCAAAATTAATGTTCGCTCTTATGCATAGTGTGACGCCCCCAACTTACGTCTGGGATTTAACGTAAATTAAGGTGTCTGGATGAGCAACACTTGGGCTACTCACCCTCGTACTTAACAAGAATAAAAGTATAAATCATTTAATTCGCAGCGTCAGGTCTTTAATATAAAACTTTCTAAAGATCACACGGAAATACATATACAACATTCATTAAAACTTAAACATTGTACTTCTTACATATACAAGTCCAAACTGTAGTAAAATATTTTACATTCATCCCAAAAGAACTTTCCTTCACCTCACTCTTTCTCCCTCTTAACCTCGGGATATTCTCTCCCATAGCGAAACCTACCCATACTAATACTAAAGTCTCGCTGGAGCTGTTGTCCCTGTGGAGTCACACAAACTCCACACATGGACAATGAGCCGTCTACTCCTAAGGTTATGCAGCATCCCGTACGTCGCCTCTCCTCAACAAAAGTGGATGCGTCAAGACTCCAAGCTCTAGTGGGTCGATTACTGGTAGGAGGTCCGAAAGAAACAAAAGAAATGTCCATATAAGGACTATAGTCGGAAAGTCCCTCAGGACTCCCCGAAGTCTCCTGTATCATCGGGGCTGTCCCCCTGCTGGTGATCGAATCCTGTATAAAATAATATGCACAAAATATATGGAGCCACAAAAGAGTGAGATTTCGAATGAAATCTCAGTAAGTACATAAACAGCTTAAAGGAAACAGGGAAAACAACCACAAAGTTATTACCACTAATGACAAGGGAAATTATCCTAATATACCCCTCACAAGACCACTGTCTAACAGATACCTTTCTTAACTCACCCATGATCTTATATTAAATTACATTGTTTTCCCCTTAAAATTCTTATTCTTTCATATCACTGATGGGCGTTACGTATCGCCGTCCCCATCACATACACTCATCAATCATCCGGGCGTTATGTATCGCCGTCCCCGTTATGATGAGTCTGGTGTCAATCATCCGGGCGTTACGTCTCGCCGTCCCCGTTATGACACGAAACATATACACATATTACTGCGGGCGTTACGTCTCGCCGTCCCTGCCATTCAAATCAATTTCACGGGCGTTACGTCTCGCCGTCCCCGTGAGGATCAATCACACGGGCGTTACGTCTCGCCGTCCCCGTGGAGATCACATATTTCTTATATCACGACAGGCGTTACGTATCGCCGTCCCTGTCGGCACGTCAGTCATCCGGGCGTTACGTATCACCGTCCCCGTCACGACGTGACTAACTTAATCTTATAAATATTATTTTCTTTCTTTTTATTCCTCTCTTATTTACATGAGTTATTTCACTTATAACCCTTCCCATTTGAAACTCCCAATTCTCTTCTAAGGAAACCCTAAGTCTAAGCAAAACAGGGCATCTCGCTCGAGCGGCTTGTCGAGCGAGTATCGAGCGAAGTCTCGGGTTGGGACTCGCTCGAGCGGGTGTCGAGCGAAACTCTAGCGAGGGTTCATATTTTGCCTTCGCTCGACTCTCATATCGAGCGAGGGTCGAGCGAACTTACGGCTCTAAGAGTTTTTCTACTCAAAACATGCCAATCTCTTCCATACACCCTATTTATCTTCTTAAAAGCTTAAATCTAAGTTTCTACAATTTTATTGAACATATTAACAAGACAAATTACAATCAACCCTACTCATATGTCCATTTCCACTTAATCATGTTCTCAAGTGTTCACTACTAGTAAACATAACTCAATCATGCCAATAAACCAGTTCCATGCTTAAATTAAGCTAGAATATAGACTTACAATTTCTTCCAAGCTCAAGAGAATTGATCCAACCAACTTCCTACAAGTTTTCTCCCACACACACTCACTTAGCTCACAAGTGATCACTTTGAGGGTTTGGGGAGGGTTTTCTGGTATGGCTTCAAAAGGGCAAGTGTTCTCTCCTTCTAAAGGAGCTTAGGAAGCTCTCAAGGCTCTATTTATAGGGTGGTGGTTGACCAACATGAGGGAGAGAAAAGGAAATGCACCTAAGGTGCACTAGTTGCCAGATTTGCATGTGATGAGGTGTCCATCTAAGTAAATCTAATGATGAGGATTAAGCCTCCCAAATCCTAGGCTTTGCAGCTAAATTAGTCATCCAAGGGCTCACATTTGAGATGGTTTGGCTGCCCATTTTGATCCATGGCTGAGAAGTAAGCTAAAGGGATAAGAGGTTAGGTGGCATTTCACCTAACCATGCATGCATCTCTCATCTCCAGCTCTCCCCTTGAGTCACATGCCCATCTCCAGATTTTCCTTCCCATTTGGTTCCTTCCCAACTCCCTTAGGTCTTCCCTCAACAAGTTCTAGAAGGTCACTTCATAGTTTAGTTAAGGTAGAGCCAAATTTGATCCACTTAGTCACCAATCAACCAGATTTTGGCTCCCTTTGAGTTCCCATCACACTAACTATTCAATTGACTTCCAAATCAACTTTCCATCCATTCCTAACTATCCCTACACATGTCCTAATCCCAGAGAATCCTAAAACCAGTTGCCTAATTAGTTACATGTCCCAATCTAGTTCAATTATCCAACTCGGGTTCCATTTAAGCCCATTCCAAAGCTGCCTACTTGATTCCCAAATAAATTATTGATTCCTTCCGAATCTCAGGAAACTTTAAACATAAAAGTTTTAGATCTATCTCTTAAGGTTCTATACCATTTAGAATCACCTCATTTGGACCCCATATGAATAACTTATGCCCATTTTTTCTAAAACTCGACAGATTAATCCGAAAATGCATAATTTCCAATACTAAGTGTAATCTCACATTCCTCAACTAAATCTCTCATTCTAATTTCCTAATAAATAATTGCATCAAATAAATCTCCTTAAAATAATATCCATAAAATAATCTACCTTAGAAAAATTTGGGCTATTACATCCTCCCCCCCTTAAAAAGGATTTCGTCCTCGAAATCGCTAAGATATATAGAATTAAGGGTTTAAGGAATCTATACCTCGGTTACTAGCAGTAGATTCTTCTGAAGAGGTGGGTACTTTTTCCTCATTAATTAGTGAATCCTGAGAGTGATAAAATATCATGTCTACATCGGGATCATAGTACATATTCACACTTATCTCTTGCAACATACGAAATCTCTCTTCCTCTGTCTCTTCTATTATAGGTCCCTCTTCACACTGACGTTTACGCTCTTCAGATCCATCAGATGACTCTATTATGACAGCTTTTCCTTTGTCCTCTCTTCTCAAAAATCTTTTCTCTGCTTTTAACCATTTTCTAACGGGTTGTCTTTCCTCACCTGGTAACGCTCTTCTACTTATAGGATTACCTTTTTCGTCTATGTCCATAATGTGGGTTCTGTGCTTCTCACTTTTATTTAACCAGTTCAATCTCTCAGCTTTCCATTGCTTCAGTTTTTCCCTACGAAATCTCTCTCTAACTCTTTCAGATCTTTTCTTTAACTGATCTACAGAGGTGACTGACATACGTGCATTTCTTTTTGGAGCCATAATCCTGTATAAGGTTAAATATTAATGAATATAAATATAAAAGAAAACACAATTATCATACAAATGTAAGACAGTTGATTCAATTTATAACGTATATTATTACAATTATGTTTCAAACAAGTGGGGATAATTAACTCTCATTACATCCTCACGTTCCCAAGTGGCTTCCTGAAAAACAGGATTGTTCCAAAGTACTTTTACTAACACTATGGTACGATTCCGAAGGGTCTGTTCTTTCTGATCTTCAATTCGTACAGGCCACTCTTCATAAGTTAAATTGGAACGTAAATTACTAGGACGCGGGTCCATTACCGCCACTGGTTGATCATTCAAACACTTTTTCAGAGAAGATACATGGAAGACGTTATGAACTCCTTGCAAATCATCAGGTAGAGCTAAACGGTAAGCCACTGGACCTACTTTTTCCAGAATTTCATAAGGTCCAATATAACGAGGACTCAACTTCCCTTTCTTACCAAATCGCATGACTCCCTTTAGTGGCGAAATCTTCAAATATACCCAGTCTCCCACCATAAAATCTAAAGCCCTTCTACGATTATCTGCATAACTCTTTTGTCTACTTTGCGCTGTCTTTATCTGATTTCTAATCTTTGTGATCTGCTCTTTAACTTCTTGTAAATACTCGGGTCCCAAAACACTACTTTCACCCACTTCATCCCAATAAATAGGAGACCTACATTTCCTCCCATAAAGTGCTTCATATGGCGCCATCTGTATAGTAGCTTGAAAACTGTTATTATATGCAAATTCAATTAATGGTAACAGACTTTCCCAGTCTTTGTCAAAATCTAACACACAGGCTCGCAACATATCCTCCAAAGTCTGAATAGTTCTTTCTGTTTGCCCGTCCGTTTGAGGATGATATGCGCTGCTGAAATTTAAATTGGTACCCATCATCTTCTGTAAACTTTGCCAAAATCGAGATGTAAATCTAGGATCTCTGTCCAATACTATAGTCTTGGGTATTCCATGTAAACGAACTATTTCCTTCACATAAATTTTTGCTAACTTTTCCATAGAATCCGTGTTGGAAATAGGTAAAAAGTGAGCACTCTTCGTCAGTCGATCCACTATCACCCAAACCGAATTCTTTCCCGTAGATGTTCTTGGAAATCCTACCACAAAATCCATAGATAGATCCTCCCATTTCCATTCGGGGATTGGTAAAGGTTGCAACTGACCGGCTGGTCTTTGGTGTTCAGCTTTTACTAACTGACACACTGGACACTTGGCTACAAAGGTCGCAATATCCTTCTTCATTCCTTCCCACCAAAACTTTTCTTTTAAATCTTGATACATCTTAGTACTTCCAGGATGAGCAGTATATGGTGTACTATGAGCTTCTTTCATCAACCTTTCTTTCAATTCTGGGGCATCCGGAATGATTTTCCTTCTTCCAAAGTATAACATTCCATCGCCTGAAATCATAAAGTTTGGAGACCCTTTTCCTTCCAGTATTTGATGTTTTATCTTCTCCAGCTTAGTATCCTTTTGTTGTTCTTCCTTAATTTCTTTGTCCGTTAAAGGAACGATTTCTTGAATCTCCATTAACTTGAGGTCCTGTGATAATCTGTTTACCAGAATTTCTCGCATCACTGCCAACACTGAAAATTCTTCTGTTTGAACTTTCCTACTCAAGGCATCGGCTACCACATTAGCCTTTCCAGGGTGGTATTTGATTTCGCATTGAAAATCACTTATAGTCTCTATCCACCTTCTTTGTCTCATATTCAATGTTTTCTGGCTAAAAAGATACTTGAGACTCTTATGGTCCGTAAATATTTCACACTTTTCTCCATATAAGTAATGCCGCCAAATCTTTAGAGCAAACACTACAGCTGCTAACTCTAAATCATGCGTGGGATAATTCTGTTCATGGTCCTTAAGTTGTCGGGATGCATACGCAACTACTCTTCCTTCTTGCATTAACACACACCCCAATCCCATTTTTGAGGCATCACTATATATCACATAGGGTTTGTGAGGTTCTGGCAAGGCTAAAATTGGTGCTGTAGTCAATCTCTTCTTTAGCTCTTGAAAACTCTTTTCGCATTGCTCACTCCAAACGTACTTAGCATTCTTTCTAGTCAATGCTGTCAGAGGTGCAGACAGTTTGGAAAATCCTTCCACAAATCTTCTGTAGTATCCAGCTAATCCCAAGAAGCTTCGTATTTCATGTGCATTGGTTGGTTGCTGCCACTCCATCACTACTTCTACCTTTGCTGGATCCACGGAGACTCCTTCACTTGAAATAACATGACCCAAAAATTTAACTTCTTGTAGCCAAAATTCACACTTACTAAGTTTGGCATACAGTTGATGTTTCTGCAAAATTTCCATTACTACTTTCAAATGCTCTTTATGATCCTCGTCAGTCTGAGAGTAGATCAAAATATCATCAATAAAAACCACCACAAACTTGTCCAAATATGGTCTGAATATCCGGTTCAGCAAGTCCATGAATACTGCTGGTGCATTTATCACTCCGAATGGCATAACCAAAAATTCAAAGTGCCCATATCGGGTTCGGAAAGCCGTCTTAGGTACATCTTGCTCCCTGATTTTCAACTGATGATAGCCAGACCGAAGGTCTATTTTTGAAAACACAGTTGCTCCTCTTAATTGATCCAACAGGTCATCTATCCGCGGCAACGGATATTTATTCTTAATAGTAACTTTATTCAATTCCCGGTAGTCTATGCACATCCGCATTGTCCCATCTTTCTTCTTTACAAACAATACTGGCGCTCCCCATGGGGATGAACTAGGCCTGATAAATCCTTTTCTCAAAAGTTCCTCAATCTGCACTTTCAATTCTTCTAACTCCACTGGTGCCATTCTATACGGAGCCTTATGAACTGGAGTTGTGGCCGGTTCTAATTCAATAACAAATTCTGCTTCTCGATCAGGAGGTAGTCCCGGTAGATCATCGAAAAAGATTTGAGGAAAGTCTTCCACCACAGGAATTCCTTGAATACCTTTAACAATTTCTGAGGAGTTTAACATGATTATCCAGTAGCCCTTAGTTTCTTTGTTAATACTTTTCTTTATTCGCTTAGCAGTTACTATGGAGGAAACTGCCTTCAACATTTCCCCCTTGTAAAAAAATTTCCCTTCCTTGGGTAAGCTAAAAATTATTTCCTTTCTGCGACAGTCCAGTTTAGCATAATACTTGGCCAACCAATCCATACCCAAAATTAAATCAAACTCCATCAAATGGAATAGTATCAGATCAGCGACTAGCTGTGAACCTCCAATCTCCAAAGGGCAATTTCTCACTATCCGGTGGCATCCTGCTACTTTTCCATTGGGCATGACTACTATAACTTTTTGGGTCAACAATTCCGTTTCTAAATCACACTTTTGGACACAATCATAGGAAATAAAGGATCTGGTTGCTCCCGAATCAAACAAGGTATAGACCATGCATTGCTTCAGCTTAAGCTTACCTAAAGAAAATTTTATTCTACTATTATTATTATTACCTCTCCCAAAGAATCCATTCATTAACTAAAAGAGGGGACTTGGAAATTTACCAGTAATGACGTTAGCATCTATTGTCTCGTCTGCCTCCATATCTACTTCTCCAGGCGTGATAGCATAAACTTTAGCTTTCGTAGAAGCTTTGGCTTTTCCTTCGGGTAGAGCTAATCCTTGGGAGGTATTCTGGGGACAGTCTTTGATCAGATGTCCTGGCCGACCGCATCTATAACAAATTCTAGTATCCACTCGACAATCTCCCTGGTGTCGACGTCCACATTTTGCACATTGCGGAAATAAAATCGGCACATTCGGATTAATTGCTATTCCTTTTCCTTTATTCGTGGATCTAAAATTTGGTTTCCTCCTAGCATCATTTCCCCTAGAAAATTGAAATCTTCTTTTTCCATATGTTTGAGTTTGCGCCATGACACTCCTCTGTTCAGCTTCCGCTATGGCTGCTACATTTACTAATTCTTGAAAATTCTCAATTTGCAAACATGCCACCTGCATACGAATTCGTGGCTGCAGTCCTTCTTGAAACTTCTGGGCTCTCATCTTTTCAGTAGCTACCAGATGCGGAGCAAATCTCGCCAATTCCATAAATCGTGCCGAGTACTGTTCCACCGACATACTGCCTTGTATTAACATAGTAAATTCCAAAGCTTTCTGCCGCTTCATAGATTCCGGAAAAAATCGATCGTCGAACTCTTTCTTGAACCTTTCCCATGTAGGCACTACATTTTCTCCCAATTCTAACTTTAACAGCTTTCGCTTTGTGTCCCACCACAGTCCGGCTTCTCCTTGTAACAGATGTCCCGCATACTGCACTTTCTGAACTTCGGTGCAATTACTAACTTCAAAGGTGCGTTCCAAGTCTACAATCCATTTATCTGCCTTTAATGCTCCTTCCGTTCCGATAAAGGGCGGGTATCGATACGCTAGAAATTTCTCATACGGACACCCTTGAGCTTCTCTTCTATTTTCATTCTACTGATGATAACGGCTTTGTTCTATTTGGTTTTTCACCACTTCCGTCATTTGCCTAATGGCTTCAGCTATTGCCTGGCCTCCTTCTAATGGGGGGTTTTGCACTACTGGTCCTCCTTCCAAGGGTGGATTCCGTGTCCTCTGCTCTTCTCCCGATAATGGGTTCGGTGCCGTCTGGCCTTCCCCCAACGGTGGGTTCGATGGTGTCTGTCCTTCTCTCAACGGTGAGCTTGGTGCCGTTTGCTCTTCAGTACGTGGAGGGGTAACCAGAGAAGGATTCTGATTTACCACTTCTACTCGTTTGGGAGGACGACCTCTTGGCATATTGTTTTCTTGAAATATACCCAACTTCACCATAAGCCATACTCACTTTAGAAACTTTCAAATTTCCAAAAATCCAAATATTCACCCATTTTACTCCAAACTCCAATCTGATAAAGATTCAAGCCTATACTAGTACCATGTGATCCATTTTTCCTAGGACATGTAGGTTTTACCCAGAGACGTAATTGCTCTGATACCAATCTGTGACGCCCCCAACTTACGTCTGGGATTTAACGTAAATTAAGGTGTCTGGATGAGCAACACTTGGGCTACTCACCCTCGTACTTAATAAGAATAAAAGTATAAATCATTTAATTCGCAGCGTCAGGTCTTTAATATAAAACTTTCTAAAGATCACACGGAAATACATATACAACATTCATTAAAACTTAAACATTGTACTTCTTACATATACAAGTCCAAACTGTAGTAAAATATTTTACATTCATCCCAAAAGAACTTTCCTTCACCTCACTCTTTCTCCCTCTTAACCTCGGGATATTCTCTCCCATAGCGAAACCTATCCATACTAATACTAAAGTCTCGCTGGAGCTGTTGTCCCTGTGGAGTCACACAAACTCCACACATGGACAATGAGTCGTCTACTCCTAAGGTTATGCAGCATCCCGTACGTCGCCTCTCCTCAACAAAAGTGGATGCGTCAAGACTCCAAGCTCTGGTGGGTCGATTACTGGTAGGAGGTCCGAAGGAAACAAAAGAAATGTCCATATAAGGACTATAGTCGGAAAGTCCCTCAGGACTCCCCGAAGTCTCCTGTATCATCGGGGCTGTCCCCCTGCTGGTGATCGAATCCTGTATAAAATAATATGCACAAAATATATGGAGCCACAAAAGAGTGAGATTTCGAATGAAATCTCAGTAAGTACATAAACAGCTTAAAGGAAACAGGGAAAACAACCACAAAGTTATTACCACTAATGACAAGGGAAATTACCCTAATATACCCCTCACAAGACCACTGTCTAACAGATACCTTTCTTAACTCACCCATGATCTTATATTAAATTACATTGTTTTCCCCTTAAAATTCTTATTCTTTCATATCACTGATGGGCGTTACGTATCGCCGTCCCCATCACATACACTCATCAATCATCCGGGCGTTATGTATCGCCGTCCCCGTTATGATGAGTCTGGTGTCAATCATCCGGGCGTTACGTCTCGCCGTCCCCGTTATGACACGAAACATATACACATATTACTGCGGGCGTTACGTCTCGCCGTCCCCGTGGAGATCACATATTTCTTATATCACGACAGGCGTTACGTATCGCCGTCCCTGTCGGCACGTCAGTCATCCGGGCGTTACGTATCGCCGTCCCCGTCACGACGTGACTAACTTAATCTTATAAACATTATTTTCTTTCTTTTTATTCCTCTCTTATTTACATGAGTTATTTCACTTATAACCCTTCCCATTTGAAACTCCCAATTCTCTTCTAAGGAAACCCTAAGTCTAAGCAAAACAGGGCATCTCGCTCGAGCGGCTTGTCGAGCGAGTATCGAGCGAAGTCTCGGGTTGGGACTCGCTCGAGCGGGTGTCGAGCGAAACTCTAGCGAGGGTTCATATTTTGCCTTCGCTCGACTCTCATGTCGAGCGAGGGTCGAGCGAACTTACGGCTCTAAGAGTTTTTCTACTCAAAACATGCCAATCTCTTCCATACACCCTATTTATCTTCTTAAAAGCTTAAATCTAAGTTTCTACAATTTTATTGAACATATTAACAAGACAAATTACAATCAACCCTACTCATATGTCCATTTCCACTTAATCATGTTCTCAAGTGTTCACTACTAGTAAACATAACTCAATCATGCCAATAAACCAGTTCCATGCTTAAATTAAGCTAGAATATGGACTTACAATTTCTTCCAAGCTCAAGAGAATTGATCCAACCAACTTCCTACAAGTTTTCTCCCACACACACTCACTTAGCTCACAAGTGATCACTTTGAGGGTTTGGGGAGGGTTTTCTGGTATGGCTTCAAAAGGGCAAGTGTTCTCTCCTTCTAAAGGAGCTTAGGAAGCTCTCAAGGCTCTATTTATAGGGTGGTGGTCGACCAACATGAGGGAGAGAAAAGGAAATGCACCTAAGGTGCACTAGTTGCCAGATTTGCATGTGATGAGGTGTCCATCTAAGTAAATCTAATGATGAGGATTAAGCCTCCCAAATCCTAGGCTTTGCAGCTAAATTAGTCATCCAAGGGCTCACATTTGAGATGGTTTGGCTGCCCATTTTGATCCATGGCTGAGAAGTAAGCTAAAGGGATAAGAGGAGAGGTGGCATTTCACCTAACCATGCATGCATCTCTCATCTCCAGCTCTCCCCTTGAGTCACATGCCCATCTCCAGATTTTCCTTCCCATTTGGTTCCTTCCCAACTCCCTTAGGTCTTCCCTCAACAAGTTCTAGAAGGTCACTTCATAGTTTAGTTAAGGTAGAGCCAAATTTGATCCACGTAGTCACCAATCAACCAGATTTTGGCTCCCTTTGAGTTCCCATCACACTAACTATTCAATTGACTTCCAAATCAACTTTCCATCCATTCCTAACTATCCCTACACATGTCCTAATCCCATAGAATCCTAAAACCAGTTGCCTAATTAGTTACATGTCCCAATCTAGTTCAATTATCCAACTCGGGTTCCATTTAAGCCCATTCCAAAGCTGCCTACTTGATTCCCAAATAAATTATTGATTCCTTCCAAATCTCAGGAAATTTCAAACATAAAAGTTTTAGATCTATCTCTTAAGGTTCTATACCAATTGGAATCACCTCATTTGGACCCCATATGAATAACTTATGCCCATTTTTTCTAAAACTCGACAGATTAATCCGAAAATGCATAATTTCCAATACTAAGTGTAATCTCACATTCCTCAACTAAATCTCCCATTCTAATTTCCTAATAAATAATTGCATCAAATAAATCTCCTTAAAATAATATCCATAAAATAATCTACCTTAGAAAAATTTGGGCTATTACACATAGTTCAGAAACATGTCAAATATTGCTCATGTCTACACATTTCATGTCAAAAGAAAAATTTCTCTATCATATAAATTTTCATGAGCGAATGCATAAAACGTATACTGAGGTTGTTTTTCACATTTTTCTTTAAAAAAACAGAACATGCACATTTTATAAAAACCAACCTCGAACAAATTTTCTTTTTATGTAAATCTAGGATAGGAGCCCCGCTTACCTGACTCATGTAGCGAATTATCAAAATTTCGAGTCCGATCTCTAAGATTCTCGTCGCCTATTTATAAAAAAAAAACTCTCAACGTTAACGGCCAGCAAACCCAATCCATGTATATACAAAAATGATAATCTAATATTCCTAATCTGAAAAATTTTGCAAAACTCCTTTCTTCAAACTACACTAGCTTAAAGCGTTACAATTTACTACAAAAATCAAGTCAAACAACAGCCATAACGTGCTGACCAGCCCCAACAATCCGGGTTGTTATCCCACGCTCACATGAATATATATATATTCCTAACTTTCCAGCTTACAAACCCAACGAGACCAATCACCCAAAAATCATTCAGCAACATAATTATTAACCTCAACACGACCAATCAGTCTAGCCCGCCACAATAATGACGAGTTCCCAAAATTCAACATCACAACTAAAAAAAATACTCCTAACCCACGGCTATAGCAGTACTAAAAAAAAAAATAGCAAGAATTTGTACCAACATACTCCAAAAATCTTCTAGCCTCACTTCAAAAGAAATTTGAAAAAAAATATAAAGGTATAATCTACACCACTTACAAAGAGAACATCTATTCAAAAAGAACCTTGAATCCTTACCTGAATATGAAGAACAAACCGCAAGAAAACAGAAGCTTAAACAATGAAATTCTCGCCTCCCTAATGCTCAACTGCAACCAACGGAAACCGACTATATTTTCAGTGATTAAATCCCCACAACAGCACCCTTATTCTAGCCATATTCAATCAACTCCAACTTCTGCATACCAACAACGGAAAGAAAAACATCAATTAAATTCTGAACAAAACACAAATACTACTCCTCGGACAGACCCCGAAATTTAAAAGAAAAATTCTAACCCAAAACACATACGTTAATCACCCATTCAATCAATCTGAGAAACCTACCCGAGAAAGGAGAGCAACCAGCAAGCACAACAGAGGCTAATACGTCGGATTCGTTTTCCCCTGTGCTCTGCTTCACCACCCCCCCCCCGGAAGCCCACAAAATAACTATGATTAAAACCCATAACCAAACCTTACAAGGATAGCAAAAACGCAAGAGAAAAGAGAGAAGGAATTTAGATGAATTACCGGCGCGAATTTGGGTGAATGAGAAACAGGGCCCGCGGCGATGAAGAGACCCAGCCAGAGAAATGGTTTGCCGAAGGAGGAGAGAGAGAGAGAGAGAGAGAGAGACCGGTGAAGTGAAACTGACCGCAAGAGGAGGGAACTCCATTTGATGCAACCGCTGGACGTGGCAAACGGGTGAGTGAAAATCGGAAGAAACCGAGGGAAAACAGGGGGGTTGGAACCGTCGGGTGCCGAAGGAAAGAAAGGAAAGAAAAGAAAAGGGAAAGAAAGAAGAAGAAAGGAGAAGAAAGGAGAAGGGCGGAAATCACTTACCTGGGAGTGATACGGCGTCGTTTCGTGGTGGGCTGGGCTGGGCTGCGGGCTGCGGGCTTTACATCATATGCATGAGGCTTAAAATCATCATCCTCAAAACAAATAAATAAATCACATACTTCAAAATTTCAAGATAAATCTCTAATAAAATCATCCATCATTTTCCCAGAAAATGATGACCGTAAATCCATTAAAACTGCAACCATTTTTCCAAAAAATGGTCCACGTAAAACCAATAATTAAAACCCCCCACTTTTCCAGAAAATGGCCTAAACATCCATTTTATTAACCGTATGCACCATGATCTCCCCTAGGGACCATCCGTACACCCTGGCTTTCATCATCACATCGAAGGTAACTACCACGCATGTGACTTCGGAACGAGCGATGCCTAGCTAACCGCGCCCAACACGTACCATGACCAGGCATCCCCTAGCCCCCACCAACAGAGGAGCCACGGAGTCAGCACAAGAGCATTACCATCCCGTCCGATCCTGTCGTCGCCCGGCGACAACCCAGGGGACAACACTCAATATATTCCCCTCCCGAGTGACTAGAGGAGCTCTACTAGGATAATGTCCCATCTCGGCTTGGGGTCGTGATACACACACACCCGAAAACCATAAACACAATGGAAACCCAGTTCCCATTTCCGACACATGAATATGCGCGTAAATACACAATGCAAATGACCATGCATTTAATAGCCAACAACTGATAAATTTCAACAATAACCAAACACAATATCTGTTGATACCAAAAATATATTTAAATCTCAAAATTTATTTGGAAAATACTTACAGCGCGTAAAAACGTAAATCCTTGAGTAAACGCCAATCCGCAGCATTCGTAGCGGTCACTTGTACGTTAGGTTAAAGTGCTCGATTTGACACCAAAATTTAGGGAGATACTCTTTGGAAGGTGGGGAATCTCATGGAGGTGGTGGTGTGACGACACAACCACCGGAAGGTGGCGGATCGGGCTCCAAAAGGGTGGAAACCCATTTTCGCGTTTGGGGTTGTACTTGGAAGGTGGGGCCGTGTATGGGGAAACTGAGCTAGAGGGTTGGTCGGCTGAGCAAGGGGGACCTTTTGGTGGTGAAGGTGAGGGCTACGGTGGTCGGATGGCGGCGCGGTGAAAATGGATCCATTTAAGGACCCATTTCGGGTGGAGGAGGAAGTGGCTGAGTTGGGTGACTGGGCAGAGTTGGACCGAACGGGGGAATAGGGGAGGGGAAGGCTCGCACGGGTCTGAGGCCAAATGTGCAGGGAAGAAGAAAAGAAAAGAAAAAGAAAAGGAAAGAAAAAGAGAAAAAGGAAAAAAAGAAAGAAAAGAAATCCAACTTAGAAAAGCACAATAAATTAAATAAAAGCCGACTGATAATACTACAGTTTAATATAAATAAAAGAAAATATTTAAAAACTCAGCAATAAATTAAACCTAAGTGCACTTTAATTATAAAACGATAATTAATATAACAAAAGCACATAAAATAAACTTACATAATAAAATAAATGAATTTAATTCCAATTATTAAAATAATTACCTCACATTAAAATTAATAAGAAAAGTAACATAACTCAATATTTAATTATAAAAACAACATAAAACTAATATTAATTAATCAATAGATCAAATAAATATCTTAAACAAGTAAAACACGACTAATAATATTATTAAAATAAATTAAAATAGTAAACACCGAAAATAAAATAATGTATAAAAATACATGTAAATCTGGGATCTCATATTCTCCTCCCTTAAAAAGAATTTCGTCCCCGAAATTCGCTCAGCTGCAATTAATAAAACTCCAATCCTCACTTACCCCACAGCTCAACACTCACTCCAAGTATTACATAATCATCTATTTTCCTCAAACACAAATGAATGTTATTCCATCATAAACTTATAGTCTCCAAATATCATTCCATCTCTAGGACTCCTAAGGTAACAATGTAATCCAAAATCTTCATAGGTACACAGACTTTAGTACAATCTCACAAAATTTTAATGTTCAATAACTCCATACAACAAAATCATGTCACCCTAAAAAACAATCCCAAGTTTAACTTCCCATCCTAACCATCAATAAACCTAATTTACCCAACAAATGATAAATCTCCCCTTACAAGTACCGTTACAAATTTCAAGTCACCACTAATTCCTCACAACCAACATAAAACTTAAACCTCCAACTACATCGCAAATCATTACGCTTTCGCGCACACTCTAATAACTCACTAAATGTATAAAAATTTAAGTTCTCATAAATTATCACCATAAGTAAAAATTGGCTCAACACCTATTAACAAGAAATCCTATACCACTCTTCCAAATCCTAAATTTTAATATCTCATAATTTTGATTATACCACTATGGTTGATACCTAAACTCCAACGTATATCACACAAAAAAATCTTATCACTCTACTCAACTTAATTAGCATGATAACCACAATACATATAGCTTTCCCAATTGGACCTTCAATACTCATGAGATGGAATAATCTCAAATATTTTAATTCCTATACGACCTTAAGTCACAACTAATTCCTTAAGATATCTCGACAAATGTTGCTAACTATTAAATTCTCCAAATATCATACTTAAATTATCCACTCTAAACAATTCGTCCAGAAGCCTAAAACTTAGATCTCTTAAATTTATTTCCAACACATCAATTCAACCCTATCACTTAACAAAACAACTTTTATCAAGTCAAACACAAATCAAAGACAAGTACTCTCCAAAAATTTACACACATAATTATTATACATCAATCTCTAAGCATCCACAAATAACATCAAAACTTCACCAAGGAAATAATTGATCGCCTACTATCAAAAGCATTACTAAAACAGATTCCATAACAATATATCAATGACCAACAATTTCACACTCACAAGAAGAGTTTATCTAAAATACAATTCTAACAATCTCCCAGAAATAATATTAGAACTTAGAAACTCTAGCACTCAGTAAGACCCAGTTAATACATATAAACAGTATGGGAAATATCAACAAAGAAACACAATTACATAAATACCAATAATTTATTAAAACAAATCCATCTCACAAAAGTATAGCAATATATCCAAACACTAAATAAAACTCAAGTAATTCATATAAATAATATATAAAAACACAAAGGGGGAAAAGATCTAATAAACAAATAAGTAAAAGCCACTCATTCAAGAAAATAAGCCCACCTCCCTTAACAAATACAAAGTCACCAAAAACTTTTATTAAATAAAAGAAAGAGATTGAATTAAAAGAAGAACGGAGAAATAAAATGACAATTAAAACTTTGAAATTCTCCACAAAACCCAACTCTAAAAAGATTTATTCTAGAAATCTCTAGGATTTAAAACTTTTTAAAGAAACGAACCATAGTAAACTAATTAAATAGATAAGTTAATTAATAAGTAAATACTAACAAGTCGTCAAAACAAACCCACTCGTCAAAATAAATAGATAAACCTTCAAAATAAAACAAACGAAAAGGTGAAAAGTTAACAAATTTAAAAACTTACTTCAAAGCATATGCTTAAAAAGAAAGCATAGCAGCGATTCATTTTAAACCTTTGTCTAAATAAATTTCAAACTTTCAGAAATATTTAAAATTCAAGAGCCATAATTAAAATAAATAAATAATAAACAAAATCTAAAACTATCTTGTAGAAAACCTATGAACTAAAATTAAAATCAAATCTGATGATAATTAAATAAAAGTTTAAGAAAACAAAATAACCCATAACAAAATAAATAAACTTTAAAATAAGGAATTTCATAACACAATTATTTAAAATATAATATTTAATAAAAAGATTGATTAGAATAATAATCTAATCGGAAATATTCAAATTCCAATTTAAACAAAAACAAAGGCATATATATAAAATAAATAATTAAATAAATGTTCAACAACTTAACTAAATAAAATCAACTAACTAAAATCTTAACTACTACCCAATTACAATATTGAACAACTATTAAAATAAAATAAAACAAAGCAAACAAAACATTCAGAACTAAATTAATTACGAAAATAAATAAACAACATGCACATTAAAATAAAAAGTACAACACAACGAAATAAATATCGATAATCTTATAATATAAATTAGTAGGAAAAACTTAAAGAACAATTAGAATAATAAAATAACCAAACAAATAAACAAACAAATTTAAACAAAAAACGTTTTTGGTACAACTCCTAAGTAACTTGCGGATTTACACAGAGCCGAACTGCTCTGATACCACCTGTGGCGCCCCCAAATTTTCCTTAAAATAACACGGTAATTGAGGCATTGGGATGATGACAACACGGGTCACACATCCCCAACGTCATGTGCTAAGTGTGTGAACACGTGACATGCATAAAATAAAGTCGTAGCGGATAATAAAGTTATTATCTAAGTACCAGAATTTTTAGAGCTATTTTACAAACTATTTTAACACAAATTCTCCAACAGGAGATTTAATACAGTCATCTGAAATACAAATTAAACAAATACATATTTATAAAAAGAGGAAAACAATTTTCCAAGATAATAATTTATAATAACAGTACATCAACGAAGGAGCCGTCTACTCAGACTCAGCCTCTTCAAAATCTGCATCCAAAAACTACGACGCCAAAAATGACATCGCAGGTAAGTACAATCCAAACAAACCACAAGATATAAAATATACTAATGCAACAACGTGACATAAGAACGCGACACCATATGCATGAGGCTTAAAAGCATCATCCTCAAAAAAATAAATAAATTACATACTTCAAAATCCCAAGATAAATCTCCAATAAAATCATCCATCATATTCCCAAAAAATGATGACCGTAAATCTATTAAAACCTCAACCATTTTTCCAGAAAATGGTCTACATAAAACCAATAATTAAAACCCGCCACTTTCCCAGAAAATGGTCCACATAAAACCAATAATTAAAACCCGTCATTTTCCCAGAAAATGGTCTAAACATCCATTTTATTAACCGTATGCACCATGATCTCCCCTAGGGACCATCCGCACACCCTGGCTTTCATCATCACACCGAAGGCAATGACCACACATGTGACTTCGAAACGGACGATGCCTAGCTAACCGCGCCCAGCACGTACCATGACCAGGCATTCCCTAACCCCCGCTATCAGAGGAGTCACGGAGCCAGCACGAGAGCGTTACCTTCCCGTCCGATCCCGTCGTCGCCCGGTGACGACCCAGGGAATGTCACTCAGTATATTCCGTTCCCGAGTGACCAGAGGAGCTCCACCGAGACAATGCCCCATCTCGGCTTGAGGTCGTGTTACACACGCACCCGAAAACCATAAACACAATGGAAACCCAGTTCTCATTTCCGACACATGAATATGCATGTAAATACACAATGCAGACGACCAGGCATTAAATAGCCAACAACTGATAAATTCCAACAATAACCAAACACAATATCTGTTAATGCCAAAAATATATTTAAATCTCAAAGTTTATTTAGAAAATACTTATAACGGGTAAAAACGTAAATCCTAGAGCAAATGCCGATCCGCAGCGTTTGTAGCGGTCACTTGTACGTTAGGCTAAAGTGCTCGGTTTGACACCAAAATTTAGGTAGATACTCTTTGGAATGTGGGGAATCTTATGGAGGTGGTGGTGTGACGGCACAACCACCGGAAGGTGGCGGATCGGGCTCCAAAATGGTGGAAACCCATTTTCAGGTTTAGGGTTGTACCGGACAGGTGGGGCCATGTATGGGAAAATTGAGTTAGGGAGTTGGTCGGCTAAGCAAGGAGGACCTTTTGCTGGTGGAGGTGAGGCCTACAGTGGCCAGACGGCGGCGCAGCGAAGATGGATCCATTTAAGGACCTATTTTGGGTGGAGAAGGAAGTAGCTAAGTTGCGTGGCTGGGCAGAGTTGGACCGGACGGGAGAACAGGGGAGGGGGAGGGTTTGCACAGGTCTGAGGTAGAATGTGCAGGGAAGAAGAAAAGAAAAGAAAAAGAAAGGGAAAGAAAAAGAGAAAAAGGAAAAAAAGAAAGAAAAAGAAGTCCAACTTAGAAAAGCACAATAAATTAAATAAAGCCGACTGATAATACTACAGTTTAATATAAATAAAATAAAATATTTAAAAACTCAGCAATAAATTAAACCTAAGTGCACTTTAATTATAAAACGATAATTAATATAACAAAAGCACATCAAATAAACTTACATAATAAAATAAAGGAATTTAATTCCAATTATTAAATAATTGCCTCACATTAAAATTAATAAGAAAAGTAACGTAACTCAATATTTAATTACAAAAACAACATAAAATTAATATTAACTAATCAATAGATCAAATAAATATCTTAAATAAGTAAAATACGATTAATAATATTATTAAAATAAATTAAAATAGTTAATACTGAAAATAAAATAATATATAAAAATACAAATAAAGTTTACGGAGTTTTTATAGCCAAAGTAAATTTAAAATAATTCGAAAAATGAAACGACATAACAACCAACTACTTGACGTGACTCTTGTGGATATAAGGCATGCTCGACACAGGCCAAGCAGTATTGGCGGGATAGGTAATGATGGCACCCCCATGTCAGACATGAACAATTATCGCTCAACAACATGGCTGGGCAACGGCCATGGCAGTTTAGAAGTCGAAGTGAGGAAGCATCACAGCCCAGACGTATTAAATGCTCTTGAATTGGTATACGAACTGCACGCGAATGGGGCCTACAGTTCAAAACTTGAAACGACAGGATGTGATGGTTGAATCGTATTAAATGCCACTTAAGCTCCTTGAAAGATGAACCAATTAAATCCGAGCCAAACAAAGGGGCAATTGACGTGAGAGCAATGTTATATGAGGTCGACAAACAAAACGTCTCGATATGGGACACTTCGGATTAGGGACCCCGAGGTACGAACTCGCTCGGCATCCGAATCCCGAACGGGAGACCACTCATAAAGAATCCCCGTTGAACTCTCTACGATGAGGATTTATGGGATACTAAGAGAGGAGATCCATTTAGCTACCTGGACCACTTGCAATGTGAACCCTATAGTCTTTATGACTAAGCCGAATCTAGGCCCAAGCATGCAAGGGAAAAGAGCTAAGGAGAAAAGACGAAGTAATCTTGGCCATCTATTAGACTGGGAAGGTGAGTCCAAGCGATTCCAAGTGTCCATAAAGATGGAGGAAATATCAGAAATATTTTGTTTAGGCCTCTCTGCAATTGCCTCCGCATTAAAGGTAATTAGACGTGATTCTGCCGAGTCAAGTGCCTCATTAAATGTAAGGTTGAGTTAGATGTGCCGCATTAATTGTTATCCTGGATCCAGTCTCGTAAATGATGAGGGAAATTAATATGACCGTGATAGGATGGTAAGAATCAGACTATCATGGGCTAGTCAACGATGGGATCGAACCCCGACCCTGCTTTTTCTTTTGAATTGCAGGTTAGAGTCGGCTGGATCATCAAGTTTAGTTGGGCGGCCAAATAATGTCATCAACACACTCATACTTCGTATAAACCACAGAAAACAAAAGAATTCGATTTTTATGAAAAGGTCAAGAAGTACAAAAAAATAAAGTCATTAACGAATACTAACTGAAGAAGTAGCGAAACTACACAAATGAAAAGGAAAGAAACCAAAGGAAGCTGAGCTTATCATACGGCGGACGAAGGGGTTACCAAAAAGGCAGACGTGGCGGAGGATCGATGGAGCAAGGTGGCTGAGCAGTGAAAGAGAATGAGAGAGAGAGTGAGAAGAAGTCTGAATCGCCAAGAGAGGAGGTGGCCGAGACTGTGGATGGCGGCCGCGTGAAACCTCTGTTTTTCGTCCACCAAAACAGAGCATAAACTCCACGTTAAACCAACACATGGAGGAAGATGAGGGCTAGGCCAAAGGTGGGGAGGAACTTAGGCTCACCCGGAGATTAAATGGTGTCTGCACAATGGTCGGTGGGAGGAGGAGACGGACGGTGGCTCTGGAGTAGCTGTACGCGTCTTAGCGGCACGATTACGCGTTGGGTGGCTCACAGCCATCATCTCTCGGCCTAACTCGGTGGTGCAACACGGTGCATGGATGCTGTTGTGGGGTGGCGTTTGCTGTGTATATGCCTCACGGTGGTGCAGTTGTTCTGGACAGTTTGGTTTCGGAGAAGAGAGCAAAGAAAACAGGGGATTTCGACGGCGCTAGGTAGTGGGTCAAGATGCTTTCACAGTAGTTGGGCAGTGGCTTGCAAACGGTGGTTTGGCTCTTCGGTGTTACTCGTTTACGGAGGAGGAGGTTACGGTACTGCAACGTTGGACAAGGGGTGTTGGGAATCTGGTCTTCCAAATTCCTTCCACCAAAATCTACTTTTGACAGAATAATAAAAAAAAAAATAAAGAAATAAATACAACACAAGAATTTACGTGGAAAACTCCCAAACCAGGAGAAAAACCACCAGACCCAGAGAAGAAAATATACTATGTAAAAAATTGTTACAATCATACAATTTTTCTCCTCACCCCAATGACACCCACAAAACTTCTCCTACTAGTAAAACTCTAACTTTCACCTCTCTTCCTTTTACATACAAAAAGGACAACAGAGGAATTTTATTAAAGTCAAAAGTTACTAGATAAGTTTCTTACTGATGTGTTTAAACCAAGGAGCCCAAGCCTTATTTTATAAGGCTTGAGGCTGACTCCTCTCCCACTCCTTTCCCATGTGGGATTAAGGAGCAAAACCCAACAATCTCCACCTTGTGACTTTGACTGATCTCACAGCCACGCTCCACCGCAATGAGGATCTTCATAGCTTCCGCTATCATGCTCCACCATAAAAGCATACTCACTCAGAATAAACCAATTCCAAGCATTTCACTTCGGCCCATGTCGAAAATAATCTTGCTGAAAAATTATGGTGCAACTCCCACGTTTGGCTTTCCTGGAAGTTCATCAGCCATCGACATGAATTTCTACCACACATCCTGCATCAATGCCAAACCAATGCCCGTGTGTAAACTTGTGGAACACTGACATTAACACATCCTCTATCATGGCAACTTTGGGATTAGCGACATGCCATGAGGATGTACATGTCTCCTTTTACCAGACATCATCTTCTGTAAAGAGAGACACGATATTAGTTTCATTGTCAGTATCTCCATTTACTGATTTGGAGCCTCTTGCCGAACCTGCTCCACCTATTGGACAAATTCTTTTGACGTGCCCAGGTTGTCCACACACCCAGCAGACTACTTTCTTCTTCATGGAGTTCTTTCTCTTCCAATCACCAGCTGTCACCATTGCTAAGTTCTCAAGTGAACCATTACTTCTACTACTTAGCCTTCTTTCTTTAGAAAAAAGTTTACTGGTAACTTCTGAAAAAATTATTTTCTCCTTTCCATGTATCAAAATAGGCTTCATATGCTCATAGGAAGATGGAAGAGACCAGATCAGCCTCAAGACTTGATCCTCATCATCAATTTTAACTCCAATAGATTCCAGCTCAGAGACAATGCCATTGAGAACACTTAAATGATCTGAAATAGTCGTACCTCTACTCATCCGCAGTGTATGAAACTGCTCCTTCAGGTACACTCGATTCAAGACACCCTTCGTCTGATACAACTCTTCGAGCTTTTCTTAGAGTCCCTTTGCCGTGAATATTCCATGCACATTTGCAAGAACATTTTTGGCTAGGCACAGACTAATTGCACTTGCCGCTCTCAAATCCAAATCCTCCCAATCTTCATCGCTCATTCCAAATCTGCTCTTTGTTTCACCAATAGTGCTTGGACCGCTACTGACTTCAGGGACTGGTCTACCTTTCAACGCCTTGTGTAATCCTGATTGAATCAAGATATCCTTGACTTGCACTTGCCACAAGCCAAAATTGATTCTCCCATCAAATTTCTCCACATCAAATCTGATAGGATTTGAAGCTCTACCTCCTGACATAACTTCGATAAATTTTACCGTAGAAATGAATAATACCCACTAAGTAAGTTCCCAGGAAAGACTGATCTTTCCTAGACAGAACTTCAAGGTTCCCAGGAAAGATTGGAGGGTCACAACGGACACACTTAAAATTTCCAATCTCCTAGACAGAACCTCCTTAGACTATACGTATTCACACTACCACACCAAAGCTCCACCCTGCAAAAAGAACCTAGTGTCTCTGATACCACTGTTGGGAATCTGGTCTTCCAAATTCCCCCCACCAAGATCTGCTTTTGACAGAATAATAAGAAAAAATAGAAAAATAAACACAACACAAGAATTTACGTGGAAAACTCCCAAACCAGGAGAAAAACCACCAGACCCAGAGAAGAAAATACACTATGTGAAAAATTGTTACAATCACACAATTTTTCTCCTCACCCCAACGACACCCACAAAACTTCTCCCACTAGTAAAACTCTAACTTTCACCTCTCTTCCTTTTATATACAAAAAGGACAACAGAGGAATTTTACTAAAGTCAAAAGTTACTAAATAAGTTTCTGACTGATGTGTTTAAACCAAGGAGCTCAAGCCTTATTTTATAAGGCTTGGGACTGTCTCCTCTCCCACTCCTTTCCTATGTGGGATTAAGGAGCAAAACCCAACAAGGGGTGCATCGAGAAGGCTGAAATGGGTCGCACAACAGCGTAAGAGAAAAGCATAAAAGTGATGCGGTGGCACTGGGGTTTCTCCATGAATGGGATGAGTGCTTCTATATATATGTTATTGGCACAAGAAAACCCTAGAGAAGAAAGAACGCAATTACGAGTGGCCGAGACGTGAAAAAGTGTAGGAAAGAAGTCGGACTCGGCGCCGTGTATAAAGGAAACCGACTGGACTAAGAGGGAAACGGATAGGGTCTATTTTAAAGACGGGACTCAAACTTTTAGATAGAGAAAAAAATAAAAAGAGCTCTAGAGTAATAATATTTCTAATTTGTTGTAAAAAGATAACTAATCTTTCAAAAGGAGACAAGTCACGAAAAGAATTCTCAATAAAAATAATAAGGCCTGGATTTAAACTCAGAAAACAAAAAAAGAAAGAAAACTTGTAAATTTTTTTTATCTCGACTCATAAAAATATTTTTAACTTAATTATCAAACTCACAGAAAAAAAAATCATAATTTATCAAAAAAGAAATATTAGGCCCATAGTCTATTAAAATAAAAAATAATATTCGGAAACTTAAACCGGCATCTCACATCGACTTAATTAGTTTAAGAATAATAAAAATCAAACAAAATTAAAAGCAATTAAAAAAATAAAAAAATACTTAAAATTAAGTGTACCTGATATGAATATGAGAATGATGAATAGCAAAGCACCCATTTGATGCAAAAATGACATGATTAATTACGATAGTGACATACTGTATTTTGTACATACTTCTATATATAGTTCTACACTGCTCGCGCGTAACTCTGCTTCTGATGATTTATCCAGAAGAAAAAAAAAAGGGAAAATGAACCAGCTGCGAGTGATCTACTTAGCTAGGCAGCCTAGGCTCTTCTAATTGCTTCATTTTCATAATTAATTTCTTTAGTTGATATCATATCACTATTTAATTAGCTTCAGCAGATTCAGAGTAGGACGGTCTCATGACTAGCAGAGAACATGCCATAATTAACCAAAAGCAACCCGATCAACGTTTGTGCACCAGGGAAAGCTAGCTGCTGCTTCATGCATGAGAGTGAGACACAGAGAGAGAGAGGGAGAGAGATGTGTTAACAGAGGGATTCGATTTTTGCTCAGAGAAGCTGTAGATAGATTGATTCTATATATTCTGATAAAAAAGGGGCTATAATTTTACACCGTTAGCCTCCTTAATTGCTTTGTCTATGCCATATAAAAAGCAGCGGCGTAAGCTTAAAAGTGGTCACATATTTTACAAGCTAACAGAACTTACGTACGTACACACCCTCACTGAAGCAGCAATAAGCTGTAAACCTCGATGTTTTTTCTTTACTTAGACATATAATTGCAACTAGAGGCATAGGCAACAAGGAGTTTCAACTCAGTTTTGATATCGATATACCCATTCTCATCTTGATCAGCATGTCGAAACACATTTTTAGCTCTAAACCAAGGCCAACGTGATCCCAGTTCTTCGAAGGCCGCCATCACCTCCAGCCTCGAAAGTTTGCCATCTTTGTTCTCATCGTGCTTCTCGAAAATAGTCTTCAGCCTCTCTTCTGTGGAGGGAATTACTTCACCCTTCGATTTGTCAGTACAATGAAACGCCAACCTAACCATTTTGTAGAAGTGTTTAAGGTGAAGGTGGATGTTGGCAACAAGTAGAATTTAAGGGATCACTTTCTCATCTATACTCGAGGTTAAGAAAACAATAACCCCGATCTGCTATATATAGAGTGCTAGCCAGTACTCTTTTTTTTTTTCCCGGGCCCATTAGATTATCGTTCTAAATATGAAGGTTTTCCTTTTGCAAATAGCAGATATTTTGCAGTAGTGATCAAGATAAGTGATAAGATCTGAAAATTATTCTACCAGGTAGGAGTTTTTTAACACTTTTCTCTACAAGCTTTTTGGTCAGGAACGGGACGGTAGCTTTATCATCGCCCAGCGGATGCGCATTGATCTAGTCTTCAGATAGATTCTGTAATATATATAAAAAGTTGTGGATCTAAATCTGGTAAAGAATTATGTTCTTCGATCTCTGCGGGGCCCTGATAGATTTGGGAGGCAATTGCATATATAATAGCCCTATTGATCAATTATTTTGATACACTCTACAAATATATATAATTATATCCAAATGGCAAAATGACAAACGTACCCAAAGTGCACAGGCCTTGCATAACCTAGAACTTTATATATAGTTTGTCTTTTACATGGAAAGCCATTTTGTAAAATTTAAATCGATAATTTTTAATAATTATTTTCTTTGGTTGTGAAGTGAGTGTAGCAGAACAGACATTGTAAAACATCGGTTGTAGCTTTATCTGAAAATGTATTGGAGTCTTAAGGCCAATACAAAATGTACTGGAGTCTTAAGCCTATCCAAGGCCAACTTGATCGTACTTCTTCGAAGGGAATCACACCCTTAGATAGGCTTCGCTGCGTAAACGACAACCTAACCATTTTGTAAGCTAGGGACCTCAAAGTGGAGTGTTGTTTAGGGTGAAGATGTTAACAAGAAGTAGAACTTGGCGGATCAATGGCTCTATGGTGAGGCAATCTTGCTGTATATCGAGTCCGCTGAAATATTACCCTCTATTTTACTTTCTTTAAATAAGCTTCGCAATATGAAAGCTTTCAAATTATTACAAATGCATGAAGATTCTGCATTCAAGATAAGATAAGATCGGATCCGATAGTATATCTCCAAATATATGTATAAATATATTTATCAGTGAGGTAGGAATTTTAATTCCCTTCTTTTCTACGATGATATTTTTGGTTATTCATGAGAGTATATCTCCTAGTATATTTTTCTCTTTGCGCCTATATATAATTTTTATTTTAAGTTTATTGCATATCATCCTGCATGTATGTATGTTTATATGTATAGAGAAATGCTACAAATAAGTCTTACACCAAATACCTGGTCTATCGGTTAAACAAAATGTGGTTTCCCATTTCAAAATGCTATAGGCAAACGGCATACAGTCGGTGCCACGTCAATGTGATTTTGCTGTGAAAAATACGAAACGGTGCGTTTCATTTGTTTTAAAGTCTCAACTTTCCCCTCTCCTTCATTTTACTTCTACATTCTCAAATCCAGAACTTTCGTTTCTTTCTCCATCCTCCACTTCATTTTCTCCTTTGAATCCCCCTTCCCTTCCCTTTTTTTTTTTTTTTTTTGTTTCTTTTTCGAATCTTCTCCTTCTAACTCCCGATTGTCGCCCTTCGTGTTTCCATCCTTCACATTCATTTTCGTCCTCCCCCAAATTTTTCTTTGTTTCTACTTCTCCCCTCCACGCAGACAAGTTGCAAAAATGAAACAGCTGTCAGCTACTAGAAAGGCCTCGAGAATGCATTGTAAAAAGATTTCAAGAAAAATCGCATCAAAGCACAAAAAGTGTCATCTGGGTTGTGGCCTCGCACGAACTGCTTCTATGTAAAAATTATTTAAGCGGTTCAACCCAGATTTCATGATTAGTCCTTGTTTTGAAAAATCAAAGCACAAAAAGTGTCATACGTGGCAATGCTGATCTGCAACTCGGAAGAATGAAGAACTCATTTTACTTTACTTTGGCTTTTTTGTCATTTTGCCTTTTACTTTTTACTTTTCCATTTTTTTTTTCTTCCAAGTTCTATGTAAGCATCACCACGTATAGCCGATTGCATCTCGTTCGTACGTGCCGTTTGTACGTAGCAGAGCCCATTTCATTTTTATCCTTCTATTTAAATACATATATATTTAACCATTAAGATACAATGAACAAAATGACAAATCATAAATTGATTCGGTGGATATTGTGCGTGGTCATATAATGTTTTCATGTAGAATTTCTGTATGAGAGTACGCCTTGTTTTATATATATCGAAATTTTATTATGTCAATTCTACCATGTTGTAATTTTTTTTTTTTTGATAAAGAGTCAAGACTACATGTTCAATAATAACTTCTACCTCAAATTTATTCATTTACCCTCTCTTATGACGAAAAAAAACCATAATTACAGGACCAAACTTTCCCAACCTTATTTAATAATAAATAGCCGAAACAACTACTAGAAACACTCAACTTATTCTCAAAACAATAACAATCAACCTACTAAACATGTGAGACTTTGCTACCATTTACAAAAATAAAACCCAGGCTACTACTACCTAACTCGAATACTAGCCAAACCGATTTTATCCAATTTGTACAAACCTCTTAACTCACGAGAAAACTGAGTATTTGAACTCATCATCACATTATTGCCCAAAGCTCCACTTCTTGCAAGCCAATATGCAACCTTATTCCCCTCTCTAAAATAATGCTTTATAGAAATCTCAAACTCTTCTAATAGAATAAACAAATTATTCCAATGGTCCCAGAGATACCAAACTGTGAATGTTCTAGATAATATCCAAGACACTACCATCATCGATTCAGATTCAATGTCAATATTAAAGAAGCCCATATATTTACACACAAGGAACCCATCTATAACTTACCTAATTCAAGTTAATTATTAGAATAATTCTAAAAAAAAATTGAGAAGGCAAATACCAGCATACCTGAACTATTATGAATGAAGCACCCCTCTGCCACCATCATCACCTAGATTTCCCATACTGCTTGTTATCCCTCTACTCGAAATGGGTCCTTAAATGGACCCATCTTGGCCATGCTGCCGTCTGGCCACCGTAGGCCTCACCACCGCCATCAAAAGACTCCCCTTGCCCAGCCGGTCATCCCTGTAGCTCAGTTTTCCCATACACAGCCCCACCTTCCCGGTACAATCCTAAACTCTAAAATGGGTTTTCACCCATTTTGGAGCCCGATCCGCCACCTTCCGGTGGTTGTGCCGCCACACCACCACCTCCATGAGATTCCCCACCTTCCAAAGAGTATTTTCCTAAATTTTGGTGTCAAACCGAGCACTTTAGCTTAACGTACAAGTGACCACTACAAGCGCTACAGATTGACGTCTGCTCAAGGATTTACGCTTTTAATCGCTGTAAGTATTTTCCAAATAAACTTTAAAATTTAAATATATTTTTGGCATCAACAGATATCATGTTTGGTCATTGTTGAAAATTATGAGTTGTTGGTTATTTGGTGCATGGTCATCTGCATTGTGTATTTACGCGCATATTTATGTGTTGGAAATGAAAATTGGGTTTTCATTGTATTTATGGTTTCGGGTGCATGTGTATCACGACCCCAAGCCAGGATGGGGCATTATCCCGGTGGAGCTCCTCTGGTCACTCGAGAGCGGAATATACTGAGTGACGTCCCTTGGGTCATCGCCGGGCGACGACGGTATCGGACAGGATGGTAACACTCTTGTGCCGACTCCGTGGCTACTCTGCTGGCGGGAGCTAAGGGATGCCTGGTCATGATATGTGCTGGACGCGGTTAGCTAGGCATCGCCAGTTCCAAAGTCGCATGCGTGGTCGTTATCTTCGGTGTGATGATGAAAGCCAGGGTGTGCGGATGGTCCGTAGGGGAGATCATGGTGCATACGGTTAATAAAACGGATGTTTAGGCGATTTTCTGGGAAAGTGGGGGGTTTTAATTATTAGTTTTATGTGGAACATTTTCTGGGAAAATGGTTGTGGTTTTAATTATTATTTTATTAATTTTGAGAATGATGATTTTAAGTTTCATGCATACGGTGTCCTGTTCATGCGTAGTGTTGTTGCATGAATGTATTTTTATCTTTTGGTTTGTTTGGGTTATACTTACCTGTGTTGCCATTTTTGGCGTCGTAGTTTTTGGATGCAGATTTTGAAGAGGTTGAGCCTGAGGAGACGGTTCCGCCGTTGATGTGTTATTATTATAAATTGTTATCTCGAGAAATTATTTTTCCCTTTTTATAAATATGTATTCGTTAATTTGTATTTCGGATAACTGTATTAAATTTCCTGTAGGAGAATTTATGTTAAACTAGTTTGTAAAATATTTCTAAAATTCTGGTACTTAGTTATCGACTTTATTATCCACTGCGACTTATATTTATCTATGTCACGTGTGCACACACGTTTGGCACTTGTCGTTGGGATGTGTGACCCATGTTGTCATCATCATAACGTCTCGATTCCCGTATTATTTTTAAAGGGAATTTGGGGGTGTCACAGGTAGTATCAGAGCAGTTCGGCTCTAGGGTAAATCCACAGATTATCTAGGGACTGTACTAGAAAAGTTTGTGGTTTTAAAAATTTATTTATTTTATGATTTGGTTATTTTATTTTATTCTATTATTCTATTTGTCCTCTAAGTTTTCCTACTAATTTATATGGTAAGATTATCGATATTTATTTTGTTGTGTTGTACTTTTTATTTTAATGTTTATGTTTATTTATTTTCATAATTAACTTAGTTCTGATTGATTGGTTTGCTTTATTTTATTTTATTTTAATATTTGTTCTATACTGTAATTGGGTAGTTGTTCAGATTTTAGTTAGTTGATTTTATTTAGTCAAGTTGTTGAGTATTTATTTAATTATTTAATTTATATATATGCCTTTGTGTTTGTTTAAATTGGAATATGGATATTTCGGATTAGATTATTATTTTAAATCAATCTTTTTATTGACTCTGATATTTTAAATAATTGTGTTATAGAATTCCTTATTTTAAAGTTTATTTCTTTTGTTGTGGGTTATTTTATTTTCTTAAGCCTTTATTCAATTATCATCAGATTTGATTTTAATTTCAGTTCATAGGTTTCCTATAAGATAGTTTTGGATTTGGTTTATTATTTGTTTATTTTAATTATGGCTCTTGTATTTTAAATATTTTTGAAAGTTTGAAATTTATTTAGACAAAGATTTAAAATGAATCGCTGCCATACTTTCTTTTTAGGTATATGCTTTGAGATAAATTTAAATTTATTATCTTTTCACATTTCCGTTATTTTATTTTGAGAGTTTATCTATTTATTTTGGCAAGTGGATTTGTTTGGCTACTTGTTGGTATTTATTTATTAATTAATTAATTTGTTTATTTTATTATGGTTCGTTTCTTTTAAAGGTTTTAAATTCTGGAGATTTTTACAATAAATCTTTTAAGAGTTGGGTTTTGTAGAGAATTTCAAAGATTTATTTGTGATTTTATTTGCTGTTCTTATTTTAATTCAATCTCCTTCTTTTATTTAGTAAAAGTTTTGGTGGCTTTGTGTTTATTAAAGGAGGTGGACTTATTTTTTTTAAATGGCTGGCTTTTACTCATTTGTTTATTAGATCTTTTTTTCCCGTTTTGTTTTTATATAATAATTATGTGAATTACTTGAGTTTTCTTTAGTGTTTGAGTATATTATTATTTATAATTGCGAGATGGATTTGTTTTGATAAATTATTGATATTTATGTAATTGGGTTTTTTTGTTGATATTTCCTATGTTATTTATGTGTAATATCTGAGTCTCGCTGAGTGTTAGAGTTTCTAAGTTTTAATTTTATTTCTGAGAGATTGTTGGAAGTGTATTTTAGATAAACTCTTCTTGTGAATGGAAATTGTTGATTGTTAATATATTGTTATGGAATCTGTCTTAGTAATACTTATGATAGTAGGCGATCAATTATTTCCTTGGTGAAATTTTGATGTTGTTTGTGGATGCTTAGAGATTGATGTATAATAATTATGTGTGTAAATTGTTGGAGAGTATTTATTTTGTTTTGTGTTTGACTTGGGAGAATTAGTTTGTTAAGTGATAAGGTTGAATTGATGTGATGGAAATAAATTCAAGAGATATAAATTTTAGGCTTCTGGGCAAATTGTTTAGAGTGGATAATTTAAGTATAATATTTTGGAGAATTTAATGGTTAGCAACATTTGTCGAGGTATATTAAGAAATTTAGTCGTGACTTGAAGTTACATAGAAATTTGAATATTTGAGATTATTTTTTTCTTTGGGGTATTGAAGGTCCAGATGAGTGAGAGAATTATGGGTATCATGGTTACCATACTAATTAAATTGAGTAGAGTTGACAGAATTTTTGAGATGATGTACATTAGAGTTTAGGTGTCTATAATGGTGGTATAATTAGAATTATGAGATATTAAAATTTTAGTATTTGGAAGAGTGGTATATGATTTCTTGTTAATAGGTGTTGAGCCAATTTTTACTTATGGTGATAATTTATGAGGACTTAAATTTTTATGCATTTAGCGAATTATCAAAGTGCGCGTGAAAGCGTGATGATTGCGATGTAGTTGGAGGTTTAAGTTTTACGTTGGTTTTGAGGAATTAGTGGTGACTTGAAATTTTGGAATAATACTTGTAAGTAGAGATTTATCTTTTGGTTGAGTAACTTATGTTTATTGACGATTAAGTTAGAAAGATAAACTTGAGAGTTACTTTAGAGTGACACAAAGTGTTGTATGGAGTTAGTGAACGTTAAAATTTTGAGAGGTTGTGCTAAGGTTCTGGTACATGTGGAGTTTAAATTAATTGGCTACCTTAGGAGTCTTAGAGATGAAATATCTTTTGGAGACTATACGGTTATGATGGAATATCATCCATTTGTGTTTGATGAAAATAGATGATTATACTAATGCTTGGAGTGAGTATTAAGTAATGTGGTAGGTGAGTTATCGGAGTTTTATTAGTTGCAGCCGAGCGAATTTCGGGGACGAAATTCTTTTTAAGGGGGGGAGAATGTGAGATCTCAGATTTACGTGTATTTTTACACGTTATTTTATTCTCGGTATTAATTAATTAAATTTATTTTAATAATATTATTGATTGTGTTTTATTTGTTTAAAATATTTATTTGAGCTATTCGTTAGTAAGTGTTAGTTTTATGTTTGTTTTTATAATTAAATGTTGAGTTACGTTGTTTCTTTATTAATTTAAATGTGAGGTAATTATTTTAAATGAGTGGAATTTAATTTCCTTTATTTTATTATGTGAATTTATTTGATGTGTTTTCTTAATATTAATTAGTGTTTTATATTTAAATTGTTCTTTAAATTAAATTAGTTTATTGTTGGACTTTAAATATTTTATTTTATTGATATTGAATTGTAGTATTTTCGACTGGCTTTTATTTAATTTATTGTGTTTTTTTCTAGTTGGATTCTATTTCTTTTCCCTTCTCTTTTTCTTTTTTCTTTTTTCTTTTCCTTTCTTCTTTTTCTTTTCTTTTCTTTTCTTTTTCTTCTTCTCTTCCTCTGCTTCCTAGACCTGCGACCCGCGAGTCCCCTGTTCGCTCCTCTCTCTCGCCGATTCTCTCATCTCCACCCAGGGCCGCCGTCGGCCACCCACCGGCGACACCGCCCAGCCCACAGCCTTCCCCATACGCCAGCAAGTCTACCGGCACCGGTGGTATCATCTCCGGCCACCCCACCGCCCCTACACAGTCCCCTACCCGAAATGAGTATTTTAGCTTCCCTTGCATTTTCCGGCCACCGCCGGCCACCCCTTGGCATCGGTGACCTACCAGCAGCCTCCCTACCCTTTGGCGAGCATAACCCACCGCCCAAAGCCACCCATCTCCGCCGGTTACCCCTCCACCCGAAATGGGTCCTTAAATGGACCCATCTTCGCCACGCCGCCGTCCGGCCACCGTAGGTCTCACCACCGCCACCAAAAGACTCCCTTTGCCCAGCCGGTCATCCCCCTAACTCAGTTTTCCCATACACGGCCCCACCTTCCTGGTTCAATCCTAAACCCGAAAATGGATTTTCACGCATTTTAGAGCCCGATCCCCCACCTTCCGGTGGTTGTGCCGCCACACCACTACCTCCATGAGATTCTCCACCTTCCAAAGAGTATTTCCCTAAATTTTGGTGTCAAATCGAGCACTTTAGCCTAACGTACAAGTGACCGCTACGAGCGCTGCGGATTGACGTTTGCTCAAGGATTTACGCTTTTAATCACTGTAAGTATTTTCCAAATAAACTTTAAGATTTAAATATATTTTTGGCATCAACAGATATCGTGTTTGGTCATTGTTGAAAATTATGAGTTGTTGGTTATTTGGTGCATGGTCATTTGCATTGTGTATTTACGCGCATATTTATGTGTTGGAAATGAAAACTGGGTTTTCATTGTATTTATGGTTCTGGGTGTGTGTGTATCACGACCCCAAGTCGGGATGGGGCATTATTCTGGTAGAGCACCTCTGGTCACTCGGGAGCGGAATATACTGAGTGACGCCCTTGGGTCGTCGCCGGGCGACGATAGGATCGGACGGGATGGTAACGCTCTCGTGTCGACTCTGTGGCTCATCTGCTGGCGGGAGCTAGGGGATGCCTGGTCATGGTACGTGCTGGGCGCGGTTAGCTAGGTATCGCCCCTTTCGAAGTCACATGTATGGTCGTTACCTTCGTTATGATGATGAAAGTCAGCGTGTGCGGATAATCCCTAGGGGAGATCATAATGCATACGGTTAATAAAACGGATGTTTAGGCTATTTTCTAGGAAAGTTGGGGGTTTTAATTATTGGTTTTACGTGGACAATTTTCTGGGAAAATGATTGTGGTTTTAATGGATTTATGGTCATCATTGTCTGGGAAAATGATGGATGATTTTACTGGAGTTTTATTTTGGGCCAAAATGAGATTTTGGCGTGTGTGTGATTATTTTATTAAGTTTGAGAATGATGATTTTAAGCTTCATGTATACGGTGTTCTGTTCATGCATAGTGTTGTTGCATGAATGTATTTCTGTCTTTTAATTTGTTTGGGTTATACTTACCTGCGATGCCATTTTTGGCGTTGTAGTTTGTGGATGCAGATTTTGAAGAGGCTGAGCCTGAATAGACGGCTCCGCTGTTGATGTGTTATTATTATAAATTGTTATCTCGGGAAATTATTTTTCCCTTTTTATAAATATGTATTTGTTGATTTGTATTTCGGATAACTGTATTAAATCTCCTATGAGAGAATTTATGTTAAACTGGTTTGTAAAATATTTTTAAAATTCTGATACTTAGTTATTGACTTTATTATCCGCTGCGACTTATATTTATGTATGTCACGTGTGCACACACGTTTGGCACTTGTCGTTGGGATGTGTGACCCGTGTTGTCATCATCCTGACACCTCGATTCCCGTATTATTTTTAAAGAGAATTTGGGGGCGTCACAACAAATGTGTGTCTCATCACTGTTTTCTGTATTCTCCCAAATTGTACGTCCAATGGGCCCATAAGGGAGCTACGACATGGGTGGACGAGATTTTGATAAAACTCGATGGTATGTCTTAAATAACTGTGCAGAAATTAAGCACTACTTGAGGTTAGTAATGAATTTACGTATTAATCAAATACTTGAAGTTAGTATTTTCATAGAAGTTAATATTTCAAATGAAAATGCGCAGCAAATATTTATAACTACTTAGCTTTAATAGTGTAGCTGACGTATGTCATTGATAAGGATTAGCTCTAATGGTGTAGCATGAAAATAAGTTTGCATCGTGGTTTAAACATATGGTATTATTAAAAAATTAATATGGATTCTATTACTATTTAATATTATATTAAATATATTTATTGATGTAAGTTCTATCAAAACATGCTGAAATTTTTGAGGAGATCTCACTAGAATTTTATGCATTGGCAAGTGGTCCGGGCAAGAGAGCTATCCAATATTTGGGGTGTTTGGTGCGTTGATATAGTTTTCACACATGTGATAGAAAAATATATAGAAAAATTTAGAATTGTAGAGTTGCAGTCGAAGGGAGCCATGGGGATGATAACATTGACTTCTATGGAGTTGTAGAAGATATTATAGGGTTAAAGTATGTGGAGGGTTATATTATTTGGTTGTTTAGATGTATTTGGTGGGATATTTCAAATCTTAGGTCAAGAGTGCTTAAAGATGAAAGTTCGTCAGTGTGAATACATCTCGGACCTGGTACGATGTCGATTCTTTCATTCTCACCTACCAGGCGAATCAAGTTTTTTATTTAGATGATTCGGAATACAGGAACTCATAGCGAGTGGTAGAAAAGTTTGCACCAAAAAATGCATATGATTATATTCTAGAGGCAGACGAACCACATGAAGACTTTGATGGTGCGACAAATGAAAAAGCATATCAAGAAAACGAATCAGGGATCAATCTATTTGTTGACCTAAGTCAATATGACATGGTCACACTCTGTAGGAAAGACGTTGCACCAGAAGTGATTGAGGGTGGAATGTCAAAAGACCATGAATCAACTGACGTGTCTAGTGAGAATGAAGGAGACTAGTCCAATAAAACTGATAGTGAATGGATTCAAATATCTGTGTAAGTATAAATTTTAAAATACCCATAGCATTTATCTGGTAAAATACTTATTTCATTACAATTTCAAATAGATATGCATATCAAATGCAAAGCAGTTCGTGTACCATCCCCACCCCCACCCATTATCAACTCCCCTGCACGTGATTCACTGTCCAGTAATAATGGGCTAGTATCACCAGACCCAACGTCAGGTATTTTGACAAATTATGATATTTAACACATAAGTTAATATATATTTTGTCAAAGTTAATTGTATTTCTACTAATTACTATAAATATTTTTCAAGGATAAGTTTGATCTCGGTTTTTGTCGGTGAGAGCATCGAAAAGCATTTGAGGAACTTATTTCAGGTGCATTCCGGAGAGACAAAGGTCAGTGCTATGCAGATTTTGAGAAGTTCAGCACTGCTACAGAAATGCACCAAAATCTATTTCAAACAATACCACCAATTGAGTGGGAGAATGTTTGTAACCTGTTTGAAAATCCTGCTTATAAGGTAATATCGCATTTATTATTTATTTATTTAATAGAAAATGATAGATGTATTAGAATTTGAAACTTATAATCTAACTTTTTTTAGTAACGAAATACTGTGAATAAAGCAAATAGATCAATTTTAAATATACACCATCGTGCGGGTTATAGGTCTTTTCATCATTTGTACAAAAAAAAAGGCCAGTGCTACTAGTTCTGATCTCATATAAAAATATAAACTTCTCTCTTTCAAGTTCTAATATAGTTTTTATTTTGCTGCAAACTGAAAGTTCTGGTGACTTTGATCTAACTCACTTATATGCTAAAACACATAAAGATTGTGATGGTGTTTGGATCAATACCAAAGCTGCGACAGATTATGTAAGTTTAAGTATATTAAGTCAAGTCTAATACAATATTCTTATTATATAACTTCAATGATTTCTTTTTTGTAGGAAAAGATAAAATCTATAAAGGACGCTACTGAAGATCCATCTGATGAATCATCTTTCAATGATGCTCAGATCCTATCTGAAGTTTTTGAATCACGTTCTAAATATTTGAGGGGCTTATGGCATTGTGTGAAGCCAACCTTCAGTTCATCATTCTCTTCTAAGGATAGATCCAATGAAGACAAGACCAAGGAGTTAGAGGCAACACAACTTGAGATAGAACGATTAAGGTCCAACGAACAAGAGTTGCTAACCAAATTAGATGGAGCAGAGTTAGAGACAAGAATAGAAGAGAGATTAGAGTCAAGCACTCGAGCAATGTTTGAAAAATGGCGGAGGATGTCCCAAAATGTTATGCTACCATCACAATGTTAAAACTTATGTTTTATATTAATTGAACATCTATTATTCTATTTAACAACAATATTTGAACAAATTTTATGTACAAATTACATTTTTATTATAATAGTAATACCTTTTTTAATTAAATGTGAATATGTGTAGCAGTACCGTTCGAATAGTACATTACGATTTAAATCATCCGAATAAAAAAGAGTCCATTCGAACAATATTAATTCCAATAAATTTATTCGTTTGAACAGAGAATATCCGTTTGGATGCCTACCTCATTCGGACTAGGTAATCTGTTTGAACCAAATATTTGTCCATTCGAACGGTGAGTGTCAGTTTGGATAGCTGAAATTTTAGTAAGAATGGGTTTCTAAGACGAAATTTTTTTGTCTCAAATAAAAAAAATTCATCCGAACGGATCTGGATGGGCAAGTGAGATTTCATCTCTAAAAATTATTTTTAGGGATTTCATTCCTAAAAACTTTTTGAGACAAATTTGAGATGAAATATTTTTATCTCTAAAAATATTTTGGGACAAAAAATAGATCTTTTTAAAATATAATAATTTATCTCAAAAAACTCATGATTCTCTTGTAGTGACTGAAGTAAGAATCGAATTCACTTTCGTGTCGGACTCCTTTTCTCTCCACTGTTGTGCAAGTCTCTTCCATTTCAAAGTCTTTATCTTTTCAGTTTCTCATAAATTCATTTGATGACAAGTACTACTACATGCACGTCATCTTTTGATTAAGATGACAAGAATCTAACAAAATACCACATCTAATATTTTATATTATAATAGCACTAACCTTTCAATATATATATATATATATATAGCGTTTGCTTTGAGGAATAAGGAACCAATAATTGGAAGGAAACAAGCAAAAGGTGGTGACATATATAACATGATAACAGGACTTACACCCTCACTACAGCAGCGACAATCTCAATGGATATCCCTTGCCAAGTGGATCTAGCAGGAGTACTCCAACATGTTTAGCTATAACCATGCTTGATGTTATTGTTACACACACTACTTTCTAATGATATAGTTGCAATTAGAGGCATAGGAAACAAGGACTTTCAACTCCGTCTTGACATCGATGTACCCATTCTTATCTTGATCGGCATGGCGAAATCCATCCATAGCTCTGAACCAAGGCCAACGTGATCTGAGTTCTTTGAAAGCCGCCTTCACCTCCGACCACGAAAGTTTGCCATCTTTGTCGTCATCGTGCTTCTCGAAAATGGTCTTTAGCTCCGCTTCAGTGCAGGGAACTTGATCACCCTTATCTTTGCTGTGCGTAGGCTCTTCCCCAATGAAGGGCAACCTACCCATTTTATAAGGGACAAGGAAGTCTTGTATCGACTCTTGGAAGAAGATTTTAAAGGATTATTTGCTCTTGTCAAGGCTTTAGTTAACACTACCCTCCTATATATAGAGTGCTACCTGCACTCTTTATTTATTTTTCTTTAAATTATGTTTCTCAATATACAAGTTTTCCAATTGAAAATATGAGGAGATTCGGTAGTCAAGATAAATTGATAAATATATTCGATGAGATAGGAATTTTAATTGTCTTCTTTTCTTCCAAATTTTTGGTCATTCGTGGGAGCTTTTCATTTAGATGACTTTTACAGTAAGATTCTTAGATACAAGTGGACTCAAATCAGGTGAGTCATTATATTCTTCACTTGAAGCCCCTAATTTAGAATATTTGAGAGACTATTGTAGATTAAACAATTGATCTCCTGGATCAATTATTGTCTCTAGTATTTTTTTTTTCTCACAATTAGGAGAGAAATAGTCTCCGGGATGTTTTTGTGCTGGTTGCCAACAGTGATCACCACTTCATGGCTTGATAGATTCTTAGTGCTATTGAACATAATTTAGGTGAGAAGCAATAAAACTTTCAAGGGTCAGGAATAATAGTTAAGATATCGAGTACTAGATTCTCATCTCACTTCTATCATAATATGGTTCTGACATTTGTATGACATGATAGACTATTAATTTTAATAACTACTTCTAATACTAATGAAACACCAACTAAAATAATTTATGAACTGGCTGATTTAAAGGCAAGAGTTAAAGACTAAAAAAGAAAATGCGCCCTATCTATAAAAAGACAACCCTTGAATAAAATCAATAAAAATGACCCTGAATATGAAAAGATCGCTACAAGAAGATTTTTTTATATATGTTTGCGACGTAAATAATAATTTCATACTAAAACGAGTATAGTCTCAATATAAATATTCACTTTTATTATGAATAATTCATCATAGATAATATTTTTTACAAAATTGGAAATATATAAGACTGACTTGTAAGAGAAGACAAAGCCCCACTTTCTGAGGCATTAAACTCGAAAGGACAATGACGTGGGTTACAAAATGGCACAATGAGATGTCTCAGGCGTGATGAGGCATTCCAGGATAACAGGAAGGGCGTAAATCCCCAACCTGACTGTATCCCCAAGTGCCTGGCCCAAGTAGACCAACCCGAGAGAGTGTTCTATGTAGGCTACAACCCGGGCGGGGCTCTATGATAAGCCCACTGGATAAGAGCTTATCAAGGTCATATCAGCTAAGGCAATCCACCAAACACCTGATCAGGACAGATAATTCAAGATAACAAGATAAATTCAAATAATAAAGCTCGAATTTGATTTAATAAGAGACACTACAACAAAATATGATTTTTTTTTAGTCTTTTAGTCACAAATATCATGTATTTATGTTGGAATTAAATTTTTATCACCAAATATATCTGTAGCAGACTCGCAGGAATAAACTGGTAACTTAAAGGGCTTAAAGCTACCACTGCACAAATCGTCAGAAATACTCTTATTTCTGACAATTCTTTTCCTCACAAAAACTACAAGATTTCGTAGGAAAAAATGTGTTAACCATAGTTAACAGGGGTAAAAAATACGTATGTCATAGTAGAAATCGCATGAAATTTGTATTTGTGACCAAAAAAGATATTTCTAGCAATTTATAATCGCCAGAAATAATTTTTTATGAAATAAAAAAAAATACTAGTAGAATAGTATCTCATACTCATAGCTATATACCTAAAATACATAAATAAAATATTAGAATAAAAATAACAATTTCTAAGTAGTTTGCAATAAAAGGGAAAAGAAAAAGGATGAATCAATACCTCTTGAAGCCAAATAAGATAATCAGTTAATCATCTATACAAAGGCAATGAGAATATAGAATTAGTGAAGTCATATAGAGAATTAGTTAATCATCTATACAAAGGCAATGAGAATAATTCCATTAAAATTGTTTCAAAAGAATACATATATAATCTCTTAACAGAACAATAAAGTAATTGTGGTTGAAGCCATTATCGATTAAAGTAGCAATATTGCTATAAACCAAATTGTTTCAAGTCCTCTTTAAACTCTAGAGAAGAGTCGACAAGCTCTCACTTTCTTTTTAACACAAAATACAAACATATGAATATGCATTCACAAAACATCACATATTATAAAATAGAAAGGGTGAAGTCATACATTTTTATTGAAATAAATACCTAGTTGCGTTAAAAAATCCAGATTGAAATGAGAATTCACTTTTGCTGGCAGGTAAAAAAACGAAACTCTAATTGCTCTATTGAAAATAAAATACCTATAATGGATCAAAGGGTACTGTTGCCTTGTGATGTTTTGCTGCTTTGCTGCTTTCTTATTTCCCTCAAAAGCCAGCTGGTTAGAAATAAAAACCTAGAGCATAATGTTCTGAAGCATAAATATATCATATCCATTAAAGATAACCAATATACATGTTTCTTGATGCATATAAGGTATGCTGCCAAAAGGATGATGAAAAACTTATATAAATAACAACCAAAACTGGCAGTAGCATTATATTTAAATGGAAAATACTAGATCATGAATTAATTATTAGTACCAGAAATGAATGAAACTAGAATGCTAAGACAGTGATTTCCTTTGCCTCAGATCAGAACAAGGTAAAATAAGATTTTAAAAAACTCTATGCTAAAATAAGATTTTAAAATTATCTAATGTAAGTCTGTCCCTGCTCATATATCTAAGCTTTCTATGCCTTACTAGTATCTAAACATTCTATTCAAACCACCAAGATGTACACTTCTCAGCACTAGAATTAAGTAATCAAGAATCAATTAATGAGATTATAGAGAGTTTTCTAACCTGAAATGAAGCATACAGTGCAACAATTAAAGGGTGATCTAACATGTCAAGGATTTATCTCTCTGCAAAAGCTCTATGCACCTATGGAACATGGAGGAGATGAGATATTAAGAAAGATGTCCAAGAGTGCCATGAGAAAATGATATCTATAAAAAGATAGAACTATTGTCACAGAGCCTTATTGTTGAATAAAAAGATAAATAACCAATCTAATTCATGTAATTATTCTATAATACACAAAGAAATGGTTGGTCCCTTTAAAACAGTTCAACTTTAACCAATCATCCCCTCATAATTGAGTTTTTGTTTTTTCCCTCACATATGCTCTAAGCAGAAAGTTTTGAATATGAAACTAGGTACCTGTTACGAAGTAGGCATTCTCATAATCAGATTTGAGGATCTTCACCACATCATTAACACCAGATACTAAAATCTCCTCTCTCTTTTCATCATTCACTCTTTCAAATTTGCAAAACAGTTCAGTGCCGTAAAAGTTAGTAACACACATATACCACACATTTCTTTCATGAATCATATGTATAATTTATAATGCACCTAAAGCTCTACTATATAAATTGGTGTAGTGGTTTTATAGGACTCGTTCATAAACTTCCATTCCCAGGAAGAAAGTGGAAAAGAGAAAGGAAAAGAAAAGAAAGAACTTTATACAATTAAATTGTATTAGCTCTGTTACCGATCAACATTTTCATCTCATTATTATTTTTTGGAATTGTTGGAAGATACAAATAACTTCCATTTTCAACTTGTTTTAAAATGAGCAAATTACATGAGTATTTATAACCTGCGGATCTATAATATTCTACTCTGTTTTCATTAAAAAAATCACTATCTTTGTCATTTTAATAGTAACCTAACGGTAAAAGTTTGCTCTTGTCATACTTAAACAGAACAAATCCAAACCATCACCAAAGAAATACGAAATATAAATATTAATATGAAGAACAACCCAGTCGAACAAAATATGAAGAACAACTCAGTCAAACAAAATATGAAGAATAACTCAAACAGTCAAACGTGCTTTGGAAAAATAAAATAGAAATATTCAATAGTGAAAATTAAACCCTAACCCTAATAAAGTTATAAAATGAGTCCCTCTTTTTCACTTCCAAATCAACAAATGAACTTACCTTTAGGATTTCTGTGAAGAGGTGCGGTGTGAGAAGAGCATCAGTAAATAAAATTCAGGATCTTGTATTTCTATTAAAAAACAAACATTAGTAAAAACTAAAAGCATCAGTATTTCTAACTTTTCTAACCAAAGATTAAACGCACATTGCGTGAAACTTCTGTTGGAAATTGTTCATGACTTTAGAATAAGTTATCTTGAGCATTCTTCAAGCATCCATTGTGTGACGCCCCCAAATTTCCCTTAAAATAACACGGGAATCGAGGCGTCAGGATGATGACAACACGGGTCACACATCCCAACGACAAGTGTCAAACGTGTGTGCACACGTGACATACATAAAAATATAAGTCGCAGCGGATAATAAATTAATATCTAAGTACCAGAATTTTTTAGAAATATTTTACAAATCAATTTAATATAAACTCTCCAACAGGAGATTTAATACAGTCTTCCGAAATACAAATTAAACAAATACATATTTATAAAAAGGGGAAAATAAATTTCTCGAAATAACAATTATTATTAATAACACCTCAATAGCGGAGCCGTCCCCTCAGGCTCGGCCTCTCCAAAGTCTGCATCCAAAATAAACTACGACGCCAAGATGGCATCGCAGGTAAGTACAACCCAACCAAACCAAAAGACAAAAATACATTAATGCCATAACAACAATCATGAGCAATTACCATATGCATGAGGCTTAGAATCATCTTCCTCAAAGTCAATGAAATAATCACACACGTCAAAATCCCATTTGATCCACAATAAAATCCCAATAAAATCTCCCATCATTTTCCATAAAAATAATATCCTCAAAACCGATCACACCGGGCGTTATGTATCGCCGTCCCCGATATGATTTACACACACACCCGAAACCATAATGGGCGTTACGTATCGCCGTCCCCATTACGATCCACACACACTCATTTCATACCGGGCGTTACGTATCGCCGTCCCCGATATGAAATGCACACCCGATGACCATAATGGGCGTTACGTATCGCCGTCCCCATTACGTCATCCACACACTCACACGCTGATTACAACGGGCGTTACGTATCGCCGTCCCCGTTATGACTCAGCCCAAAACCATTAAAATCCGTTAAACTCAATTTAAATCCCAGTTTCCATCTCCAACACATAAATATCCAAAATCATGCAAAAATCCACTTTCCAAATATTTTCATAAGCATGCGCGTAAATACACAATGCAGACAACCATGCAGCAATTATCCAACATTTAATTAATCCAATCAACCAACAAATACCAACTTCAACCAACACATAGCAACAATAATCAATTACAACAACTGTTGATGCCAAAAATATATTTAAATCTTAAAGCTTGTTTGGAAAGTACTTACAGCGGTAAAAACGCATTTCCTTGAACAACGCCAATCTGCAGCGTTTGTAGCGGTCACATGTACGTTAGGCTAAAACACTCGGTTTGACACCAAAATTTAGGGAGGTACTCATTGAAGGGTGGGGAATCTCATGGAGGTGGTGGTGTGGCGGCACAACCACCGGAAGGTGGCGGATCGGGGTCAAATAGGGTTAAAACCCATTTTCGGGTTTGGGGTTGTACCGGGAAGGTGAGGCAACGGTTGGGGAAACTGAGCTAGGGGGTTGACCGGCTGGGCGAGGGGAGTCTTTTGGTGGCAGTGGTGAGGCCTACGGTGGCCAGACGGCGGCGCGGCGAAGAACGACCCGTTTAAGGCTCATTTCGGGTAGAGGAGGTAACCGGCGGTGATGGGTGGCTACCGACGGTGGGTTATGCTCGCCGGAGGGTGGGGAGTCTAGTGGTGGTGGTCGGAGGCCAAGGGGTGGCCGGAGGTGGCCGGAAAATGGAAGGGAAGCAAAAATACCCATTTCGGGTAGGGGGCCGTGTAGGGGCGGTGGGGTGGCCGGAGGGGACACCGGTGCCGTTGATCTCGCCGGCGTGTGGGGGTGAGGTTGGGCTGGGCGGTGTCGCCGGTGGGTGGCCGGCGGCGGTCCTGGGGCTGAGGAGAAGAGACGGGCGAAGGGGAGAGGGAGGCAGGGGAGGGTCTGGGCACGAGGGGAAGCAGAGGAAGAGAAGAAGAAAAAGAAAAAGAAAGAAGAAAAAGAAAAGAAAGAAAAAGAAAAAGGAAAAAGAAAGAAAAGAAGACTACTAGAAAAAAAGACAATAAATAAAATAAAAACTGACTTTAAATACTATAATTTCAATATCAATAAAATAAGATATTTAAAGCCCACTAACAGAAATAAATTAAATCCAAGCGCAATATTAATTATAAAACAATAATTAATATAACGAAAGCAGATAAAATAAATTCACATAATAAAATAAAGGAATTTTAATTCCACTCATTAAAATAATTAACTCATTAAATAAATAAGAAAAGCAACGTAACTCAATATTAACTAATTAATAGCTCAAATAAATATCTTAAACAAATAAAATAAGACTACTAATATTATTTAAATAAATTAAAATAATTAACACCGAGAACAAAATAACGTATAAAAATACACGTAAATCTGGGATCTCACATTCTCCCCCCCTTAAAAAGAATTTCGTCCTCGAAATTCGCTCGGCTGCAACAAATAAAACTCCAATAACTCACCTACTGCATCACTTAATACTCACTCCAAGCATTAGTACAATCATCTATTTTCCTCAAACACAAATGGATTTTATTTCATCATAGACGTATAGTCTCCAAATAATATTTCATTTCTAAAACTCCTGAGGTAGCTAATCAATCTGAACCCCACATGTACAAGAACCTCAGTACAATCTCCCAGAATTTTAATATTGACTAACTTCACACCACACTTTGTGCTACCCTAAAGTAACTCCCAAGTTTAACTTTCTAACTTAATCGCCAATAAACATAATTTACCCAACTAAAAGATAAATCCTTACTTACAAGTATCATCCCAAATTTCAAGTCACCACTAATTCCTCAAAATTTACACAAGAATTGAACCTCCAACTATATTGCAATTCATCACACTTCCGCGCGCACTTTGATAACTCGCTAAATTCATAAAAATTTAAGTCCTCATAAATTATCACCATAGTAAAAATTGGCTTAACATCTATTAGCAAGAAATCCTATACCACTCTTTCAAATCTTAATACTTTATCATCTCACAATTCAAGTTATGCCACCCAATATTAAAGTCTAAAAATTTCTAACTCCCAAACCACTAATATACTTCTCCATCATTATAACTCCTCACTCTCATCATAGATTAATTATCTAAATCCGTATTCTCTCAATCGAACCTTCATTCCCTATGAGATGGAATAACCTCAAACATTTAAATTCTTATGTGACTTCAAGGTACAACTAAATTCCTTAAGATACCTCGACAAGTGTTGTTAATCATTAAATTCTCCAAAATATTATACTTAAATTATCCACTCCTAACAATTCGCCCAGAAGCCTAAAATTTATCTCTTGAATTTATTTCCATCACATCAAATCATCTTATCATTTAACAAAACAAATCCTCTCAAGTCAAACACCAGCCCAAGACAAATACTCTCCAAAATTTACACGCACATTATTATACCTCAATTTCTAAGCATCCACAAACAAAATCTAAAATCTCACCAAGAAAACAATTAATCGCCTATTTTCATAAGCAGTACTAAAACAAATTCCATTACAATATGTCAATGACTAACAATTTCACACTCACACTAAAAGTCTATCAAAAATATAATTCCAATAATCTCCCAGAAATGAAATTAGAACTTAGACACTCAAACACTCAGTGAGACCCAGGTAATAAATATACATAAATAGCATATACAATACCGACAAAGGAATGCAATTGCATAAATACCAACAAATTATCAAACAAATCCATCTCGCAATTATAAATAATAGTATACTCAAATACTAAACAAAATTCAAGTAATTCACATAATGATTATATAAAAATACAAAAAAGGGGGAAAAGATTTAATAAACAATTAAGTAAAAACCACTCATTCAAGAAAACAAGCCCACCTCCTTTAATAAACACAAATTCACCAAAAACTTTTATTAAATAAAGGAAGGAGGATAAATTAAAATAAGAACAGCAAACAAAATAACAAATAAAATTTTAAAATTCTCTACAAAACTCAACTCTTAAAAAGATTATTATAGAAATCTCTAAAATTTAAAATCTGTTAAAAGAAACGAACCATAATAAAATAATTAAATCGATAAATTAATTAATAAATAAATACAAACAAGTCGCCAAAACAAATCCACTCGTTAAAGTAAATAAATAAACTTTTAAAATAAAACACACGGAAATGTAGAAAGATAATAAATTTTAAAACTTACTTCAACGCATGTCCTTAAAAATAAAACAACGGAAATTTGAACAGATAATCAATTTAAATTTATCTCAAAGCATAAACTTAAAAAGAAACATGGCAGCGATTCTTTTAAATCTTTGTCTAAATAAATTTCAAACGTTCAGAAATACTTAAAATACAAGAGCCATAATTAAAATAAACAAATAATAAACCAAATCCAAAACTATCTCGTAGGAAACCTATGAACTGAAATTAAAATCAAATCCTGATGATAATCGAATAAAAACTTAAGACAATAAAATAACCCACAACAAAAGAAATAAACTTTAAAATAAGGAATTCTATAACACAAATATTTAAAATATCAGATTCAATAAATGGATTGATTTAAAATAATAATCTAATCCGAAATGTCCAAATTCCAACTTAAACAAAAACAAAGGCATATATAAAATAAATAAATAATTAAATAAATACTCGACAACTTAACCAAATAAAATCAACTAACTAAAATCTGAATTACTACACATGTACAATATTTAACAAAAATTAAAATAAAATAAAACAAAGCCAACAAACCAATCAATCAGAAGTTATTTAATTATGAAAATAAATAAACAACATAAACATTAAAATAAAAAGCACAACACAACGAAGTAAATATCAATAATCTTACCATATAAATTAGTCGAAAAACTAAGACAACAAATAAATTAGTAGAATAAAATAAAATAACCAAATCAAGAAACAAATAAATTTTTAAAACCACAATTTTTTTTTCTGGTACTATCCCTAGGTAACTTGCGGATTTACCCAGAGCCGAACTGCTCTGATACCACCTGTGACGCCCTCAAATTTCCTTAAAATAACACGGGAATCGAGGCGTCAGGATGATGACAACACGGGTCACACATCCCAACGACAAGTGTCAAACGTGTGTGCACACGTGACATACATAAAAATATAGGTCGTAGCGGATAATAAATTAATATCTAAGTACCAGAATTTTTTAGAAATATTTTACAAATCAATTTAATATAAATTCTCCAACAGGAGATTTAATACAGTCATCCGAAATACAAATTAAACAAATACATATTTATAAAAAGGGGAAAATAAATTTCCCGAAATAACAATTATTATTAATAACACCTCAATAGCGGAGCTGTCCCCTCAGGCTCGGCCTCTCCAAAGTCTGCATCCAAAATAAACTACGACGACAAGATGGCATCGCAGGTAAGTACAACCCAACCAAACCAAAAGACAAAAATACATTAATGCCATAACAACAATCATGAGCAATTACCATATGCATGAGGCTTAAAATCATCTTCCTCAAAGTCAATGAAATAATCACACACGTCAAAATCCCATTTGATCCACAATAAAATCCCAATAAAATCTCCCATCATTTTCCATAAAAATAATATCCTCAAAACCGATCACACCGGGCGTTACGTATCGCCGTCCCCGATATGATTTACACACACACCCGAAACCATAATGGGCGTTACGTATCGCCGTCCCCATTACGATCCACACACACTCATTTCATACCGGGCGTTACGTATCGCCGTCCCCGATATGAAATGCACACCCGATGACCATAATGGGCGTTACGTATCGCCGTCCCCATTACGTCATCCACACACTCACACGCTGATTACAACGGGCGTTACGTATCGCCGTCCCCGTTATGACTCAGCCCAAAACCATTAAAATCCGTTAAACTCAATTTAAATCCCAGTTTCCATCTCCAACACATAAATATCCAAAATCATGCAAAAATCCACTTTCCAAATATTTTCATGAGCATGCGCGTAAATACACAATGCAGACAACCATGCAGCAATTATCCAACATTTAATTAATCCAATCAACCAACAAATACCAACTTCAACCAACACATAGCAACAATAATCAATTACAACAACTGTTGATGCCAAAAATATATTTAAATCTTAAAGCTTGTTTGGAAAGTACTTACAGCGGTAAAAACGCATTTCCTTGAACAACGCCAATCTGCAGCGTTTGTAGCGGTCACATGTACGTTAGGCTAAAACACTCGGTTTGACACCAAAATTTAGGGAGGTACTCATTGAAGGGTGGGGAATCTCATGGAGGTGGTGGTGTGGCGGCACAACCACCGGAAGGTGGCGGATCGGGGTCAAAATGGGTTAAAACCCATTTTCGGGTTTGGGGTTGTACCGGGAAGGTGAGGCAACGGTTGGAGAAACTGAGCTAGGGGGTTGACCGGCTGGGCGAGGGGAGTCTTTTGGTGGCGGTGGTGAGGCCTACGGTGGCCAGACGGCAGCGCGACGAAGAACGACCCGTTTAAGACTCATTTCGGGTAGAGGAGGTAACTGGCGGTGATGGGTGGCTACCGACGGTGGGTTATGCTCGCCGGAGGGTGGGGAGTCTAGTGGTGGTGGTCGGAGGCCAAGGGGTGGCCGGAGGTGGCCGGAAAATGGAAGGGAAGCAAAAATACCCATTTCGGGTAGGGGGCCGTGTAGGGGCGGTGGGGTGGCCGGAGGGGACACCACCGGTGCCGTTGATCTCGCCGGCGTGTGGGGGTGAGGTTGGGCTGGGCGGTGTCGCCGGTGGGTGGCCGGCGGCGGTCCTGGGGCTGAGGAGAAGAGACGGGCGAAGGGGAGAGGGAGGCAGGGGAGGGTCTGGGCACGAGGGGAAGCAGAGGAAGAGAAGAAAAAGAAAAAGAAAGAAGAAAAAGAAAAGAAAAGAAAAAGAAAAAGGAAAAAGAAAGAAAAGAAGACTACTAGAAAAAAACACAATAAATAAAATAAAAACCGACTTTAAATACTATAATTTCAATATCAATAAAATAAGATATTTAAAGCCCACTAACAGAAATAAATTAAATCCAAGCGCAATATTAATTATAAAACAATAATTAATATAACGAAAGCAGATAAAATAAATTCACATAATAAAATAAAGGAATTTTAATTCCACTCATTAAAATAATTAACTCATTAAATAAATAAGAAAAGCAACGTAACTCGATATTAACTAATTAATAGTTCAAATAAATATCTTAAACAAATAAAATAAGACTACTAATATTATTTAAATAAATTAAAATAATTAACACCGAGAACAAAATAACGTATAAAAATACACGTAAATCTGGGATCTCACACATTGCCCACAAAAATATTAACATCAAACAATTAATGGAAAAATAAAATAGCAATCTAGAAGAACAAGTCAAACAAGTAATGGAACCATAGAAATTAAATAAAATTCCATAACAAATTTTTCCTAAAAAACCAAACGCTAACCCACGGCTTGAAGAAAGTGGTTAATGCCGTGAATCGTGAGAACTGAGAAGAACTCACAGAGACGATTCGTGAGAAGAACTCACGGCTTCAAGATAGTGGTTGATGGCTTGATGCCGTAAATCGTGATGAGTCGATCTCTGCAGTCTGCATGGCGTGAGAAAAAGTAGGGGTCGAGGTACAACTACGCCGCTGCGTGGGCTGCCGTCGGCGATGAGAAGGGGGCGGTGTTTGTGAGAAGAAGAGAGTAGAGATTAGAGGCCAGAGGCTAGACCGCCAGAGAGGAGAGAAGAACTAGGTTTGGGATGTAGGAAAGCCGAAAGGGATTTAGCCTTTTAGGGGGAGGGACAGCGTGCGTGTTAGTATGTTACATGATTTAAGGATTTAGCCTTTGAGGGGGAGGGGGTTGTTGGCTGAAAAGAAAGGGAAGGAGCAGAGAGAGAAGAGAAACAAGGGTGAACAAAGATTATGTGGAGTGTATAGTTAAGTTAAATTATTTATTAACAATTATTTTTGTGAGAAAAAATAAAATATATAATGTGTAATTTTTTTCTAATGATCTTATTTGGTGGAAAAAACTACTAACTTTCATGTATTTTAATTCGTAACCAATAAATTTGTACAATATAATTATTTGGGACAATAATTGTGATGCCCCAAATTCTCCTTAAAATAAACACAAGAATCGAGGCATCGGGATACTGACAACGGGTCACGTACCCTCAACGTCAAGTGTTAAGTGTGTGAACACGTGACATGCATAAATAAAAGCATCGGATATTTGAAGTCAATATCTAAGTACCAGAATTTTTAGGATTCTTTTACAAACCAGTTTAATATAAATTCTCCAGCAGGAGATTTAATACAGTCATCCGAAAATCAAAACCTAAAATACTTACATAAAAATGGAACATTCCCAAGATAATAAATTATAACACAATTACTTTAATAGTGGAGCCGTCTCCTCAGGCTCAACCTCCTCGATCTCTGCATCCAAAATCTACGATGCCAGAAATGGGATCGCAGGTACGTACAACCCAAACAAACCACAAGATATAAAATATACTCATGCAACAATAAGAACATCACTCATGAACATGATACCATATACATGAAGTTTAAAATTATCTTCCTTAAAATAAATAAAATAACACACGCCAAAATCCTATTTTCCATGATAAAATTCCAATAAAATCATCCATCATTTCTCAGAAAAAAAAAATATATTAGTAAATCCAATTATAGCAGGTATTATGTATCGCCGTCCCCGATATGATATACACACAACACCAATCATAATGGGTGTTACGTATCATCGTCCCCATTATGACTTATACACACTCATTTCATAGCGGGCGTTACATATCGCCGTCCCCGATATGAAATACGCACCCAATGATCATAACGGGTGTTACGTATTGTCATCCCCGTTATGTCATTCACACATTATTAAATTTAATAAGCGTTACGTATCGCCGTCCCCATTATGATTTAATGGGCGAGAGAAGAGAGGGGGAGGGCTGGGGGTCGAGCGGGCCCAGGGGGGTGGGGGAACCGGGAAAGCAAAAAAAGGAAAAAGAAAGAAAAGAAAAGAAGAAAAAAAAAAAAGAAAAAGAGAATGGAAAAAAAAGAAATGAAGTCCAATAGAAAAAGAGCACTAAACATAAAAACAACGTAAAACTAATATTAACTAAGAGTTCAAATAATAATTTTAACCAAATAAAACACAACCAATAATATTATTAAAATAAATTAAAATAATCAACAATAAGAATAAAGACAATACGTAAAATTAACCGTAGTCTGGAATCTCACAATCTCCCCCCTTTAAAATAAATTTCGTCCTCGAAATTTGCTCAACTGCTAGTAACAAAAACTCCAATAGCTCACCTATCACATAACTCAATACTCACTCCATGCATTTACACAATCACCTATTTTCCTCAAACACAAATGCATGTTATTCTATCATAATCATATAGTTTCTAAATAACATTTCATCTCTAAAACTCCTAAGGTAGTAAAGTAGTTTAAAATATCCATATGTACAAGGACTTTAGTACAATCTCTCAAAATCCTAATGTTCACTAGCTCCATACAATAATTCGTGCCACTCACAAATAACTCTCAAGTTTAACTTCCTAACTAAATCATCAATAAGCCTAATTTACTCAATCAGAAGATAAATCTCCACTAACAAGTATCAACCCAGATTTCAAGTCATCACTAATTCCTCAAAACAAGCATAAAACTTGAACCTCCAACTACATCGTAAAATATCACGCTTTCACACGCACTCTGATAACTCACTAAATGCCTAAAATTTAGTCCTCATAAATTATCATCATTGAGTAGAAGTTGGCTCAACATCTATTAATAGAAAATCTTATGCCACACTTTCAAATCCTAAAGTTTTAATATATATATATATATATATCATAATTCTGATTATACCACTATAGTTGACACCTAAACTCCAACATACATCACAAAAAAGTCCTATTAATTCTACTTCAAATTAATAGCAAGATAATCACGATACAAACAGTTCTTCCAACCGGACTTTCAATACCCAAGAGATGGATTAGCCTTAAATATTTAAATTCCTATGTGACCTTGTCATAACTAATTTCTTAAGATATCTCGACAAAGGCAACCATTAAATTCATCAAATATCAAACTTAAATTGTACACCCCAATCAACTCGCCCAAAAGCCTAACACTTAGATTTCCTGAATTTAATACCATCTCCTCAAATCAACAATCAACACCTAACAAATCAACTTCTTCCAAACCAAATTTAAAACAATGACATGTACTCTCCAAAATTTACACCCACAACTATTACACCTCAATCTCTACACATTTCCAAACCAACTTAAAACTTCACCAAAGATCAAATGATCATCTACTATCATAAATATTCCTAACATAGATTCCATAACAATATATCAATGGCAAGGATTCCACACTCACATGAAGAGTCCATCTAGAATACAATTCCAACAATCTCCCAAAAATAAAATTATAACTTAAAAACTCAAACACTCAGTGAGTCTTAGGTCACATAAATAGCATATAAAACATCAATAAAAAAATACACTTACATAAATACCAATAATTATCAAAACAAATCCATCTTGCAAAGATATAGTAATATTCCCAATCACTAAATAAAACTTGAATAATTCATATAAATATTATATATAAACAAAACTAGTGAAAAGATCTAATAAACAAATAAGTAAAAGCCAGCCGTTGAAGAAAACAAGTCAATTTCCCTTGGTAAACAGAAAATCACCAAAAGCTTTTATTAAATAAAACAAGAAGCTTGGATTAAAAAGGTGAGTAAGAAACTAAAACAACAAAATAGAATTTGGAATTCTCCTCAAAATCCAACTCTAAATTTTTTTTTTGTAGAAATCTACAGGACTTAAAACCTTTGAAAGGAACATACCATAGTAAAATAATTAAATAAATAAGTTAATGAATAAATACTAACAAGTTGCCAAAACAAACCCATTCATCAAAATAAATAAATGAACTCTTAAAATAATTCAAGCAGAAAGGTGAAAAGATAATAAATTTAAAAACTTACTTCGAAGCATATCTCTAAAAGAAATATAGAATATCGATTTTCTTTAAATCTTTTTACAAAGAATCTCAAAGTTCCAAGATATTTAAGAGACAAAACATTGTATTTAAAATAAAAAGATAATAAACAAAATCCAAAACCATCTTGTAGGAAACTCATGAAATGAAATTAAAATAAAACCAAATCCATATGAGAAATGCACAAAAACTTAATAAAACAAAATAATCCACAACAAAATAATAAACTTTAGAACTAGGGATTCCTTAAAATTATTTAAATAAAGGATTCGATAAAATAAATGATATAAAATAATAATTTAATCTGAAAGATTCAAATTTCAAATTAAATAAAACAAAGGCATATATAGAAATAAATAAATGCTCAATAACTTAACTAAATAAAATCACCTAACTAAAATCTTAACTACTACTCAATTATAATATGAATAAATATTAAAATTAATTAAAGCAAACCAAACCAACCAATCAACACGAAGATAACTCTAAAATTAATAAATAAAAAGCACATTAACATAAAAAGCAAAATACAACGAAATAAATATTGAAAACCTTACAATATAAGTTAGTAGGAAAACCCTAGAGAACGATTAGAATAATAAAATAGAGTAAAATAACCAAACAAAAAGATAAACAAATTTTAAAATAACCAACTTTTCTGCTACTGTCCATAGGTAATATGTGGATTTACCCAGAGTCGAACTGCTCTGATACTACCTGTGACGCCCCCAAATTTCCCTTAAAATAAACACAGGAATCGAGGCGTCGGGATGATGACAACACGGGTCACGCTGATAAGGACCTTGGTCGTGTCCCCACTCAACTAAGCTGGTCCTCCTCGCCTTGTTGCTCCTCAATGATCGAGTAAAGCTCCTTTTGCTTGTGATGGTTCACGTGCACCAACAATAGATGAAAGGGTGATATGAGGTTGAGGTGGTTAAGATAAATTGATTGAGTTCGTCTTATCCAAGGTAGGGTAGAGTGGTGTACGACAATGAAGTTAGATAGCTAAGTGTATGGAGCAATAAGGTGGTATTTAGGCTATGGTAGTCTTGGTTATGGTAATGGGAAGGGAGATATGGTGGGCTGAGTGGTAGATTAAGGTAGAAAAGGTTTAAGAGAATGTCCTTTAGGTAGCCCTATGTATTGGGATCTCTTTGGTAAGGAATATGGGTCATATAGTGTAGTAGGACTAGGGTTTTAGTGGAGGCTAAGGGGAATTTCGAGATTGAGATTAGGTTAGGGTTTGGGAAGAAGGGTTTCGGCCAAGGTGGTTAGAGTTAGGTGGGATAGGGTTTTAAGATGTTTTCGATAATTCCTAAAATGTAGGAATTAAGATTTTAGCAAGATAAGTGGGCGGCAATGAGGTAGGGTTGTTGGCCGAGTATTGCTTCTATTTTGGGATAAGATTTGATTAATTCAATCAATTAGATAATTGATTAATCATTTGAGAAAATTAAGGTTAATTTGGTGATGTGGCAAATGGAGAATTTCGGCAATAGCTAGGGATGGAATGGCCGAGTGAGATATTTATGGAAAGTGGAAAGATTTGATTTTGAATTGATTTAAGTTTGTGATAGAGTTGAGAGGCCGGTTGGTGGAGGCTTGTTGGGGTCGAGATTTGGATTGTTTTTGGATGAGGGAAGATTTGATTTAATTGGGTAAATTTAGGAGAAGATAAGGGAATGATGGCCGGTTATTATTGTTGGAGATTTGGTTGGAATTTTGATTTAAATTTTGAAATGATTTGAAATAGGGGAATGTATGTGGCCAGATATAGGGATTATTGTAGTGGTCAGTTATGGAATGGATTTGGTCGGTAGAATAGGTTTTGAATTTGAATTGAATTGGTTGAGAGAAATATGGGAAGTTATGATGGATAAGGTGGCAAGTGAGAGGTTCGGTTAGAGCATATGGATGATGGCCGAATATGAGAAAAAATAGGGATGGTTGGTTTGATTTGAATTTGAATCAATTTGAATTCAAATTCACTTTGGGTGGCCGGTCATGCAAGGTCTAGGGGGGCACGAAATTGGCTTGATTTGGATGAGGGATGAGGTGGATTTAAGTGAGAAAATATAGGAGTGGAAGGGGATAGGTGGCCGGCTAGGTTAAAGGGCAAAAGTGGCAAGTGAGTTGGCTAGAGTTTGATGGCCTTTGGCCGTGTGCTTCAAGGGGGTTTTAGGGGTTGTTGCCGTGGCTGCTATGGGGCAAAGGGAACACCAAAATGATCAATTGATCAATCAAATAAGGATTGAACAAGAGACCATAGAAGAACAAGCCAACTCCTTCAAGGCACCAAGGGGTTTCGGCAATGCTCATTCCTTCAACACTTTTCCTTCTTCAATCACTCACACACACACTCGACAAACTCTTGAGCAATCTGAATCTCCCAATGGAGGAGAGTTTCGAATTCCTCTAGGGAACACACACACAAGTTCTCAAATCCACAAGTGGTGTGGATTTGGCCTCACAAACACTAAACTCACACAACAATCAAACAAAGACTCAAGAACATAAAAACGTGAAATCAACCAACAAGACACTCACTCAACACCGAAACACTCTTTATGAATAACCTCAAGATCTTTATAAATAAACTGAAAATAAATAAAGGATAGATGTGGATCACCGATTGACGAATTGCATGATGATCCTTTTCCAAAGGGATTCACGAATTGCACCCTAGGGAAGCCCAAGTGCTAAGCACCGAAAATCCAAACCACAATAGTGTGGCCGACCTAACTCTTTCTCAAGAGAAAAATTCTAATTCTCAAATTGTCCAAAGATGTGAAATGAAGACCTAAAGGTTCTGTTTATAGAGTCTAACAAATTGGAAACCCCCAATGGGTCCCTAGCAAAATAACATAATTACTAAAATAACCAAATGCAATTAAATAAAGCAAATAAACATAAGTGAGAGGCGCCCAAATGAATGTGTGGCCGTGGCATGCTAAGTCCATGATGGCTATGATGTGGCATGGTCCACGGCAAGGCTAAAGTTGCATGGCGTTTGTCTACATGGCATCTGGCTGCGTGGCCTCTGGTGGTGTGCATGGCATGGTTACATGCCTAGGCTTTATAATGTGTCCCGAGTGATGCCGTGCTGGGGTAGTGTGGCCCAGTCAGGTGGCTTGGGCGGTGGTCTTGCATGGCCTGGGCTGAGTGCCGGGGTAATGGTCATGCAAGGCCCAAGCTGGCGGTCTAGGCGCTGTGGGCTGCCAGCTCGCGCGCTGGATGGCATGCATGGTGTGCATGCCACTGACCTGCTCTGCAAGGCATGGGCTAGAGCCAAATGCTGGATGGCATGCCTTGTGGGCACGCCACTAGCCATGCTAGGTGGTGCTGGGGCGCACTGGGGTGCGCGGGTCATGGTGCGCAGGTGTTCATGCAAGTGTGTGCGCAAAGGAGTGTGCAATGATGCGCACAAGGGCGCATGCTTGGTTGTGCGTGGCCTGTAGCCTCCATGGTTGCTTGCAGCGTGTCAAGGCCTGAGCCAAAGCATGCATGCAGGCTAGCCAAGTGACTGTCCTGACCCTCCACTAGCAGTGTCAAGGTATGATCTAGGGTGGTTTTTAATGGGGGTACTATCACACGCACCCCCAACGTCAAGTGTTAAGTGTGTGAACACGTGACATGAATAAATAAAAACAGCGGATATTTGAAGTCAATATCTAAGTACCATAATTTTTAAAATTATTTTACAAACCAGTTTAATATAAATTCTCCAGCAGAAGATTTAATATAGTCATCCAAAAATCAAAACCTAAAATACTTACATAAAAATGGAACATTTCACAAGAATTTTTATAATTATTTTACCTAAAAAGCGGATATTTGAGGTTGCCGTCTCCTCAGGCTCAACCTCTTCGATCTCTGCATCTAAAATCTACGACGCAACAAATGGCATTGTAGGTAAGTACAATCTAAACAAACCACAAGATATAAAATATACTCATGCAACAACAATAACATCACTCATGAACATGATACCTTATGCATGAAACTTAAAATCATCTTCCTCAAAATAAATAAAATAATACACACCAAACTTTCATTTTGGTCCGTGATAAAATCTCAATAAAATCATTCATCATTTCCTAGAAAAAGATATCAGTAAATCAATCATAGTGGGCGTTACGTATCGCTGTCCCTATTATGACTCATTTACACTCATTTCATAGCGGGCATTACGTATCGCCGTTGTGATGCCCCCAAATTTTTCTTAAAATAAACACGGGAATTGAGGTGTCAGGATGCTGACAACACGGGTCACGCACCCCCAACGTCAAGTGCCAAGTGTGTGAACACGTGACATGCACAAAATCAAAGTCGCAGCGGATAATAAAGTCATTATCTAAGTACCAGAATTTTTAGAAATATTTTACAATCAATTTAACATAACATCTCCAACATGAGATTTAATACAGTCATCCGAAAGATAAATCATAATATACAAATTTATAAAAATGGAAAAATACTTCCCAATATAACAAATTATAAATAAATGCTCCAACAACGAAGCCGCCTCCTCAGGCTCAGCTTCTACGAAACTCTACATCCAAAAATCTACGATGCCAAAATGGCATCACAGGTAAGTACAACCCAACCAAACCATAAGATATAAAATATACTCATGCAACAACAATATCACTCGTGAACATGATACCTTATGCATGAAACTTAAAATCGCCTTCCTCAAAATAAATAAAATAACATACGCCAAAATTCCTTTTTTTAATCATAATAAAACTCCAATAAAAACCATCCATCAATTCCCAGAAAATAATATATGCAAATCCAATCATACCAGGCGTTATGTATCGCCGTTCTCAATATGATATACACACATCACCAATCATAATGGGCGTTACGTATCGCCGTCCCCATTATTATTTATACACACTCATTTCATAGCGGACGTTGCGTATCTCCGTTCCCGATATGAAATGCACACCCAATGACCATTACGGGCCGCCGTCTCCGTTATGTCATCTACACACAAACAATCATAATGGGTGTTACATATCGCCGTCCCTATTATGACTTACACACACAATGACCATAATGAGCATTACATATCACCGTCCCTATTATGTCATCCACACACACACAGATCACAACGGGCGTTACGTATCGCCGTCTCCATTATGACTCAGTCAAAAATTATTAAAATCCATAAATCCAATAGCCACATCTCATATTAAAATCCAAACACCAAATCTCACATTAAAATCCCAAATATCATACACATGAACGACCGTGCAGTTTCACAATGCATAACACCATGCACAAAATATCCAACATTTAATAAATTCGATCAACCAACAAATACCAACATCAACCAACACATAGATATTAATGCAAAAATATATTTAAATCTTAAAAGTTTGTTTGGAAAGCACTTACCGTGGGTAAAAATGTAAGTCCTTGAGCAAACGCCAATCTGCAGCGTTCGTAGCGGTCAGTTGTACGTTAGGCTAGAGTGCTCGGTTTGATACCAAAATTTAGGGAAATACTCTTTAGAATGTGGGGAATCACATGGAGGTGGTGGTGTGGCGGTGAAACTACCAGAAGGTGGCGGATCGGGCTCCAAAAGGGTGGAAACCTATTTTTGGGTTTGGGGTTGTACCGGGAAGGTGAGGCTGCGGTTTGAGGAGCTGAGCTAGGGGAGTGGTCGATTGAGGTGGGGAACATTTTGGTGGTGGAGGTGAGGCTCACGGTGGTGGCAGGCGGCGGCTGGGTTGCTCAACCTGTGGGTTTTAAAACCCATTTCGTGGCTTGATCGTGTGGGAGGAATGGTGGGCTACGGGCTGTGGGTTAGGTAGCTAGGAGGCCAGTGATGAAGTGGTGAAGAGATGGTGGTCGGTGGTGGAGCAACGGTGGCACTGGAGCATTTATGGGCCGCGGTTTGGAAGTGGGAGTGGGGGCAAACGACGGCACGAGCTTGGCTGAAAATGAAGGGGGTTGGTCGCCGGCCGGTGGGGAAGAGAATGGGAGGGGAGGTGCTAACCACGGGCCGCGCACGGCGGCGCTCGGTGTATGGAGAAGGAGAAACGGCGGAAGGGGTAGCAGAGGTGGGGGCTGGCGCACGAGTCTGGGGATGCAGGGGAAGAAGGAAAAAGAAAAAGAAAAGAAAAAGAAAGATAAGAAAAGAAAAGAAAAAGAGAAAAGGAAAAGGAAATAAAGTCTACTAGAAAAAAAAGAGCATAATAAATTGAATAAAAGCTAACTGAAAAATACAACAATTCAATATCAATAAAAAATTGTGTATAGCCCAACGATAAAATAAATTGATTTCAAGCGTAATTTAATTATAAAACTTAATTAATATAATGAAAGCACATAAAATAAACTTACATAATAAAATAAAGGAAATCAAATTCCACTCATTAAAATAATTACCTCACATCTAAATTAATAAAGAAACAACGTAACTCAACATTTAATTATAAAAACAACATAAAACTAATATTAACTAATCAATAGATCAAATAAATATCTTATACAAATAAAACACAGCTAATAATATTATTAAAATAAATTAAAATAATTAATACCTAGAATAAAATAATGTGTAAAAATACACGTAAATTTGGGATCTTACATTCTCCCCCATTTAAAAAGAATTTCGTCCTCGGAATTCACTCGGCTGCAACTAATAGGCAACTAATAGAAACTCTAATAGCTCGCCTACCTCTTCATTTAATACTTACTCCCAGCATTAGCACAATCATCTATTTTCTTCAAATACAAATGAATGTTATTCCATCATAACCGTATAGTCTCTAAATAATATTTCATCTCTAAGACTCCTGAGATAGCCAATTAATCTGAACTCCATATGTACCAGAACCTTAGCACAACCTCTCAAAATTTTAATGTTCACTATGTTCATACAACAATTTGTGTCACCCTAAAGTAACCCCCAAGTTTATCTTCCCAATTTAACCATCAATAGATATAATTTACCCAACTAAAAGATAAATCCCCACTTACAAGTTTCATCCCAAAATTTTAAATAACTACCGATTTCTCAAAATCAACACAAGATTTGAACCTCCAATTACATTGCAAGACTTCACGCTTCCGTGCGCCCTCTAATAACTCACTGAATGTATAAGATTAAGTCCTCATAAATGATACCCATAAGTAAAAATTGGCTCAACATCTATTAACAAGAAATCCTATACCACTCTTCCAAATCCTAAAATTTTAATATATCATAATTTTGATTATACTACTATGGTTGATACCTAAACTCCAATGTATATCACATAAAAATCCTATCACTTTCCAGGTTAACCATCAAAATAGAACTTTGCAAAACTAAGATCAATCCCCAAAGAAAATATAGCCTCCCAATATCAGGTCACCCCACTAATCTTCTCAAAATCATCCTAGAATTTGGACTCCCAATTACTTAACTTCTTCAACTACTACGTCATGACTAAAGCCTCAACGCACATTTTGCAATTCGAAAATCAAATGCACTAGGCACCAAGTACTACACTCAAAAACCTTAATGCTTTATAAACTCACAAATCTAGTTATGTCACCCAAATGTTGACGCCTAAAATTCCAACTCCCAACTAGACATTCAATCTCCAAATAAAATAAAATAAAAATAGTCTCAAATATTTAAATTCCTATTTGGTTTCAAGTCGTAACTAATTCCTGAAGATAACCTCAACCAAGGCTACTAACCATTACATTCGCCAAGTTTCATGCTCAGAGTGTACACTCCAATTAACTCTCCCAAAAGTCTAAGGCTTAGATCTTTTTAATTTAATACCAATTCATCAAATTAATATTCAATGCCTAACAAAACCCCACTCCCAAACCAAAAACATAACAAAGACATGCACTCTCCAAAATTTATACTCACAATTATTACACATAAGTCTCCAAGCGTCCACAAACAAAACCGAAACTCCATCAAAGAATTAGATTATCATCTACTTCCATAAACACGCAAAAAACAAATTTATAACAGTATAACGAATGAAAATGATTCAACACTTACAAGAATCACCTGTAGAATAATTCCAACCGTCTCCTCCAAACAATCTTAGAACTTAGAAACCCAAGCACTAAATGAGACACAATCAAACCATGATAGATAGTATATAAATACACCAATGAAGAAGCATGAATAAAGAAGTAGATACCAACAATTATCAAGACAAAACTACCTCGAAACAATATTAAAACATACTCAAACACTAAGTGAAACCAAAGCAATGCACATAAATAGCATATAAAACATCAATAAATAAGCACAATCACATAAACACCCATGATTATCAAAATGAATCTATCTCACAAAGATATAATAATATACCTAAACACCAAATCAAAGTTAAGTAATTCACATAAATATTACATAAAAACAGAAAGGGGAAAAAATTTCATAAATAAATAAATACCATTAATACCAGCGATACGAGAAAACAAGTCCACCTCCCTTAATAAATACAAAGTCACCAAAAACTTTTATTAAATAGAACAGAGAGATTGAATTAAAAGAAGAACGGAGAAATAAAATGGCAAATAAAGTTTTGAAATTCTCTTCAAAATCCAACTCTAAAAAGATTTATTATAAAAATCTTTAAGATTTAAAATCTTTAAAAGAATTGAACCAAAGTATAATAAATAAATAAGTTAATGAATAAATTCTACCAAGTTGCCAAAACAAATCCACTCGTCAAAATAAATAGGTAAATTTTTAAAATGAAACAAGCAAAAATGTGAAAAGATAGTAAATTTAAAAACTTACCTCAAAGAACGTCTCTAAAGAGATTATTAAAGTAACGATTTTCTTTAAATCTTTGTCTTAAGGAATCGTAAAGTTTCAGAAATATTTAAAAAGCAAAAGTCGTAATTAAAATAAAAGGATAATAAACAAAATCTATAATCTTATTGTAGGAAACTCAAGAAATGAAATTAAAACAACATCAAATCCATATGATCAATGTATAAAAGATTAATACAACAGAATAACCCACAACTAAATAAACTCTAAAACAAGAGATTTCATAATACAATTATTCAAAATAGGATTCAATAAAAAGAATGATTTAAAATAATAATCTAATTCGAAATATCCAAATTCCAATTTAAACAAAACGAAGGCACATATATTAAAATAAATAATTAAATAAATGTTCAACAACTTGACTAAATAAAATCAACTAATTAAAATCTGAATTACTACCCAATTACAATATAGAAAAAATATTAAATTGAAATAAAGCAAATCAAACGAATAAATCAGAACTAAGATGACTCTGAAAATAATAAATAAAATGCACATTAAAATAAAAAGCACAACATACCGAAACAACTATTTAAAATATTACAATACAACCTAGTAGAAATAACTTAGAGAACGATTATAATGATAAAATAAAATAAAATAACCAAACAATGAAACAAACACAATTAAACAAAAAATTTTCTGGTACAGTTCCTATGAAACTTGCGGATTTACCCAGAGCCGAATTGCTCTGATACTACATTTGACGCCCCAAAATTTCCCTTAAAATAAACACAGGAATGAGGCATCGGAATGCTGACAACACGGGTCACGTATCCCCAACGTCAAGTGCTAAGTGTGTGAATATGTGACATGTACAAAATAAAAGTCGCAGCAGATAATAAAGTCATTATCTAAGTACCAGAATTTTTAGAAATATTTTACAATCAATTTAACATAACATCTCCAATATGAGATTTAATACAGTTATCCGAAAGATAAATCATAAAATACATATTTATAAAAATGGAAAAATACTTTCCAATATAACAAATTATAAATAAATGCTCCAACAACAAAGCCGCCTCCTCAGGCTCAACTTCCACGAAACTCTGCATCCAAAAATCTACGATACCAAAATGGTATCGCAAGTAAGTACAACCCAACCAAACCACAAGATATAAAATATACTCATGCAACAACAACATCACTCGTGAACATGATACCATATGCATAAAACTTAAAATCGCCTTCCTCAAAATAAATAAAATAACACACCAATATCCAATTTCTTAATCACAATAAAACTCCAATAAAAACCATCCATCATTTCCCAGAAAATAATATCCGCAAATCCAATCATACCAGGCGTTACATATCGCCGTCCCGGATATGATATACACACATCACCAATCATAATGGGCGTTACGTATCGCCGTCCCTATTACGATTCATACACACTCATTTCATAGCGGGCGTTATGTATTGCCGTCCCTGATATGAAATGCACACCCAATGACCATAACGGGCGTTACGTATTGCCGTCCCCGTTATGTCATCCACATACAACCAATCATAATGGGCGTTACGTATCACCGTCCTCATTATGACTTACACACACAATAACCATAATGGGTGTTACGTATCCCCGTCCCCATTATGTCATCTACGCACACATTGATCACAACGGGCGATACATATCGCCGACTCCGTTATGACTCAATCAAAAATCATTAAAATCCATAAATCTAATAGCCACGTCTCATATTAAAATCTAAACACCAAATCTCACATTAAAATCCCAAATATCATACACATGAATAACCGTGCAGTTCCACAATGCATAACACCATGCACAAAATATCCAACATTTAATAAATCCAATCAACCAACAAATACCAACATCAACCAACACATGATGTCAATGCAAAAATATATTTAAATCTTAAAATTTTGTTTGGAAAGTACTTACAGCGGGTAAAAACGTAAGTCCTTGAGCAAATGCCAATTTGCAGCGTTCGTAGCAGTCACTTGTACGTTAGGTTAGAGTGCTGGGTTTGACACCAAAATTTAGGGAGATACTCTTTGGAAGGTGAGGAATCTCATGGAGGATCGGGCTCCAAAATGGTGGAAACCCATTTTCGGGTTTGAGGTTGTACCGGGAAGGTGAGGCCTCAGTTTGAGGAGCTGAGCTAGGGGAGTGGTCGGCTGAGGTGGGGGAACATTTTGGTGGTGGAGGTAAGGCTTACGGTGGCGGCAGGCGGAGGCTGGGTTGCTCAATCCGTGGGTTTTAAAACCCATTTCGTGGCTTGATCGTGTAGGAGGAGTGGGGGGCTACCGGCGGTGGATTAGGTAGCTAGCAGGCCATTGATGAAGTGATGAAGAGATGGTGGCCGGGGGTGGAGCAACGGCGGCACTGGACATTTATGGGCCGTAGCTTAGAAGTGGGAGTGGGGGCAAACAGCGGCATGAGCTGGGCTGAAAATGAAGTTGGTTGGTCGCCGGCCGGTGGGGAAGAGAATGGGAGGGGAGGTGCTAACCACGGGCCGCGCACGGCGGCGCTCGGTGTATGGAGAAGGAGAAACGGCGGAAGGGGTAGCAGAGGTGGGGGCTGGCGCACGAGTCTGGGGATGCAGGGGAAGAAGGAAAAAGAAAAAGAAAAGAAAAAGAAAGATAAGAAAAGAAAAGAAAAAGAGAAAAGGAAAAGGAAATAAAGTCTACTAGAAAAAAAAGAGCATAATAAATTGAATAAAAGCTAACTGAAAAATACAACAATTCAATATCAATAAAAAATTGTGTATAGCCCAACGATAAAATAAATTGATTTCAAGCGTAATTTAATTATAAAACTTAATTAATATAATGAAAGCACATAAAATAAACTTACATAATAAAATAAAGAAAATCAAATTCCACTCATTAAAATAATTACCTCACATCTAAATTAATAAAGAAACAACGTAACTCAACATTTAATTATAAAAACAACATAAAACTAATATTAACTAATCAATAGATCAAATAAATATCTTATACAAATAAAACACGGCTAATAATATTATTAAAATGAATTAAAATAATTAACACCTAGAATAAAATAATGTGTAAAAATACACGTAAATTTGGGATCTCACAGCCGTCCCCGATATAAAATACACACCCAATGACCATAACGGACGTTACGTATTTCCATCTCCATTATGTCATCCACACACTATCAATCATAATAGGTGTTATGTTTCACCGTCCCCATTATGACTTACATATTTCATAGCGGGCGTTACGTATCGCCGTCCCCGTTATGTCATTCACACCCATTGATCATAACGGGCGTTACGTATCGCCGTCCCCGTTATGACTTAGTCAAAAACTATTAAAATCCATAAACCCAATAACCACATCTCATTTTAAAATCCGACACCAAATATCCACATGATCAAGCGTGTAATTACACAATGTAAACCATAACACACAAAATAACCAACAATTAATATGTTTGAACATCAACCAATAAATCCCAATGTCAAACAAATACAATATTTGTCGATGCAAAAATATATTTAAATCTTAAAATTTATTTAGAAAGTTCTTACAGTAGCAAAATATGATTTTCGAAGGACCACGAAGGTGCAAGCGACAGCAGCAAAACAACGTAACAGTGCAAAAAGGACAACGGTCGTGGGTCTAAAAAATTTCAACTTTTGAGCGGGAACAAACTAAGACTTGAGATGACTAGGGAATGACTTAGAGGTGTTGGTGAAGTGATTGGTGGTAGTGGTTGGCCGTGGGTGGCGGCGTGGGCGGCGGTAGAAGGCCAAATAGTATAAAATAGAGGTGTAGCTCAATGGACCTCAAAGGTGGCGCATCGGGGCTGAAGAAGGGTGGGTTAGGTAGCTGGGAGGCCGGTGGTGAAGTGGCGAAGAGATGGTAGCCGGTGGTGGTGCGACGGCGGCACTGGAGCACTTAAAGGCCGCAGCTTGGAAATGGGCATGAGGGCAAATGGCGGCACAGGTTGGGCTGAAATTAAAGGGGGGTGGTTGCCGGCCAGTGGGGAAGAAAATGGGAGGGGTGGTGATGGTCATGGCCGCGCGTGGTGGCCCTGTGTAGAGAGAGGCAGAACGGGCGAGAGAAGAGAGAGGGAGGGCTGGGGGTCAAGCGGGCGGGTGAGTGGGCGGGCGGGTAGGCGGGCCCGGGGGGGGGGGTAACCGGGAAAGAAAAAAAAAAGAAAAAGAAGCAAAAGAAAAGAAGCAAAAAAAAAAAAAAATAGAAAAGAAAAAGAAAAAGAGAATGGGAAAAAAGGAAATGAAGTCCAACAGAAAAATAGCACTATAAATTAAATAAAAGCTAACTGAAAAACCTATATATTAATATCAATAAAATAAAATATTTAAAACCCAACAATAAAATAAATTAAACCAAATACAAATTAATTATAAAACAATAATTACTATAAAGAAAGCAACTCAATTAAATCACATAATAAAATAAAGAAATTTAATTCCAACCATTATAATAATACCTCACAATATATTAAAACTAATAAGGAAAACAAGGTAACTCAACATTTAAACATAAAAATAACGTAAACTAATATTAACTAACTAAGAGTTCAAATAATAATTTTAAAGAAATAAAATACAACCAATAATTTTATTAAAATAAATTAAAACAATCAACAATAAGAATAAAGACAATACGTAAAATTACACGTAGTCTGCGATTTCATAATAATTTTTGTGACGATATAAATTTGGTAAGAAAAGATAATTATTTGTTGTCAAAATTATAATTAAAAAATGTAATTTTTTTGTGACTAATTAGTATCATTATTAATAATTCTACAACTTGTAGGAAAAAAATATTATCTGCCAAGTTTTTCTTACGATTTTATTTTTGTTGGAAAAAAGTGATTAATATTCACAATTTTTATATCGTTGGAAATAAAATGGTCCATTATAATTATTTCTAACATGACATTTTTGACAGGTAATTCTTGGTGAACAAATGTCATTATTTGCTAGTAAATTGTATTCGCAAGAAAAGAATCTGTGAGAAAAACCATTTTTTTTTTTGTAGTGCTAGATCATTAGGTTATTACAAAGGCTTGGGAGAGGTTTTCTCATCGCTGTATATATATCCATCAATAACCCGAGATATGAATGGTTACCAAAGGTTGAGCAAAACATCTAATTTAGGCATCGAAGACGTTTCTATGGCCTTCAAGCCTTTCCACTTCTTTGGTTGCAGGTTTGATAGCTAGTGGTGGGTGCGAAACACGTCTTGAACGCCTTGAATATGAAAAGATTGCCACAAGAAAAATGTTTTATATAGGTTTGTGGTGAAAATAACCATTTTTATTAAAATGTGTACATTCTCGATATAAATAATAATTTTCTTTATAAATAAGTCATCACAAATAATCATTTTTTTTGTAAATATTAAAAGTAGATATGATATCTATATATATAAGTAATTATCGTTATACCTCCATGTACATGGTGGCAACAAGGAATTATAAAGTTTACAACAAGAATCATATATTCTCCGAAAGGAAAGCTGGGGTTCGGTCTGACTGAACCCCCCACCATTGCAGCTCCCACTGTTCTCGGTGGCGGTGGGAGACACCACCCACCCCATTGGGATCGGAGGGAGCCGGCGACCTTACTCCTGTGACAGCGAGCCTCGGCAACCCCCGGTGTGCTCCCGGCGGCCTTAAACTCGTTTCGGACCCGGTTCGGCCTTAAACCCGTTTTGGGGGTTGAGTGAGGCCGAATTTCCTTTAAAAATTTATCTTCATTTTATTTTTTTATTGTATTTTTTATTATATTTTTTATTATATTTTCTTCATTTTATTGTGTTTTTTATTGTGTTTTTTAAATTTTATTTTATTTTTTGTGTTTTTTATTGTATTTTTTAATATTTTTTATTGTATTTTTATAATAATTATAGGAGTTTAAGAAGTGGGAGGGGGTAGGCCGCAAAATGCTGGAGTACAACCCGACCATACCCCAGCGTCTCTGAATTTCCGAGCTCTATAATTTTAAACAGTAGTAACTTCTTTTTTAGCTTAAACAGTGGTAACTAACATAGAAGAGATGATATATATATATATATATATATATATGTGTGTGTGTGTCGTCTCTGTTAAGCCCAGAATTTTAATCATTATAAACTTTACAATATATATATTATATTGAGCTCTTCGGACATTAATTTGAATAGGTACTTTCTATATTATTTTCATGCATGCATGTCCCTGTACATGCATGTGTACAGAGTAGTCAGGAATTTTATGTGATTGTTTATTAAAACTACAAATATATAGTTCGATATTCAAGCATAGACTCTTTTTTTTTTTTTTCATTCTTTTTGGACATCATAAAACTACAAATCTATAAGTGGCTGCATGCGAGGGTCACGCCTTTCCTATATTGGAATAAAAAGCTGCAACTTAGAAGTTATTCGATATAGCATGCAGCACTCGCACATATATAATATAATATTACACCCGGCCCATAATATATATAATAGACAACACGAAAAATAGATATAATCTACTTGAGGTATCCCTGTTTCTCGACCCTGTCAATAAGTTTTTCCATCTCTTGTTTATTAATGAACCAATCTCTGTTCTCATCAGCTACGAGGAGTTCCCAAATAGCTTTACAGCCAGAATGTTTTCGATCCAAGATTTTTGAATGCCGCTTGCCGCTCTTCCCTTGACAGTTTACCATCACCATTTTTGTCACACTTGTTGAAAACATCAATTAGCACTTTTCTTGTATAGGGAACACTCCTAGGTTGATCATCACCTCCATTCCCCCATTGCGCTATTGTATCGAACCATTTTCGATGCAATGAGGTTAGAGATGGAGCCGCAGTTATTTATAATATTGATCAGATCTATGCATGTCACTATCTCGAAGATCTTAGCTTTATTCTACTTATCTTCATAGCTGTTTCAAACTTTACTCTCTCACATAAATATACCTTTTCCATGCTGCATTAACGATTATGTAAGTAGATCATAATAACATTTCTTCCCATGCAAACCCCTTATTTGCAATTATTATTCTTGCATGGACCACGACATGCGATTGATTTATAATTATTATTGGCTTTTTTGCTTTATACATTTAGATAATATTTAAAAACAAATCACAACATCATTGTTCCTTGATCACTAAATTTATAAGGCCATGTTTGTTTTAGGAGACAAAATTAAAAATTTTAATTGTTTTCAAGTTTATCATTATAATTTTTTAAATCTCTATATAAAATATAATAAATAATTTAATATTTTCAAATTTTAAAATTACATTTTAAAATTTCAAAACAAAACTAATATTTAAAAAATATTTTATAATAATATTTTATTTTTTTTAATTTTTATTTTATCTCATTTTATCTTATCTTTAAAAATATTATTTATCTTATCTTATTTAAAAATATTATCTTATCAGAACAAATGTCGAGATCTATTTATCAGGACAAGTATCATTAATCTTATATTATTTTTTATTTCGTTATTAGGAGGAAAGTTAATTATAAGACATGATGCCTTTCCACTAAATATTAATAGGAGTACAGCACCCTTCAACGTTCAATGATTCCTTCTAGCTAGCTTTGGAAAAAGGAAAATAAAAAGCGTGAATAACTGTGTAGTAGTAGACCCACAAAACTTTAATATCACGTCAAACAATCAGCATCGAATTCCTATGTAGCAAGTTTTGATAAACCTTCCATCTGCGTTGATCTCTACATATGGCCCAGGACCAGTACATCACTTTCTTTTGCTTGGTTTTTGGATAAGAAACTGGTTTCTGGATAAGAAACCCACTATCACTTCCGAGGGGTATTAACACATATTATAGGCGTATGCTTATGAAAGAGTAATATCTATGTCATAAACAAATTAAAGTTTACAAATCAATCAATGTGATCATGATATATATTGTAATAAAATGTAATGTTATTTTAGTCTATCAAATTAAACTCTTTTTCATTCTCTCAAATTGTTGCCATAATTCTTTCATCGTTTTAGCAGAAATTAAAAGCTTCAACTCTTAACTTACACATAGTTGCTTTTTCTTTCTTCTTTTTGTTTTTGCTTTTAATAATTAAGCACACGAAATTATGGCACCCATTATAAAGAGACTGAATTATCGAGAAAGAAGGACTATTATTAGGAGTATCCAGAGACTGTATTTCTGGCCTGTCCCTTTATATTCTATTCCACGTTGTCTAGAAATATTTCATCATGATCATTATTGCTCGATCGGTCTTATTATATGTTATATGCTCTAAGCACGGGAGAATCAGGGAATTTCTATAGATCGATTGCAACGAATTGGAACCAACAACATGTTTTGATGGAGGGCTTTGGTCCTAATTCCAGCCCACGAGCTGGGCTCTATTTATAATGAATACCCCTTCTCTTAACCCACTGCACAAAAAGCTCAAACCTAAAAAAGAGAATAACAAAATAAAATGCAATACAAAAATAAATAAAATAAAATAAAATAACCAAAAATAAATAATTGAAAACATATTAAACTTGGGATCTCACATTCTCCCCACCTAAAAGAATTCTCATCCTTCAAATTGATAAATTAATTGCAAAACAAATTACAAAATACAACTCAAATCACGATTGTAAAAGACATACAGTCAATAATACTATAATAGATATGCGTGGATAATGCTCCTCATGTATATACCTCTCTAACCCAAGAGAATTCCTGAGCCAACAGTCTCCCTATGACACCTTCACCAAATTAGGTATCGTCTTGGATCTCAATCTTTGCTCATTCCAACCCATAATCTACATTGGTGCAACCTCATATGTAAGGTCGGGTTGTAGTTGGATGCTAATCGGATTGACACGTTGTGGCTCTTGCTGACTTCTATCTGAAACTCTTCTTCAGTGAGGATACAAGATATACATCAAGCACCTCCTCAAAATATTTCCATAAAGCAATCCTATAAGTACAGGCCCAACCTTCTCCATTGTCTTAAAAAGGGTCGGCATACTTTGGGCTAAGTTTTTTTTTTCTTCCCAAAATGCTTGGCGCACTTCATGGATGAGACTTTGAGGTACACTCAATAACCTTTTTCGAAAGGCAGACCTCTTCTTCTTGTATCTGCATAACGATTCTAACTATTCTGTGTTGTTGTCATCATATCCCTTATGTCTCAGATCATCAGTTTTATCTACGGCCACTCCTTGGTGATAAGTTTTATAATTCCGAATGCATGAAGATTCTGTACTGAAATAAGATTTGTAAGAATATATATAATATACAAATTATTGGGTCTGGTAGGAATTTTAATATTCCTTTCTTCCAAAGAATTTTTGGTCAGGTAGGAGTTCTTTTGTTGGATTCGAATTCCAGTCTTCAGAATTTTATTATTACAAATTGAACCAAATCTGGTAAGCAATTATATTATTCTTCTTATCTGATCTGGGGCTCTGATATTGGGACACAACTGCAGAATTGTCCGATTTATCTTTGTTGGTATTATCTATATATAATCTACGTACAATGGATAAATATCTCCTAGAATATTTAGCAGTTTGAAGTATATATTATATAATATCTTGCAATTAATTAAGAGAGAAAATGAAACCTGCATTTAGGGAATTTGGTCGTATAGACTTGCAGGTTTATCAATTTCATCTCTTATATATCAGACCGGCCGTGAAAAGCAACAGTACTCATGGATTTCATTTTGGGAATTTAGCTGTATCGATTGACTGGGTAAGGTAACAAAGGCTACATGATATATAAGTCATTCGAGAGCAATTAGTTGGTTAAACCTGAATTTTGTTTGATTTGTTTAATAAATCAATTGTTCATAAATATAAATTATGATTGATTATTTATTTATTTATTTTTATAAGAAATAGGACATTTCATTAATAAAAGAATATTACAGACATTTATCAAGCCATAAGACTTGAAAAAAAAGGTCTGGAATACAGTCTCATCACATGGTAATATTATCTACATTTCTAGCATTTCTACATAATTTATGATTGATTATTAAATGATATCATTTGTGTAAAACTCGAATAATCGACTTGTATAAGCTCAAATAAACTCAAATAAGTTTATATTTATTTCTCACGGTATTAATATCTCCACATCTCTATGTTTATTATCCTTAATCCTAAAGATATGCATGTTACTTGAATAATCATTATAATAACTATAACTGTTGATATAGCTATCTATAAATATATTTCGTAAAGATATAAGCAAAAAGTTAGAATATTTAAATAAAGTTATAATGTAAAATAGAAATAATCTATTTTATCAAAATAAAGCTACATATGAATTAACTCGGGTACTAAATGAGTTGTTCGTGAAAATAAGAACTAAATCGATGAAAAACTCAAGACCAACTCATATTGTTCGGTCAAAATTTAGGATATGAGAGGTACTACGTATCATGTACTCGTGATATTATTCGTGTTGCATTGATAGAATCTAGAGCATTTTTTAATGGTACTATTATGGACAGTATTAATTAAAATGTTGAGAGTTGATGAAATAGTGCGAATGGATCGATGCTCAAATTCCAAATAAAAAGTTTTAGAGTTTGATGAAAAATTTTAGAGTTTGATGAAAAATTTTACTAATTAACCTCACATTACACGCTACATATAATTTTTTTTTTCTTACCAAATGTGTGATATTGTGTGAAAGATGAGCATACGAAGAACATCGACAAAATTAAAAACAATTAAAAAATTAAAAATAAATAAAATTAAGTGTACGTCATATAATGAAAATGATGAGTACGTAGCAAATTAAGCACCAGTTTGATACAAATGTGACATAATTAATTACGATAGTGACATTCTGTATTTTGTACATACTTCGATTATATATATTTTTATAGTGCTCGTATCTCTGCTTCTAATTTATCCAGAAGAAAAAAAAAAAGACAAAAAGGAAAATAAACCAGCTGCGAGAGCGCTACTTAGCTAGGCTCTTCTAATTGCTTCATTTTCATAATTAATTTGTTTAGTGGATATCGTATCACTATTTAATTATCTTCTGCAGATACAATTAGTTGTAAATATTTTTATTTTTCTATCACATGTAAATACAATTTGGTGTGGTTATTTTCATATATGTATATATACTGTTCATTTCAATGAATAATAAAGTAAGTCATTTTCATTTTCTCATCTCAAAACTTTGATCCCTCTCTCTCTCATCGTGGTATCAGACAAAATTCCTAACCCCCTTTACTTCGCTTCACAACCCCAGCCTCGATTCGTGATTTTTTTTGCTTTCAATCGTGATTCTCACTTCTGATTCGAGTAATTCCTCTATGGCTTCTTCTGCTTCGAGTAATTTTGAATCCTTTGCCTCTCGTTCCACTATTTTTGAGGATTATTCCAATCCTCTATTTCTCCATCATAGTGATCATCCCGGTGCTGTGCTTGTTTCTCAGCCACTTACTGGTGATAATCACCTCACCTGGACTCGATCTATGTCCATGGCTCTCTTGTCTAAGAACAAGATGTGTTTCGTTGATGGTACTCTGCCATCGCCTTCTCAATATGATCCTAAGTACAACGCATGGCTTCGTTGTAACACAGTTGTTCTTTCATGACTTTTAAACACTATGTCCAAGGATATTGCTGCCTTTGTCCTCTACATTGGTTCCGCTGAAGAGAAGTGGACTGACCTCAAGGAGAAGTTTGCTCAAAGTAACCGTCCTCGAACCTTCCAGATCCGTAAGACTCACTACAACAAATCCAGGCTATTGCATTGCTTATTAGACTGCCGTAATAAGTTCTGACGGAAAATGATATTTGTTGCGTTTGATTACTTTTCGTCGCAGACGAAACACGTGAATAGAGGTCTTGGTTCCCTGTCAACAAAGTCACTTACTTGTTGCAGCAAATTTTAAATTATTTCAGCGAGAATATCGCCACAGGTCTGTTGCCTCCAGCGACGATTTTAATCTTCGGTAATTAGAGTGATATTTCGGCTACTTTAAATTTACGCCGCACTTATGTCTACTTTAAATCTACATTTCAGGCCGCACGTGATCTTGTACTTCCCTCCAGCGGCGGTTTTAATCTTCGGTAATTGGAGTCTATTTTGGCTACTTTAAATCTACACCGCGCAAAATATCTACTTTAAATCTACTTTTCAGCCCGCTTGCCCTTGTTTCCCATCCTCGATCATTTCACGCGTTGCTCCCACAATTTTCATCTCTTCCCATGGGGATTTTATGGCGTGCGTGTTCGATCCCCCAAGCTTCGTCAAGTTCGTGATCATCACTCCCTCATAGCTCCAGCCTTAAGTCCTGTTGGTTGATCTGTTTTGATCTGCACTACGATTAGGGTTAGTCACTTCGATTTGTTTTGATTTGTTTAGATCTGCACTATGATCTGTTTTGATCTGTTGGTTGCTCTATTTTGCTCTGTTTTACTTTGAAACTTTCAATCCATGATAATCCTTGATGATTCGTACGTCCATGGCGCATAAAAATCGAAGTGAGAAATTGGTATGAGGTACTCTTAACTCCAGATACATATATTTGATGTATGTATATTCTTATGTTTTTTGAGAAATTGGTATTTATATTGTGGGCTGTTGTGAGTGAAATCTCGTATTCTAGCCAAATTTTGGGATAAAATTGGGTATGTGTTGTTCTGTGCTCCCTCTCATAAATTTTTTTGATTACTACATTTTTTTGAATATGCAAAGATGCTTTAACATCCGGTTCTCTGTCAATATGTTAAATTGATATGCTAGATTTCCCTCCGTCTGTGGCTTTCATCCACGGGGGGTTTTTTTTTATTACTACATCTTTATTTGCGACGTTTACATTTTGCCGCAGATAAATGTGCTGCTGCGACTATATTTTAAATACGCTGCTTCAAGGAAAAAAGCAGCAGACAGTGACGTCCACTGTGCAACACCGTGTAAGACGCCGTTGTTGTTCAATTGCAGCTGAATTGAAGGGTTTATGCTACTAAAAAAATAGCTGGAAAAGAGGATATTTGTTGTAGTGACTATTGCTTCTTTAACTCAAGAAGCATCATCTGTAAGTGCCTATTTTACTCGCTTGAAATGTTCTTGGGAGGAAATGATACATCTCTGTCCTTTTTCTACATGCTCTTATGGAGCTCTCAAGAAAATAGTTGAATATTAGCATGCAGACTATGTTCTTCAATTTTTGATGGGGCTTAATGAGTCATACTCTTTCCTACGGAGTCAGATTATACTTTATGATTTGTTTCCCCTAATTAACATGGTTTTTTCTTTTGTTCTACAAAAAGAAAAATCGAGAGCGATTATTTCTGATTCTATAATTTCTACTGAGCCTACTGTGATGCTTTCTAACCGTGATTCCACTTCTAATTTTAATCGTGGATCTAGTGGATCGATTGGATCAAAAAATGGAAAACCTAATGGATCTCGTAAGGAGCGTCCTGTTTGTACACATTGTGATTTATTGGAGCATACTATTGATAAATGTTACAAGATCCACGGTTATCCTCTAGGACACAAACAGAAATCACGGAATTCCACTACTAACCAAGCCAGTACTTACCAATCAATTTCTGACTCAGTTTCAACTCAGTTTCCTTTTTCTCAAGAGTAATGTAATCAACTCCTTACATTTCTCTAAAATAATTCTAATTCGTCCTCTATGAATCAAGCAGGTACCATTTCTGCTTTATCATCTTCATCTGTCCTTTCTCCATCCACTCCTAATTTTTCAGGTACCTACTAATGGTCACCATACCAATCCAATAGAGTCTTGGATTCTGGATTCAGGTGCCACTGATCATATGATTGGCTCTATGTCCTGTTTTTCTTCCATTAGTACTTGTGTGAATTTTTCTATCAAGCTTCCCAATGGTTAACATACTAAAGTCACACATATAGGCACAGTTAGGCTTTCTAATTCTTTTATTCTAACTGATGTTCTATATGTTCCTGCATTTGATTTCAACCTTATCTCTGTTAGTAGATTGATCTCACAGCTATCATGTTTTCTTTTGTTCTTACATGATTTTTGTGACACCTTCAACTCCCTCACATGGAAGTATGAGAATTGAGGTGTCGGGATGCTGACAACTCGGGTCACACACTCCAACGACAAGTGCTAAGTGTGTGTACAAAACGATAGTGTACCGACCATGCATGTGACTTCGGAACGGGCGACGCCTAGCTAACTGCAGAGGGGCCACAGAGTTAGTACGAGAGCATTACCATTCCGTCCGATCCCGTTGTTGCCTAGTAACAATCCAAGGGACGTCACTTAGTATATTTCGGTCCCGAGTGACCAGAGGAGCTCCAGCAAAATAATGTCTCATCCCGGTTTGGGGTCGTGATAGACACGTACCCGAAAATCATTAACACATAAAAACCCAGTTTTCATTTGCAACACATGAACATGCATGCAATTATACAAAAATTCAGTTTTCCTTTATAAACATGAACATGCGTGCACAATGCGATGCATACAACAATACACAAAATATCCAACAACCAACCAATATCCAATATTTTTTATTGAAAAATATATTTAAATTTCAAAGTTTATTTGGAAAAATACTTACAGCAATAAAAACATAGATATTCGAATAAGCGCCGATCCACAGCACTCATAGCGGGTCACTTCGTACGTTGGGTTAGGATACTCGGTTTGACAACAAAATATAGGGGAATACTCATTGGGTAATGGAAAATCTCATGAAGGTAGTGGTGAGGCGGTGCAACTACCAGAAGGTGGTGGATCTAGCTCAAAAGTGGTGAAAACCTATATTCGGGTTTGAGCTCATACATGAGAGGTGGGGCCATGGATGGAAAAATGAGTTAAGGGGTGGTCGGCTGAGGCGAGGGAACTTTTTGGTGGTGGAGATAAGACTCACAGTGGCCGGACAGCGGCACGGCGAAGAGAGAACCATTTGAAGACCCATTCTGGGTTTGAGGTGAAAAAGGTGGGGTTGGAGGTCGCCGAAACTAGCTGGTTCTCCAGTGGGTGGGGAACCTGGTGGAGATGGCCGGTGGTGGCACTGGAAAAAGGAACGAAGTCCATGAAACCCATTTTTAGGTAGGAGGCTATGTGAGGGAGGTGAGGCCGCCGTGAGGCATACCAACAGTAGGGAAGACTCGCTGGCATGTGGGGGAGGTTGTGGGCTAGGCAATGTCGCCGGACGATGGCACATGGCGGGGTTGGGGTGTGAGATCCTAGATTACGTGTATTTTTATGTAATGTTTTATTCTTATTGTTGATTGCTGTAATTTATTTTAATAATATTATTGATTGTGTTTTATTTATTTAAAATTATTATTTAAGCTATTAGTTAATTAATATTAGTCTTACATTGTTTTTATGTTGAAATATTGAGTTACGTTATTTTTCTTATTAATTTAAATGTGAGATAATTATTTTAACGGTTGGAATTAATTTCCTTTATTTTATTATGTGATTTTAATTGAGGTGCTTTTGTTATATTAATTATTGTTTTATAATTAAATTGTATTTGATTTAATTTATTTTATTATTGGGCTCTGAATATTTTATTTTATTGATATTGATGGTAGCATTTTCAGTTGGCTTTTATTTAATTTATTGTGTTCTTTTTCTAGTAAGATTTTATTTCTTTTTCTCATTTCTCTTTTTTTCTTCTTCTTTTCTTTTCTTTCTTTTTCTTTTCCTTTATTTTTTCTCTCCTTCCCTTGTTTTCCCTTAGCTCGTGCGCGACCTTCCCCCCCCCCCCATTTGGTTCCATTCGGTTGCATGCCCAGCCCGCCGTCCCTTACCACCCACGTCGCCAGCCTCCCAACCCTCCGGCGAGTTCCCCTGCACCGGTTGTTCACCTCCGGCAACTCCCCAACCGGCGCGTGAGCATCAAATCCAAAATGGGTGGGTTTGCTTTTCTTCCATTTTCCGAAGCCACCACCGGCCGCCTTGGCTCACCACCACCACCACTAGACTCCCTATCCTCCAGAGTACAAAACCCACCGCCGGTAGCCACTCCAACTCCTCCCTTTCTCCTCCACCCGAAATGGGTCTTTAAATGGTTAGTTCTTCAACGCGCCCCCGTCCGGCCACCGTAGGTCTCACCTCCGCCACCAAAGTGTTCCCCCAGCTCAACCGATTATCCCCCTAGCTCAGTTTCCCCATACACGCCCCACCTTCCCTGTACAACCCCAAATTTGAAAATGGGTTTCCACTCATTTTGAACCCGATCCGCCACCTTCCAATGGTTGCACGGCCATACCACCACCTTCATGAGATTCCCCACCCTTCATTGAGTATTTTCCTAAATTTTGGTGTCAAACCGAGCACTCTAACCCAACGTACAAAGTGACCGCTACGAGCGCTGTGGACTGACACTTACTCAAGGATCCATGTTTTTATCCACTGTAAGTATTTTTTAAATGAACTTTAAGATTTAAATATATTTTTGCATCGACAAATATTGTATTTGTTTGACGTTAGGATTTATTGGTTGATGTTGGAATTTATTAATTGTTGGTTATTTTGTGTGTTATGGTTTAAATTGTGTAATTACATGTTTGATTATGTGTATATTTGGTGTTTGGATTCGAATATAAGATGTGGTTATTGGGTTTTAGATTTTAATGGTTTTTGATTGAGTCATAACGGAGACGGCGATATATAATGCCCGTTATGATCAGTGGGTGTGAATGACATAATAGGGACAGCGATACGTAACGCCTGTTATGGTCATTGAGTGTGTATGAGTCATAATGTGGATGGCGATACATAATGCCCATTATGATCGGTGTTGTGTATTGCATATCGAGGACGGCGATACGTAATGCCCACTATGAAATGAGTCCCCATTATGATCCTATTTGTTCTCTATGTTTTTCCTACTAACTTATATTGTAAGATTTTCGATATATATTTCGTTGTGTTGTGTTTTTTGTTTTTATATTGATTGATGTTGGAATTTATTAATTGTTGGTCATTTTGTGTGTTGAGGTTTACATTGTGTAATTACACGCTTGATCATGTGTATATTTGGTGTTTGGATTTTAATATGAGATGTGGTTATTGGGTTCGTGGATTTTGATGGTTTTTGACTGAGTCATAATGGGGACGGCAATATGTAACACCCGTTGTGATCAGTGGGTATGAATGACATAACGGGGACGGCGATAGGTAACGCCCGTTATGGTATATGAGTCATAATGGGGACGGCGATACGTAACGCCATTATGATCGTTGTTGTGTATTTCATATCGGAGTCAGCGATACGTAAAGCCCACTATGAAATGAGTGTGTATGAGTCATAATAGGGACGGTGATACGTAACGCCCATTATGAACGGTGTTGTGTGTGGATGTCATGACAAGGACGGCAATACGTAATGCCCGTATAACTGGCATGAATATGGGAGTAAGTAGGGATGGTAGTAGAGTCGGCCTGCAATACCCGTCTATTGTGTTAATTGGTTTTACGTGGATCATTTTCTGGGAAAAGAGTTGTAGTTTTAAAAGATTTAAGTGTATTATTTTCTGGAAAAATGATGGATGTTTTCTTGGAGTTTTATCATAGACCAAAATGAGATTTTGGCGTGTGTGGAAAACTGTTTGTTTTGAGAAAAATGGTTTTTGAGTTTTATCATACGGTATCATGTTCATGCATTTTGTTGTTACATGAATGTGTTTTTATCTTGTGATTTGTTTGGGTTGTACTTACCTGTGATGCCATTTCTGGCGTCGTAGTTTTTGGATGCAGAGTTTTATGGAGGTGGAGCCTGAGGAGGCGACTCCGCTGTTGAAGTAATCATATTATAATTATGTTATCTTGGAAAATTGTTTTCCCTTTTTTATAAATATGTATTTGTATAATTTGTATTTCATATGACTGTATTAAATCTCCTGTTGAAGAATTTGTGTTGAAATAATTTGTAAAATAATTCTAGAAATTCTGATACTCAGTAATTGACTTAACTCGTCTGCTGTCTTTTTTAATTTTACACTATCGCTTTGTACACACACTTAGCACTTGTTGTTGGGGTATGTGACCCGAGTTGTCAGCATCCCGACACCTTGATTCTCTTATTTTTTAAGAGGAATTTTGGGACATCACCGGTGGTATTAAAGCAGTTTGACTCTGGGTAAATCCATAGATTACCTAGGGACAGTACCAGAAAAGTTTGTTGTTTTAAATTTGTTTGTCTGATTGTTTGGTTATTTTACGCTATTTTTATTATCCTATTTGTTCTCTATGTTTTTCCTACTAACTTATATTGTAAGATTTTTGATATATATTTCGTTGTGTTGTGTTTTTTGTTTTTATATTGATTGATGTTGGAATTTATTAATTGTTGGTCATTTTGTGTGTTGAGGTTTACCTTGTGTAATTACATGCTTGATCATGTGTATATTTGGTGTTTGGATTTTAATATGTGATGTGGTTATTGGGTTCATGGATTTTAATAGTTTTTGACTGAGTCATAATGGGGACGGAAATATGTAACGCCCGTTGTGATCAGTGGGTGTGAATGACATAACGAGGACGGCGATAGGTAACGCCTGTTATGGTCATTGAGTGTGTATGAATCATAATGTGGATGACGATACGTAATGCCCATTATGATCGGTGTTGTGTATTGCATATCGAGGACGGCGATACGTAATGCCCGCTATGAAATGAGTCCCCATTATGATCCTATTTGTTCTCTATGTTTTTCCTACTAACTTATATTGTAAGATTTTCGATATATATTTCGTTGTGTTGTGTTTTTTGTTTTTATATTGATTGATGTTGGAATTTATTAATTGTTGGTCATTTTGTGTGTTGAGGTTTACATTGTGTAATTACACGCTTGATCATGTGTATATTTGGTGTTTGGATTTTAATATGAGATGTGGTTATTGGGTTCATGGATTTTGATGGTTTTTGACTGAGTCATAATGGGGACGGCAATATCTAACACCCGTTGTGATCAGTGGGTATGAATGACATAATGGGGACGGCGATACGTAACGCCCATTATGGTATATGAGTCATAATGGGGACGGCAATACGTAATGCCCATTATGATCGATGTTGTGTATTTCATATCGGGGACAACGATACGTAACGCCCACTATGACATGAATGTGTATGAGTCATAATAGGGACGGTGATACGTAATGCCCATTATGAACGGTGTTGTGTATGGATGTCATGACAGGGACGACAATACGTAGCGCCTGTATAACTGGCATGAATATAGGAGTAAGTAGGGATGGTAGTAGAGTCCGCCTATAATACCTGTCTATTGTGTTAATTGGTTTTATGTGGATCATTTTCTGGGAAAAGTGTTATGGTTTTAAAAGATTTAACTATATCATTTTCTAGAAAAATGATGGATGTTTTCTTGGAGTTTTATCATGGACCAAAATGAGATTTTGGCGTGTGTGGAAAACTGTTTGTTTTGAGAAAGATGGTTTTTGAGTTTCATGTATACGGTATCATGTTCATGCATTTTGTTGTTGCATGAATGTATTTTTATCTTGTGGTTTGTTTGGGTTGTACTTACCTGTGATGCCATTTCTAGCGTCGTAGTTTTTGGATGCAGAGTTTTGTGGATGCTGAGCCTAAGGAGACGACTCCGCTATTGATGTAATCATATTATAATTATGTTATCTTGGAAAATTATTTTTTCCTTTTTATAAATATGTATTTGTATAATTTGTATTTCATATGACTGTATTAAATCTCCTGTTAGAGAATTTGTGCTAAAATAATTTGTAAAATAATTCTAAAAATTCTGATACTTAGTAATTGACTTAACTTGTTTGCTGTGCTTTTTAATTTTACACTATCGCTTTGTACACACACTTAGCACTTGTTGTTGGGGTATGTGATCCGAGTTGTCAGCATTCCGACGCCTCGATTACCTTGTTCTTTTAAGAGGAATTTAGGGACGTGACCGGTGATATTAGAGCAGTTCGACTCTGGGTAAATCCATAGATTACATAGGGAGAGTACCAGAAAAGTTTGTTGTTTTAAATTTGTTTGTCTGATTGTTTGGTTATTTTATTCTATTTTTATTAACCTATTTGTTCTCTATGTTTTTCCTACTAACTTATATTGTAAGATTTTCGAAATATATTTCGTTGTGTTGTGCTTTTTGTTTTTATATTAATTGATGTTGGAATTTATTAATTGTTGGTCATTTTGTGTGTTGTGGTTTACATTGTGTAATTACACGCTTGATTATATGTATATTTGGTGTTTGGATTTTAATATGAGATGTGGTTATTGGGTTCATGGATTTTAATGGTTTTTGACTGAGTCATTACTGGGACGGCAATATGTAACACCCATTGTGATCAGTGGGTGTGAATGACATAACGGGGACGACAACAGGTAATGCCCGTTATGGTATATGAGTCATAATGGGGACGGCGATACGTAACGCCCATTATGATCGGTGTTGTGTATTTCATATCGGGGACGGCGATACGTAACGCCCGCTATGAAATGAGTGTGTATGAGTCATAATGGAGATGGCGATATGTAACACCCATTATGATTGGTGTTCTGTGTAGATGTCATTACGGGGACGGAGATACGTAACGTCCATATGACTGGCATGAATATGGGGGTAAGCAGGGATGGTGGTAGAGTCCCGCCTGCGATACTCGTTTATTGTGTTAATTGGTTTTACGTGGATCATTTTCTGAGAAAATGGTTGTGGTTTTAAAAGATTTACGTGTATCATTTTCTGGAAAAATGTTGGATGTTTTCTTGGAGTTTTATCGTTGACCAAAATGAGATTTTGGCGTTTGTGGAAAACTGTTTGTTTTGAGAAAGATGGTTTTTGAGTTTTATGCATACGGTATCATGTTCATGCATTTTGTTCTTGAATTAATGAATTTTTATCTTGTAGCTTGTTTGGGTTGTACTTGCCTAGGATGCCATTTCTGGCGTCGTAGTTTTTGGATGCAGAGTTTTGTAGAGGCTGAGTCTGAGGAGGTGACTCCGCCGTTGAAGTAATCATATTATAATTTTGTTATCTTGGAAAATTGTTTTCCCCTTTTTATAAATATGTATTTGTATAATTTGTATTTCGGAAGATTGTATTAAATCTCCTGTTGGAGAATTTGTGTTAAAATAGTTTGTAAAATAATTCTAAAAATTATGGTACTTAGTAATTAACTTAACTCGTCCGCTGTGCATTTTAATTTTACACTATCGCTTTGTACACACATTTAGTACTTGTCGTTGGGGTGTGTGACCCGAGTTGTCAGCATCCCGAAGCCTCGATTCCCGTGTTCTTTTAAGATGAATTTGGGGGCGTCACATGGGGTGTTGAGGTACACTGAAGGGAGGGGGAGAAGAGAGATCGAGCGGGCTGGGGGGGGGTGGGGAAGCAGGGGAAAGAAAGAAAAAGGAAAGAAGAAAAAGAAAAGAAAAAGAGGGAACCAAAAAAAGAAATCCAGCTAGAAAAAGAGCACAATAAATTAAATAAAAACCAACTGAAAATGCAACAATTCAATATCAATAAAATAAAATATTTAAAACCCAACAATAAAATAAATTAACGCAAGTGCAACTTAACTATAAAACATTAATTAATATCAAAATAGCACATTATTTAAATTCCACAACTTAAAAAAACATTAAACAAAACAATGAAAAACACTTTTAATTTATAACAAAAGAACTATTAATTATAATAATTTAAATAATCTTTCAATAAAAATACACGTAAATACGAGATGCCACATTTTTTGCTATATTTAGGACCTCTCAAATTAGAGGACAATTGGAGAAGCTAAACAAATACAAGGCTTATATAATTTGTTGCAAGTACCAGGCATCTCTTCTATTTCTTGTAATATGTTAGCAATAATTCACACATATGGTATTGTCGTCTTGGACATTTGTCTGACTCTAGACTCTGTGATCGATATTGCTTCTGATCTTCATAATTTTACATATAAACACAATAAACATTGTACAGCTTCTGATCTACGTTAGACCTTATTCTTTATGATGTATGGGGTCCTTTTTCTATACCCTCTTATAATGGCTTCAAATATTTTTTAATTGTTGTGAATGATTTCAGTAGGTGTACTTGGATATACTTAAATCAAAATCTGAAGCTCGGCATTATATTCTTTCTTTTTTTACTTTGGTTGAAACTCAATCAAAATTAAAACTTTTTGTTCTAATAATGCCTTAGATTTCAATTTTGTGATTCAGATTGGGCCACCTACCCTGATTTCCACTAGTCTATTATTGGTTTTTGCTTTTATATTGGAGATTTCTTGATTTCATGGAAGTCTAAGAAGCAAGCTACAGTTTCCAGATCTTTAGCTGAAGCTGAGTACCGTTCCATAGCATCTACTTGTTGTGAACTTAAATTACTTATTTTTTTACTTGCTGATTTCAGAATTAATTTTTTTGCTCCATCTATTTTGTATTGTGATAGTCAATTAGCTTTACATATTGCTGATATTCTTGTCTTTCACGAAAGAACTATGCACATTGAGATAGATTATCATTTAGTTAGAGATATGATCCAAGTTGGCACTATAATTCCATTACATGTATCTTCTAAACATCAATTAGGAGATTTCTTTATTAAGCCTCTCGGAACATATAGATTTAATAGTCTTCTCGACAAGCTGGGTGTAATTAACTTACATAGTCCAGTTTGAGAGGGCCTATTAGTTATAAATATTTTTATTTTTCTATTACATGTAATGTACGTGCACAAGTTTGTTTGTTTTCATATATACTGTTCATTTTAGTAAATCATAACGTTAGTCATTTTCATTTTCTCATCTCGAAACTTCGATGCCTCTCTCTCTCATCAGATACCGGACGGTCTCAAGACTGGCAGAGAACATGCCATAATTAACCAAAAGCAACCCGATCAACGTTTGTGCACCAGGGAAAGCTAGCTGCTTGCATATGAGTGAGAGAGAGAGAGAGAGGTGTAAACAGAAGCTGTAGATAGATTGATTCTATATATTCTGATAAAAAAGGGGCTATATATTTACACCGTTAGCCTCCTTAATTGCTTTGTCTAGGACATAAAAAAAAGCAGCGGCGTAAGCTTAAAAGTGGTCACATATTTTACAAGCTAACAGAACCTACTACGTACACACCCTCACTGAAGCAGCAACAAGCTGTAAACATCGATGTCTTTTCTTAATTTACTTATTCACATAATTGCAACTAGAGGCATAGGCAACGAGGAGTTTCAACTCCGTTTTGATATCGATATACCCATTCTTATCTTGATCGGCATGCCGAAACACATCCTTAGCTCTAAACCAAGGCCAACGTGATCCCAGTTCTTCGAAGGCCGCCATCACCTCCAGCCTCGAAAGTTTGCCATCTTTGTTCTCATCGTGCTTCTCGAAAATAGTCTTCAGCCTCTCTTCTGTGCAGGGAAGTTCAGTACCCTTGGGTTTGTCAGTACTCTGAAACGGCAAGTACCTAACCATTTTGTAGGAGTGTTTAGGGTGAAGGTGGATGTTGGCAACAAGTAGAATTTAAGGGATGATTTCTGATCTATACTCGAGGTTTAGAATGCAATAACCCTACCTGCTATATATAGAGTGCTAGCCAGTACTCTTTATTTTTTCCACGGCCCATTAAATTATCGTTCTAAATATGAAGGCTTTCCTGTTGCAAATAGCAGATATTCTTCAGTAGTCGAGATAAGTGATAAGATCTGCAAATTATTCTCTCAGCAGGTAGGAATTTTTTAACATTTTTCTCTAGTACCAGCTTTTTGGTCAGGCACGGGACGGTAGCTTTATCACCTGCCCGGCGGATGCGCATTGATCTAGTCTTCATATAGATTCTTTAATATATATAACAAGTAGTGGGTTTAAATCTGGGGTTCTTCGATGTCTGCGGGGCCCTAATAGATTCGGGAGGCAATTGCACGATTGCCCCATTGATCAATTATTTTGACACTCTCTACAAATATATATGAGTAATGTTATCGGTATATCTTTTGTAAAATTGGTGAGGTAGCAATAATATTACGTTGGTTAAAATGTTAAAAAAATATATTAAAAAATGGATATAAACTTGATGAGAGGGAAACAAAAATAAAAAAAATACGAATAACTAAATTAAAATATGCATAAAAATAATATTTTTATAAATGTACATAAAAAATATATAAGTTGTGTACAAATAACATTTTTGTATATATAATTATCTCCAAATGGCAAAATGACAAACGTACAAAAAGTGTACCGGCCTCGCATTACCTAGAACCTTATATACAATTTGTCTTTTAAATGAAAATTAGCAATTATGTAAAATTAAAATCATTTTTAATTAAGTGGCATAATTATTTTCTTTGGTTGTGGAGTGAGTCTAGTAAGTATATTAGACGTTGTAAACTTCTAAAACATCGGTTGTAGCTTTATCTGGAAATGTATTGGAGTCTTAAGCCTGTCCAAGGCCAACTTGATCGGACTTCTTCGAAGGCTGTTGCCATGACCTAGCCTCTAGCCACGCTTCACTAAAGGGAATTATCACACCCTGAGATAGGCTTCGCTGCGTAAACGACAACCTAACCATTTTGTAAGGTTCCTCAAAGTGGAGTGTAGTTTAGGGTGAAGATGTTAACAAGAAGTAGAACTTGGCGAATCACTTGCTCTATGGTGAGGATGAAATCGCAATCTTGCTATATATCGAGTCCGCTGAAATATTACCGGCCTCTATTTTTTTTTCTTTAAATATGTTTGGCAATATGAAAGCTTTCAAATTACAAATGCAGGAAGATTCTGCATTCAAGATATATGAGATCATAAGATAAGATCAGATAGTGTATCTCCAAGTATATGTATATATATATATATATATATATTGTGACACTCCGTACTTGTAGGGAGTTCAAAAATCCAACCTGTTTGATGTGACTTGTTTTCATCTACAAATACTATTTCTAAATATTTTATTTCAATAATCCATAAATTATCTCTCATCTCCAATCCAGACAATCCAATCCTAAATAAATCCACAGAGTTCTTGCATTTAAAAATAATACCATCACGTAGGATCCACAATCTTCCCATCACAAGAATAAAAATATTCTACTAACACTTGAATCTAATAATGCTAAATAACATAACATCAAATCGTTAATTACAGTTTTCACTTCAACCAAAGGGGTAACCGCTTATTCTAGTCTCAACATACTAGTTTTGGTCCTCAGTCGAGAACTCCACTTTATCTGAAAAGGGGGTGAGTTCATCCACAACTCAGTAAACAAAGCACCTATATTGGTGTGTAAAGCATGAGCATTTTCAATCAAAACTCTTATGCATGTAACGGAAAAACCTTTATTCAAAGGAAACAACTCCAAAACTTATAAACCAACAAAAACTGAGCGAACCTTTATTTTTCATAAAGTATACACAAAACGAACTTTTCAAACCAAAATACTTTGGCACAAGTAACTGTAACATCTCATCTTATCAACATTCCAGAACATATACCATGTTTAATCCCCGTGGTAGGGTTGTGCTATTCCTAGTGGCCAAACCAGGCGGTATCATATTGTGAGACTTTCCCTTATTCGTTCTCGGAGTCCCGAGTGTGCACATAGGAAATAAACACATAAAAGGATTACTTTGTTTCCAAAGTGATTGCACTCCTATCATATCATATCATGGTGGTACCAACCATATCACGTGAAACCATATACACATATCAGAACTATATCCAGAAACCAAGACCAACAGATAAGCATGCCAAAGATTTTCCATGAACATAACATATCAAACCACGTATTTTTCCTTTTTTTATCGTTTTCAGATAAAAAGAAAAAAATAAAAATATTTTCTTTCACATGTACAAGAAAACATTCCAAACCATGTTCGCCCATATGCACATCTTATAAACATGTTAAATGTTGCTCATGTCTACACATTTCACGTCAAAAGAAACTTCCTCTATTATATAAATTTCATGTGAGGATGCAGAAATATTTATATACTGAGGTTGTTTTTCCCATTTTTTCTTTTAAAAGCATAATATGCATATTTTATAAAACAACCTCAAACAAATTTTCCTTTTATGCAAATCTAGGATAGAAGCCCCGCTTACCTGACTCTTGTAGAGGACTGATAAATTCCTGAGTCCGACCTATATTAATCTCGTCACCTATTCATAATGAAATAAAAATAAAACGAATTCCAACATTAATGCCCAGCCACCCAATCTATAAAAAAAAAGACATAAAATCTATTATTTCTAAAAAGAATGGAAAAATAGCAACGTATGCTTTCTTCAACTTCACCGACTTTAAAACACTACCACTTATTACAACCTTCAAGTCAAATAACACACATTAAACATGCTAACCAGTCCCGAAATATGAACGTATAGCTACACGTTAGTCAACTTGACTTACTCGAGGATATGCTAAATCGGTCTTCTTGTTCCACACAACCAATTAGCATTGATCTTTTTAAACAAAACACCTATAACTCAACACGGCCAAGAAGTTAAAATTTCATAATTAATTCCAACAAGTAAACTAGCATCCTCCATAAATTAAACCGCTTCCCAAAAACATCCAACTTCCGGAAACAATAAACACGCCCAACAAAGGAAAATTACCATATACGCTTCACCCAAACAGCTCGCATAAATCTCTCCCAAGAGGACCCCAAATTATCCAGCCCACCTCAACTACTTAAAACCCAATCATCAACTAAAAATGATTTCCAGAAAACAGAGATCACAACCAGATGATCATTTACATCCAACAAAACCTTAATACCAGCCTTCTACAAAACATTTGCAAGTATTATTTGATTATGAATAAACCAACCAAACAACAATACAGCAATAATAAACCCCTAACGTAAAAATTTCTGGATAGTCATTCAAACCCCTTTCACACTGATCCAGCAAGTTTAAAACATGGCCAAGGAAAAAAATCAAATTTTTGTGAGTCTTTACCTGAAGAATTGCAAACTGCACGAAGATAGGGGCCAACCGATTGGATTCCTGGTTCCTCTATACTTAACTTCATCCATCGGAAACACACATTATATAATTCAGTGATTAAATGTTCCAAACCGGAAACGAAATAAAAAAAATATTTAGAAGAGCTTACCAGTGGAGAATGCAGGTGAAAGGAATTAGGGGAAGTCGACGGAAGAGAACCCAAACCGGAAAATCAACGGCATTTGACTCCACAATACGTAACCAAAACCCAGAAATTTTCGAGGCCTAAAATGGTGCAGATGAAATTAGATAGGAAGAGAAAAGATTGTAAACATTAGAAGATGATTAAAGAGGAAAAATCTTACTGGCGTGCGTCGTTGATGATTATAAGCAGAGGAGAACCGGCGAAGAGGGAACCTAAAGGGAGAAGAAGAGAAAAATTATGCCGAAGGGAGTGAGAGAGAGAGAGAAACGGCTGACCATGGAATTAACTTCCATCTAATGGAGAACCATCCGCTACGTGGGGATCGCCGAGGGAAATTCGGAGGACAGCAAAATAGAGGAAACCGTCGAGCAGGGGAAGGAGAAAGAAAAGAGAAGAAAGGAAAGGAAAGGAAGGAAAAGAAACGGAAAGGATTTAACCTGAAGAGGGAGACGACGCCGTTTGCATGTCCTGAAGCTGGGCTGAAGTGGTTCGGGCCTGGGCCAGGCGTGGCATGAGTCTGGAGCTGGACCGGGCTTGGGCCCAGGTATTAAATATATATATATATATTTATCAGTGAGTTAGGAATTTTAATTCTCTTCTTTTCTACGTTGATATTTTTGGTTATTCATGAGAGTAAATCTCCAAGTATATTCTTCTCTTTGAGCCTATATATAATTTTTATTTTAAGTTTATTGCATATGATCCCTTGCTTGTATATATGTTTATATGTATATACAGATAAATGCTACAAATAAGTCTTACACCATATACCTGATCTACCGGTTAACCAAAATGTCTTTTTTCATTTTTACCCTTCTATTTAAATACATATATATTTAAGCATTAAGATACAAGGAACAAAATGACAAATCATAAATTGATTAGCTGGATAATATTCATGTGTGTGGTCATATAATGTACGTGTTATATATATATATGTGACGCCTCCAATTTACGTCTGGGATTTAACGTAAATTAAGGTGTCTGGATAAGTGACACTTGGCTACTTACCCTCATACTTAACAAGAATAAAATGCATATATCACGTAATTCGCAGCGGATCTGGTTTTAGATATAAAACTTTTTAAAGATCACATGGAAAATATACTCACAACATTCACATCATTCATTAATAACTTAACATTGTACCTTTTTACATGTACAAGACCCAAATGGTAGCAAGTTAGCAACAAAATATAATACATTCTTCCAAAAGACTCTCCTTCACCTTACTCATTTTCTTTCTTAACCTCGGGGAATTCTCTCCCATAGCGAAACCTATCCATACTAGCACTAAAGTCTCGCTGGAGCAGTTGTCCCTGTGGAGTCACGAAAATCCCACACATGGACAACGAGCCATCTAGTTCTAATGTTCAACAGCATCCTGTGCGTCGCCTCTCCTCAGCAAAAGTGGATGCGTCAAGGCTCCAAACTCCTGTAGGTTGATTACTGATAGGAGGTCCGAAGGAAACAAAAGAAATGTCCATATAAGGACTATAGTTGGAGAGTCCCTCGGGACTCCCCGAAGTCTCCGGCTTCATCGGGGCTGTCCCCTTACTAGTCATTGAATCTTGTATATATTTGATATGTACAAGAAAATATAGAACGACAAAAGAGTGAGATTTCCTTTGAAATCTCAGTAAGTACATAAGCAGCTTAAAAAAAAAAAGGAAAAAGCAACCATGATATTATCACCACTGAATGACTAGGGAAATTTACCCTAAGATATACATCATAAAACCACTGTCTAATTGGTACTTTTCTTGACTCAACCGAATATGTAATCTTATATGGAATTAAACCGTTTCCTTAAAAGTTCTTATTCTTCTTATTACTGATGGGCGTTACGTCTCGCCGACCTCATCACATATACTCATCAATCATCCGGGCGTTACATCTCACCGTCCCCATTGTGATGAGTCTCGTGTTAACCTTCCGGGCGTTACGTATCGCCGTCCCCGTCTTGACACTAAACATATACATATATCACTGCGGGCATTACGTATCGCCGTCCCCGCTATTCAGATCAGTCTTACGGGCATTACGTATCGCATCCCTGCTATTCAAATCAGTCTCACAGGCATTACGTATCGCCGTCCCCGTGAAGATCACACATTCTTATAACACGACAGGCGTTACGTATCACCGTCCCTGTCGGCACATCCGTCATCCGGGCGTTACGTCTCGCTATCCCCGTCACGACGTGACTAATTTATTCTTATACATCGTTTCCTTTTTAGTTGTTCCTTTCTTATTCATACGAGTTTTCTCACTCATAACCCTTTCCATTTGGAACACCGATTTTATTCTAGGAAAAACCCTGAGTCTAAGCAAAACAAGGCATCACGCTCGAACGGGTGTCGAGCGATCATCGAACAAAGTCACGGGTTTGAACTCGCTCGAATGGAGTATTAAGCGATACTCTAGCGAGGGGTCATATTTTGCCTTTGCTCGACCCATAGGTCGAGCGAGGGTCGAGCGAGATCACGGCTCTAGGAGTTTTTCTACTCAAAACATGCCAATCTTTTTACTATACTTCATTTGGCTTCTTAAAAACTTAAATCTAAGTTCTTAAAATTTTATTGAACATTTTTACAAGACAAATTAAATCCAACCTTACTCATATGTCACTTTGTTACTTAATCATGTTCTTAAGAGTTCAATACTAGTAAACATAGTTCAATCACTTCAATAAACCATTTCCATGCTTAAGTTAAGCTAGAATATGGACTTACAAATTCTTCAAAGTTCAAGAGAATGGATCCAACCAACTTCTTGCAAGCTTTTCTCCAAACTCAATCACTTAGCCCACAAAGGAAATCTTTAAGGGTTTTGGGAGGGTTTTTCTGGAGTATCTTCCAAAGGGAATGTGTTCTCTCCTTCTAAAGGAGCTTAGAAAGCTCTCAAGGCTCTATTTATAGGGTGGTGGTCGACCAACATGAGAGGGAGAAGAGGGAAAATACCCTAAGATGCACTAGTTGTCTGTTTTGCATGGGTGATGAGGTGTCCATCTAAGCATATCTCATGATGAGGCTTAAGCCTCCCAAATCCTAGGCTTTGCAGCTGGATTAGTCATCCAAGGGCTCACATTTGAGATATTTTGTTGCCAATTTTGATCCATGGCTGAGGAGTGAGCTAAAGGTATAAGAAGTGAGGTGGCATTTCACCTAACCATGCATGCACCTCCCATCTCCAGCCCTCTCCTTGTGTCACACGCCTCTCTCCAGATTTTCCCACTCATTCGGTTACTTCCTAACTTCCTTAAGTCTCCATTTAATAAGTTCTAGAATGCCACTTCTTAGTTTAGTTAGGGTAGAGTCAAATCTGATCCACTTAGTCACCTATCGACTAGATTTTGGCTCCCCTTGTGTTTCCATCACACTAACTAACCAATTAGCTTCCAAATCAACTTTCCATCCATTTCCACCTATCTCTACACATGTCCTAATCCCATAAAATCTCAAAACCAATTGCCTAATTAGTTATATGCCTCAAATTAGTTCAATTCATCCAACTCAAGTTCCATTTAAGCCCATTCCAGAGCTGCCCACTTGCTTCCCAAATAAGTTATTGAGCCCTTCCGAATCTTGGCAAACTTAAAACATATAAGTTTTAAATCTATCTCTCAAGGTTATATACCAATTGGAATCACCTTATTTGGACCTCATATGAATAACGTATGCCCATTTCACTAAAATGTGACAGATTAATCCGAGAATGCATAATTCCCAAATACCAAGTGTTATCTCATATTCCTCAATTAAATCTCCCACTCCATTTTCCTAAGAAATAAATACATCAAATAAATTTCCTTAAAGTAATTTCCATAAAATAATTTACCTTAGAAAATTTGGGCTATTACATCCTCCCCCCCTTAAAAAGGATTTCGTCCCCGAAATCGTTAAGATATAAATAATTAAGGGTTTAAGGAATCTATACCTCGGTTGCTAGCAACAATAGATTCTTCTGAAGAGGTAGGTACTCTTTCTTCATTAAGCAGCGAATCTTGAGAATCGTAAAATATCATGTCTACATCTAGATCATAATACATATTCAAACTTATTTCTTGCAAGGTACATAATCTCTCTGCTTCTGTCTCTTCTATTATGTCCCTCTTCACATTGACGTTTCCAATCTTTAGATCTATCAGATGACTCTACTATGACAGATTTTCCTTTATCCTCTCTTCTCAAAAATCTTTTCTCTGCCTTTAACCATTTTCGAGCGGATTGTCTTTCCTAACCTGGTAACGCTCTTCTACTTACAGGGTTACCCTTTTCGTCTATGTCCATAATATGGATTCTGTGTCTCACTTTTATTTAACCAACTCAATCTCTCAGCTTTCCATTGCTTCAGTTTTTCCCTACAAAATCTCTCTCTAATTCTTTCAGATCTTTTCCTTAACTGATCTACAATGGTGACTGACATACGCGAGTTTCTTTTTGGAGCCATAATCCTGTGTAAGGTCAAATATTAATGAATATTAACATAAAAAAATACAAATATCATACAAATGTCATACAACTGATTCAATTTATGACGCATATTATTACAACTACGTTTCAAACAAGTGGGGATAATTAACTCTCATTACATCCTCACGTTCCCAGGTGGCTTCCTGAAAAACATGATTGTTCCAGAGTACTTTTACTAACACTATAGTACGATTCCGAAGGGTCTGTTCTTTTTTATCTTCAATTCGTACAGGCTACTCTTCATAAGATAAATTGGGACGCAAATTATTAGGACACGGATCCATTACTGCCACTGGCTGATCATTCAAACACTTTCTCAAAGAAGATACATGGAAGACGTTATGAACTCCTTGCAAATCATCGGGTAGGGCTAGGCGGTAAGCCACTGGACCTACTTTTTCCAGAATTTCATAAGGTCCGATATAACGAGGACTTAACTTCCCTTTCTTACCAAATCGCATAACTCCCTTCAGAGGTGAAATCTTCAAGTACACCCAGTCTCCTACCATAAAATCTAAAGCCCTTATATGATTATCTGCATAACTCTTTTGTCTACTTTGCGCCGTCTTTATCTGATTTCTAATTCTTGTAATCTGCTCTTTGACTTCTTGTAAATACTCAGGTCCCAAACCACTACTTTCACCCACTTCATCCCGATAAATAGGAGACCTACATTTCCTCCCATAAAGTGCTTCATATGGCGCCATCTGTATAGTAGCTTGGAAACTGTTATTATAGGCAAATTCAATTAACGGTAGTAGACTTTCCCAATCTTTGTCAAAATCCAATACACAGGCTCGCAACATATCCTCCAAAGTTTGAATAGTTCTTTTTGTTTGTTCGTCCATTTGAGGATGGTATGCGCTGCTGAAATTTAAGTTGGTACCCATCATCTTCTGTAAACTTTGCCAAAATCGAGATGTAAATCTAGGATCTCTATCCGATACTATAGTCTTGGGTACTCCATGCAGACGAACTATTTCCTTCACATAAATTTTTGCCAACCTTTCCATAGAATCCGTATTGGAGATAGGTAAAAAGTGAGCACTATTCGTCAATCGATCCACTATTACCCAAATCGAATTTTTCCCCACAGATATTCTTGGAAATCCGTCCACAAAATCCATAGATAGGTCCTCCCATTTCCATTCGGGAATTGGTAGAGGTTGCAACTTACCGGTTGGTCTTTGGCATTCAGCTTTTACTAACTGACACACTGTGCACTTGGCTACAAAGGTCGCGATATCCTTCTTCATTCCTTTCCACCAAAACTTTTCTTTTAAATCTTGATACATTTTAGTACTTCCAGGATGAGCAGTATATGGTGTACCATGAGCTTCTTTTATCAACCTTTCTTTCAATTCTGGGGTATCTGGAATGATTTTCCTTCTCCCAAAGTATAGCATCCCATCACCTGAAATCATAAACTGCGAAGACCCTTTTCCTTCCAGTATTTGCTGTTTCATCTTCCCTAGCTTAGCATCCTTTTGTTGTTCTTCCTTAATTTCCTTGTCCGTTAAAGGAACAATTTCTTGAATCTCCATTAGCTTGAGGTGTGAGATCCCAGATTTACGTGTATTTTTACACGTTATTTTATTCTCGGTGTTAATTATTTTAATTTATTTAAATAATATTATTAGTCATGTTTTATTTATTCAAGATATTTATTTGAGCTATTAATTAGTTAATATCGAGTTACGTTGCTTTTCTTATTTATTTTAATGAGTTAATTATTTTAGTGAGTTGAATTAAATTCCTTTATTTTATTATGTGAATTTATTTTATCTGCTTTCGTTATATTAATTATTGTTTTATAATTAATATTGTGCTTGGATTTAATTTATTTCTATTAATGGGCTTTAAATATCTTATTTTATTGATATTGAAATTATAGTATTTAAAGTCAGTTTTTATTTTATTTATTGTGCTTTTTCTAGTAGTCTTCTTTTCCTTCTTTTTCCTTTTTCTTTTTCTTTTCTTTTCTTTTTCTTCTTTCTTCTTTCTTTTTCTTCTTCTCTTCCTCTGCTTCCTCGCGTGCGACCCGCGTCCCCTGCCTCCTCTCTCCCTCTCGCCATTCCTTCTCTCCCACCCAGGGCTGCCGCCGGCCACCCACCGGCGACACCGCCCACACCACCAGCCTCCCCACACACCGGCGAGTTCAACGGCACCGGTGGTGTCCCCTCCGGCCACCCCACCGCCCCTACACGGCCCCCTACCCGAAATGGCCATTTTGCATTCCCTTGCATTTTCTGGCCACCGCCGGCCACCCCTTGGCCTCCGACCACCACCACTAGACTCTCCACCCTCCGGCGAGCATAACCCACCGCCCAAAGCCACCCATCGCCGCCGGTTACCCCCTCCACCCGAAATGGGTCTTAAACGGGTCGTTCTTCGCCACGCCGCTGTCCGGCTACCGTAGGCCTCACCTCCGCCACCATTCGACTCCCCTCACCCAGCCGGTCAACCACTTAGCTCAGTTTCCCCAACCGCGGCCTCACCTTCCCGGTACGACCCCAAACCCGAAAATGGGTTTTCACCCATTTTGACCCCGATCCGCCACCTTCTAGTGGTTGTGCCGCCACACCACCACCTCCATGAGAATCCCCACCCTTCAATGAGTACCTCCCTAAATTTTGGTGTCAAACCGAATATTTTAGCCTAACGTACATGTGACCGCTACAAACGCTGCAGATTAGCGTTGTTCAAGGAATTGCGTTTTTACCGCTGTAAGTACTTTCCAAACAAGCTTTAAAATTTAAATATATTTTTGGCATCAACAGTTGTTGTATTTGATTATTGCTGCTATGTGTTGGTTGATGTTGGTATTTGTTGGTTGATTGGATTATTTAATTGTTGGATAATTGCTGCACGGTTGTCTGCATTGTGTATTTACGCGCATGCTCATGAAAATATTTGGAAAGTGGATTTTTGCATGATTTTGGATATTCATGTGTTGAGAATGGAAAATGGGATTTAAATTGTGTTTAGCGGATTTTAATGGTTTTGGGCTGAGTCATAACGGGGACGGCGATACGTAACACCCGTTGTGATCAGCGTGTGAGTGTGTGGATGACATAATGGGGACAGCGATACGTAACGCCCATTATGGTCATTGGGTGTGCATTTCATATCAGGGACAGCGATACGTAACGCACGGTATGAAATGAGTGTGTGTGGATCGTAATGGGGACAGCGATACGTAACGCCCATTATGATTTCGGGTGTGTGTGTAAATCATATCGGGGACGGCGATACGTAACGCCCGGTATGATCGGTTTTGAGGATATTATTTTATAGAAAATGATGGGAGATTTTATTGTGGATCAAAATGGGATTTTGACGTGTGTGATTATTTCATTGACTTTGAGGAAGATGATTTTAAGTCTCATGCATATAGTAATTGTTCATGGTTGTTGTTGTGGCATTAATGTATTTCTGTCTTTTGGTTTGGTTGGTTTGTACTTACCTGCGATGCCATCTTGGCGTCGTAGTTTTTGGATGCAGACTTTGGAGAGGCTGAGCCTGAGGAGACGGCTCTGCTATAGATGTGGTATTATTATTAATTGATCTCTCAGGAAATATATTTTTCCCTTTTTATAAATATGTATTTGTTTAATTTAATTTTCGGATGACTGTATTAAATCTCCTGTTGGAGAATTTATATTAAATTGATTTGTAAAATATTTCTAAAAATTCTGGTACTTAGATATTAATTTATTACCCGCTGCGACTTTTTATTTATGTAGGTCACGTGTGCACACACGTTTGGCACTCGTCGTTGGGATGTGTGACCCGTGTTGTCAGCATCCCGACGCCTTGATTCCCGTGTTATTTTTAAAAGGGAATTTGGGGGCGTCACAGGTGGTATCAGAGCAGTTCGGCTCTGGGTAAATCCGCAAGTTACCTAGGGATAGTACCAGAAAAAAAATTGTGGTTTTAAAAATTTATTTGTTTCATGATTTGGTTATTTTATTTTATTCTACTAATTTATTTGTTGTCTTAGTTTTTCGACTAATTTATATGGTAAGATTATTGATATTTACTTCGTTGTGTTGTGCTTTTTATTTTAATGTTTATGTTGTTTATTTATTTTCATAATTAAATAAGTTCTGATTGATTGGTTTGTTGGCTTTGTTTTATTTTATTTTAATTTTTGTTAAATATTGTACATGTGTAGTAATTCAGATTTTAGTTAGTTGATTTTATTTGGTTAAGTTGTCGAGTATTTATTTAATTATTTATTTATTTTATATATGCCTTTGTTTTTGTTTAAGTTGGAATTTGGACATTTCGGATTAGATTATTATTTTAAATCAATCCATTTATTGAATCTGATATTTTAAATAATTGTGTTATAGAATTCCTTATTTTAAAGTTTATTTCTTTTGTTGTGGGTTATTTTATTGTCTTAAGTTTTTATTCAATTATCATCAGGATTTGATTTTAATTTCAGTTCATAGGTTTCCTACGAGATAGTTTTGGATTTGGTTTATTATTTGTTTATTTTAATTATGGCTCTTGTATTTTAAGTATTTCTGAACGTTTGAAATTTATTTAGACAAAGATTTAAAAGAATCGCTGCCATGTTTCTTTTTAAGTTTATGCTTGAGATAAATTTAAATTGATTATCTTTTCACATTTCTGTTGTTTTATTTTTTGGGACATGCTTTGAAGTAAGTTTTAAAATTTATTATCTTTCCACATTTTCGTGTGTTTATTTTAAAAGTTTATCTATTTACTTTAACGAGTGGATTTGTTTTGGCGACTTGTTTGTATTTATTTATTAATTAATTTATTGATTTAATTATTTTATTATGGTTCGTTTCTTTTAACAGGTTTTAAATTTTAGAGATTTCTACAATAATCTTTTTAAGAGTTGGGTTTTGTAGAGAATTTTAAAGTTTTATTTGTGATTTTGTTTACTGTTCTTATTTTAATTTAATCTCATTCTTTTATTTAATAAAAGTTTTTGGTGACTTTGTGTTTATTAAAGGAGGTGGGCTTGTTTTCTTGAATGAGTGGCTTTTACTTAATTGTTTATTAAATCTTTTCCCCTTTTCTTGTGTTTTTATATAATATTTATGTGAATTACTTGAGTTTTATTTAGTGGTTGGATATGTTGTTATATCTTTGTGATATGGATTCGTTTTGATAATTACTGATATTTATGTAATTGGATTTCTTTGTTATTAGTTCTTATGTTAATTATGTGTAGTACCTGGGTCTCACTGAGTGTTAGAGTTTTTACGTTTTAATTTTATTTCTGGGGAGATTGTTGGAATTGTAATCAGGGCGAACTCTTCATGTGAGTGAGAAATTCTTAACCGTTGACATATTGTTATGGAATTTGTTTTAGTACTGCTTATGATAATAGGCGATTAATTATTTTCTTGGTGAAATTTTAGATTTTGTTTGTGGATGCTTAGAGATTGATGTATAATAAATGTGAGTGTAAATGTTGAAGAGTATTTGTCTTTGGCTGGTGTTTAACTTGGGGAAAATTTATTTGTTAAGTGATAGGGTTGAATTGATGTGATGGAAATAAATTTAAGAGATATAAATTTTAGGCTTTTGGGCGAATTGTTAGGAGTGGATAATTTAAGAATAATATTTCGGAGAATCTAATGGTTAGCAGCATTTGTCGAGGTATCTTAAAGAATTTAGTTTTGGCTTGAGGTCATATAAGAATTAAAATATTTGAGGTTATTCCATCCCATAGGTAATGAAGGTTCGATTGAGAGAATACGGACTTAAATAATTAATCTATGATGAGAGTGATGAGTTATAATGATGGAGAAGTATATTAGTGGTTTGGGAGTTAGAAATTTTTAGGCTTTAATATTGGGTGGCATAACTTGAATTGTGAGATGATAAAGTATTAAGATTTGAAAGAGTGGTATAGGATTTCTTGCTAATAGATGTTAAGCCAATTTTTACTATGGTGATAATTTATGATGACTTAAATTTTTATGAATTTAGCGAGTTATCAGAGTGCGCGCGGAAGCGTGATGATTTGCAATATAGTTGGAGGTTTAATTCTTGTGTAAATTTTGAGGAATTAGTGATGACTTGAAAATTTGGATAATACGTGTAAGTAGAGAATTATTTTTGGTTGGATAAATTATGTTTATTGATGGTTAAGTTGGGAAGATAAGCTTGGAAGTTACTTTAGGGTAATACAAATTGTGGTATGGAGTTAGTGAATATTAAAATTCTGGGAGATTGTACTGAGGTTCTTGTACATGTGGGGTTCAATTGATTGGCTACCTCAGGAGTTTTAGAGATGAAATATTATTTGAAGACTATACGTCTATGATGAAATAAAATCCATTGGTGTTTGAGGAAAATAGATAATTGTACTAATGCTTGGAGTGAGTATTAAGTGATGTAGTATGTGAGTTATTGGAGTTTTATTAGTTGCAGCCGAGCGAATTTCGAGGACGAAATTCTTTTTTAGGGGGGGAGAATGTGAGATCCCAGATTTACGTGTATTTTTACACGTTATTTTATTCTCGGTGTTAATTATTTTAATTTAATTAAATAATATTATTAGTCATGTTTTATTTATTTAAGATATTTATTTGAGCTATTAATTAGTTAATATTGAGTTACGTTGCTTTTCTTATTTATTTTAATGAGTTAATTATTTTAGTGAGTGGAATTAAATTCATTTATTTTATTATGTGAATTTATTTTATTTGCTTTCGTTATATTAATTATTGTTTTATAATTAATATTGTGCTTGGATTTAATTTATTTCTGTTAATGGGCTTTAAATATCTTATTTTATTGATATTGAAATTATAGTATTTAAAGTCAGTTTTTATTTTATTTATTGTGCTTTTTCTAGTAGTCTTCTTTTCCTTCTTTTTCCTTTTTCTTTTTCTTTCCTTTTCTTTTTCTTCTTTCTTCTTTCTTTTTCTTCTTCTCTTCCTCTGCTTCCTCGCATGCGACCCGCGTCCCCTGCCTCCTCTCTCCCTCTCGCCGTTCCTTCTCTCCCACCCAGGGCTGCCCGGCCACCCACCGGCGACACCGCCCACACCACCAGCCTCCCCACACACCGGCGAGTTCAACGGCACCGGTGGTGTCCCCTCCGGCCACCCCACCGCCCCTACACGGCCCCCTACCCGAAATGGCCATTTTGCATTCCCTTGCATTTTTCGGCCACCGCCGGCCACCCCTTGGCCTCCGACCACCACCACTAGACTCCCCACCCTCCGGCGAGCATAACCCACCGCCCAAAGCCACCCATCGCCGCCGGTTACCCCCTCCACCCGAAATGGGTCTTAAACGGGTCGTTCTTCGCCGCATCGCCGTCCGGCTACCGTAGGCCTCACCTCCGCCACCATTCGACTCCCCTCACCCAGCCGGTCAACCACTTAGCTCAGTTTCCCCAACCGCGGCCTCACCTTCCCGGTACGACCCCAAACCTGAAAATGGGTTTTCACCCATTTTGACCCCAATCCGCCACCTTCCGGTGGTTGTGCCGCCACACCACCACCTCCATGAGAATCCCCACCCTTCAATGAGTACCTCCCTAAATTTTGGTGTCAAACCGAGTATTTTAGCCTAACGTACATGTGACCGCTACAAACGCTGCAGATTAGCGTTGTTCAAGGAATTGCGTTTTTACCGCTGTAAGTACTTTCCAAACAAGCTTTAAGATTTAAATATATTTTTGGCATCAACAGTTGTTATATTTGATTATTGTTGCTATGTGTTGGTTGATGTTGGTATTTGTTGGTTGATTGGATTATTTAATTGTTGGATAATTGCTGCACGGTTGTCTGCATTGTGTATTTACGCGCATGCTCATGAAAATATTTGGAAAGTGGATTTTTGCATGATTTTGGATATTCATGTGTTGAGAATGGAAAATGGGATTTAAATTGTGTTTAGTGGATTTTAATGGTTTTGGGCTGAGTCATAACGGGGACGGCGATACGTAACGCCTGTTGTGATCAGCGTGTGAGTGTGTGGATGACATAATGGGGACGGCGATACGTAACGCCCATTATGGTCATTGGGTGTGCATTTCATATCGGGGACGGCGATACGTAACGCCCGGTATGAAATGAGTGTGTGTGGATTGTAATGGGGACGGCGATACGTAACGCCCATTATGATTTCGGGTGTGTGTGTAAATCATATCGGGGACGGCGATACGTAACGCCCGGTATGATCGGTTTTGAGGATATTATTTTATGAAAAATGATGGGAGATTTTATTGGGATTTTATTGTGGATCAAAATGGGATTTTGACGAGTGTGATTATTTCATTGACTTTGAGGAACATGATTTTAAGTCTCATGCATATGGTAATTGTTCATGGTTGTTGTTGTGGCATTAATGTATTTCTGTCTTTTGGTTTGGTTGGTTTGTACTTACCTACGATGCCATCTTGGCGTCGTAGTTTTTGGATGCAGACTTTGGAGAGGCTGAGCCTGAGGAGACGGCTCCGCTATAGATGTGGTATTATTATTAATTGATCTCTCGGGAAATATATTTTCCCCTTTTTATAAAAATGTATTTGTTTAATTTAATTTTCGGATGACTGTATTAAATCTCCTGTTGGAGAATTTATATTAAATTGATTTGTAAAATATTTCTAAAAATTCTGGTACTTAGATATTAATTTATTACCCGCTGCGACTTTTTATTTATGTAGGTCACGTGTGCACACACGTTTGGCACTCGTCGTTGGGATGTGTGACCCGTGTTGTCAGCATCCCGACACCTCGATTCCCGTGTTATTTTTAAGGGGAATTTGGGGGCGTCGTTGAGGTCCTATGATAATCTGTCTACCAGAATTTCTCGCATTACTGCCAGCACTGATAATTCTTCCGTTTGAACTTTCTACTCAAAGCATCAGCTACCACATTAGCCTTTCCAGGGTGATATTTGATTTCGCATTGGAAATTACTTATAGTCTCTATCCATCTTCTTTGTCTCATATTCAAGGTTTTTTGGCTAAAAAGATACTTGAGACTCTTATGGTCCGTAAATATTTCACATCTTTCTCCATATAAGTAATGCCTCCGAATCTTTAGAGCAAACACTACATCTGCTAACTCCAAGTCGTGTGTGGGATAGTTTTGTTCATGGTCCTTAAGCTGTCGGGATGCATACGCAACTACCCTTCCTTCTTGCATTAATACACACCCTAATCCCATTTTTGAGGCATCACTATATATCATGTAAGGTTTATGAGGTTCTGGCAAAGCTAAAATTGGTGTTGTAGTCAATCTCTTCTTTAGCTCTTGAAAACTCCTTTCACATTGTTCACTCCAAACGTACTTAGCATTCTTCCTGGTCAATGCTGTCAGAGGTGCAGACAGTTTGGAAAATCCTTCTACAAATCTTCTATAATATCCAGCTAATCCCAAGAAGCTTCGTATTTCATGTGCATTGGTTGGTTGCTGCCATTCTATCACTGCTTCTACCTTTGTTGGATCCACGGAAACTCCTTCACTTGAGATAACATGACCCAAAAATTTAACTTCATGTAGCCAAAATTCACACTTACTAAGTTTGGCGTACAGTTGATGTTTCTGCAAAATCTCCATTACTACTTTTAAATGTTCTTTATGATCCTCGTCAGTTTGAGAGTAGATCAAAATATCATCAATAAAAACCACCACAAACTTGTCTAAATATGGTTTAAATATCCGGTTCATCAAGTCCATGAATACCACTGGTGCATTCCTCACTCCGAATGGCATAACCAAAAATTCAAAGTGCCCATATCGAGTTCAGAAAGCCGTCTTATGTACGTCTTGCTCCCTGATCTTCAACTGATGATAGCCAGACCAAGGGTCTATTTTTGAAAATACAGTTGCTCCTCTTAATTGATCCAACAGGTCATCTATCCGTGGCAACGGATATTTATTCTTAATCGTGACCTTATACAATTCTCAGTAGTGTATACTCATCCGCATTGTCTCATCTTTCTTTTTCACAAACAGTACTGGTGCTCCCCATGGGAATGAACTGGGGCTGATAAATCATTTCCTTAAAAGTTCCTCAATCTGAACTTTCAATTCTTCTAAGTCCACTGGTGCCATTCTATATGGAGCCTTATGAACTGGAGTTGTGGCTGATTCCAATTCAATAACAAATTTCGTTTCTCGATCAGGAGGCAGTCCCGACAAATCCTCAGAAAAGACTTAAGGAAAGTCTTCCACAATGGGAATTCCTTGAATACTCTTAACAACTTCTGAGGAATTTAACATAATTACCCAGTAGCCCTTTGTCTCTTTGTTAATACTTTTCTTTATTCGCTTAGCAGTTACTATGGAGCAAACTGCCTTTAATATTTCCCCCTTGTAACAAAATTTCTCCTCCATGGGTAAGCCAAAAACTATTTCCTTTTTGCGACAATCAAGTTTAGCATAATACTTGGCCAACCAATCCATACCTAAGATTAGATCAAATTCCATCAAATGGAATAGTATCAGGTCAGCGACTAGCTGTGAACCTCCAATTTCCAAGGGGCAACTTCTTACCATCTGGTGGCATCCTGATACCTTTCCATTAGGCATGACTACCATAACCTTTTGGGCCAAGAGTTCTGTTTCTAAGTCACACCTTTGGACACAATCATATGAAATAAAAGATCTTGTCGCTCCCGAATCAAACAAGGCATAGACCATGCATTGCTTCAGCTTAACCTTCCCTAAAGAAAATTTTATTCTACTATTATTATTATTACCACTCCCAAAGAATCCATTCATTGACTAAAAGAGGGGACTTAGAAATTTACCAGTAATAACATTAGCATCTATAGTCTCGTCTGCCTCCATGTCTACTTCTCCAGGCGTGATAGCATAAACTTTAACTTTCGTGGGAGCTTTTGCTTTTCCTTCGGGTAGAGCTACTCCTTGAGGGGTATTCTGAGGGCAATCCTTGATCAAATGTTCTGGCCGGCCGCATCTGAAACAAACTCTAGTATCCACTCGACATTCTCCCTGGTGTCGACGTCCACATTTTGCACATTGCGGAAATAAAATCGGCACATTTGGATTAATTGCTATTCCTTTTCCTTTATCCATGGATCTAAAATTTGTTTTCTTCCTAGCATCTTTTCCCCCAGAAAATTGAAATCTTCTTTTTTCATATGCTTGAGTTTGCGCCATAACACTCCTCTGTTCAGCTTCTGCTATGGCTGCTATATTCACTAGTTCTTGAAAGATCTCAATTTGCAAACATGCCACCTACATACGAATTCGTGGCTGCAGTCCTTCCTGAAACTTCTGGGCTCTCATCTTTTTAGTAGCTACCAAATGCGAGGCAAATCTTGCCAATTCCATAAATCGTGCTGCGTACTGTTCCACCGTCATGCTGCCTTGTATTAACAGAGTAAATTCTCAAGCTTTCTATCGCTTTACAGATTCCGGAAAGAATCGATCATCAAAATCTTTCTTGAACCTTTCCCATGTGGGCACTACATTTTCTCCCAATTCTAACCTTAGCAGCTTTCGCTTCGTGTCCCACCACAGTCCTGCTTCTCCCTGTAGCAAATGTCCCGCATACTGCACTTTCTGAACTTCGGTGCAACTACTGACTTCGAAGGTACGTTCCAGGTCTACAATCCATTTATTTGCCTTTAATGCTCATTCCATTCCAGTAAAGGGCGGGTATCGGTACGCTAGAAATTTCTCATACGGACACCCTTGAGCTTCTCTTCTATTTTCATTCTGTTGATGATGACAGCTCTACTCTATTTGATTTCTCACCACTTCCGTCATTTGTCGAATAGCTTCAGCTATTGCTTGGCCTCCTTCTAACAGGGGGTTCTGCGCCACTCGTCCCTCTTCCAAGGGTGGATTCCGTGCCATTTGCGCTTCTCCTAGCGATGGGTTCAGTGCCGTCTGTCCTTCTCCCAATGATGGGTTCAGTGCCATCTGTTCTTCTTCCAACGGTGGGTTCGATGCCATCTGCCCTTCTGTACGTGGAGGGGTAACCAGAGAAGGATTCTGGGCTACCACGTCTACTCGTTTCAAAGGAGGACGACCTCTTGGCATATTGTTTTCCTGAAACATACCCAACTTTACCATAAGCTATACTTGCTTTAGAAACTTCCAAATTCCTAAAGTCCAAAACATTCATCCATATTACTCCAAATTCCAATCTGATAAAGATTCAAGCCTAATCTTGTGCCATGTGATCCATTTCTCCTAGGACACTGTGGATTTTACCCAGAGACGTAATAGCTCTGATACCACTCTATGACGCCTCCAATTTACGTCTGGGATTTAACGTAAATTAAGGTGTCTGGATAAGTAACACTTGGCTACTCATCCTCGTACTTAACAAGAATAGGTTTTAGATATAAAACTTTCTAAACATCACATGGAAAATATACTCACAACATTCACATCATTCATTAATAACTTAACATTGTACCTTTTTACATGTACAAGACCCAAATGGTAGCAAGTTAGCAACAAAATATAATACATTCTTCCAAAAGACTCTCCTTCACCTCACTCATTTTCTTTCTTAACCTCGGAGAATTCTCTCCCATAGCGAAACCTATCCATACTAACACTAAAGTCTAGCTGGAGCAGTTGTCCTTGTGGAGTCACGAAAACCCCACACATGGACAACGAGCCATCTAGTTCTAATGTTAAACAGCATCCGGTGCATCGCCTCTCCTCAGCAAAAGTGGATGCGTCAAGGCTCCAAACTCCTATAGGTTGATTACTGATAGGAGGTCCGAAGGAAACAAAAGAAATGTCCATATAAGGACTATAGTCGGAGAGTCCCTCAGAACTCCCCGAAGTCTCCAGCTTCATCGGGGCTGTCCCCTTGCAGGTCATTGAATCCTGTATATATTTGATATGCACAAGAAAATATAGAACCACAAAAGAGTGAGATTTCCTTTGAAATCTCAGTAAGTACATAAGCAGCTTAAAAGAAACAGGGAAAAAGCAACCATGATATTATCACCACCGAATGACTAGGGAAACTTACCCTAAGATATACATCATAAGACCACTGTCTAATTGGTACTTTTTTTGACTCAACCGAATATGTAATCTTATATGGAATTACACCGTTTCCTTAAAAGTTCTTATTCTTCTTATTACTGATGGGCGTTACGTCTCGCCGTCCCCATCACATATACTCATCAATCATCCGGGCGTTACGTCTCGCCGTCCCCGTTGTGATGAGTCTCGTGTCAACCTTCCGGGCGTTACGTCTTGCCGTCCCCGTCTTGACACTAAACATATATATATACCACTGCGGGCGTTACATATCGCAGTTCCCACTATTTAGATCAGTCTCACGGGCGTTACGTATCGCCGTCCCTGCTATTCAAATCAGTCTCACGGGCGTTACGTATCGTCGTCCCCTTGAAGACCACACACTTTTATAACACGACAGGCGTTACGTATCGCTGTCCCTGTCAGCACGTCTGTCATCCAAGCGTTACGTCTCGCCGTCCCCGTCACGACGTGACTAACTTATTCTTATACATCGTTTCCTTTTTAGTTGTTCCTTTCTTATTCATACGAGTTTTTACTCATAACCCTTTCTATTTGGAACACCGATTTTATTCCAAGAAAACCCAGAGTCTAAGCAAAACAGGGCATCTCGCTCAAGCGGGTGTCGAGCGATCATCAAGCTAAGTCATGGGTTTGAACTCTTTCGAACGGAGTATCAAGCGATACTCTAGTGAGGGGTCGAGCGAGATCACGGCTCTAGGAGTTTTTCTACTCAAAACATGCCAATCTTATTACTATAATTCATTGGACTTCTTAAAAACTTAAATCTAAGTTCTTAAATTTTATTGAACATTTTTACAAGACAAATTAAATCCAACCTTACTCATTTGTCACTTTGTCACTTAATCATGTTCTTAAGAGTTCAATACTAGTAAACATAGTTCAATCATTTCAATAAACCATTTCCATGCTTAAGTTAAGCTAGAATATAGACTTACAAATTCTTCAAAGTTCAAGAGAATGGATCTAACCAACTTCTTGCAAGCTTTTCTCCAAACTCAATCACTTAGCCCACAAAGGAAATCTTTAAGGGTTTTGGGAGGGTTTTTCTTGAGTAACTTCCAAAGGGAATGTGTTCTCTCCTTCTAAAGGAGCTTAGAAAGCTCTCAAGGCTCTATTTATAGGGTGGTGGTCGACCAACATGAGAGGGAGAAGAGGGAAAACACCCTAAGATGCACTAGTTGTCTGTTTTGCGTGGGTGATGAGGTGTCCATCTAAGCATATCTCATGATGAGGCTTAAGCCTCCCAAATCCTAGGCTTTGCAGCTGGATTAGTCATCCAAGGGCTCACATTTGAGATATTTTGTTGCCAATTTTGATCTATGGCTGAGGAGTGAGCTAAAGGGATAAGAGGTGAGGTGGCATTTCACCTAACCATGCATGCACCTCCCATCTCCAGCCCTGTCCTTGTGTCACACACCCCTCTCCAGATTTTTTCACTTATTTGGTTGCTTCCTAACTTCCTTAGGTCTCCATTTAACAAGTTCTAGAAGGCCATTTCTAAGTTTAGTTAGGGAAGAGCCAAATCTGACCCACTTAGTCACCTATTAACTAGATTTTGTCTCCCTTTGTGTTTCCATCACACTAACTAACCAATTAGCTTCCAAATCAACTTTCCATCCATTTCTAACTATCCCTACATATGTCCTAATCCAAGAAAATCTCAAAATAAATTGCATAATTAGTTACATGCCTCAAATTAGTTCAATTCATCCAACTCGGGTCATTTAAGCCCATTCCAGAGCTGCCCACTTGCTTCCCAAATAAGTTACTGATCCCTTCCGAATCTCGGAAAACTTAAAACATATACATTTTAGATATATCTCTCAAGGTTATATACCAATTCGAATCACCTCATTTGGACCTCATATAAATAACTTATGCCCATTTCACTAAAACTAGACAGATTAATCCGAGAATGCATAATGCTCAAATACCAAGTGTTATCTCATATTCCTCAATTAAATCTCCCACTCTATTTTCCTAGAAAATAAATACATCAAATAATTTCCTTAATCTCCATAAAATAATTTACCTTAGAAAATTTGGGCTATTACAATATATATATATATCAAAATTTTATTATATATGTCAATCCTATCACGTTGTGTTGATGTGTTATTAACCTTTAACAATTAGACCTTTTTTAAAATAAGAAAATAAAAACTCAAGAAATAAGACTTTAATGCCACATAGTACTAAATAAGAAGCTAGACGAGATCTGCCGGCCACTACAAGAGGAAACACTCTTCCTGGCGATTTCCAAACCGCTGCGGTTAAATTCTCTGCTTAAACTTAATAGTTGCGGCGATTATTAATTCACCACTAATGTTATGCTTATATTTGACTCTGGGTAAAATGTAGTGTACAACGAAATAAATTGTTGCAAATAGTTTATTCAAATTGAGTGAAATTCTAGTAACAATATATGTTCGCTACAATGAGTGTTTATTCAAATCAAATATACAGGATTTAGCTCACTTAGTGTCGCAGCGATATATTTTAGCTGCACTTCTTTTAATTGCGCGTAAATTAGTTCCCCTATTTTTCCCTTACCTTCGATATTTCGCCCCACTCAAAACACCAAAGAAACGGCTTCAAAAACCTAGCTTCCTTCGAAATCCCACCTTGTAACCGGCCATCTTCTCCACTACGAGCTGCCACCATCTCATCACCTCCTCCTAAGCTTCTTCCCATGCTGGCGAGAAATACTTTAGATATTGTCTACCAAATGAAGCAAGAATCTATGAAAAATTAAGCTAGGAACACTTCAACACATAAGACTTTTTGCGACATTTGATAAGTCGCTGCAAAAAATTTCAAAATCACCGTAAAAAGTCTCAAAATCGCCACAAAAACCCCAAAATAGAAGCAAAAAGTCATTTTTCGCATTTTGAAGATCGCGGGTTAACCACGGCTATTTGAGCGTGACAATAAGCCTAATTTATCGCGGCAAATGCCTAATTTCTCACTATAATGCTACTATTTGTGGCGAAAAAATGCAACAAATGCTACTATTTAAGGCGAGAAAACGCAGCAAATGTTACTATTTGCGGCATAATTTAACTATCAACTAAACAAAACGCAGTAAAAAGTTTTATTTGTTGTAGTGAAAAGGGAAGAAAATTGGTCTTACTAAAATCACAAGAGGAGCACTGTCATACACATGGAAGGCCACCATACTAACGACGTCAATTTCATTTTATTTTGTTTTCATTCTATTGATAAGCTGTAAATATGTATTTCTCATTTTTTCATATTTGTTATATGACGTTTGTAACTATAAATAGCACTTGTACATCACAGATCAATACAATGAAAATATTCCACCATTCTATTTTGTGACTTTGCCATTCAGTTATTACATTCTCCCTGCGTGCATCCAATGCCGCTACTACATCTTCTACCTTGCGTCTGTAACCTTGTCAGTATGGTATCCGAGAAATGATTAAATATTCTGGCGCCACCATGCCACCCAAATCTGAGAATAGCCCCTATCATCCCGCTGGCCCTTTTTTCATTCAACTAGGTGAGGGTGCATCTTCCCCTTTAGTTCCTGGTCTCCTCAGCATATAAAATTATGTTACATGGGCAAGAACAATGCACTATGCCCTTAACATCAATAACAAGCTTGGATTCTGTGACGCCCCCAAATTTCTCTTAAAATAACACGGGAATCGAGGCGTCGGGATGATGACAACACGGGTCACACATCCTAACAACACGTGTCAAACGTGTGTGCACACGTGACATACATAAATAAAAGGTCGCAGCGGAAAATAAATTAATAACTAAGTACCAGAATTTTTTTTGGAAATATTTTACAAACCAATTTAATAAAAACTCTCCAACAGGAGATTTAATACAGTCATCCAATAATACAAATTAAACAAATACATTATTATAAAAAGGGGAAAATAAATTTCCCGAGATATCAATTAATAATAACACCTCAATAGCGGAGCCGTCTCCTCAGGCTCGGCCTCTCCAAAGTCTGCATCCAAACAAAACTACGACGCCAAGACGGTATCGTAGGTAAGTACAACCCAACCAAACCAAAAGACAAAAATACATTAATGCCAACACAACAACCAAGAACAATTACCATATGCATGAGGCTCAAAATCATCTTCCTCAAAATCGATGAAATAACCACACTCGTCAAAATCCCAATTTAATCCACAATAAAATCACCCATCATTTTCCATAAAATAATATCCTCAAAATCGATCATACCGGGCGTTACGTATCGCCGTCCCCGATATGATTTACACACACACCCGAAACCATAATGGGCGTTACGTATCGCCGTCCCCATTACGATCCACACACACTCATTTCATACTGGGCGTTACGTATCGCCGTCCCCGATATGAAATGCACACCCGATGACCATAATGGGCGTTACGTATCGCCGTCCCCATTATGTCATCCACACACACACGCTGATCACAACGGGCGTTACGTATCGCCGTCCCCGATATGATCCACACACACTCATTTCATACCGGGCGTTACGTATCGCCGTCCCCGATATGAAATGCACACCCGATGACCATAATGGGCGTTACGTATCGCCGTCCCCATTATGTCATCCACACACACACGCTGATCACAACGGGCGTTACGTATCGCCGTCCCCGTTATGACTCAGCCCAAAACCAATAAAATCCGTTAAACACAATTTAAATCCCATTTCCAACACATGAAAATCCGAAATCATGCCAAAATCCACTTTCCAAATATTTTCATGAGCATGCGCGTAAATACACAATGCAGATAACCATGCAGCAAATATCCAACAATTAAATAATCCAATCAACCAACAAATACCAACATCAACCAACACATAGATGTTAATGCAAAAATATATTTAAATCTTAAAATTTATTTGGAAAATACTTACAGTACGCTCGCTAATAATTTCCGAAGTTACCGAAAATGCCCAACAGCGATTTCGCGCTTCCACTCGCGTACTCACCGCTACAATCACGCCCAAAGCGCCAACGCATATAAATCATTACAAATAAATAAATATTAATATCGGGAACAACTAAAATAATTAAAAACCAACTTAATTAAAACCCCAATGAATTATAGTAACATCCATAAAACCAATAAATAAACCTAACAATTTAATTAAACCAATAACATAAATAAAACAATATTCATATATATCTAACCAACTCAAATAATTATTCCGAATATTATAGCTAATTAAATTAATCATCTCAATGCAAATAAATAATAAAAACAATTATCATCCAACTAAATTAAACACTTAATCATTAATAAAATCATACCACAAAATAAATTAAAATTAACACCAAAACAATTTAATCAATTAAATTAGAGAAAAAGCTTACCAATTTTCGGATTTAAATGGGTTTTGAAGAGGCTAACTCAAACTTGAGTTGAGAAGAAGAAACGAGCTAAAATAAATGATTAAACCCATGGTTTCAGACCTCAGATAGAGCTCGGTATAGGGGGCTTTTGACGTGGTTTTTCGCATGGTTAGATATGTATTTTATAAGCCTACAACCGACTACGAATCATGGATTTTGGACAGGATAAACCACAAGATTCTATGGAAGGGGATCTCAAATTTTTAGATGCAAACAAAGGGAATAAAATAATTTAAAACTCACGACTTTGCTAGAAATCCGAGCACGTGAAGCATTGATCTGTGAAGAAAAGTTAGGGGAAATGATCTACAATATGCTAGGATTCTAATGATGTAATGCGTGAAGACAAGATGAAGGAGAGTTGCAAAATCTTGGGCTGAAACTTACTTATACAGCGACGGAAAACAGGAGAAACGAAAAAGAAAAGAAGCCTAATGCGTACGCGTGAAGGAGAAGAAGAAGAAGCAGCTAAACCCTTAAATCCTGAACCCAAACGATCCCGTTTTACTAAAAAGGGTTGCTTTAGGCGATCAACATGCTAGACTAACACAATGGGCTGCAAAGCTAAATGGGTTTGGGCTTACAGACTCTCTTCACCAACTAAACACACACACACATATATATATATGCCTAAAACCGTAAGCCACTTTAAAACAATTAATTGAAGCCCAACGTCACAACATAAATATATAAATATTCGCATATGGGCCAAAACTAAAGTTAAACTAAACTTAAGTCCCAACGTATAAGTAATACATATAAAATCGAACAATATTAAAATAAGACAATAGTTAATATAACGAAAGCAGATCAAATAAATTCACATAATAAAATAGAGGAATGTAATTCCACTCATTAAAATAATTAACTCATTAAAATAAATAAGAAAAGCAACGTAACTCGATATTAACTAATTAATAGCTCAAGTAAATATCTCAAACAAATAAAATATGACTAATAATATTAATTAAATAAATTAAAATAATTAACACCGAGCATAAAATAACGTGTAAAAATACACGTAAATCTGGGATCTCACAGATTCATTGATGACACCATCACCAAGCCAATCGAGACCTCTAATCCTCTCTATGCTCCATGGGAACATTGTAATGACATGGTCATAGCATGGATACAACACTCTGTTAGTTCAGACCTTCGATCGAGCATTGCACATGCTGAAACTATCGTTAGCATTTGGAATGACCTTCGAGAGCGTTTTTCCATCCAAAATGCTCCTCAGATCTTTCAACTGGAGAAATCTATATCATCCTCTACATAGGACTCGGATTCTGTTATTCAATAGTACAATCGACTCAAAACATTTTGGGATGAGCTTGAGATTTACGAACCCATGCCTGACTACACTTGTGGAGCTGTCAAAACCTTGTTTGAATACAACCCCCGCCATAAGGTGATGCAATTTCTCATTGGCTTAAATGACTCCTACAACTCGGTTCGTGCCCAACTTTTGCTTTAAGATCCCCTTCCAGCTCTCAATCACGTGTTATCTCTGGTTCAACAAGAGGAGAGAAGACGACAACTCCACTCTGTTCCAGCTCCCTTGGCCATGGTCGCTAAGGCTCCAGACTCATGTAACCCAACCAGCTCACGACGTGAACGTCTCTTTTGTTCCCATTGCAACACACATGGCCACTCATTGGAACGGTGTTTCAAGGCAAATCCAAATTTGCCTGTCTGCTCACATTGCCGCATACCTGGACATACATGAGACAAGTGATACAGACTGAATGGGTTCCCTTCTGGCCACAAAAATTATTGCAAATCAAAATCCAATGCTAATCAATCTTCTCTTGTACAGGAAGAGATCAACCCTAGTCCATCCATTACTCAAGAGCAGCTCAGCCAAATTCTTGCCTTGCTCAAACGCAATCTAAGCGGAGCAGCCATTTTTTCTGTCAATAGTGTCCATGACAAAACTTCTCCCATGTCTGGTATATCGTTCCCTTCCACTTCACATGCACTCATTTGTACTCAAACACTTTGGATCATAGACACTGATGCTACAGATCACATGATCTGTAGCCCCCATCTTTTCACACACAACATCACTCCAATTTCACACACTGTCAAATTGCCAAACGGCTCTACTATTGCTGCGTCTCATATTGGTGATGTACATCTCTCACCTCATTTAATTCTTTATCAAGTTTTATGTGTTCTAGCTTTTACGTTCAATTTAATTTCTACCAGATCTCTCACACTTCATTCCAACTATTGTCTAATTTTTCTTTCCAATTCTTGCTATATTCAGGGCCTTTCATCATGGACAAAGATTGGAGTGGGGACGGTGCATGAAGACTTGTATCACTTGCAATTGCTCAGTCCTCTGTCATCTCTTTTACAATTTTCTTCCCATACCTTGTTTTCTCCAACTTCTATTAATCATACGTCCATTACAAAATCTGATCAGCTTATGTTATGACACTACAGACTTGGACACAGTTCCATGATTAAGCATTTGTTGCATGATTTTAATTGTGACGCCCCCAACTTACGTCTGGGATTTAACGTAAATTAAGGTGTCTGGATGAGCAACACTTGGCTACTCACCCTCGTACTTAACAAGGATAACAGCATAAATTACTAAATTCGCAGCGGATTAGGTTTTTCAATATAAAACTTTCTAAAGATCACACGGAAATTATATATACAACATTCATTAAACTTAAACATTGTACGTTATACATATACACAACCCAACTGTAGCAAAACATATTACATTCATTCCAAAAGAAACTTTCCTTCACCTCACTCTTTCTCCCTCTTAACCTCGGGATATTCTCTCCCATAGCGAAACCTATCCATGCTAATACTAAAGTCTCGCTGGAGCTGTTGTCCCTGTGGAGTCACACAAACTCCACACATGGACAACGAGCCGTCTACTCCTAAGGTTAAGCAGCATCCAGTACGTCTCCTCTCCTCGACAAAAGTGGATGCGTCAAGACTCCCAGCTCCGGTGGGTCTGATAGGAGGTCCGAAGGAAACAAAAGAGATATCCAAAAAGGGACTGTAATCGGAAAGTCCCTCAGGACTCCCCGAAGTCTCCTGTCTCATCGGGGCTGTCCCCCTGCTGGTCATCGAATCCTGTATGAAATAATATACACAAAATATATGGAGCCACAAAAGAGTGAGATTTCGAATGAAATCTCAGTAAGTACATAAACAGCTTAAAGGAAACAGGGAAACACCCACAAAGTTATTACCACAACTGACAAGGGAAATTACCCTAACATACCCCTCACAAGACCACTGTCTAACTGACACATTTCTCAACTCACCCATTGTCTTATATTACATTACATTATTGTCCCCTTTAAAATTCTTATTCTTTCATATCACTGATGGGCGTTACGTATCGCCGTCCCCGTTATGATGAGTCTGGTGTCAATCATCCGGGCGTTACGTCTCGCCGTCCCCGTTATGACACGAAATATATACACATAGTACTGCGGGCGTTACGTCTCGCCGTCCCCGCAAGGATCAATCACACGGGCGTTACGTCTCGCCGTCCCCGTGGAGATCACAATTTCATATCACGACAGGCGTTACGTATCGCCGTCCCTGCCGGCACGTCAGTCATACGGGCGTTACGTATCGCCGTCCCCGTCATGACGTGACTAACTTAATCTCGACAGGCGTTACGTATCGCCGTCCCTGCCGGCACGTCAGTCATACGGGCGTTACGTATCGCCGTCCCCGTCATGACGTGACTAACTCATCTTTTATATATTATTTTCTTTCTTTATATTCTTTTCTTATACACATGAGTCATTTCACTACTAACCCTTCCCATTTGAAACACCCCTTCCATTCTAGGGAAACCCTAAGTCTAGGCAAAACAGGGTATCTCGCTCGAGCGGGTGTCGAGCGAGAATCGAGCGAAGTCTCGGGTTGGGACTCGCTCGAGCGGGTGTCCAGCGAAACTCTAGCGAGGGTTCAGATTTTGCCTTCGCTCGACTCACATGTCGAGCGAGGGTCGAGCGAACTTACGGGTTTAAGGGTTTTTCCACTCAAAACACACCAATATTTTTCATACACTCCATTTATCTTCTAAAAAAACCTAAATCTAGGTTCCCACAATTTTATTGAACATAAAAACAAGACAAATACCATTAACCCTACTCATGTGTTCAATTTACACTTAAACATGTTCTCATGTGTTCACTACTATGAAACATAACTCAATCATGCCAATAAACCAGTTCCATGCTTAATTTAAGCTAGAATATGGACTTACAAGTTCTTCCAAGCTTTAGGGAATTGATCCAACCCATTTTCTCCAAGTTTTCTCCCACACACACTCACTTCACTCACAAGTGATCACTTTGAGGGTTTGGGGAGGGTTTTCTGATTTGGCTTCACAAGGCAAGTGCTCTCTCCTTCTAAAGGAGCTTAGGAAGCTCTCAAGGTCCTATATATATGGTGGTGGTCGACCAACATGAGGGAGAGAAAAGGAATTGCACCCAAGGTGCCCTAGTTGGCAGATTTGCATGTGATGAGGTGTCCATCTAGGCAAAATCTAATGATGAGGATTAAGCCTCCCAAATCCTAGGCTTTGCAGCTGAATTAGTCATCCAAGGGCTCACAATTGAGGTGGTTTGGCTGCCCATTTTGATCTATGGCTGAGAAGCAAGCTAAAGGGATAAGAGGTGAGGTGGCACTTCACCTAACCATGCATGCATCTCTCATCTCCAGCTCTCCCCCTTGTGTCACACGCCCCTTCCAGATTTTTCTACCCCTTTGGTTCCTTCCCAACTCCCTTAGGTCTTCCCTCAACAAGTTATAGAAGGTCACTTCATAGTTTGGTTAAGGTAGAGCCAATTTTGATCCAATTAGTCACCAATCAACCAGATTTTGGCTCCCTTGAGTTTCCATCACCCCAACTATTCAATTGACTTCCAAATCAACTTTCCATTCATTCATAACTATCCCTACACATGTCCTAATCCCAGAGAATCCTAAAACCAGTTGCCTATTTGGTTACATGCCCCAATCTAGTTCAATTACTCAACTCGGGTTCCATTTAAGTCCATTCTAAAGCTGCCTATTTGATCTCCAAATAAGTTATTGATTCCTTCCTAATATCAGGAAACTTCAAACATAAGAGTTTTATATCTATCTCTTAGGGTTCTATACCAATTGGAATCACCTCATTTAGACATCATATGGCTGACTTATGATCATTTTCCTAAAACTCGACAGATTGATCCGAAAGTGCATAATTCTCAATACCAAGTAAAATCTCACATTCCTCAACTAAATCTCCCATTCTAATTTCCTAATAAATAAATGCATTAAATAAATCTCCTTAAAATAATTTCTATAAAATAATTTACCTTAGAAAATTTTGGGCTATTACATTAATATTAATCCTAAACATTCAAATGCCTCTCCATTTCCTTGTGATATTTGTCCCTTAGCAAAACAACACAATGTACCATTTCCAGAAACTGATTCCAAGGCCACTAGACCATTCAATATTTTGAAGGGATTTATTGGAATGCTATTTTTTTTCATGAAAATAGGATTTGAGGTTTAGATGCATTCGAAAAAAAATTTTAAATTAACCTTTGGGAAAATTTGTAAGTGCATATATTAACTTAATATTGGCATAGAATAAATAGTTTGGTGATTGAATTATGTTTGATATTTATTTGAGCTTAATCTTTGTTTATGTGTTAAATTGAAACATATTGAATTTTGGAGTCATTTTTGCTATGGAAAAATGCTAGGAAAATTATGAGACTTTAGAAATATATTCTATGATGTTATATGAATAAAATTATGTGAAAACATGAGATTTTTCTATGGAAAAGAATGAAGAAACAACTCTAGTGAATTTCGGCCTTAATAGGATTATTATTGGCAGAATTGACACATTTTGGTAAATCAGACATAACTTGTACGTTTGATATCAGATTTGAATAATTCAAGAGGACATGGAAATATAAGAGAAATATCTACAACTTTTATATTTTAACTTTTAAGAGATAAGGATTCAATAAAGGATGAAATTGGGATTGAAGTGACAGAACCGAGTTTATAGTAAGTATTATTTGTGAAGTTTTGACGTTACGAATTTATGTGACATAATTGCATGTATATGTGATATATGTTCTTGGAATATATTTTTATATGTCACATGAATTATGAAGACATGAAACATGCATGTCATAAGCCTAAGTTATGTGTATATTGCATTTTGTCAAATACATGTGTCATCATAAGTCATAACGTCTATTTTAAGAAAAGTCTATGTTACACGTCGTCAAGGAAGCGTCGTCATAAGTCATGTCAAGCATTTAAGAAATAAGAAAGGATATGACATGGCCCAACTACGGGTAATAATAGTTGCATGGCCCGACTACGGGTAATAATAGTGGCATGGCCCAACTACTAGTAATAATAGTGGATATAAGTAAAGACTTATAAGAACAAGAATTTTAAGATAAAAATGAAAAGGCCATGCATGAAATAAATTTGTCAGTGTAAGTTCACATAAGAGATAAGTCTAAGTCATGCATGAGTCACATGAAGTATGTCGTAAATGCACACTCCGGTTGTTTGGCTTGCATATGATTATTTTATGATGTCTATGCTTTTATTAAATTACGTATGTACTAACTGAGATTTCCAAGGAAATCTCACTCTTATATAGATCAATCAGTTTTGCAAAATAAGTGCATACATTTGACCTACGATTACCCCACAGGTATGAATTCCTTGCCTAAGTTCAATATAATAGCCATCGATGAAGTAATATGTTAGGTTTGGGTCTAAACCCCATCCTAATCTCCTTCTTTAACCTGCGAAATAGATCTTGGGAAAGGAAGATCAAAGTGTTAGGAGAAACGGGAGAAGGCACGCAACTGGAGAAAGAGAAGGAAATCCAAGATGTGTAGATTAGACAGACTCACCTGGCAAGCGAGACGAAGATGGAGACGGCGATGGCCCGGTATCGAAGAAAGGGTGGCGCAGTCAGAAAGAGAGAGAGAGAGAGAGAAGATTTTAGGGGTATCGCGATCGCGAGAGAGAGAGAGAGAGAGAGAGAATTAGAGATTAGGTTTTTGGGGGGTGGGGGTGTTAATTTTTAAAGACCATTTGTGGCGCTTACTTTGCGCTGCAAAAAGCTAATAAATTGCCGTAAAAAAATAATTTCGCCTAGTTTGCATTGGAATGCAGCTATTAAATCCCAGATGCCACTACAAACTTTTCAAACCGGCGAATTTTGTTGTGGCACTGTCAAAAGTACCGTTTTAACCCCATTTTCTTGTAGTGATCATATAAGGATAGGCACGCAAGTCCCTTGAACACACCTCCCCTCTTTTTTTCATGAGTTAGATTAGGAAAGACCCTACTTATAACCATGTCGGATCCCCACCTTACCCAATACTAAAAATTGCTTCTAGTTTATCCAACAAAAAAAAAAGAGAAAAGGAAAGTAGAGAGCCTTCTTGCTTCATTTCTATTATCATGTATGTGGATATATTTACTGTTCCTCTTCTGCAAATACCAAATAAGCTGGTTTCCAGGGTAGAATATGCATGCCACAAATGGAAACAACCCCCATCTTATAAGATTTATGAAGCCGAGAAAACTTCCAATAGCTAGATTAATATAGACTCGTTAATATAAATAAACAAGTTCTTGAACCACTGAGAGATAGATAAGAGAGGGAGAGAGAGAAGAGATGTAAACAATGGTTTAAGTTTTGGTAAGAGGGATAGATAGATTCTGATTATTCTATTATAGAAGATGAAGGGGCGGTTTATGGTTACATCATTAGCCTGCTCACATGGGCTAGACATCATCATGCAAACAATTGATTTGGCAACAATATGCTCCAGATTCTAGTAAAAATTTCCTGCCATGAGTAAAAAATTGACTCAGAAGATCAAAAAATACTCTTATACATATATACATATTAAGATCATAGTGTCTGTGTGAATTTAAAAAAAAATTATTGAAACTCCCTGCAGAACCATAGAGAGAGAGAGAGAGAGAGAGAGAGAGGGAAAATAAGAAAGTAAGAAAGAGATGTAAAATCAGGAACAAACTATGGGAAAATGAGGCATAGGCTTAAAAAGGAAGGTGGATGACTTATTAGTGACCTTCATGCGCCATAATAAGTGAAATAACCAAAAATAAATAAACATATACTACGGGAGCCAAAGTTACGGCGACAAATATTTGCCGTAACAAATCTTTTAATGTGGAAAAACATTTGCAGCAATGATAACTCACCGCAAATAGAGAAAAATGGTCAGTAGTCGATAATCCCGGCGATGATGTAGATTGTCACATGTTTTAAGCTGGAATTATAAAACAGCTTTTTTCCGGCTACATTTACCTTGCCGGAAATAAAACTAGTCCCAAATACTACTTTTTCTTTGTAGTGTGAATTTTAGTTTGATGTGTACTTTGGAATAAAAAAATTACTTTATTACCGATAATTGTTTATATTTTTATCCCTTTTAGATTTATGAAGAAATGAGATTTGGCTAATATAGGTTTTTTTTATGCTAATAGTAACGCTAAATATATGTCCAGTATTTATTTAGCATTCACCATATCGAATGTAATGTTGATCTTTACGCACATACATATAAGGATGGGCACGCGCGTCCCCTGAACACGCCTCTCCTCTTTATATACATGAGTAGATTAGGAAAGACCCTACTTACCATGTCGGATTTCCACCTTATCCAACACTAAAAATTGGTTAATTATGACCCACTTTGTCTTCTTCTAATTAAAGAATCTGTTTTGCTTCTAGTTTATCCGAAAAACAGAGAAAAGAGAAAAACAAAGGAAAAAAAAAAAAGACAAAGTAGAGAGCCTAGCTTCTTGCTTCATTTCTATTATCATGTTACGTGGATATTTTACTGTTCCTCTTCTGCAAATACCACCAAATAAGATGGTTTCGAGGAGAATTTGCATGTCATGAATGGAAACAACTCCATCTTATAAGATTTATGAACCCGGGAAAACTTCTAATAGCTAGATTAATATAGACTCATTAATATAAATAAACAAGTTAATAAACCACAAATGGTTTATGTTTTGGTAAGAGAAATAGATAGATTCTGATTATTCTATTATATAAGATGAACTAGGGCCCGTTCATGGTTACATCATTACCCTGCTTACATTATCTATGACATAAAAATCAGGACTTAAATTACCTTCATAATTATAAGAGAACTTACAAGCACTGATAACATATATAACAGGACAGCTTAAGGCTTCACTGCACAGGCAGCGTTATATATATATTTGAGTTTATAGGCGTAGGCAACAAGGAGTTTCAACTCAGTTTCAATATCGATAAATCCATTATGATCCTTGTGAGATTCCGGACTTACGTGTATTTTTACACGTTATTTTATTCTCGATATTAATTATTTTAATGTATTTTAATAATATTAATAGTCGTATTTTATTTATTTAAGATATTTATTTGAGCTATTAATTAGTTAATATCGTGTTACGTTGCTTTTCTTATTTATTTTAATGAGTTAATTATTTTAATGAGTGGAATTAAATTCCTTTATTTTATTATGTGAATTTATTTTATCTGCTTTCCTTATATTAATTATTGTTTTATAATTAATATTGCGCTTGGATTTAATTTATATCTATTGATGGGTTTTAAATATCTTATTTTATTGATATTGAAATTATAGTATTTAAAGTCAGTTTTTATTTTATTTATTGTGCTTTTTCTAGTAGTCTTCTTTTCCTTCTTTTTCCTTTTCCTTTTTCTTTTCTTTTCTTTTTCTTCTTTCTTTTTCTTTTTCTTCTTCTCTTCCTCTGCTTCCCAGCTCGCGTGCCCAGCCCTCTCCCCTGCCTCCTCTCCCCTTCGCCCGTCCCTTCTCCCCCACCCAGGGCCGCCGCCGGCCACCCACCGGCGACACCGCCCACACCACCAGCCTCCCCACACACCGGCGAGTTCAACGGCACCGGTGGTGTCCCCTCCGGCCACCCCACCGCCCCTACACGACCCCTACCCGAAATGGGTATTTTTGCTTCCCTTCCATTTTCCGGCCACCTCCGGCCACCCCTTGGCCTCCGACCACCACCACTAGACTCCCCACCCTCCGGCGAGCATAACCCACCGTCAGTAGCCACCCATCGCCGCCGGTTACCTCCTCTACCCGAAATGAGCCTTAAACGGGTCGTTCTTCGCCGCGCCGTCGTCCGGCCACCGTGCATCTCACCTCCACCACCATTCAACTCCCCTCACCCAGCCAGTCAACCCCCTAGCTCAGTTTCCCCATCCGTGGCCCCACCTTCCCGGTACAACCCCAAACCCGAAAATGGGTTTTTACCCCTTTTGACCCCGATCCGCCACCTTTCGGTGGTTGTGCCGTCACACCACCACCTCCATGAGATTCCCCACCCTTCAATGAGTACCTCCCTAAATTTTGGTGTCAAACCGAGTGTTTTAGCCTAACGTACATGTGACCGCTACAAACGCTGCAGATTGGCGTTGTTCAAGGATTTACATTTTTACCACTGTAAGTACTTTCCAAACAAGCTTTAAGATTTAAATATATTTTTGGCATCAACAGTTGTTGTATTTGATTATTGCTGTTATGCGTTGGTTGATGTTGGTATTGGTTGGTTGATTGGATTATTTAATTGTTGGATAATTGCTGCACGGTTGTCTGCATTGTGTATTTACGCGCATGCTCATGAAAATATCTGGAAAGTGGATTTTTGCATGATTTTGGATATTCATGTGTTGAGAATGGAAACTGGGATTTAAATTGTGTTTAGCGGATTTTAATGGTTTTGGGCTGAGTCATAGCGGGGACGGCGATACGTAACGCCCGTTGTGATCAGCGTGTGAGTGTGTGGATGACATAATGGGGACGGCGATACGTAACGCCCATTATGGTCATTGGGTGTGCATTTCATATCGGGGACGGCGATACGTAACGCCCATTATGGTTTCGGGTGTGTGTGTAAATCATATCGGGGACGGCGATACGTAACGCCCGGTATGGTCGGTTTTGAGGATATTATTTTATGGAAAATGATGGGAGATTTTATTGGGATTTTATTGTGGATCAAATGGGATTTTGACGAGAGTGATTATTTCATTGACTTTGAGGAAGATGATTTTAAGCCTCATGCATATGGTAATTGCTTATGGTTGTTGTTGTAGCATTAATGTATTTCTGTCTTTTGGTTTGGTTGGTTTGTACTTACCTGCAATGCCATCTTGGCGTCGTAGTTTTTGGATGCAGACTTTGGAGAGGCTAAGCCTGAGGAGACGGCTACGCTATAGATGTGGTATTATTATTAATTGATCTCTCGGGAAATATATTTTCCCCTTTTTATAAATATGTATTTGTTTAATTTAATTTTTGGATGACTGTATTAAATCTCCTGCTGGAGAGTTTATATTAATTGGTTTGTAAAATATTTCTAAAAATTCTGGTGCTTAGATATTAATTTATTACCCGCTACGACTTTTTATTTATGTATGTCACGTGTGCACACACGTTTGACACTTGTTGTTGGGATGTGTGACCCGTGTTGTCATCATCCTGACGCCTCGATTCTCGTGTTATTTTAAGGGGAATTTTGGGGCGTCACAATCCTCGTCTGCATGACGAAACCCATCCTCAGTTTTAAACCAAGGCCAAAATGCTCCGAGTTTTTTGAAGGCTAACTTCAGCTCCGACCTCGAGATTTTGCCATGTCCGTTGGTATCGTGGGCCTTGAAAATACTTGTTAACTGCGCTTCAGTGCAGGGAACGTCGACACCCTTACCAGTTTCTTCGTATATTAACGGAGAAATATTTCTAACCATTTTGTTGGCCAACAAGTGGATAAAAACTTGAGGGATTACTTGCTCTATGATGAGGTTTGAAACGTAACCTTATTGCTATTTATAGAGTTTTAGATACCACTCTTTTTCGATCTTTTTCCGGCCGTAAGGTTTTGCACTCAATAAGATTAGTGAGAGTATATACAAATTATTGGCTCAGGTAGGAATTTTAATATTCCTTTCTTCCAACCTGTTGGTCAGGTAGGAGTACTAGTTCTTTTTGTTAGATTCAAATTCCAGTGTGTAGAATATTTTTATCATTAAAAATGGATCCAAATCTGGTAAGCAATTATATTCAATTCTCTGGTCTGGGGCTGATCTGATATTATTGGACACAGCTGCAGAATAGCCCCATTGATCATTGTTGGTAATATGTACGTGCAATGGATAAATATCAACTAGAATCAGGAGTTTCAAGTATATATATATATACTATTAATTTTCAGTTAAAAGAGAAATGAAACGTATTACGGGATCATGGTTATGAACAAGAATATATAAATCTATTCATTATTTTTTTTTTTTAGTCATTCTCTCATCATCCCATGACGTGGTATTTGATAATAAGCTCATAAGTGAAACATAATAAATAGTTTCTAATCATCTAATACTATATTATAGGATCATGACGAGAAATGAAATGATGAATATCATTACTTGATGGGAGGATGATGAAAAAGAAAATAATGTGTAGATTGCTTGATAACTAAATTGCTTGATGGAAACCTCTGAATAAAGATGATGAGAAATGAGATAATGAGTGGCATGCATTGCTTTTTACCAATATGTTAGCCAATAGAAGACTAACTTGTGGCCTCCCATTAGTTTTCCAACTTATGATTGATGGAGAAATCATGTGACGCCTCCAAATTTCCCTTAAAATAAATACGGGAATCGAGGCGTCGGGATGCTGACAATACAGGTCACGGACCCCCAACATCAAGTGCTAAGTGTGTGAACACGTGACATGCATAAATAAAAGTCGCAGCGAAATAATTAAAGTTAATAACTAAGTACCAGAATTTTTAGAAATATTTTACAAACCAGTTTAACATAAATTCTCCAACTGGAGATTTAATACAGTCATCCGAAAGATAAATTAAACAAATACATATTTATAAAAAGGGAGGAAATAAATTTTTTGAGATAACAATTAATAATAATAATACATCAATGGCGGAGCCGTCTCCTCAGGCTTAGCCTCTTCAAAGTCTACATCCAAAAACTACAACGCCAAAAATGGCATCGTAGGTAAGTACAACCCAAAAAAACTCAAAATAATAAATCAATTCATGCAACAACACTATGCATGAACAGGACACCGTATGCATGCGACTTAAAATTATTCTTCTCAAAATTAATAAAATAACCACACATGGTAAAATCTCATTTTGGCCCAAATAAAACTCCAGGTAAAATTACCCATCGTTTTCCCAGAAAATGATGACCACAAATCCATTAAAACCACAACCATTTTCCCAGAAAATGATCCACGTAAAACCAATAATTAAAACCCGCCACTTTCTCAAAAAATGGCCTAAACATCCGTTTTATTAACCGTATGCACCATGATCTCCCCTAAAGACCATCCGCACACCCTGACTTTTATCATCACACCGAAGGTAACGACCACGCATGTGACTTCGGAACGGGCGGTGCCTAGCTAACCACGCCCAGCACGTACCATGACCAGGCATCCCCTAGCTCCCGCCAGCGGAGGAGTCATGGACTCGGCACGAGAGCGTTACCATCCCGTCTGATCCCGTCATTGCCCGGCGACGACCCAAGGGACGTCACTCAGTATATTCCGCTCCCGAGTGACTAGAGGAGCTCCACCGGGATAATGCCCCATCCCGACTTGGGGTCGTGATACACACGCACCCGAAACCATAAACACATGAAAACGCAGTTTTCATTTCCAACACATGAATATGCGCGTAAATACATAATGCAAATGACCATCCACCAAATAACCAACAACTGATAATTTTCAATAATGAACAAATACAATATCTGTTGATGTCAAAAATATATTTAAATCTTAAAGTTTATTTGGAAAATATTTATAGCGGGTAAAAACGCAAATCCTTGAACAAACGCCAATCCGCAGCATTCGTAGCAGTAATCGATACGTTAAGCTAAAATGCTCAGTTTGACACCAAAATTTAGGGAAATACTCATTGAAGGGTGGGGAATCTCATGGAGGTGGTGGTGTGGCAGCACAACCACCGGAAGGTGGCAGATCGGGCTCCAAAAGGATGGAAACCCATTTTCGGGTAGGGGTTGTACCGGGAAGGTGGGGCCGCGGTTGGGGAAACTGAGTTAGGGGGATGACCGGCTGGACAAGGGGAGTCTTTTGGTGGCGGTGGTGAGGCCTACGGTGTCCGAACGATGGCGCGACGAAGAACAACCCGTTTAAGACCCATTTTGGGTAGAGGGATAACCGGCGGAGATGGGTGGCTTTGAGGGGTGGGTTATGCTCGCCGGAGGGTGGGGAGGCTGCTGGTAGGTCACCAGTGGCCGAAAAATGTAAGGGAAGGCAATAACTCATTTTCGGGTACGAGGCCGTGTAGGGGTGGTGAGGGGGCCGTGTAGGGGTGGTGGGGTGGCCGGAGGTGACACCACCGGTGCCGTTGAACTCGCCGGCATGTGGGGGTGAGGTTGGGCTGGGCGGTGTTGCCAGTGGGTGGCCGACGGCAATCCTGGGTGGAGGGAGAAGGGATGGGCGAGAGAAGGAAGAGAACAGGGGAGCAGGGTTCGCGGCCTGGGAAGGAGAGGAATAGAAGAAGAAAAAGAAAAGAAAAGAAAAGGAAGAAAGGAAAAGAAAAAAAGGAAAAAGAAAAAGAGAAGGGAAAAGAAATAGAATCCACTAGAAGAAAAACACAATAAATTAAATAAAAGCCAGTCGAAAATACTATAATTCAATATCAATAAAACAATATATTTAAAGTCCAATAATAAACTAATTTAATTTAAAGAACAATTTAAATATAAAACACTAATTAATATTAAGAAAGCACATCAAATAAAATTACATAATAAAATAAAGGAATTAAATTCCACTCATTTAAAATAATTACCTCACATTTAAATTAATAAAGAAACAACGTAACTCAATATTTAATTATAAAAACAACATAAAACTAAAACTTACTAACAAATAACTCAAATAAATATTTTAAACAAATAAAACACAACCAATAATATTATTAAAATAAATTAAAATAATTAATACCGAGAATAAAATAACGTGTAAAAATACACATAAATCTGGGATCTCACAAATCAGCTAACAACTTTGAATTTCTAATTTGTTTTCACAAACCATATTATCATATATCATCTCATCTAATCATTAAAAAAATTTCAAACAAAAGAAAAAATTAATTCAACTTTTTTAAATAAAATTTCAAAATAGAACTTATATTAAAATATAATATTTTAATAATATTTTATTTAACTTTCATCTGATCTTTTTTGTTTTTAAAAATAGGAAAATCTAAGTACTGATATTGAAATTAAAATAAAGATAGCATTAATTTTAAATAATTACTCTTCATATAAAACTGATTTGTAAGATAGTTATTAAAAGAGTTGCAAGCTTATCAATTTTATCTATTTTATCAATAAAATATTATATAGAACTAGTGTTTATGGAGATGTGATCAACAAGCAGAAGAACTTGATGAGGGATACTCGCTCTATGATCATTAGGTTTAAAACGCAACTAGCTTATAACAATATATAGAGTGCTGGCAGCTACTTAGAACCCATTTTTCTCAATTTGCAAGTTTTCCCAATGCTAATAAAGTAAGATTCTCTAGTCAACATAAAATAAGCGAAAAAAAAATTGCAAATTGATCGGTGAAGCGGAAGTTCTAATCCACATTTTATCCAACATTTTCATCAGTCTTGGGTGGCTAGCTTTATCATCGAATGCGAACAAGTGGATCCAAATCAAAGTGAACAACTATATTCTTCTCTTTCGGCCCACGATATATTCGGTGGTCAATTCTCGATACGGAGCAAAATATGGGCCTTTTTTCATGGCCGGATGCCACTGTGACGACTAGATTAATTCCTTGATCAGTTGCTACTCTCAAAAATGATTTTGATTTTTTTTTAAAGAATGCTGTTAATTACCTTGTGACCCGGTAGATCCACTACAAGAAATACCACTATTTCCGGCGACATTAATTTGCCACAAAAGGTCTCTATTTTGCCGCAAATACTCTTTTCCGGTTCAGCTGGCATCGCCGGTATGGCACGACAATAGTTGAGCCAGGAAAAAAAAATTGCAGTCTCAACTTCGAATCACCAAGAAAAAGGAATTTTGTGGCGGACATTAAGTCGCCGCAAATACATGTATTAAGCTCCGCAAATAGTTAATGCTTGCAAAAAAGCCTTTGATGACAAATAATTATGCCAGTGCAGCGATGTAAATGTCGATATTGTTTTAATGAATTGATATTTTTCTACTTTTTTTTTCTTGAAGAAGCCGAAATTGATTTTTTTTGAAATAAATGCTATACCTGCTTTTCTAATATTAGTTTAATCCATGATACATCAAACCAATTATATTTCGTAATAAGAATACAATATCATGAATTCATCATTGAAATTTATATATAGATGGTTTAAACATCCCCAAAATCATTATACATTAATGAAAAGTGCTCAAATTGAAATTCATGAATTTAGTCTAAGTTAGCATCACACATATATTGATATTGTTTTACAGATGTCCTCCCATCTTCAATATAGGGTAACTAAGATTTTGTAAGCAAGATCTCTACTCTTTATTACACCAACACGGCCCTATTCCTTCCACCAATCACCATGACCACATTCCCCACGTCAAACTTGATGAAGCAAGTAATCTTGTTGCACTCCAAGTCGAGCTTAATGGTGTCATTGGCCTTGGTGAAAGGTTCTGGGTAGCGGACGGTTTGCCTCTCGTAGGTGTTCAGATATGGGATGCCCAAACTGCACAAACCTGACTTTGCAGAGCTTAAACTGCAGAGTAGATGCTTTCGATCAGAAAAATTCTAATAGGAAACGTTTAAATCCCATCTTCACCCCTAATAGTTCAAATAAGCTTATGATGCACATACCCATGAAACCCGCAATCATTTCAAATCACTACCAGTAGTCTAACAGAAAATTGAATAAGAGATTAAAGAACTTAAAAAATGGAGAGGATCACCATGGGAAAAAAAAATAAGCACAAAAAATGAAGTAAATTGTCTACTAATGACAAGACTATTAGGATGAGAGTTTTTATACATCAGAATTCCAAATGCAAACTAATCATACCGGATTGGGGAAGCTTTTATTGCTTTCCATGAAGTGTTGCAGAGATCCAGTCTAAGGCAGTTGTTAGAACGTCCCTCTCAGTATATGGAGAAACAATAAGAGGAGTAATCGCAACCTGCCCCACCAAGGAGACACAATAATTAGAAACCAAGGAAGATAATGGTAACAATGAAAAAAGACAAAAAGGCATCTAAATCAATTCATTTATCCAAAACCAATGAAGAATATGGCAACAATATAGCACTTCGGTCATTTCGGTCCTTTCACTCCATAAACTTGAAGAGAAGTCATGATCATAAACTCATATCCTTAAAATGAAAAAAAAATAAATTATTTGTCCAAAACGAATGAAGAATGTGGCAACATTATAGCACTTTGGTTATTTTGGTCCTTGGACTCCATAAATCTGAAAAGAAGTCATGATCAAAACTCATATCCTTAACATAATTCCTAATTGATTTGCATTGAGTTGCAAGGAATTGAGAGAATATATTGATGCAGACACATTATCGGCATATGATGGCAAGCTACAAAGCGAGTGGTGAAGAAAAGTGGGATAAAAATAACAAAAAATGAACATAGTTAATTAAATTCCTGGATCATGGAACGTAGACAGTATGATACCATGAAATGGTACTGATCTTGCAAAACCTGTAGAAGAACTACAACAAAGAGAAAGCACCCAAACAAACTTAAGCCCAAAAGAAAAAACAAAACCATTTGAGCTGCTAAAAGGGAAGTAGGAACTCTAATTAAAAAACTAGATTCATTAAACTTACTTATCTCGTGATCCAAATTACTACTTGTCACAGCTGTACTACTCAGTACCTAAATGATATAGAACAAACACATACTCACCTTAAAAAAAAAAAAAACATTCAGTGTAACACTGACTTAACATAAAACGGGCTCAAAATAATATCAAGTGAACATCAACTATGATCATAACAATACTCAGAACATGTATTATTATCATGATAAACTATAAATCACTTAAAAATCTATCCTGAAAAATGGCATTACAAAAGTTTTTCCTTTTAACCTCCCTTCATTTAAATTGGATACCGAGTGTGATCTGAATAGTATTATACTTATATAAAAGAAAATGAGTACGTGCGTATATATCAAAGTGCACATTTTGCACCATACAAATTAACTCGTCCCTAGTTTATAAAGAAAAAAAGCATAATCAGATTCTATTTCTAAAATAAATAAATTCACATCCAAACTTCCCTAAATAAAATTTCTGCAACAATAATTTGAAGGAAAAATAGAAAAATGGCATAAAATTTGTGAGTGTATTATACTTAGCACTTTATGTTTGTTTGGTGACTTGGGGGGTGGGGAGCTGATTTTTTATACTTAAGTTTATATGCGTTTACCTCAACTCTCTCTTATATGACCAAGAAAAATATCATAAAAAGGGAATGGAAGTACTTCCAAATGATAATCCTAAATAGTGAGCGTATTCTCTATAATGGATGTTTCATATTATTTTCTAAAACAAAATCAGAAAATACTGATGCATATTTCATATTATTAATTTGGCACATCAAACTACTAATAATTTAATTTTTACTGCTTTTCCCTCCATTTTGGCACATTAAAAAAGATTAATTTTGGTAAAATAGATGGAATATTCAATAACACATATAGCAGAATAGTTCAATAATAAAACCGAATCTTGAAAGATAAATGCCTTGGCAGTATCAATTATCTGGAAAAAAAAATCCCTAAGAAAATGAAATCTCTCAGTCCTAGCTTGTGGTTCTATTGGAACCCAATATTGTAATTGTACTATAAACTAGTTTCCAGCATCCATCCACACTTTCCAAATCTCCTAATTTTTCAAAAGAATCTCATTAAGCTACATCCAAACACAGACTCTTATTAAGCTGCAGCTAGTAGGCAAAACTTAAGAATAAGAGAAATTATATCATAGATATGCACCTTTTTCATTTCCTGATTTGCTCCTAGCCAACAAATGAATGAGAGGAAAAAACAGGTCCAGTGCTCACCTAAAATGCCACTATAGAGAGACCTTCGATCACTTTTGTTTCAAGTCAAACCAGAATTTTGCAAATAATACTGTCATTCTTCATGTTCATCCCAATAAATAAACAAATAAAAGGATTAAGTATCTAAAAAAATGCAAACAGAAACGCAAACTTCAACCCTACAATTCAAAGTTCTATTTTGTCTTCGATTGGTCCCTCTTAAAATAATGAAATGGTAGGAGAACCAAACAAAGCATATGATACGAGAACTAGGCAGAAACAAAAGGTCCATATGCTCCCAAATGTGCTTGGCTACTTTTGTTAGCTGTAGTAGACGTTACCGTATACTCTACACCAAATTTAAGAAGGTCTTTACTTGGCCTCCAAATCATCACTTCTCTCGACTTTGAAACATGTGAAATGGAAATAATGAGAAAAAACAGAGGGAAAATCACATGAATGAAATCCTTGAGCAAGTACCTCAACTCAACGCAAACGACAACTACTACATCGGTGCCAACCACAAGTTTTTCCCTCCCTTTCTTCGACTTTCTCACCAGCAAAACAATCATTTTACAAAAACCGCAAATTAAGATTTAATTTAATTCTTTGTACGTGTGATGAGAAGATAACTACATTTAGGCTCAAGGATTTCAGATTATAGAGATAAATGTGACACGCGACGGCAAAACTGGAACATGAAATCACAATCAACCAATCATGCCCTTAACAACCAGGGACTCACCGGCATCGAGAGGAGGCGTGACGGCACTTGGGCTGAACAAACGGTGTCGATGACGAGAAATAGCTAGCCAATGATGGAGAAGAGATGCAGAGGGTATCGGGGAAGAAAGTGGGAAAAATTAGATGCGGGCAGTGATTTGGGAGTTTTTCTCGTCTTATCAGATTTTAAAACTTATTGAGGCGACTCACAAGTCGCCGCAATAAGTTGTTTAAAATAAATCAATTGCCATAATAAAATTCTATTGCTGCAGATGTATTTATGGCACAAAAAGTCGTCTTAACAAGTCTTTTTTCTAGCATTTTTTCATTTTGGACGGATGATTTATGGGCATAAGCTTAAAATTACTATTTCCAGTATTTTTTTTGCCCGTGAGAAATAAAAAGAGCCACAAAAATCCTTTTTATTTTTTGTAGTGAGAGACCCACATTAATTAGCTTTTGGGAGTGAGGATTAATAGCTAAAGACATCCGATACTTACCCAATGAAATCAGAATATTTGTATGGTATATATATATATATATAAATAAATATTGTTTTTCTTGTCATTTTAGTAATGGTGTGTTTGGATTATTGTATTGGATCGTTAAGGATCTAAATCCCTTTATTGAATATGTGATATTAAAAGTTTACATATGAGATTATATTAGAGTACTCATGCTATGTTAGAGTACAAGTACTACTACATGTTAATTATCCTTAGGTTCCATTTCCCACAGGTAATTATTAGATCAACTCTAAGTTATAAAAAAGCGAATTGACTATTCTTAATAAGATCTAAGAGGGAAAAAAAAAAGAGTATTTTTAAAAATATAGCTCATCTCTATTGTGCACTTGATTGGTATGGGCAGTTAAGTTGGTTTGGTAGAAATTGATGATCCAGAGCACAGTACCACTTTTAGTCACTAGTAATTAAGTACTATAAGAAATCTGTTTATTTGTAATCAATTATTTCTAGCTAAAATAGTTATTTCCTGTCAAAATAAGTTTGTTTTGATCGTAAATAGTCATTGGACAACGCAAATAATCCATCATGAATACTTGTTTTTTATATAACGAGTACACCACTTTTACACACTTAAATAAAATTTTCATATTTTGAATATATATTTTTCATGTTTGTTGAATTTTTGATCATGTGTTTGAATAAATAAAAAATTATTTTATTACGAGATTGGTTGTATTTTTATCACTTTTAATTTTATGGAGAAATGAGATTTTGCTAAGATAGTTAATTGAAATCTAGTAACGCAAACTATATCATGTCCAGGATCTCTTAAAATTTACCATATCGAATGTAATATAAGCTGGATAGGTGTGCACGTCCCTTAAACACGCTTTCCCTCCTAATTTTATATCATTAGTTGATTTGGAAAGATGCACCTATCATGTCGCATCTCCCCACCTTATTCAACACACATTGATCAAATACGTATGACCCACTTTTTCTTCTTCTAAGAATATGTTCTTCTTCTATTTTATCTATCACGCCTTAATGGAAGGTCTAAATTAGTTATAGATACTGCAATTAGAGTCCAAGATTTTAAACTACAAGATTTATGCTCCAAAGTTGAAGACTTGTCAATGATATTGCAATTAGAGTTCTACTAAAACCCTATAAGAGCAAAAATTTCTTCTTCCTAAATAATGTGCATGAGAACCCATACATAAGCCTGTAAATGAACCAATCCATTTGAAATATTGCTTGCTCGATACTCGCTATGCTAAATTCGAACCGAGCTCGACTCCTAAAAAAAAAAAAAAAAACTCAATCGTGAAAATAGAAATCCGCTCGATTAGCAAATGACACATATTTTACTAAACTCGACTCAATTAAGACTTGCTTGTTCATGCTCAACTTGGCTCGTTAGCTCAACTCGTACATAAATCATAGATATATACAATTTATTTCTATATATTAGTATATATGCTTACATGCACACAGGCACAGACACACACACACACACACATATATATATACATATTAAATTTAATAACATAAGCATAGTTATCTTAAAAATTAAGTATATAAAATATAACCAACTTACTAATTATGTCTAGTCATTTATACCTAAATATTGAATATAGTTCATAATATTATGTTAGTTAATTAAGTAATTAAGTGAATAATTATAGTATATTTGACGCCACCAACTCCCTCGTACGAAACACGGGAATCAAGGCGTCGCGATACTGACAACTTGGGTCCACATCCCAATACCAAGTGCTAAGTGTGTGTACAAAGCGACAGTGTAAAATTAAAAGGCATAGCAGACAAGTTAAGTCAATTACTAAATACCAGAATTTTAAAATAATACAAATCAGTTTTACTCAAATTCTTAAATATGAGATTTAATACAGTCATCCGAAACTCAAATCATAAAAATACATATTTATCAAAAGGGGAAAACATTCCCAAGATAATAAATTATAACAAAATTATTTCAACGACGGAACCATCTCCTTAAGCTCAGCCTCCTCGACCTCTGTATCCAAAATCTACAACACCTAAAATGGCACCGCAAGTAACTAAAATCTAAACAAGCCACAAGATATAAATATATTCATGCAACAACAAAATACATGAACATGATACCATATGCATGAAACTCAAAAACCATCTTTCTCAAAACAAATAGTTTCACTCACATCAAAATCTCATTTTGGTCAACATAGATCCATTAAAAATATCCACCATTTTCCCAGAAAATGGTTCACATAAATCCAATAATCAAAATCCGCAGTATTTTCCAAAAAATAGCTCACATAACCAAACGACACTGTAGACGGGATTCTACCACCATCCCTACTTACCACCATCCCTACCGTATCACTTGTAATCACCCAAATTTTTTTAAGATAAAACATTTACTTGAGAACATTTTAAAAGGATTTATTGGAATGATATTTTTCCATGAAAATAGGATTTGAGGCTTAGATACATGTGAAAAAAAAATTTGGATTGACCTTTGGGAATTTTAGCAAGGTGTCAACTAAAGAAATTCAATTTGGACCTAGAAAGAGATAATGTTTCGAAATTTGAGGAAGAAATTCAAAGAGAAGTGATAGAACAAAACATCAAACACCTGGTGTGCCAAAACGAGTTCTCAAGTTGATCCGTTGGGTTTTGGTGTAATACGTATAACTCCTTCATATGAGGTCAGAATTAGGTGATTCTAATTCTTATAGAACCTTAAGAGGCGGAGCTAGAACTTTCATGTTTTAGGATTTTTAATATAAGAATGGATCAAGGACTAAATCTAGTGTAAAATGGACGGATAGGATTGGGAGTCAACTGGTAACAGACTTAGATGAGTTGTCTTATGATCAGCCATGTGACGAAAATTGTGATTGGCTATCAATTTTTCTAAGGTCTTGACATGTATGGAAATATGTGGCAAGTTGATAAGAACTGATCTAGAAGCCTTGGTGGGTAAGAAAATAAAGAAAATAAATGGAGAACTCGGATTGGATGTTCTCGGATGAGTTTTGACATGTTTTGGTAAATTAATCATATCTCTCTCATTTGATCTCGGAATAATGTGAGATCTTAGATTTACGTATATTTTTACATATTATTTTATTCTCGGTGTTAATTATTTTAATTTATTTTAAAAATATTATTGGTTGTGTTTTATTTATTTAAAATATTTATTTGATCTATTAGTTAGTTAATATCAGTTTTACGTTGTTTTATATTTATATTGAGTTACATTACTTTTCTTATTTATTTTAGTGTGAGATAATTATTTTAATGATTGGAACTAAATTCATTTATTTTATTATGTGATTTATTTGCTGTGCTTTTTCTAGTTGGACTTCTTTTTCTTTTCCCTTTCTTTTTTTCTTTCTTTTCCTTTTTCTTTCTTTTCCTTTTTCTTTCCTTTTCTTTTTCCCTTCATTTTCGGCCCCAGCCCGTGCGTCCCCTGCCTCTCCCTCTCATCTCTCGCCCGTTTCTCCCTCCTCCCCCGGCGCTGCCGTCGGCCACCCTCCGGCAACACCGCCCAGTCTAACCTCACCCCCACATGCCGGAGAGTCCAATGGTACCGGTGGTGTCATCTCCGGCCACCCCACCTCCCGCCGGCAAGCTAAAACCCGAAATGGGTTTTGTGGTTTCTCTTGCGTTTTTTGGCCACCTCCGACCACCCATGATGCCGGCGACCTACTAGCAACCTTCCCTCACTACGGCGAGCATAACCCACCATCTAAAGCCACCAAGTTCCGCCATTTCCTCCTCCACCCGAAATGGGTCCTTAAATGAGTCTATCATCGCCGCGCCACCGTCCGACCGCCATGTGTCTCACCTCCGCCACCAAAAGACTCCATTTGCTCAGCTGACCAACCCCTTAGCTTAGCTTCCCCATCCGTGGCCCCACCTTCCCTATACAACCCCAAACCCGAAAATGGGTTTCCACCCATTTTGAGCCCGATACATCACCTTCTGGTAGTTGTACTGCCACACCACCACCTCCATGAGATTTCCAACATTCTAATGAATATTTTCCTAAATTTTGGTGTCAAACCGAACACTCTAGCCTAACGTACAAGTGACCGCTACGAACGCTGCAGATTGGCGTTTGCTCAGAAATCCATGCTTTTACTCGCTGTAAATATTTTCCAAATAAACTTTAAGATTTAAATATATTTTTGGCATCAAAAAATATTGTATTTGGTTATTGTTGGAATTTATTAATTGTTGGCTATTTGGTGCATGGTCGTCTGCATTGTGTATTTACGCGCATATTCATGTGTTGGAAATGGAAACTAGGTTTCATTGTGTTTATGGTTTTCGGGTGCATGTGTAATAGCCCAAATTTTTCTAAGGTAAATTATTTTATAGAAATTATTTTTAGGAGATTTATTTAATGCATTCATTTATTAGGAATTTAGAATGGGAGATTTAGTTGAGGAAATGTGAGATTTTACTTAGTATTGAGAATTATGCACTTTCGGATCAATCTGTCGAGTTTTAGGAAAATAATCATAAGTCAGCCATATGATGTCTAAATGAGGTGATTCCAATTGGTATAGAACCCTAAGAGATAGATCTAAAACTCTTATGTTTGAAGTTTCCTGAGATTCGGAAGGAATCAATAACTTATTTGGGAGTCAAGTGGGCAGCTTTGGAATAGGCTTAACTGGAACCCGAGTTGGGTAATTGAACTAGATTGGGGCATGTAACCAAATAGGCAACTGGTTTTAGGATTCTCTGGGATTAGGACATGTTTAGGGATATTTAGGAATGAATGGAAAGTTGATTTGGAAGTCAATTGAATGATTAGTGTGATGGGAACTCAAGGGAGCCAAAATCTGGTTGATTGGTGACTAATTGGATCAAACTTGGCTCTACCTTAACTAAACCATGAAGTGACCTTCTAGGACTTGTTGAGGGAAGACCTAAGGGAGTTGGGAAGGAACCAAATGGAGGAGAAAACCTGATGATGGGCGTGTGACACAAGGGGAGAGCTGGAGATGAGAGATGCATGCATGGTTAGGTGAAGTGCCACCTCACCTCTTATCCCTTTAGCTTGCTTCTCAGCCATGGATCAAAATGGGCAGCCAAACCACCTCAATTGTGAGCCCTTGGATGACTAACCCAGCTGCAAAGCCTAGGATTTGGGAGGCTTAATCCTCATCATTAGATTTTGCCTAGATGGACACCTCATCACATGCAAATCTGCCAACTAGGGTACCTTGGGTGCAATTCCTTTTCTCTCCCTCATGTTGGTCGACCACCACACTATATATAGGACCTTGAGAGCTTCCTAAGCTCCTTTAGAAGGAGAGAGCACTTGCCTTGTGAAGCCAAACCAGAAATCCCTCCCCAAACCCTCAAAGTGATCACTTGTGAGTGAAGTGAGTGTGTGTGGGAGCAAACTTGGAGAAAGTGGGTTGGATCAATTCCCTAAAGCTTGGAGGAACTTGTAAGTCCATATTCTAGCTTAAATTAAGCATGGAACTGGTTTATTGGCATGATTGAGTTATATTTCCTAGTAGTGAACACATGAGAACATGTTTAAGTGTAAATTGAACACATGAGTAGGATTAATTGTATTTGTCTTGTTTTTATGTTCAATAAAATTGTAGAAACTTAGATTTAGGTTTTTAAGAAGATAAATAGAGTGTATGGAAAAGATTGGTGTGTTTTGAGTGGAAAAACCCCTAGACCCGTAAGTTCGCTCGACCCTCGCTCGACATGTGAGTCGAGCGAAGGCAAAATCTGTACCCTCGCTAGAGTTTCGCTCGACACCCGCTCGAGTGAGTCCCAACCCGAGACTTCGCTCGATGTTCACTCGACACCCGCTCGAGCGAGATACCCTATTTTGCCTAGACTTAGGGTTTCCTTGGAATAGAAGTGGTGTTTCAAATGGGAAGGGTTATGAGTGAGATGACTCATGTGTATAAGGGAAGAAAATAAAGAAAGAAAATAATATATAAAAGATGAGTTAGTCACGTCATGACGGGGACGGCGATACGTAACGCCCGTATGACTGACGTGCCGGCAGGGACGGCGATACGTAACGCCTGTCGAGATTAAGTTAGTCACGTCATGACGGGGACGGCGATACGTAACGCCCGTATGACTGACGTGCCGGCAGGGACGGCGATACGTAACGCCTGTCGTGATATGAAATTGTGATCTCCACGGGGACGGCGAGACGTAACGCCCGCAGTACTATGTGTATATATTTCGTGTCATAACGGGGACGGCGAGACGTAACGCCCGGATGATTGACACCAGACTCATCATAACGGGGACGGCGATACGTAACGCCCGGATGATTGATGAGTGTATGTGATGGGGACGGCGATACGTAACGCCCATCAGTGACATGAAAGAATAAGAAATTTAAAGGGGGAAAATAATGTAATTTAATATAAGACAATGGGTGAGTTGAGAAAAGTGTCAGTTAGACAGTGGCCCTGTGAGAGGTATGTTAGGGTATTTCCCTTGTCAGTTGTGGTAATAACTTAGTGAGTGTTTTCCCTGTGAAGGGTATGTTAGGGTATTTCCCTTGTCAGTTGTGGTAATAACTTAGTGAGTGTTTTCCCTGTGAGGGGTATGTTAGGGTGTTTCCCTTGTCAGTTGTGGTAATAACTGTGTGGGTGTTTTCCCTGTTTCTTTTAAGCTATTTATGTACTTACTGAGATTTCATTCGAAATCTCACTCTTTTGTGGCTCCATATATTTTGTGTATATTATTTCATACAGGTTTCGATGACCAGCAGGGGGACAGCCCCGACGATACAGGAGACTTCGGGGAGTCCTGAGGGACTTTCCGATTACAGTCCCTTTTTGGACATTTCTTTTGTTTCCTTCGGACCTCCTATCAGACCCACCGGAGCTGGGAGTCTTGACGCATCCACTTTCGTTGAGGAGAGGCGACGTACTGGATGCTGCTTAACCTTAGGAGTAGACGGCTCGTTGTCCATGTGTGGAGTTTGTGTGACTCCACAGGGACAACAGCTCCAGCGAGACTTTAGTATCAGCATGGATAGGTTTCGCTATGGGAGGGAATATCCCGAGGTTAAGAGGGAGAAAGAGTGAGGTGAAGGAAAGTTTCTTTTTGGGATGAATGTATTATCTTTTGTTATAGTTGGGTTGTGTATATGTATAAAGTACAATGTTTAAGTTTAATGAATGTTGTATATATAATTTCCGTGTGATCTTTAGAAAGTTTTATATTGAAAAACCTAATCCGCTGCGAATTTAGTAATTTATGCTGTTATCCTTGTTAAGTACGAGGGTGAGTAGCCAAGTGTTGCTCATCCAGACACCTTAATTTACGTTAAATCCCAGACGTAAGTTGGGGGCGTCACACATGTGTATCACAAATCCAAGCCAGGATGGTGCATTATCCCGGTAGAGCTCCTCTGGTCACTCGGGAGCGAAATATACTGAGTGACGTCTCCTGGGTTGTCGCCGGGTGATGACGGGATTGGACGGGATGGTAACACTCTCGTGCCGACTCCATGGCTCCTATGTTGGCGGGGCTAGGGGATGCCTGGTCATGGTACGTGCTAGGCACGGTTAGCTAGGCGTCACCCGCTCTGAAGTCACATGCGTGGTCGTTACCTTCGGTGTGATGATGAAAGCCAGGGTGTGCGGATGGTCCCTAGAGGAGATCATGGTGCATACGGTTAATAAAATGGATGCTTAGGCCATTTTCTAGAAAAGTAGCGAGTTTTATTTATTGGTTTTATGTGGGCCATTTTCTGGGAAAATGGTTGTGGTTTTAATGGATTTATAGACATCATTTTCTAGAAAAATGATGGATGATTTTATTGGAAATTTATTTTGGGCCAAATTAGGATTTTGGCGTATGTGGTTATTTTATTTATTTTGAAGAAGATGATTTTAAGTTTCATGCATACAGTGTCCTATTCATGTGTGAGGTTGTTGTTGTGCATGAATATATTTTATATCTTGTGGTTTGTTTGGGTTATACTTACCTACGATGCCATATTTAGCATCGTAGATTTTGGATGCCGATGTCGAGGAGGCTAAACTTAAGGAGGCGGCTTCGTTGTTAGAACATTTACTTATAATTTGTTATATTGGGAAGTATTTTTCCATTTTTATAAATATGTATTTGTACAATTTGTATTTCGGATGACTGTATTAAATCTCCTGTTGGAGAATTTATGTTAAGCTGGTTTGTAAAATAACTCTAAAAATTCTGGTACTTAGTTATCGACTTAATTTATCCACTACTTTTACTTATGTATGTCACGTGTTCACGTACTTAGCACTTGACGTTGGAGGTGCGTGACTCGTGTTGTCAGCATCCCGATGTCTCGATTCCCGTGTTTATTTTAAGGAAAATTTGGGGGCGTCACAAATAATGTGACTAAAAATCATATAGATCACTAAGAAGATTATCTAAACTTTAATGTTTTGAGTTTTTGTATAATCGCAATAGATCAAGGACTTATTGGGCCAATAAGTGATCAGATCTAAAAAGGGTAGAATTGGAACCCAAATTGGATTATCTCCACCGCCTTAGATAAGAGACAAAATCTAATTGAATTTTTGATGCTTCTGGACATTTAGACAGGTGTAAGGAAGAGGTGAATAAATGGGGTAGATCCCTTAAAAATGTTGAGGACACTTGGAGGGCCAAAGAACCGGAGTTGCATCCCTTGAAGATTACTGATGGTATTATTTTGTTTCCATCTCCATGTGATGGCATCTCTTAAGCCATTGATCAATATAATTTTAGAGGAGGATTAAATTCAACCATGAGATGAGGAATTAGGAACAACTAAGCCTAAATTAGGGGTATGATGATAGCTAAGTAGGAAGGGAACTCAACACACACATGGCAAGGACTCTAGCCGATTTCCTCGAAGCTTTTTCACCCCTAACCCCATACATGTCGCCCAATTCACCTATATATATGTGTAATATGTACCTCAAGCCCCCTTTTAGAAAAACCAGTCCGCCATAGTGAGAAAATATTCAAGAAAACACACAAAAACCTCATTACATCACCTAAGTACCAAAAGAGAGCTAATTCAGGGCATTGTAGAAGAAGTGGTGCAAAACCTATCCTAAGCATCAATTCAAGTTTGGAAAAAATTTATAACTACATATATTAACTCGATCTTGGCATAGAATAAGTAGTTTGATAATTAGATTATGTTTGATATTTACTTGAGCTTAAGTATTGTTTGTGTTAAATTGAAAGCTATTGAATTTTAGAGTGATATTTGTTATGTAAAAATGCTAAGAGAAATTGTAGGATCTTAGAAATATATTTTATGACAATATATTAAGAGGATTATGAGAAAATATGAGGTCTGGATTTGTTAAAAAATGATAAACCAATTCTAGAAAATTTCAGGCTTAATAGGAGTATTATTGGCAGATTCGACATCCTTTAGTAAATCAGACATAACTTGTTAGTTTGATATCAGATTTAAATGATTTAAGAGGCTATGGAAATCTAAGAGATATATATACAACTTTTAGGTTATGAATTTTAAAAGATAAGGATTAAATCAAGGACAAAACTGGGATTGAAGTGGCAGATCTGAGTTTACCATAGTAAGCATTATTCGTTAAGTTTTGACATTACGAATTGATGTGACGTAAATGCATGTATATGTGATGTATTCTAATATGAAATATTCTCATATGTTATAAGGTTTATAAGGATATGAAATATACATGTCATAAGTTTAAGGTTATGTTACATTGCATTTCGTCATATATAAGTATCGTCTTAAGTCATGACAAGCATTAAAAAAATAAGAAAGGATTTATAAGTAAAGATTTATAAGAACAAGAATTTTAAGATAAGAATGAAAAGTCCATACATGAAAAAGGTTTTTCAGTGTAAGTCCACATAAGAGATAAGTCTAAGTCATGCATGAGTCATATGAAGCATGCTATAAATGCACATTCTGGTAGTCTAGCCTGTATATGATTATTTTATTATGTCTGTACTCTTATTAAGTTATGTATGTACTTACTGAGATTTCCCTGGAAATCTCATTCTTGTATGTTTCTTTTTTTTGGAAATTGATTTTGCTACAAGGATGGATAACAGTCATGGGCTAGGTCCTAGTTGCTCGAGAGACCCGGAGAAATCCTGAGGGGTCCTTGGAGTACTCTCTCTCTTTCTGTAAAAGTGTTTGACCAGTTGGTAGTAGTAGGGACCAGCATCGACATGAAAAGGGAAAAAATTGTGATTTTGATAAATTTGTATATTGACTGAGAAAAATAACTGGGTTATGCATGTAAAGAGATGATGTTATTTTAAAAATGAATGATATGAATAATTGTGATTTTTATGCCACTATGTGATCACTAGAAATTAATTTTATTCAGAACTTTTCTGCTGCGATTTGCATTAAATTTCGATAAGTATGAGGGTGAGTAGCCAAGTGTTACTTAACCTGACACTCCGATTTACGTTAAATCCCAGACATAAATTAAGGGCATCACATCACTCAAACAAAACCATTGATCCACAAAACCATTTTATTAACCATATGCACCATGGTCTCCCCTAGGTAACGACCACACATGTGACTTTGGCTACCCGCACCCAGCATCCCCTAACTCCCACCAGCAAAGGAGCCACAGAGTTGGCACGAGAACATTACTATCCTATCTAATCCCGTTGTCGCCAAGTGATTACACCCAAAGAATAACATGGTAATTGTAGTATAACTTTGGGGTGTCGATTCCATAGAAAGACAATTAAAAGAATAGTAAAATAGCAAAAAAACTAAAAAAAAAATATCAAATGATTAATGAGAAAATAAAAATTGATTTTAAATGAAATTAAAATTAAACAAAGTAATTAACGGGAAAAGTAATCAAAGTTGACGAACAGTAAAGTGTCGAAAATCCCTTACACATATCTGGTATTTTGATTATTCTTAATTCATTGATAATTCAATTGAGAATTGAATTCTGTAATTCTCAATCGGAAGATATAAAATTATAAAATAAAAATTAAATCAAATGTAACTTTTTGAAAAAATACTCATCACTTTTAAATTACGCAAATTGATATTAACATGGAGAAAACCAACGACGACAATAAACTTAGGGAGCGATATTGCAGCAGAGAATTAAATCAATATAAATAATCAATGGTTCCAAACACAATCATAGATCTAACCATTCAATAGAAAAAGTATAACTGAATTTATAAATGGAATAAACTTTATGATTGTTTGAAAAAGAACACATCAATAATATATTGAGAATAATTAAACAAAAGAGTCTTAATAAATTAAAATCAAATACATAAATTAAAAATACCATCTAGTGTGCAAGTTCATCCCTGATCCTATATAAGAATTTAGTTACCCATACACATGATGGACAATAAAATTCTCAGAAGGAAAAACACATAGTTGGCCATGAAGAAAAGATCACGTTCCCATCGGTGCGGCTTAAAACGTCCCAGTTCTTTTTTTCTCCAAGTGGCGCTCGTCTATATATATATATATATAAACATATGTGGGCCTCAATTGTATTCCTAATCATAGTTTTAGTTTTCAGCCTGTACTAGCCGTACCGGTCATGTGTACCGGCCTGTATCGGATTTCAAATTTTTTTTTTTTCATTTCTTACTATTTTTTATCCTAATTTAGACTAGATTATTACATATATATTTATATATATAATTTATTCATATATTGACTATTAATTTTAAATATAATTTATATATGTATTTATATATATATATATAATTTTTTTTATGTATAAACTATTCCGAAACGGTACACGAAACGGTATCAGTACTGAAATATTTCGTTCCAGTACCTTGACCGGTACGCCCACTAGTATAGTATTCAAAACATGATTCCTAATTTCCTTGCAATCTTTAGATGCAAGTGGGCCATGGTTAATAATTGAAGAATCGTGTATTATTCCAAGCCTTCATGCGGCTTTGAAGTGGTGGGCCCATGGTGATGAATTGAAGCCTACGTGTTGAGTTGTAAGTCCAAGCCAGATTGCTTTGTATTATGAGGGCCCAATTGAAAGGTGTTATGCATGATCTCTCCAATAGGCCTGCTATGTAAAAGACGTGTTTGAGTTAAATTGCATGGGGCCACTTGCTTATATTTGAATTGCCATGCATGCAGTCGAATGTGTTCACAGTTGAAGAGACGCAGCCCATCAGTCTTTTTCACTCCTTCGTACACCAACAAAGCAATAAATAAAATAAAATAAATAAAAATAAAATAAAATAAAATAAAATGAAGTAAAATAAAATAAAAATAAAAGAAGACAAATAGTGCTTAAAGACATCTCAATGTAAATAGAAATCTAATTCAATAAAATAAATGAAATTCAATTATTTATATTTTCATTATTTGAAATTTAATAAAATTAAGATATTTAAAGTGCACTTTCGCACACTCATCACCCAGCGACAATCTAGGAGACATCACTCAATAATTCCGCTCCCGAGTGACCAGAGGAGCTCCACTGGGATAATGCCCCATCCCGGTTTTGGGTCGTGATACACATGCACCCTAAACCCATTAACACATGAAAATCCAATTTTCAAATCCAACACATGAACATGCGTGCAATTACACAATGCAATATTTACGACAATACACAAAAAGATAACCGACCACCAACTAATCTCAACATCAACCAATCACACAAAGAGTAGTTAATGTAAAAATATATTTAAATCTCAAAAGGTTATTTGGAAAACACTTATAGTGGATTAAAAACTAGGTCATTAAACAAGCACTAATCCATGGTTCTTATAGTGGGTCACTTCGTATGTTGGGCTAGGATATTCATTTTGACACCAAAATCTAGGAGACTACTTATTGGAGGATGGAGAATCTCATGAAGGTGGTGGTGAGGCAGTGCAACCACCAGAAGAGGTGGGAACCCATTTTCGGGTTTATGCTCATACACGGGAGGTGGGGCTATAGATGGGGAAACTGAGCTAGGAGGTGGTCGGCTAAGCAAGGGGGACCCTTTGGTGGTGGAGGTGAGACCCACGATAGCCTGACGGCGGCGCGGAGAAGAGAGACCTGTTTGAAGACCCATTTCGGGTTTGAGGTGAAATGGAAGAAATGAAAGAAATGGAGGGCTGTCAGCGGTAGGTTAGTTGCCGGAGGGTGCTCTGAGGCTACCAGTGAGCTGTCGGTGCCAGGGGCTATTGGCAGTGGCCGAAAAATGCAGGGGAAGTTGTAAAACCCATTTCAGGTTTATGGCCGTTCAGGGGCGGTGGGGTGCCCGAAGATGACACCTCCGGTATCGGTTGACTCGCCGACGTAAGGAGATGTCAGTGGTGGAGGCGGTGAGGGCTAGCGGCTAGCGGTGGCGCTGCTGGGGCTAGAAGCCAAACGGGCTAGCGGGAAGGGTGTGTGTGTCATGTGGGCGACAGGGGGGGAATGCAGGGGGAGGAAATAAAAAGAAAGAAAAAGGAAAGATCAAAAAAGAAAAGAAAAAGAGGAAAAAAAGAAATGAAGTTCGACTAGAAAAAGAGCACAATGAAATAAATAAAAACCAACCGAAAAGGCTACAGTTCAATATTAATAAAATAAAATATTCAAAACCCAACAATCAACTAATTTAAATTAAAGAGCAATTTAAATACAAAACATTAATTAAAATCAAGATAGTACATTATTTAAATTCCACAATTAAAACAAAAACATAAAACAATACAATGAAACACACTTTTAATTTTAAACAATAGAACTATTAGTTATAATACTTTAAAAAATCTTCCAATAAAAATACACATAAATACGGGATATTACAATATATATACAATGTGTAGTAGTTAGTATATAAGACTTGGTGGTTTCATTATATACTACATTGTGTAATTATATAAAAAAATTAATTCATAAAGATGTTATAATTTTATAAAACAAGATAAGGCTTATATATTAATTAAAATATTATTAGGTTTAATATTTTATTTTATCATTTGATATTTTTAATTACTCAATTCATTCAAAAAATATATATATGAGTACAAACAAAATTTGAGTAATAACTAAACTCGACTCAAGTTTGTTAAATAGTAAAAACAAAGATGGATAAATAACTTGATTCGACTCGAAATCGTGTTTCACCAACTCGAACTTGGCTCGCCTCAGCAAGCTCTCAATTTAAGCTCGAGTTATTTGAATCTAGCTCGATTCAATAACCTAAAAGCTCGACTTGACTTGACTTGGATAGATTACAGCCCTACCCATATAATACAACCTACTATTATCATTATTATATAGGGTATCACAATTTACTCTCTTAAATTATCGATGTCCTTGTCGTGCTAGTCCGTCATCGGTGGTATGGTTCAAATTTCACATTTTTAATTAAAAACTTATCTTTGATATTATTTATAATGTTCCAATAGAAGACTCAAAGCACATGGTTTATATTCTAAAAGAATTAATCAATGATATAATTTGATCCTCATTGAAATATTATAAATTAAGTGGGATCTCATACATTCCGTATCCTTATCGGCCTTATCATATGTTGTAACACCCGGTTCCAGCGCCACATTTCTTTATAAAATGTTTTCTTTAATTAATTTTGTTTTAAGTAAAAGACCCATTTCCGATATTCAAAAAATTGTTTTTAAAAATTGACTATGGTGCAAAATTGATGTTTTAGTAAATTGATGTTCACGGCCACAACCTCATTTGTTCGCTACTTTCACGTGTATGCAAGCTCATTTTTTTTTCCATTAGAGTTTCTCAACTGCGGCTATATCTATCACTATTTTAATCAAATAACCATATATCTTTTAACTAAAATTTTCTCCCCATTTAAATATATCTTCCCCATGACTTTTGCAGTTCACCATTTTAGATCTCGCAAAATCTTGCTCACAAAACTTTGAATACTCACGTCTCGCACCATTCACGTCTTTGCACCTTTCACGTCTCCGTATGTTTAGGGCTTCGCATTCCTTTTTGGTTACTCTCCGTGCCACTTTATACGTCACTTACCTTTCTTATATCTCTAGGGTTAATATCCTTATATACAGACTTAATCTCTCCTTCACAAGCCGCCCAGCCCTTCAAATATCTCGACACATTGCCGGAAACCACACAGGAAAATCTCACCGCGAACCACCATGACATGCCCTCAACACCCCTGTTTTTGCAACTTAAAACCAGAGTAAGCCTTGCTCATGTTTCCCCACCGTAGGTCTCCCTTTAGGTGTTGCACCCATATGCCGCTTCCATGAACCACCAGCGTACTCAAGCCCCACCGTGTACCTTGCTGTCTCCTAGCAGAAATTGCACCGAAACCATAGCCCTGTTTTTATGTATCAAAGTAGAGCAATATCCGAGAGGTCCAACACTCAACTGAAACCACTCAACCGTGAGCCACTTAGCCGGAAACTGCTCGAGAGGTCACAGAAAATGCCGGAAGTTCCAACCAGGCCACCATATTTTCACCCCATGGTAAGCCCAACCATGCACTCACATTGGAATCACTGAGGAATTACATGTCTCCTCCACGGAAGAACCCTTGGCCCACGCTCCACCACAACACCACCGAGAACCAAAATCATGCCCCTGTTTTACTCATTGAAAACAGAGCAACAAAACCTCCCCCTCACGTCTCAGTTCAGTCTCGTGACGCATTGGTGAAGCTAACGACGTCGCTCTCCACCTCGTCTCTTCTTCCACTTAAACCGCCGCTTGTGCCACCTCTCTCGGTTACTCCTTGTCAACCTGTTTTTCATGCTCTCTCCCACCCTCGAAACTGCACTGTCTGCTACAGAGGAGGCCGCTGTGATTGTTGCCAGCCCAGTCGCTTGCTCTGTCACATGTACCCCACTCTCCCTCGCCACCTTGACGCCGCTTCATAACTGCTCTTACGGTGAGCCCCCATCGCACAAACCCATTTTGGTTCTGCTTTTAACGTAAAACTCTTGCATGCCTTTTAACCTATAATAATAATAAATAAATAAATAAATAATGTCCTTAACATTTTTATTGTATTTTAATCTATTGCAGCTACCATATTTTTTTTTAAACTTCTGAATTTATAATTTTTTTTAATAGGCTGATTTCGTATGAGTTTATTTAAACTTCTTCTTGATTTGGAATGCTCAGTGTTAAATGAGATTCTTATAAGAGTAAGTTATGTTTCGAGGTGAATTTAAATGATTTCATTTCTTTTTCTCAATAAAATTATGTTATTAAGTTTTATATTTTTCAGTTAAGCCTCAATAGTGAATGTGTTAGAATTTAATTTTTTTAGTCAGAAACTAAGTGGATATTGAGGAATTTGGAAAGTGATATATATATTATTTTTGAGATTGAGAATGGTAGGTTTTGAGGAATTAAAATAGGATATTTTAGCATCCTAAGCTTAAGTATCGACATACTTACTCAATTGAAAATTTACGGAGTTACATGACTATTTTATAGGTGATGATTCATAATTGTTCAGCGTAGTTTGAAGAAATTCTAAAAGTTAAGAAGTCTAAGTAAGCGGGGTTCCTATGCTTGCATTTGTACTAAATGTAGACTGAGGTTGACTTTCTGAAAATTTATGCATGTTTCGTTATTAAATGAGACTTGAGAAAAACCAACCTCAGTCATTTCTTTGCATTACTCATAAAACTTATATGAAAGAAAGAAAAATGTTTCTATCATGCATTGTGTAGACATGAGCTTAAATTTTGTCATGTGTTTCTGAAATACGAAAAAGAGCGATATTGTTTTATCTGAAAATTTTACATTGACTTTAGGAAGAAGCCCTGACTCTGTTTTATTTATGTAAGATTGATTCTAAAAATATTTTTGAACTGTGCTATTTTGATTGACTCTGAAAACCTTTGGCATGGTATACTGGTTTATATCTCACTCTGTCTCTGCTCTGCTCTGTCTCTACTTGTTTGGGTTGGTACCAACTTCTCTGTCTCTGAGTGCACCCATTTTGGAATCAAAGTGGTTTTTGTGGACTTTCCTGTGTGCACACTCGGGGCTTCGAAAATGATTAAGGGAAAGTTTCACCTCTGTCTCTGCCTGGTTTGGCCACCGGGATTAGCACAACCCTACCACGGGGGTTAAACATGGTCTCTGCTCTGTAAGATACTGTGTTTGGATATGACGATGATGCTCAGTTTTATTATGCCAAAATATTTTGTGTTTTATATGATTTAAAAATGATCGCTCTGTTACATTTGAAAATATATTTTATTCTGCATATTAACTCCGAGAATTATTTCTGTCTTGCATACAATATTTTGTAAATGCTCATGTTTGCACTCTGGTATATGTCCTTCGCTTACTGAGTTGTGGTTAAACTCACTTCTTATCTCTGAATATTTTTCAGATGAGTTTGGATATTTCAGCCAATGATTGGATTACAAAGTATTGGGTGAAATGACTCAAGAATGGTTGATCAAGTATAAAGAATTTATATGAATATCGATAAGGTTTAGTAAGAAAATATTATTGTAGTCTAGTGACTTAATATTTCTGGAATTGGTGATATTGAGGAAAGTGATTTTCAAACCAAGTTTTATATGATATTTGAAAATTTGGAGTCTATAATTATAGTGTTAAATGTGAGTATATGTGATAGGTAGTAACTCTCGAACCTCTCCGAGACCGGGGCGTTACATATGTGATATAACGATTATCCACAAAATATAAAGATAAAAATGGAAAGAAAAGAAAAAGTAAAGAGTGTAGTACTTCTTGCTTCATTTGATTTACATCATGTTATGTGGATATATATATATATATATATATATATTCACTGGTCCTCCCATACATATACCAAATATATAAGCTACTTTCTAATGGAGAATGTTATAAATGTAAAAAACTCAAAAGATATGTGAACCCGAGAAACTGCCAATAGCTAGATTATAGTCTCATAAATAAACAAGTTCCCAAACCAAATGGAGAGAGAGAGATTCTGATTGTTCTAGTATATAAGATGATGAAGGGGCTGTTTATTGTTACATCATTAGTGTAAAGCCCACAGCCCACAGCCCGCAGCCCGCAGCCCAGCCCAGCCCATCTCTCGGAACGACGCCGTATCACTCCCAGGTAAGTGATTCTGCCCTTCTCCTTTCTTCTCCTTTCTTCTTCTTTCTTTCTTTTCCTTTCTTTCCTTCGGCACCCGATAGCTCCAAGCCCCTGTTTTCACTCGGTTTCCTTCCGATTTTCACTCAACCGTTTGCCACGTCCAGCGGTTGCATCAAATGGAGTTCCCTCCTCTCGCGGTCGGTTCACTTCACCGGTCTCTCTCTCTCTCTCTCTTTCTCTCTCCCTCTCTCTACGGGAATACCCCTGTTTTCTTTGGGTTTCTCTGCCGCCGATCTCCCCTGTTGCGGCCACCCACTCATCTCCTCGGTAAGTTGATCTAAACCTCTCAATTTTTCTGAAATTTCATCTAGATTAAAGGGTTCGGTTTGGGTTTTTTTAGCCACCGTTAATCTACTGTTTTTCGTGGTTGGCAGCCGAACATTTGGGGAAGCAAGAATTCATCTTTTAAGCTTCGGTTTCTTGTGGATTGTTCTTCATTTTTAGGTAAGGTTCAAGACTCTTTGGATAGATTTCTGTTAAGGGAATTACCTAGCGTAAATTGTGGATGTACCGAACCAAAAATTTTTACATAAGGAAATCTGAGGGATGTAAATTTTTGTGATACTTTGGTTGTTGTTTTCCTTGTATCACTCCAATTATTGATTGAGAATGTTTTAAGTTAATACATGCTAGTTGGGGTTGATGATTTATGGCTGGTTTTGGTTGGGAAATTCTGGATCCTTGTGGCTGTTGTTTGGCTGGTTGGTTTTAATCCTTGTGGCTGTTGTTTGGCTGGTTGGTTTAATTGAGTAAAATGTTGTTTGGCTGGTTGGTTTAATTGAGTAAAATGTTGTTTGGCTGGTTAGTATTAATCGAGTAAAATGTTGTTTGGCTGGCTAGACCGATTGGTGGTGTTGAGGTCAATTATCTTGTTGCTAAATGATTTTTTTGGGTGACTGCCTCGTTGGGTTGTAAGCTGGAAATTTAGGAATATATGTTCATGTGAGCGTGGGATAACAACCCGGATTGTTGGGGCTGGTCAGCACGTTATGGGTGTCGTTTGATTTGATATTTGTAGCAAATTGTAACGCCTTAAGCTAGTGTAGTTTGAAGAAAGGAGTGTTGCAAAATTTTTCAGATTTGGAACTTTAGATTACCATTTTTATACTTATAGATTGGGTTTGCTGGCCGTTAATGTTGAGTTCTTTTTTTAATAGGCGACGAGAATCTTAGAGATCGGATTCCAAATTTTGATAATTCGCTACAGGAGTCAGGTAAGCGGGGCTCCTATCCTAGATTTACATAAAAAGAAAATTTGTTTGAGGTTGGTTTTTATAAAATGTGCATGTTCTGTTTTTGAAGAAAAATGTGAAAAACAACCTCAGTATACGTTTTGTGCATTCGCCCATGAAAATTTATATGATAGAGAAATTTCTCTTTTGACATGAAATGTGTAGACATGAGCAATATTTGACATATTTCTGAACTATGCATAAGAGCGAACATTAATTTTGATGCTATCTTGTGCATATAAAATAATATGTTTTGTTGTGTTTTTGGCTTGTATGGAAATGGATAAGAAAGTGAAAAACAAGGGGTTTAATATGATATGTTTACGGAAAAACCTTTGGCATACTTATCTGTTTGTCTTTAATTCTGAATATGTTTCGGACATGATTATATGGATTCACGTGATATGGTTGGTACCTCCATGATACAATATGATAGGAGTGCAATCACTTTGGAAACAAAGTGATCCTTTTTATGTGTTACTTTCCTATGTGCACACTCGGGGCTCCGAGAACGAATGAGGGAAAGTCTCACAATATGATACTGTCTGGTTTGGCCACCGGGGATAGCACAACCCTACCACGGGGGTTAAACATGGTATATGTTTGGAAATGGATGAGATGTTACAGTTATTTTTGCCAAAGTGTTTTGAGTATAAAAAAAAAAAAGTTAGTTTTGGTGTATACTTTATGAAAAATAAAGGTTCGCTCAGCTTTTGGATGGTTCATAAGTTTTGGAATTGTTTACTTTGAATAAAAGTTTTTCCGTTACATGCTTAAGGATTTTATTTAAAAATGCTCATGATTTACATACTAGTATAGATGTTTTGCTTACTGAGTTGTGGATGAACTCACCCCTTATCTATATACATTTCAGATGAAGTGGAGGTCTCGCCTGAGGACCAAGGTTAATATATTGGGACCAGGATAGGCGGTCATATTTGGGGTTGAAGTGAAGACAATATTTATTATTTTGTTGTTGCGTTATTTAGCATGTTTAGATTAAAGTGTTAGTAGGATTTTTGATGGGAAGTTTGTGGACCCTATGTGATGACATTATTTTATTTAATGTATGAACTTATGGATATTCAGGATTTAATTGTTCTTATGATTTGGAGTTAGAAGAATTATTTGTGGATTTGATCAGATATATTTTTAGATAAAATTTGTAGATGAAAACAGGTCCAAGTCAAACAGGCTGATATTCAGGACCCCCTTACGTGTACGGGGTGTCACAATTAGCCTCCTTACATTGTCTAGGACATAAAAAGCAGGACTTCAATTACCTTTATAATTATAAGAGGACTTATAAGCACTGATAACATAACAGGACAGCTTAAGCCTTCACTGCACGGGCAGTAGGGTTATATATATAGTTGCGTTTATTGGCGTAGTCAACAAGGAGTTTCAACTCCGTTGCGAGATCGATAGATCCATTATCATCTTGGTCTGCATGACGAAACCCTTGCTCAGATCTAAACCAAGGGCAACATGCTCCGAGATCTTTGAAGGCTAACTCCAGCTCCGACCACGATAGTTTGCCATCTCCGTCGGTATCGTGGGCCTTGAAAATACTTGTTAACCGCGCTTCAGTGCAGGGAACTTCACCCTTAACTACGCCAAATAGCAAATTAGACGGATTTAATCTAACCATTTTGTTGGCAAACAAGTAGAAAACTTGAGGATCAGTTGCTCTATGATAGATTTAAAACGTAACTTTGGTGCTATATATAGACTTTTATCTACAGCCACTCCTTGGTGATGAGTTTTATAATTCCGAATGCATGAAGATTCTGTACTGAAATAAGATTTGTGAGAATATATATAATATACAAATTATTGGGTCTGGTGGGAATTTTAATATTCCTTTCTTCCAAAGAATTTTTGGTCAGGTTGGAATTCTTTTTGTTGGATTCGAATTCCAGTCTTTAGAACTTTATTATTACAAATGGATCCAAATCTGGTAAGCAATTATATTTTTCTTCTTATCCGATCTGGGCCTCCGATATTGGGACACAACTGCAGAATTGCCCGATTTATCTTTGTTGGTATTATCTATAATCTACGTACAATGGATAAATATCTCCTAGAATATTTAGCAGTTTGAAGTATATATTATATAATATCTTGCACTTAATTAAGAGAGAAAATGAAACCATTTCGGGAATTTGATCGTATAGACTTGCAGGTTTATCAATTTCATCTCTTATATATCAGATCCATGAAAAGCAACTGTACTCGGATGGATTTTATTTTGGGAATTTAGCTGTATCTATTAATTGGGTAAGGTAATAAATGCTACGTTATATATAAGTGATTCGAGAGCGATAATTAGTTGGTTAAACCTGAATTTGGTTTGATTTGTTTAATAAATCAGTTGTTCGTAAATATATATTATGATAGATTATTTTTTATTTTATTTTTATAAGAAATAGGACCTTTCATTAATAAAAGAAGATTATTGACATTTATCAAGCCATAAAGCTTGAGAAAGAAAGTCTGGAATAGAGCCTTTATCACATAACGATATTTTTTACATTTCTAACATTTCTAGCTAATTTATGATCGATTATTAAATGATATAATTTGTATAAAACTTGAATAATTGACTTGTATAAGCTCATATAAATTCAAATAACTTTATTTTTATTTCCCATGGTATTAATATCTCCACATATCTATGTTTATTATTCTTAATCCTAAAGATATGCACGTTACTTGAACAATCATTATAATAAATATAACAGCTGATATATCTATCTATAAAGATATTTCTTAAAGATATAAGCAAAAAGTTGGAATATTTAAATAAAGTTATAATATAAAAAGCTATAATATAAAATATAATAATCTATTTTATCAAATAAAGCTACCACTACAAGATTTTTGGCTTTTTTCCACAGAGGTATTTGGTGCCAAATACTATGTGTTATGTTGCAAAATTTTTTTTTCCACCAATTTGAGTGGTGAGATGTTGGTGGCATATACTTCATGAACAAAACTTTTATGTGGCAAGTTTGTTTTTTGGTGGAAAATACTAGTCTTTTGCCACCACTTCAAGTGGTGACAATAACCTGCAAACTCGTGGAAAATGGGTTATTCAGCAATTCCACTATCGTAATTTATATACCATTATCTATGAATGTAATTGATCGGTAAAGATTTATTTCCACAAAATTGGTCATGGCAACTTTTGTGGCATATGTTTTGTACCCACAAATTATATGGTGGGTAAAGGTTTGTAGGCATGATTTATAATCGTGAAAATTATGCATCACATGTGTACTTTTTCTGAGAATATATTTATTTCCACCAAAGGAATTTGCCCAAAATATATTTTAATGACCAGGTACTTGGTAAAAAACTTATTTTTCCCACCAATTTAAGTTGTGATAATAAGATAACATATTCAAATAAGAGGATTATATGCCACCATTACAAGTTGTGACAAGAATTAAATTCCCTGGTGGCAAATTACCAAAATTCAAGAATAGCTTAAATTGTCTTTTGGTGAGAAAACTTTGTTTTCCACACATGTATAGAACTATTAGTTGATCTTTCTCGTGGAAAAACCTTGCATTTGTCCAAACTTAAATGGGACAATTTAGTCAAGCATATCTCCTAAAATATAACTACTGTTTTATCTGGCTAATAATATTCAATATGTGCAGATTAATAAGCATGCGACCAATGAATAAATTTCTGGAATCTGCTGGCATACATGATAATTCATATTTCCACAAATTTGTCTACATTTTCTGTGAAACCAAGTTAACTACCCTGCTGTTTACATATATGTTTGAAAATGATAAGTTAACCAATGGAACTTTAGGACCATTTTTACCAGCTGGCACTCTCACAGCAATCTTAATAGATTCAGCCAAGGAATTTGTACAGAAAATGGACTACCAAAAAATTTTTCTCTAGACTTTGTACTGCCAACAAATTCAGCACAGGAAATGGATTGCAGCAAATTCAGCCCAGGAAATGGATTGCAGCAAATTCAGCCCAGGAATTATCCCTTTGTACAGCTGCGTCAACTTGAGTTATTTGATCCTTCATTTTTCTCTAGACTGACTGCCAGGAAGAAAAATGGGAATTGTTCCACTTGATCTCATTGGTTGTTACCTGAAATTTAGCAAATGGGATATTTGTCAACCTGTCAATTTATTTAGGATGAATATATACTATTTTATGGGCTGGGGTGCTTCTAATCTAAAGGGTGTAACACACTCATATATTTGTTTAATGTACCCTTGTCATATATAGCTTATACAAATATTAGCAAATGCCACATAAAAAAATATAAAACAAAATGAATGCATGATTTTAAAATATCTTTGGCCTGATAGCTAAGAATGGATGAACTTAGTGAGACAATGGATGCAGGCCTACATTTACAATCCATTAATTTTCTGCCATGCAAGCACCACCTTGCATATTATAAGACTAGAGTTGCTATACTCTTATAATGCATTATTAGGTTCAACATCGCATAGCCCTAGGTAAAAACAAATAGAAGCCCAACTCTAGTCTATACACCATATGAACTCATTTGAATGTACACTTATCATATTAATTTTACCCAATACTTGTCTTTTTTCCTTAATTCTACCCAACCTGATAACAAGCTTTATTTTTACCTTGAACTAATGTTTAGTAGCATTTTTTCCACATTTTTATTACCCATATCTTCTTTGTACCAGGTTAAATAATGCTATAAAATTATATCATGCAATGTAGAAATTAGTCTAAGATTTGATATGCCCAAAACCCATCTGAGTTTAAGCACATGTTTCAACCATACCCCACCCATGGCTTCTCAATTTAAGTTTTGGTTCAGGTTTTCCAGATGAAAACCTGAACTTGAGTAGGTCTTCAATATTTTTCAAATAAATACTTAACTTTTAAATGCATATTTCCTCTAACAGACATAACCCGTAAAGTTTAGCATACACTCCAATAACATATCTATATTCTAAGCTTTTCTACTCATTTATTGACGCCTTAATCAGTACAGAGTTTAGTAAAGTACAGACGTTATGAGTTATGTTCAGTATTTGTCAGCAATCATCACTGAACCAAGCTGTAAGTGCTTCATTAATTTTGCCAATGGAGAAAAATTGGTGGTAATGAACTTGAACAAGACAAAGACTAGTAGGTTGCTAATGCAGTGGTTCCTAAAAGAAATTGATATGCACTAAATGTAAATATATTCCCACAAACAATGGCCTTATATTCTACATTGCATGAGGAACTGGCCAGCCAACTTCTTGGAATACATTTACATATGTCCAAATTTATGATTGACTCTGGAAAAATTAGTGGTTTGACTTCATGGATCATCTTCTTATTTTTTGCCCACAAGCCAAACTGTTGAGCAAATTAATTGGTTTATAACCATCTGAATATGCTACTAGGTGAGGGTGTGTCAATTTATCACAGATCTAAGCAAAGGTAATACATAATTTGAAATAGAGTGAGTTTAAAGAGTAGACCCTACTACTGTCCATGCTAATCCAGTCAGCCAACATTGGATTTATGTGATCTGGGCCCCATTCTCATCTCCACAAGCATTTGTTCTCTGATTTCCAAGATCCCTGACTTCCCTATGATCTTGTGGCAACCTCAACCAGTAAATTCAGAACTACATTACATGCTACCAGATCAGTTATAAATCATCTCCAATGTGCAAATGAGAAAGTAGCATGCATTACACCATTAAAAAGATATTTAAGAACTTACCCCATTATGTTGACATCAACTGGTCACCAAATTTGTCTACACATCAGTCACAAAATAATAGGAACACAATGCCCCTATGGAGACCAAAACAGAGCGCCAACAAGCTAACCCTTTACTTCAACTAGACTTCTTACATGCACCCTGCTGTTTTGTTCATATATCCCCACACTAGTTTAACTAACAGCTACCAAAATGGGTAGACTTGGCTCACATCACTGCAGAACAAAGGATTGTTGCATATCCAAAAAACAATCCACCAAAAAACCCTTCAAAATGATTCCACAAAAAACAACTTAGAAGCGAAATGCCTAAGCATCTCGCTGAGTCTCTGTCTGAGACTCACTAACTCCTCCTAAATCAAATTGACTCCTAGAAGTTACTCTCTCTTGAATGGAAAAACCCTTGTTCAGCATTTCAATATCGAGCATCATTTGGTCTACCTTGCTCTTGTAAATCTCCACCTCACTCTTGTTTCTCTGATTCTCCTCCGATAGACGTGTAAAATCTTTGTTCTTCCTCATTGAAAGAGATGGTTCTGGAATGACCATGTGTCCCATTCCTATTGTGTAACCAGATCTGAAACCCAATACTTCCTTAAAGGCATCATTAGCCACTTGATCCATATCCTCTTCTGTCTCCCTTTCTGCTATCCGCTCCAGCATAAGATTCTGAAATATTTAAAAAATATAAGGTTAATGAAATGCTTACTGAAGTTAGAATTAAAAGTGGCAGTCTATAATGTAGCATGGATTGAATTAAACTCAAACTTACATAATTGTGTTCAGTAGTGGCATTAATGAATTTGCCCTTCTTGGTTGACCAGTGAGTTTGTTTATATAAAGCCACCATATTTGTTGTTGTCTCTCGCTGCAAAACAGAAGTAGCAATGAGTTGAAATATTGTAACCAGTTTATACTTACATTATACCTTTTACAGTCACATACCCTCTCTGTCAATATTCGTATAAAGGTTTTACGCCCACCAGTGTGCTTGACCTTCAATTTTTGCCTATTCATACTATTCCTTCTAGACTTCTCCTGCAATATTTGCAAAGCAAGACATCAAATCCTTTTTACAGATTTTAATGATATGAGCTTAAGAGGTTAGCAAAACAATAAATAAAGAAATAAGGTATTAGTAGTTTCTATTTTAGGGACATGAGGCTACAAAAAGAAGAATGACTTAACACCAAGAACTAGTGAGTAGACTTATTTAATTTGTATGAACTGCCATACCTTGAATGACTGGCTTGCCCACCTTTCACATAAGAACTGCCATACAGGTTTCTCTACCATTGATGTCCCGCCATGCAAGGCCTCTTCATGCGATCCATATTTCCGGTAGACTTTGTGAAGAGCATAGTGGTATGCATTATACTTGTCAGCCAAATGTGTTAAAACCATCTCATGATGGTTTTCTCTCGTCCAATCCAAAACAAAGTCTGTCTGCAACCACCAAGAACAAATATAGACACACAAGGGTGCATCCTCGTTTACATGTGTAAATTTTCACAAATGACTAAGCAACACAATCGACAATTACAAAAAAATTTCTTGTAAGCAACCATTAGGATAATTCATACCTTCACACGGTCAACAAGCTCTTGCTTTTCTTCTTCAGGTACTTGACTCCAAGAAGCATGCCTCATGTCGGCATATACTTTAATTATGTGAGTCAATCGACCAGTGAATATGGATGCATTCTCACATGAGGGCCCCCGATGTGAGTCTTGTATCACTAAAGGTATCTTTCCCATCTTCCTAAGGCGTTCAAAGAGCGTGCCCTTAGCTGGCCCTCGACCGCATTTTTTAACAGGTGGATCTGCATTAAACACATCAATATCAGTTAGCCCGTATCACAACTATGCATTCCATAAGTCCACCAATGTATCAAACAAGAAACTAGTATATGCACGACCGCAACATCAATCTATTGCATACCATGGCTAGTGTTCCCCACCCCAACATTTGTGACACCCATGGTTGTTTGTGCAGCCATAGCTCCTACATCTTGAGTTTCCTCATTTGGATTTGGCTTGTCCCGCAAAATGCTTCTCGGAGGCAACACTTCTTCTTCTGTTGAGTCCCTAAAAGTAGGTCTACCACAATGGACTCGACCCCTCCGAAACTTCCTGGTTTTCATTGGTGGCATATTTTCTGGAATTCAAAGCGACTGCCATTAGCATGTAACAAACATATACATTTAAACTCAGAGATGGCATACAAAATGTAACATATAAAGCTTTAATGGTGCTGATCTTCCAACCTCTAGCCTGGAAATGTTTGTGGCATGACTAGTATTGAAATTAAAATGAGTTTGATTGGATATAAGACACATATTGTACCCAAAGATTGAAATAAGAGACATTTTTTAGACTCACACCTTAAAGTTTACAAAAGCTGTGAGAATAAACATTTGGGATATCCATTGGTAATGAATAGCAGTGGCACACTGCTGCGCTAAATTAACAGCTTTGGTAATTTCTCAAACATAAATTCTGAAGCTGAATTAATGCATCATCAATTGCAAAATTGCTATTTTAATATCAACAAACACATGTAACATCTAGATAAAAATAATAAACTCAGCTGTCAATTGATGGGACCTAATTTTAATTGTATCTTCTCTGTCTTTCCCTGTTTTTTATGTTTAGTTTCTGGGTGAACAATGGACATAAAAAGTTGTATGGTATCATTTAAGGTTAGTCAGGTTATTTAAAAAATGAATCAGTAGACAGCCTTGGGAGAACTGAAATTTTGGCCACTAGTTCTATACTTGCTAGAATGTTTATTTAGCAACGACCTCTAATTAAGAGTAATAAAATAAATAAATAAATAATCAAATTAACGACCCTAATTGATGAGCATAAACTCTTGGACTCTTGGTAATTTCATGGCTAGCAGAACCAATACAATGGTGCCATGTAAAACTACCTTAACAACCATGGTTATGCACCAAAATGGGAAGAAGTAATAACTAGCTTGAAGATGATGCAGGAAAACTAAAATATACTTTCATATATATATATATATATATATATACACAATCACTTTATGGATATATTTAGTTGTCACAACTAAGGCTAATACATTGTTCAACAAACACAATAATTCTAAGATCCCTCCAAATATATGTGAACTCTAGAAAAATGGTAGTGAAGTACACGAATCCACAGGATAATTAGCCTTAGTTGGAAGCTGACTATTCAGCTTACATGCAAGGCCTTACTGTACTTAGCACAAAACAAGTGAAACATAAATGAAACCAGCTTGAACTTTTAACATTATCCTAGATACTTTAACCTTCTGCTATAAATACAAGCAACTTAGGACATCATCATCAACCTCACTCCATATCAAATATTTCAAATAAAAAATATATGTATCTTGGCAACCAGCTTTAGAACGATGGACAGAGTGAGAGTGAGAGAGATGGGTATAGAGAGAGAGAGAGAGAGAGACATCACAATGAGAGAAAGTTAAAAAAACTATGGACCAAAGTGTGTGTGCAGTTTACTTGTGCATGCAGACAGTACTTTACTTGAAGATTAAGTGGATGAAAAGAAAATGGAAGCAGTAGGGAGGCTTGACCAAACCTGATGCAAGAGAACTAAGAAGTTTACTGACCTCGTTGGAGAAAGGTGAGGAGCTGAAGCCCTTGAAATGCCCTGTTGTAAGCTTACTTGTGCTGTGACTAAAGCAAATATGATTTTCAGTAGCTTAAGACTTTTAAGGGTCCCCTGGTTTCGTGCAATGTGAGTTAAAATCCCATAATCCTCTGGTCAGTGCCACCTGTCAAATGCTAGGCTTGTCCAGCATTTGATGAAATGTTTCTCCCTCCAAATGTAAAATTTTATTTCCCGCCCAAGATTATGTGTATACCGCCCCCTTAATTTGTGTTTAAAATAAAAGAAAAATCTACTTTATTTTTATATATAACGAATTATGTGGTTAGAAAATATCATTATTTGTGAAATGTTATCCTCAACCTCATTACAATGCAATTTTCAGGCCCAGGTTACAACTACAAATTGCTTTCTTTTTGTCATCCACAGTCCTAAATAATGTTACTTTTTTTTGTCAGAAGTTATGAGAATACCAGCCATCCAGAAATTTTAATTTGCATGACAGCCAACACTGGTGGTCCTTTCATTTTTTATTTCTATTTTTTTGTTGTATGCCACCATTTCACCATCTACTTGCTAGCACCTACAATTTGAAATCCATTGTTTTTTAACATGCATATATTAATGTTTGGTGCTTTTCAAGTTGTTAATTATAATGCTACTTATTAAACTGCCACAATCATTTGGTCTACATATTCAGTCCCTCTGTCTGCCTGGCTGCTTATATTTGTGCCATTGCTGTGTTAATATTAATTTGCATTAATATTAGTGATTGAGAATGACCCATTATTATTGCCATAACTGAATTGTTAGCATCCATGTGGACAACACTCCAGCCGAGGGGGAATCAACCTCACAGCACTTTGTCTCCTAAGGGATGCAAAATATCTGCAAAAGCATTTCACCCTTATCAACACAATTTAACAAACCCACAATACAATACACAAGTTACCAATACAGTAAAAAAAACTGTACAAAATAAGTCATCAAGTCCACTTTTACACACATATGGTCCACCAAAATGCACAAATGAAGATGTCCACCTCTGCCTAGTTAGTATTCCATATACCTTAAGTGTTCTTCATAGAAATTATCATTGCATTTTGAGTGCAATGATATTTTCTCATTCCAAGCCCAGGAAATCTATAAGCATGCAATTTTAGTGCTAATGGAATTACTAACTTAGGAGATACAAATAATAATTTTTTATAGCATATGTACCATTGAATCAAAAATAAATTCAACTGCCATACCAACCATTCTAGACATTCATGCAACAGTGACTATAATGTCACTTATTGACCCAATTATAACAGGAACTACAATGGTTAAACTAGCCAAATAGGTTAGGGTGTTACCATCATTACAGCCCAAATCATTAACCCATACGCAGGTAAGTGCAAACCACCAATCACCCTTGGATATATGTTAAACTTTGTAAGAGGCATACCATAAAATGGGAACAAACTACCATACTGAAATAGCCACTAAAATGAAATATTAATCACGACTTGTGTAAAACTACAGCACAATTAAAGAAATGTGAATTATTGGAATGCTAGGTAATGGATGATATGTAATACAGTTCACTACTTGTAATTCTTGCATTGGAGAATGGTATAGACCGATAAGCAAATTTGGAAATAAGTAAGTGCCAAACAAAAATATAGTATTAGGTCCCAACTAAAGCAGTTAATGATATATATAAAGGCAACTCCGATAAATAGACAAAATAAAATAGTGTTGCAGCTTGAAATTGACAAACATCGTTTAACGTACAAATACAATTTTGAATATTTATAAATCATCATCAGCCTCATCAGTCAGCTGAATATCATCATCACTACCAGACTTATCGTCAGCATTAACATCCTCCATCCCCACGGCATCGTCGAGCTCTTCATCATCAATGAAGACATCATCCTCAATTGCTTGTATTGGGGCTGGGTTCAATATGACTGCTGGATCAACCAACAAATCCTCTTCATCAGCTCGATTCAATGGTTCTGGCATGCCTGACACACTCTCGAGAATGAAGGGATAGTTGTCAGTGTTATTCATCCCATCATCTTCTCCGCTATCCCCAGATGTTTCATCGTCGACTATCCCATCCTCAATAGAAGTTACGGCAGGAGTGTTGTAAACATTCCTGCTTGTGACTTTTTGGACGACTTGCCAACTTCCGCCCAATATTGGATCATCGAGATAGAAGACTTGACTTGCTTGGGAGGCAAGAACAAAAGGTTCATCTTTATACCATTGTCGAGCAGTATTCACTATCGTCAAGTTGCCTCTAGAACGTATCCCCCTTCTCGGGTCACCCATGTCAAACCAAGCGCATTGAAAGAGATATACCTTACGCCAACCCATGTAGCGTAACTCTATAATATCATGCAATACCCCATAGAAGTCTACATGAGATCCCTGATGGTCGCCATGGACCACGACCCCGCTGTTTTGAGTTCGTCGATGCCTTTCATGATCTTTCGTATGAAATCGAACTCCATTCACGATGCAACCGGAATAAGTTACGACCCACGGATCTGGACCACATGCTAAGGCATATATCTCATCATTTACAGCAGTAGGAGTAACTGCACGCAACTCTCGAATCTACCTTGCAGAAACAAATAAAAGGAATTTGTTATTCATGCCAAATGACTAATGGGTAGTTATATGTATAGATAACTTAGTATCTTACACGTGATCTGAACCAAGTTGGGAATTGACCTTGGTGCCTGTGGTCAATGTTGCAAGGGTCCTCTTCTTGAATCTTGTGGTAGTGCTCCCTGTCAATATATGTGAACAAATAACATGACCGAGGGGAACTTATAACATTATATGACAAATAGCTTGTATTGTATGATTCATTGATGATGCACGTACTCAATATACTGCTCAACTTTCGGGCAATTATTAAGTATGTACCATCGTGCGTTGACGAAGAGTGTGTCTTGTAATTTGTGGGAACTTGCAGTTCCCAACGGTCTTAGCTTTTGTGAGAAAACAGATAAACTTTCCTCATTTCCCGGATCAGTTGTTGCAATACGAACATCACTATTGCGCTCTTCTCGATTGAATCTAGTTTCAATATCGTTAAGGTACATAGAGCAAAATGTTAGGCACTCGAGATGCACATATGCCTCAGCAATTGATCCCTCTGGCCGCGCTCTATTGCGGACATACCGCTTGAACTTTCCTAGATATCGCTCGAAAGGGTACATCCACCTGTATTGCACGGGTCCTGCAAGGTTAGCCTCCTTTGGCAAGTGAATAGCAAGGTGCACCATGATATCAAAAAAAGCTGGAGGGAAGATCATTTCTAGTTCGCAAAGAATAATTGGAATGTTAGCTTGAAGATGATGCAGCACTTCTAATTTCAATGTTTTGGAACATAGTTCTTTAAAGAAGGAACTTAAATCTATTAAGGCCTGACGCACATCAACCCGTAAGAACCCACCAATGACAACCGGCAACAGTGATTGCATAAAGACATGACAGTCATGACTTTTCATTCCACTGATTTTTCCATCTTTGGTATTCACGCAACGAGCAATGTTCGATGCAAATCCATCAGGAAATTTTACTTTTGACAACCAATCACAAAAAACCCTTCGCTCATTTAAGTTTAACGTGTAGCAACCAAGACTCATACTGATGCGGTCTCCATCATATTGTAAATGCAATTCTTTCCGTATTCCAAGATTAGCCAAATCCCGACGCGCATTGACAGAGTCCTTAGTTTTTCCATCAATACTCAGCAATGTTCCCAAAATGTTATCGCAAATATTTTTCTCAATATGCATAACATCTAGGTTATGTTTCAAGGCCAAGTCTAACCAGTAGGGAAGCTCAAAAAAGATGGACTTTTTGGTCCAATTTAGTTGCATAGGCGTTCGTTTCCTCTTAGAACCAAATTTACCAAGCTGAAAATGTGAGACCTCACGTAATTGTTGTTGCAAATCTTCTCCCTCGACCCTTGTTGGCTGGGGTCGGTGTTCTTCACACCCATTGAAAGCACTTTTTTTCCGCCTCCAACTATGATCTGGTGCCAACCACCGTCGATGCCCCATATAGCAATGTTTTCGCCCATATTCCAACCATTGTGAGTCAGTATCAGGTCCACATGAAGGACATGACATCTTCCCCTTTGTGCTCCACCCAGAAAGATTGGCATATGCAGGGAAATCATTGATAGTCCAAAGTAGCGCTGCATGCAACATAAACATTTGGCCACAGTGCGCATCGTAGGTACAAATACCATCTACCCATAATTCCTTCAACTCATCAACAAGAGGACGCAAAAACACATCAATATCGTTCCCTGGTGATTTAGGGCCAGGTATTAGCAATGACAACATGGTGTAAGGGTCTTTCATGCATGACCAAGGTGGCAAGTTGTAAGGCACAACCAACACTGGCCAAATACTGTACGGCCTGCTCATATTATTGAATGGGTTAAACCCATCACTTGCCAAACCAAGTCTGACATTGCGCGGGTCACTTGAAAACCTAGAATGCTTGTTATTAAAGTCTTTCCACACCCTTGAATCTGCTGGATGTCGCAAGCATGTTGAATCGTCAACAAGTGCTTCAGCATGCCATCTCATGGCTTGGGCTGTCTTCTTTGACATAAAAAGCCTCTGCAAGCGCAACTTTAAGGGGAAGTATCGAAGAACCTTATGTGGTATCATTCGTTGTTTACTTGTGCTTGTGACCCACCTAGCTGCCTTGCACTTAGGACATTCATTGCATGATGCATTTTCCTTCCAAAACAAAACACAATCATTTGGGCACACATCTATCTTTTCATAACCAAATCCCAAGCCACGCTCCAATCGACGAGCATCGTTATATGAATCTAGGAAAAGAGCATATGGGAAAGCAGCTTGCAAAAGCTTGATGACCATGTCAAAAGACTTCTCGGTCCAACCACCTATGCTCTTGATGTGTAGCAGCTTGACGAGGAATGATAGCTTTGAGAACTTGGAACATGAAGGATAAAGTGGACGTCGTGCATCGGCTAACAACTCTTCGAAGTTGAGGTTGGTTGGAGCATTAGAGGTGGAAGGTTGTTCACTTGGATTTGCATTGCGTTCATGGGCACCTGAAGTATCCAAAAATGACCCATGGCGGATGTCATCTAACATCTCATCAACATCATCGATATAGTCATCGTAACTCGATTCATCATCATCGTCCTCGTCGGAGAATGCAGCACCTACTAAAGGATCTGCTTCTCCATGTAAAATCCATTCTGTATAGGTGGGGTCAATCCCTTTGATAAACAAATGATCCTCCACAATATGAATGAGGTGGAAAGCTTGATTTCGGCATCTCTTACATGGACACCTAATCTCATCACTTGTCGGTGCGTGGGATTGAGCCATAGCTAAAAACTGTCGAACACCTTCACTGTACTGGTTGGAATGCAATCTGTCATCAATATGCATCCAAGACTTATCCATCTTATACAACTTGCAAGTAATTTCGTGGCAAAGGGTACAACTTGAGATAGATGAAATTGGTTGTGCAATGACCTTCCAAGAACAAAATTCAAGGAATTAGTTAGTCCACCATAACCTTGGAAGGAGAATTGGCACTCAAAAAAGAATGAACTACAAAGTCCAGAGTTTCAGTAAATGACCACGGCTATTTCATACACCAGACAGGACATCGAAATTAACTAATCAATCCACTGATTGTTTAAGTGGGGGGATTTTCTTCTGGAATCTTACATGAACATTCTCTTAATGTGACATTCTCTCAAATGTCACATGAAGACAAATGTTCATTTCACTAGAATAATGTGGTTAATATCCCAGAAATGATACAAGGGTTTGGAATTCAGCCCAGGGATAAATTCGGTATTTATGATGATACACATGAGGAAACGCTGCTCATCATAATGAAAGAAATTGGATATTAAACGTTAAAGTAATTAATTATAGGGATTACCCAATCAAAAGTAGAACAAAACAAGAAGATAAAACCAAAAGGGCTTTTTTAGATAATGTAAGTGTACATTAGTTCGTACAATCAAAGATAAACAAAAAATAACAATGGCAGCGAGGGTAACCGATACTTATGCACACAAGATGGAAAAAAAATATCATGCATGCGGGTTTGTTATATATTCAAATAATAATATGGAAAGTTCCATTTGAATATGCAAGAAAAGACAATGTTACATGCACGCCAAATTAATGGAAAAAACTGTTTTATTAGTATAAAAAATTAATAATTTGTGGGGTTTGTACTCATGGCTTGAGGCTAATTATCAGATAGTTATCCATGAATCACAAAATCATGTTCACATATAAAAGCTCCTATTCAAATATGATTTAGATTTGACTTGTGTAAACAAGGCCATAACTTTATGAAAAGGAAGACTGAAGTTGATTGGAAAATTAATACATACAACTAATTAGCCTTACTTAATTTCGTAGGAGAAATTGTAGCTCCAATCATATATAACAGTTGCAAATCACATAGTTGTTTCAGCATGGCAGATTGAGCTAGTCTCAACCGAAAAAAGATAATATTAATGAAAACAAGCTAGATCAAACGATTGAATAGCTGAAATATTCTTGAGATAAAGCAAGCTATTATCTGATAGTAGATCTACCCAATTTTAGACCAAATTAATGACTAAATACTCCCAATGGACAATACTAACATGCCTAAATAACTAACACATATGCTTGCTAACAATTGACCGCAAAATTTGTGTACAGTATCCTATCTGAAAATACTGCCAAGAGACTTAGGTAATGGGAAAATACTTCTTGGGTGCTTTCCTGACAGAACCCTTCCATTCCACATTGCAAAAAATTGCACAATAAAACCACCAAAATTGGGTCTGAAGGATGCAATCATTAATGTTAGTGAAAGCATCATGCATACCGAAGTGCAATCGCCTAGTTAAAACTTAGGCACAAAGTGCAAAGCACTTCCACAAAACTGAATGAAATGTAGCCCAAATTTTACAAAAATAATGTGTAATAAACTTGTGAAGTTTGAAAAATCAAGGAAACAACCCAAAAGGCACAAGAAAGTGATTGTAGGTATTGACTTCTATATAGGCTAAAAGATCAGCAATATATACAATATTAATGCACTAATCCTATATTTTAATCTTCTTTATCTTTAAGCATACATAGTACCATTGTACCATCACCATCGTAATTAACAATCCAAACAAATTAGTCAAAATCGGAAACTTTATATTTGTTTTGTAAAAGAAAACACTAGTTCCAAATTTCCACAATGTGCACTTTTGTAGGCATAACACTTTTGCCTATACACTTTGTACTCAAAATAATTAGCATCTAGCCAAAAATAATATTGTTCCAGTGATGAGGATCAAGGAGCAAGTTGATCAAGACTTCAATGATCTTCCTTATATAACCCATTAAGGTCATTTTGAGAAGAGAAAGAACTAGAGAAGACTTAATGCAAAGCTTAAATTGAGAGATGAAACTAGCTAAGGAAAAAACTAGCTTTAGTATTTTTTATGCAATAATTAGATCCTTCTAGCTTAGTCTTTAGGCTTGTTTGGAAATAGAAACCATCTCATTTCATTTCATTTCATCTTAAAAATTCTCATAGTTTCCTTCCCAAGCATTACTCAAACACAAACACTTGTCAATTCTAACTTCTTAACTTTTTTATCTAATTATTACAACTTTATCAAAATTTTAAACAACACAAAAAACCTTACAACCTTTTCAAATTCCAAAATAAAAATAATTTTAATAATTATATTATAACAATATTATGATTTTATAATACTTTTATTCAACTTTCTCTAAAACCCGACAAAACATCTTAGTACTTATTAATTTCACTACTAATTACAGATTTTTCATCTCATTCTCCAAACATCCCCTTAATGCAAAGTTTTAGAGAGATGATCATTTCTTTATAAGAATCTATAAAAGTATCAAACCATTATACTTTTCGGCCTCAGCACTCATTACTAGGCCAAAAATAATCTAAATCCGAAATAATCTACTTAGAGTACTGCTGGTTATATAAGACAAAGGCTAGCTAGCTAGCTAGTAATTAATTAATGTTGGGAGAAATTAAGTAAGTCCTTGGCCAATTATACAATTAGATGAGAAATCCATGATCTATGAGTCAATTAATTACCCCAAGATCCAATTAAGTTTCAATAGGAAGATCAATTATCCCTAATTGAAACTGGCCATGACACAGAATGTGAAACGATCTCTTCAGCATGAATCTCAACGATGGCTGTGAAAGAAATATCAACAATATCAGATGATAAAGATCACCCCAGAGCATAGATTCATCAATTCAATTCCCTCCTACCTAATTTATAATGTGTTCAGGTTTGGAAAGATGAAAGTGGTTGCCTATGTGATCTTATAACTACTTCCACAAACAATTAAGCTGCATGGAGTTAGTTAAAGAAAGTTTAAATGGCAGTGTCTCGTCATGTGGATCAAACCACAATTAACCACTACTCTATATAAGCTTATAAATTAATTTCTACAAACAAGTAGAAAAGAAACTCTACAACCAATTAAACTATCTTTCATCATAAGTTCAGGAAATTGGCCTCATGCAATACATGTTGATACACATTTTGTAGTAATTAATGAGCTGCACAGATTTAATTGAATCATGTCACAAAGAATAACATTAGAGAAACAAAACAAACTTTTACCCTGGTCTTCGGTCTTCATAAACTACATGTCCAATCCATAAAATAATCCATAAAATCTTACATAACTCAGAATCAATATTGTCCAGATCATAAACTTTGCATAAGTCATGAAAGTTACCCTTTAATCTCATCAAGTCCAAGCCATGCACACTTGAGTGAAACAGTTTCAACCATGCATGAATACTTAAAACAGTTTCAGGCACGCATGAATTATATATCACCATATCCAGTGCAAAAAGTTTTAATATTAATGATACCAGAATTTATAATCACCAAGAAACTAGTGCAAACAGTTTCAGGAATTAACATAGGAAAAGTTCCTATTCCATAACAATTTCATAATTAAGTTTTCAGGTAAACAATTAGCCATATTTCATAATATAGGAAATAAGAAAAATTCACTCACCAAGAAGCTTTTAAATTCTAAGTGAAGAGCTTGTACCAGAATTGTGAGAGATAAGACCCTGGACAAAAAATTAATGAGCTAGTGAAAAAACAGAGCAACCCAAAAAACACTAGACCTAGCATCCAGCTAATGTAGATGACAAATTAATATAGAAGAGAAGATCTAAAGCTCAAATAGCATCACATATATGTAAATGTCATGTTAAAATCCCTCAGATCTCATAGCTAGATAGGGTCATTGTCGGTATAGACATTAGAATTTCACCAATAGCACACATCTTCAGTCACCATATGAGAAAGAAAAGAAAAGAAAAGAAAGAAAGAAAGAAAGAAAGAAAGAAAGAGTGAGAGAGAGAGAGAGAGAGTGATGATGATGATAGTAAAAGAAAGAGTCATCAGCCTACTGCCCCAAAACAGTCTAAAATTAATAAAAGAATATCATTTTTGCTTATCAAACAAATATCATTATGCTGCTATTCTTTAGATAGAGAAGAGAGACATATATGAATAGCTGTTATTCGGTCTATGTAAGTGCATATATGTGCCCAGTTCTCCAATCCTTGTTGCTATTAAAAACTCATTAAAGGAAGGGGCCCAATCCAAAAAAGAAAGGAAAAAAAAAATCATCCAAGTGAGTCAAAAGAACTAGCAAAATTTTTATATTGTATATAATAATGTATATAATACATTCAAAAAGAAAAGACAAAATTATGCATCGTAGTCATTGAGCAGTTATTAACACTATCATACAATACACCAAAATATTTTTTCATGTATATGATCTATTAAGCATTACAAATGTAACCTTCCTCAAATGTTGTTAACGTCTAGTATATGATCTATTAACCATTACAAATGTAACCAGTCAAAAAACTACAAAACAGTCACTATAATTGTATAAACAGAACAAACAACTTCTGATTTAATATAGCCTGATAACTTACTTTTGTATAAATGACATCTCAAACAAGGCAACCAAAAGCAGAGTATCCAGCCACTAATTGTAGAATGGTTACATATGTCCTATCCTCCAATTACAATATCCAGTCCACAAAACTACAAAGCAGTCCGTAAGAAACTGATGTAGGAAAATCATTGATCAACATAGGAACCAAGGGAATAATGAAAATCAGTGAAACGTTCAGCCATACATTAATAGCTTAATGGAGAAAAAAAAGTTCTAAGAACACACAGAAAACAATTGAAGGTTATGGGAATAATCCAGTTCAAGGTTATCAACTGTGATCCAGTTCAAGGTTATGGGAATAAATCCAGTTCAAATACACTAAAGTAATAGGAACACACAGAAATTAATAACAAACAAATAAAAAAACTAAACACTACTTGGAGAATGTGCAGAGACTGTGGAGATGAAGCGGCTCATGTTGAAAACAGTTCTAATTGAAATACTGTGGATGCAAAAATACATCATACAAAATAGGAACTATGTCTAATCCATAAGCACTTTCACTGTCATTGGTGCCAAGAATGAGCAAATTAAAAATATAACTCCCACCTACCAACTTTTCATAGAAACAAATACATAAGAAAAACCAACTTCAGATTCTAGGAGTTATGAATTTACGGGAAAACATGAGCAAACTACCCAGAAACTATAGTTGAATTCGAAACCTCAACCCACATAAACCCAAGCAAAACGAATCAAGTCATACTTTAATGTAGCCAAGTTCAAAACAAAAACTGAAAAAATTAAAGTGTAAAAACCAGAGAGGCATTCAACTTTTCAAAAATAAATAAATAAATAAATTCATCTCAACTTATTTCATATATTTACACAGACAGATTTCAAACTATTTATGTTCAAACAGTACTTCTCAATGAGTTTAAGCAAAACACTACCATTAATTGCAATTATCAACTCTTAGCATCATCCGAAATCATCATAGGATCTAAATGCAGCTTTATTGATCACATTATTTTAGGGCGAATCACATGAAAAAGCCAGATATGAGAAAGCCCCAAATTACCCAACTGCAATTATCTATTAATTAAGGCACTGGACGAAACTATACTGGCTACTAGAAATTTTCATGATCTCATGCAACAAAATCACATGATCCAATTACAGAGGATTAAAGCCAGAAATCGAGAATAAAACAGAGCAATAACATAGGGGAAGCCATGGAATCATACCGTGTTATCTCCAGAAGAAAGGGATCCACAAGTGGACTGGCGATGTCAGTTCTAAGTTCTGGAAACTTGTATTTCTCGAAATACCGAGCGCAGGGGGACGTGAGGGTGTGGGGACTGGTTTGAAATGGCGAGAGAGAGAATATAGGCGAGGAAACTGTGGCAACTGCGGCAATTTTCCTTCAATATCGGAATGTCGCCAGTGCGGTGAGGGGGGAGGAATATGGACGAGGGTTAGGGTTCAGGAGCGATGACTCTATCATGCGTAAATGGAGTGTGGAGGTTTATGTGAGTTTATTTATAGCATGAGCTATTACGACGAGCACGGGTAGACCTAAAAGCAATTTATTTCCGCCGTAAAAAACTGGAAGCCACGAAAAGATAGTGGCTAATAAAAGTAATCTTTTGCGGCGACTTCAACTCGTGGCTAAAAGCAGATTTTTTCGTGGCAAAAAACCTAAATTTACAGATTCCCATAAAATCAATTCATTTTTACTTCTCACAACCTTCAACCGTTGCATTTGAGATTTTCATTTGTGGGAAATTTATTTTTTCCCACCCCGCTGTTTTCACCCCATGGCCATTAAGTTACAGTAAGTCAATTTTAATTCTCACCATAAAATGTGGTGCCAAACAACCATCTTTTTCCAAGATGCTACATCATGGAAAATAAATTCATGGCAAAAAGCTTAAAATCTTGTAGTGTACATATGAATTAACTCGATACTAAATGAGTTGTTCGTGAGAATAAGAACTAAATCGATGAGAAACTCAAGACCAACTCATATTGTTCGGTCCAAATTTAGGATATGAGGGGTACTACATACGTATCATATATTCATGATATTATTCGTGTTGCATTGAGAGAATTCAGAGCATTTTTTAATGGTACTATTATGCGCAGTATTAATTAAAATGTTGAGAGTTGATGAATTAGTGCGAATGGATGGAAGCTCAAATTCCAAATAAAAAATTTTGCGAGTTTAATGAAAACTTTTACTAATTAACCTCACATTACACGCTTCATATAATTTTTTTTTCCTAATCAAATGTGTATAGTGTATGAATGATGAGCATGCAAATTAGAACGTCTGTAACGCCTCGTCTCGAGTGTTTCGGAGAGTCAACTTTTATTTCTTAATATCCACAAATATTCATGATACTCTTCAAAAAAGACCAAACCAAACCTCAATGAAATAAAATAATACCTCCACAGATCTCAAATTTATCTATAACTAACATACCAAAATAACTTCTCGAAATAAATCTACAAAATATGACCTTCCAAGACTTCTACCCTTGATGTGACGCTCCCAAATTCTCCTTAAAATAAACACGAGAATCGAGGCGTCGGAATGCTGACAACACAGGTCAGTAATCCCAATGACAAGTGCCAAACGTGTGTGCACACGTGACATACATAAATAAAAGTCGCAGCGGATAATAAAGTCATTATCTAAGTGCCAGAATTTTAGAAATAATTTACAAACCATTTTAACATAAATTCTCCAATAGGAGATTTAATACAGTCATCCGAAGAATAAATTATAAAAATACATATTTATAAAAAGGGGAAATTAATTTTCCAAGATAACAATTTATAACAACAGTACATCAACGGCGGAGCCGTCTCCTCAGGCTCAGCCTCTTTAAAATCTGCATCCAAAAACTACAACGTCAAAAATGGCATCGCAGGTAAGTACAACCCAAACAAACTCAAGATAATAAATACATTTATGCAACAACACTATGTATGAATAGGACACCGTATGCATGAAGTTTAAAATCATCTTTCTCAAAACAAATACAATAACCATACACGCCAAAATCTCAATTTGGCCCAAATTAAAATTCCAATAAAATTATCAATCATTTTCCCAGAAAATGATGACATAAATCCATTAAAAACACAACTATTTTCCCATAAAATAGTCCACATAAAATCAATAATTAAAACCCGCCACTTTCCGAGAAAATGGCCTAAACATCCGTTTTATTAACCGTATACACCATGATCTCCCCTAGGGACTATCCGCACACCTTGGCTTTCATCATCACAGCGAAGGTAACGACCACACATGTGACTTCGGGACGGACGATGCCTAGCTAACCACGCCCAGCACATACCATGACCAGACATCCCCTAGTTCTCGCCAACAGAGGAGCCATGGAGTCGGCATGAGAGCGTTACTATCTCGTCCGATCCCGTCATCGCCCGGCGATGACCCAGGAGACGTCACTTAGTATATTCCGCTCCCGAGTGACCAGAGGAGCTCCACCAAGATAATGGCCCATCTCGGCTTGGGGTCGTGATACACACTCACCCGAAAGCCATAAACACTAAGAAAACCCAATTTTCATTTCCAACACATGAATATGCGCGTAAAATACACAATGCAGATGACCATGTACCAAATAGCTAATAACTAATAATTTTCAACAATGACCAAACACAATATCTGTTGATGCCAAAAATATATTTAAATTTTAAAGTTTATTTAGAAAATACTTATAAGGGTTAAAAGCGTAAATCCTTGAGCAGGTGTCATTCCGCAGCGCTCTTAGTGGTCACTTGTACGTTAGGCTAAAGTGCTCGGTTTGACACCAAAATTTAGGGAAATACTCTTTGGAAGGTGAAGAATCTCATGGAAGTGGTGGTGTGGAGGTGCAACCACCGGAAGGTGGCGGATCGGGCTCAAAATGGGTGAAAACCCATTTTCGGGTTTGGGGTTGTACCGGGAAGGTGGGGGCCATGGATGGAGGAGCTGAGCTAGGGGGTTGGTTGGCTAAGCAAGGGGAGTCTTTTGGTGGTGGTGGTGAGGCCTACGATGGCCGGACGGCGGCGCTAGGGTGGCAAACCCGTGTATGGGTATTTGAAATACCCTTTTCGGGTTAGGGTATTTGGGCTGCCGTGGGTGGTGCTGGAGGTTGGGTAATGCTCGCCGGAGGGTGGGGAGGTTGCTGGTAGGTCGCCAGTGCCAAGGGGTGGCCGGCGGTGGCCGGCGGTGGCCGAAAAATGCGAGGGAAGCTAAAACACCCATTTCGGATTTAAGACTCACGCTCCGGCTAGGGGCCGCCGTGAGGTGTACCACCAGTGCAGAGGAGGTCGCCGGAGGGTGGGGAGTTCAGGTGAAGGGGCGGTGTTGCCGGCCGATGGCGCACGGCGGCGCTGGGTGGAGGGAAGGAGAACGGCAGAGAAGAGAAGAAGAGGGGATAGCGCGAGGTCTCAGGCTGAATGCAGAGGAAGAAAGGAAAAAAAAAAAAAGAGAGAGAGAGAAAAGAGAAAAAGGAAAAAGAAGGAAAAATGAGTCCAACTAGAAAAACATAATAAATTAAAGTTGACTGATAATCCTACAATTTAATATAAATAAAATAAAATATTTAAAACCCAACAATAAACCAATTTAATTTAAAGAACAATTTAATTATAGAATACTAATTATTATTAAGAAAGCACATTAATTAAAATCACATAATAAAATAAAAGAATTTAATTCCAATTATTAAAATAATTACCTCACATTAAAATTAATAAGAAAAGCAACGTAACTCAATATTTAATTATAAGAACAACATAAAACTAATATTAACTAATCAATAGATCAAATAAATATCTTAACAAATAAAACATGACTAATAATATTATTAAAATAATTAACACCGAGAATAAAATTACGTGTAAAAACACACGTACATCTGGGATCTCACACTTGATCTCTAGCCTAACTATCAAAATTATCTAAAAAATATTATGTATATAGGGGGGTAAGTTATCAACAACTCAGTAAACAGTGAACATATACTAGTATGTAAACATGAGCATTTACCAATTCAAAATGCAGAACAAAATGTTTTCATCTTCAGAATGCATAAATAGAACATGTTATCAAAACATCAGAGCAAAAGTTCATAAATAATCAAAATCAAAATCTCTTTGGCATAGCATAACTGAAACATCTTATTAGAACAAAATATCGAGTTTAACTCCCATAGTAGGGTTGTGCAAACATCGGTGGCCAATCGAGTAAAAACAAAATGTGAATATTCTCCTTATTATTTTCAGAGTCTCGAGCATGCGCACATAAGAAAGACTACTAGCAAATCACTTTGCAATCAAAGTGGGCGCACTGAAAATAGAAAAATTGGTACCAACTCAAATAGAACGGAATAGAAACAAAAATAAAATGTCATGCTAGAGGTTTAAATAATCACATCAGATCATATCAGAGTCAGAACATTTTCAGAATAGAACAGAATCAAATCTCAAAAATATACTTTATGCACAAATTTTCATATTCACTCTTTTTCAGTTTCAAAAATAGAATACACAAAAATAGCTTATGTCCATATTAATCATGCCAGAAAATACTTTATCCTTGTATAGAATTTCATGAGTAATACAGAACAAATAATTGAGGTTGTTTTTAAAGTTTTTTTTTCATAACCAAAATATGCATATTTTCCAAACTAGAGCTCAGTTCATGTTTTTAATGTAAAGTTTAGCATATGAACCCCACTTACCTGAATTTCTTAACTTTTTAAAACTATGCTCAACAAAAGTAGACAAAATCAATCTTCACCCATATATCATCATGTAACCTGTGTAAATTCTCAAATCATCGAATCCTCAAAATAGAACTTGCGATATAAATTCCAATATCTTTCTTTAACATCTAAAAATCTTCGAAACCCTGAATATCAACTTTTCCCAATGTGCTTTGAATTTACCAAATTCCTCCAAAATCCTAAGATATTATAAATTCTCCAATGTCTCAAGTTTTGCTTAATAATTACTTAACATAATTCCCAACTCAAACCAAGTGTTCGAAATGAACAGATTACAGTAAAAGCAGGTTAGGGTTGGGCCTTATCGGATTTTAGGTCAAGACGGGTCAACCCGTTAAGACACGATTTCTTAAAGGGTCATAACGGATCAAACCCGCTATGACCCGTTACGAAATATAAAACTACTTTTATACCCATCACTTAAACTAAGAAAAGCCCTAAATCTCTAACTCATTTCAGTCGAATTCAACTACACTCACAGTCGAAAGCCCCTGAGCCTTTCCATTCATTTCGAAACACGGTCTTACAGCACTCTCAAGTCTCATGATCTCAACAAGAACCCTAGAAGTCGATCACTCACAGACTCACAGCCCCTTTCAAGCTTTCATTTCCAAGTCTCCCTACTATACTCTCACTCTAGTCTCTCCCAGTCTCAAGTTCTCAACCCTAGAAAATCATTTTGATTTCTCCCTGAGTCCTTCGTGTGCTTCTTCAGATCTTCTCATGTCGCGCTCTCAATCGTCACTGTCGGCAACCCATGCAACAACGCAGCTCAAGGAGTCAAGCCTCATCTTCAAGACTTCAACTTTAGCAGCATCACCCAATCCCACCCATGCATGGCACGACCCCTCTCCTTTTATCAATTCTCACGCTCTCCCCTCTTTAAGGTAGCTTAATTTTTTTATCTGAAAATGTGGGACTTTGTTAGAGTTAGGGTTTGGTTTTTTAGAGGCCATTTTTATTATATAATATATATATTTTATTTTTCCATTACTTGTTTGAGTTGTTCAACTTGTTCTTCTAGATTGCTATTTATCTGAAGTTATGTATGTGCATTAGAAATCCTCGATTCCCCTTCACCGTGGATCTGTTTAATGTAGTATGTTTATCCATCTCTTTGATTGTTCTAGCCTCTAGGGTTTATCCAGGACTGGTTTTGTCACGTTTGGAGCATCTATCATTTGATCCCAATTTTTAAATTTAGTGATATATATAAATCTCTCGGGCTTTAGCCTTTTGTCTCCCTTAATGTTAAAATGCACTCATCATTTGGCAATTAAAAATGACCATTCATACATGTATTTCATATATTGATCGATTGGCTCAATGTACCTTTTTTGACTTCTTGTTTTTGCATTCGACTGAAACTTAAATTTTCTTTGGATAATTATTGATATTTCACAAACATTAGATAATATATAATGACGTAATCAAGAAAAATGGATAGTAAATAGGTGAATGAATCACATTAGATAATCACATTAATTCTATTAAATTAAATTAAATGCATTTTTGTATATTGTCCCTTTTACCTCACAGTTGGTTATGGTATCATAAATTTATAACCTGTTCATATGTGGTTGTTTCTACTTATCAAAAAAAGAATTAAAATTTGTTCTTATGTGGCTGTTTTAGCAACTTGTTAATTCTTGGGATGTTTGTTGGACTAGTGTACTATGTTCCCTTATAGCTCATTCGGTCGTAGAGAGAGTTTGATAATTAAAACAATTTGAAAATGTTGATTAACTTAATATTAACTTATTTACTAGGCTGATAGTTTGAATGGTTTCTTCGTTCCTTTTATTAACTTATTACAATTTACTAGGTTGCTTATTCACTTAATTAGTGGGTTGTTTATTAACTTATATTAATCTATTAGTATTACAATCTATTAGTTGATTTTCTGCATTGTGAATTTGTAGAAGTTTTATATTTTGTGCATTACCGATACTTTTTTTTTAAATAGAAATAAAAGAAGATCTTGACTTGGATGAGTTAACCAGAGATGCAATGGGGTTGAACATCAACAAGAACAATGGCGATGCTACACCTGCAAGTTCTAAATTTATTTAGATTTGTGTTTTTATCAAATTTGTAATTTGTGATTGTAACATTAAATTTTGGACTTTCGACTATATTAACTATTTCTTGTTTATTATTTACAAACTTTGGACTGTATTAGCTTATAACTATTTGAGATTGTAACATTAATATGTTTGCAGGGAACTTAATTAGTGCAGGGAACTTGATCACCCTTATCTTTACTGTGCGTAGGCTCTTCCCCAATGAAGGCCAACCTACCCATTTTATAAGGGACAAGGAAGTCTTGTATTGACTCTTGGAAGAAGATTTTAAAGGATTATTTGCTCTTGTCAAGGCTTTAGTTAACACTACCCTCCTATATATAGAGTGCTACCTGCACTCTTTCACTACAAGAGAATAGGTTTTTTGAGACATATCATTTTGTCTCAAAAAATAGATTTTTTGTCCCAAAAAATCTTTAGAGACAAAAAATTTTTGTCCCAAATTTGTCTTAAAAAGCCCGTCTCAAAAAGTTTTTAGGGACGAAAAGTGAATTTTGTCCCTAAAAATGATTTTTAGAGACGAAATCTCACTTGCCCATCCAAATCCGTTCGGACAGGTTTTTTTATTTGAGACAAAAAAATTTCATCTCAGAAATCCGTTCGGACAAAAATTTCAACTGTTCGAACTGACGATTTCCGTTCGAACTGATAAATATTTCGTTCGAACAGATTGCCTTATTCGAACAAGGCTAGCGTCCGGACGGATATTATCTGTTCGAACGAATAAATTTATTGGAATATAAATTTTGTTCGAATGGACTCTTTTTAGTTCGGACGAATTTTAAATCATAATTTATCGTTCGAACGAATACAAGAGTTGTTCGAACGGATATTATCTGTTCGAACGAATACAAGAATTGTTCGAACGATACTGCTATACAGATTACATTTAATTAAAATATGCATTACTATTATAATAAAAATGTAATTTGCACATCAAATGTATTCAAATATTATTGTTAAACAGAATAATAAATGTACAATTAATAAAAAAAATAGATTTTAAGATCGTGATGGTGGCATAATATTTTGAGACATCCTCTGCCATTCTTCAAACATTGCTCGAGTCCTCGACTCCAGTCTCTCTTCTATTCTTGACTCTAACTCTGCTGCTTTATCTAATCTGATCAACAACTTTTGTTCCTTGGACCTCAAACGTTCTATCTCAAGTTGTGCTGCTTCTAACTCCTTAATTTTGTCTTCATTGGATCTAGCCTTAGAAGAGGATGATGAACTGGAGGATGACTTCACACAACGTCCTAAGCCCCTCAAATATCCAGAACATGATCCGAGAACTTCAGATAGGATCTGAGCATCGTTGACAGATGATTCATCAGATGGATTTGCAGTAGCATCCTTTAGAGATTTCATCTTTTTCTACAAAAAAAATATTAAAGTTAGTATAAATAATAGGAATATTCTATTAGACTTGACTTAATATACTTAAACTTACATAATTTGCCTTAGCTTCAGGACTGGTCCAAACACCATCACGATTGTTATGTGCTTTAGCATATAAATGAGTTAGATCAAAGTCACCTGAACTTTTATCTTGCTGCAAAAGAAAAATTATATTAGAACTTGAAAAAAAACAGTGCATATTTTAAAATGAGACTGGAATTAGTAGCACTGACCATTTTTTGATGTAAACGATGAAAAGACCGAGAACCCGCATGATGGTGAATCTTTAAATTTGATCTATTTACTTTATTCACAGCACTTCGTTGCTTTACAAAAAATAAGAAAAATATTATAAATTTCAAATTCTAATACATATATAATTTTCTATTAGAAAAATATAAATGTGATACTACCTTATAAGCAAAATTTTCAAACAAATCACAAACCTTCTGCCACTTGGCTGGTGGTATTGCTTGGAACGGATTTTGGCATGCCTCTGCAGCAGTGCTGAATTTCTCAAAATGTGCATGGCACCGACCTTTGTACCTCCGAAATGCACTCGACATTAGCTCCTCAACTGTTTTTCGATGCTCTCGTCAACTAAAATCTAGATCAAACTCATCCTTGAAAAAATTATAAATAATTAGTATAAATACAATTATCATTAAATTTGAATTTTCTTGGGATGTAGCTCATTACCAAACATCGATTTTTTATGTGATCTTTTACATCTTCGGGAATGTTAACCCAGTAGGCTGCTGACATCAGAACATACGTGCGAGTGAGGGCACCAACATAAGTAGAAAGCCATGCTTGTGAATCACTGTACCCACCAGTGTGACCCTCTAATATATCAACTTTAATTTTACCCATTTTTCTGACTTTCTCTATGCAGACACCCCTGATGATGCCTCGCCCTCGGTGCCGGCTTACAACTACAAGTACAGTAATTAGAACACATATATATCATTTGATAAATATATATTAACTTATGTGGTAAATACCATAATTTGACAAAATACCTGGCACTGGATCTGGTGATGCTGGTACACTATTGCTAGCCAGTAAATCACGTGCATGAGAGTCAATAATGGGTTGGGGTGGGGATGGCGCATGAACAGCTTTGCGTTTGGGAGGCATATCTATTTGAAATTATAATTAATTAAATATATAACCAGATAGATATCGTTGATATTTATCAAATTTATACATACACATATATTTTAACTCATTCACTATCACTTTTGCTAGACCAGTCTTTTTCAACTTCACTAGACATGTCAGTAGATTCATGTTCTTCCGACATTCCACCCTCAATCACTTCTGGTGCAACATCTTCTTGACGGAGTGGGACCATGTCATACTGACTTAGGTCAACAAATAGATTGATCACTGGTTCATTTTCTTGATATGCTTCTTCATTTGTCGAACCATCGAAGTCTTCATGTGGTTCATCTACCTCTGGAATATAATCATATATATTTCTTGGTGCAAACTTCTCCACCACTCGCCATGGGTTCCCGTATTCCGGATCATCTAAATAAAAAAGTTGATTCGCTTGACAGGTGAGAATGAAATGATCATCCTTGTACCAGGTTCAGGGTGTATTCACACTAACAAAACCTCCATCTTTACGCACTCTCAATCTAGGATGTGAAACATCCCACCAATTACATCTAAACAGCCAAACAATATAACCTCCCACATACTTTAACCCTATAATATTTTCTACAACTCCGTAGAAGTCAATGTTGTCATCTCCATGGCTCCCTTCGACTGCGACCTCACAATTCTGAGTTTTTCTATATCATTCTCTATCACGTGTGTGAAATCTATATCCACGCACCAAGAAACCCGAATACTTGATAGCCCTCTTGCTTGGACCACATGCTAGTGCATAAAGTTTTGGTGAGATCTCATCAGGATTTGTAGCATATTTTAATTTAACCTACATCAATAAATATATTTAGTATAAGATTAAATATCAATAGAATCCATATTAATTATTTAATATTACCATATATTTGAACCACGAGGAGAACTCCTCTTCATACTTCTTTTGTACGTCAGCTCCACCACCAGAGTTAAGCAGTTCTAAATGTTCACTGCACGTTTTCATATGAAATATCAATTTATACGAAAATATTAATCTCAATTATTTTAATTTTATGTAAATTCATTACTAACCTCAAGTAGTGCTCAATTTCTGCACAGTTATTCAGGACATACCATCGAGCTCTCTCGGCATCTCGTCCACACAAGTCGTAGCCCCCTTGTGCGCCCATTGGACGTACAGTTTGTGAAAATACAGAAAATGATGATGGGACACCCATCTGTTTTCCTTCATAATTTCAATCCGGTCTCGTAAATCTGGTATCAACCCCATGAAAATACATTGAACAAAAAGTGTGCCATTCATTATCAATCTGGTATCTCGTCCGAACGAGTGTCGGGGTATATATGCCCAGCCCTCACCGAACGCCTCATTTTTGCATCAAACGGTAGATTCCAAAATTCAGTCCCATTCGAACGAGAATCACACTCCACCTTCCCGAAACCATCATCTACAGTGAGATATATAAGGTATGGTCTCTCTAACCCCTCCTATTGGTTGAAAATGGGTTATGAACACCCATTTTTGTGTGGGTCAGATTTCAAATTGAATCCGACCCATTTTTCGTAGTTTTTGTAATTTATTTCCAAGTATTCATTGTTTCGGACCATTAGGAGTGATATTAGGTTGATTTGGTCCGAATAGATTTGAGTTTTGTAGGAAAAAAGTAATGGCCGAGTCAACTCGGTCATTTCTCTTCGCAGGGGTTTCCGTTCGGACGGGAATGACCCCCATTCGAACGAGATGTAGGGGGTGATCTTGTTTGTTCGAATGGGCATATAACGCGTTCGAACGTGTTATTTGTCCGTCCGAATGAGTAAGTTCCAAACAGAATAGTTTGATATACATATTGGTTTCATTTAGGTCTTTTGGGTTCCATCAAGCCTGCCTAACTTCTTCCATTACTTATTTGTATACAGTATACGAATGGCGGGTAGAAGTCAAAAGCGTGGGAGAGATCAGTTGAGCGCTACTAGGCTTGTGATCGCAGATCCAGTTGCCTCCACACCCGTCTCTCCTGCTGCTCCCAGTGTTCCTGTTCGTAGGTCTGTTCTAGTAGAGCAGCCTATCACTTTGGATGACTTCAGAGAACTGGAGTGGGAGGGACACACCATCCACCAGATCTTCACAGAGCGAGGATGGACTTCGATCTGCACACAGGAGGGGATCGCATATCCTGATATGGTATGTGAATTCTATCGGGCATTAGGAGATCAGCCTGGAGATATTTACCACTACGTACTTATGGTGCGGGGAGTCAGCATCACCTTCTCTCCTCGAGTGATTGCAGAGTATTGGGACATCCCGCGCGTGATGGACGCATATCCTCATCCATCCGCTGCAGCAGCAGTTTCTAGATCTGTTAGGGCAGACATGGAGGCTGAATCCTCATTACCCTTCGCTACATGGACTGTCGATGAGTTGGGTACTGGCTCAGACGCTAATGATAGCGACCAGGAGTACATAGCTCAGACGTGAGCTACTACGGCATCCCGAGGCTCCTGCATATGATGGCGAGAAGGCCATCAAATAGGTTGACTGCATTCCATTCTTCATATTGCTGAATCTGATAGTCGGGTACAACATAGACCCTGAAAAGCACAAGACGGATTTCGGGATGGATCGAGCACAACTTCTGGTGCGGGTAGCAAGGGGGGACCTGTCACGCCCCGATTTTTCGCATCGATTACAACGTAAAACGACGCACCCGGACAAGCAACACAAGGTTACTTATCCTACGTAAACATAAAAAGCAGCATGCATGCATCTAAGCTTACTAATGAAATGCAATGCCGATCGCAGCTGGAAGAAGTAAATTCCCAATATGTGCAAAGAGATCTAACTCTCGCATCAATAGACCACATGGCATACTATAATTACACTTCTCATAACATCGTATTTACAACAATATTCTGTATTTACTCTTACATAACCCAGTTAGTTTTCTCTAAACAAAACTCATATCCTACCATCATCCAATACTCTTACTTCTTCACTTGATCACGTACATGGGGTCATCTCAACCGGAGAGGAGCATTCCATAGGACCCTCAGGGTGCCTCAGAATCTCCCGTGCTGACCGAGTCTCAATGCAATTTATTTATCCCTGCAACGGCCTCTATCATTCCATAAGGAATGATAGATAAAATAGATAAAACATAAAAGAGTGAGATTTACTAGAAATCTCAGTAAGTACACAGTTAACGAAATAAAGCATAGACAACCTCAACTATCACCATACATAATCATACTCACCAACATATCACTTATAAGCATACTTTATGGAACTCCACAAGTCAATTACCCATCTTACCATACAAACTTAGATCTTGGCTAGACCCATCATCACATACAAACTTAGATCTTAGCTAGACCCAACATCACATACAACCTTAGATCTTAGCTAGACCCAACATCACATACAACCTTAGATCTTAGCTAGACCCAACATCACATACAAACTTCTACTTCTCACTTATACTTATACTTATACTTTTCACTTTATTTCTTAACCCCATAGGTTTCTTTTATTTCTTATTCTCGATGGGCGTTACGTATCGCCGTCCCCATCGGCACGTCAGTCATACGGGCGTTACGTATCGCCGTCCCCGTCATGACGTGACTAACTCAGTCATACGGGCGTTACGTATCGCCGTCCCCGTCATGACGTGGCTAACTCATCAATCATACACTCATCAATCATCCGGGCGTTACGTATCGCCGTCCCCGTTATGATGAGTCCAGTGTCAATCATCCGGGCGTTACGTCTCGCCGTCCCCGTTATGACACAAAACATATTATTATATCACGACAGGCGTTACGTATCGCCGTCCCTGCCGGCACGTCAGTCATACGGGCGTTACGTATCGCCGTCCCCGTCATGACGTGGCTAACTCATTAATCATACACTCATCAATCATCCGGGCGTTACGTATCGCCGTCCCCGTTATGATGAGTCCAGTGTCAATCATCCGGGCGTTACGTCTCGCCGTCCCCGTTATGACACAAAATATATACACATAGTACTGCGGGCATTACGTCTCGCCGTCCCCGCAAGGATCAATCACACGGGCGTTACGTCTCGCCGTCCCCGTGGAGATCACAATTTCATATCACGACAGGCGTTACGTATCGCCGTCCCTGCCGGCACGTCAGTCATACGGGCGTTACGTATCGCCGTCCCCGTCATGACGTGACTAACTTATCAATCATACTCATCAATCATCCGGGCGTTACGTATCGCCGTCCCCGTTATGATGAGTCTCGTGTCAATCGTCCGGGCGTTACGTATCGCCGTCCCCGTCATGACACGGAACATATTCTTTATATAAATTGTTTTCTTTCTTTTTGTTTCTCTCTTTTTCATATGAGTTATTTTCACCTATAACTCTACCCATTTGAAACACCACTGCTATTCTAAGAAAACCTTAAATCTAAGCAAAACAGGGTATCTCGCTCGAGCGGGTGTCGAGCGAGTGTCGAGCGAAGTCACGGGTTGGAACTCGCTCGAGTGGGGTATCAAGCGACAGTCAAGCGAGATCACGGCTCAAGGGGTTTTTCAACCTAAATCAAGCAATCTTCTCACATAAACCTTATTTTTACCTATTAAAACATAAATCTAGGTCCTTATAATTTTCCTAACACTTTACCATCACCAAAACATATCCAAAACACCATAGATTCCAAACACATCATTCAAGCCTAATTCAAGCTCCAACCAACAACAAACTAAATTCCATCAATAATCTACCTATTCTATGCTAAGATTAAGTTAAATTGTATACTTACAAGTTCCTCCAAAGCTTGGTTGAATGATCCAACTAGCCCTTGCAACATTCCTCCTCAAAGCACCCACTTAGCTCACTTAGGAGAAGTTTGGAGGTTCAAGGGTTAGGGAGGCTTCTTCTTTTGCTTTCTCTCCAAGTGAACGTGACTTCCTCCTCCCAAAAGGTCTCCTATGATCTGAAGATGGTTACATATATAGAAGAATAGATGGCTTGGGGAAGAAGAGAAGGAAAACAAACCAAGGCCTTTGGTTAGCTCAAACCGTGTAAGGTGGGTTGTGTTGTCCAGCTTTGGTTAGTCTAAGCCTCATCCATATCTCTCAAGATCTCCAAAGATTTCCATCCTATGGCTAAGCTTCTTCCTCATCTAAAATCATTTTAGATCAATGGCCCCAAATAATCACCAAATATAGATATAAAAGTAAACTTCCAAAAAGTCTAAAATACCCAAGATAAGCTTAGCTGGCCATGGGCCTTCCTTGCATCCTCAAGACTTCTAGAACATTTTCCTCACCCTTATCCACACGTCCAAGGCTCCCTTAGCACCCTTAGAGTGGCTGGAAAATATCTCATTACCTAATTCTCAAGGTTTGGTTACCAATTGGTTGGAAACAAAGGGGATAGTTGACTGTTTTGGCTAATCAGATTAGTCCTTCACTCTTGTTTGGTTCTAAACTAATTATTCTTCTAGAAGCTATTTCTCCACCTAACACATGCTCTCATACATGTATCTAGCAGATAACCATGAGGAGAACCAATCAAATTCTAACATCTAAGGTGAGGTGGTGGAGTGATTCATTTTCGAGCTCCAGTTTGCACTTAAAACAGATCAGTCCCATTCCATCCCAATTAATCCATTGATACACTTCGATTCTCTAAAACCTTCATTCATAAAAGTTATAGATATATGTCTTAGGGTTCTATAGGAACTGGAATCACTTCATTTGGAGTTCATATGACCAAGTTATGATTTTTCTAATAAAACTCGACAGATAAGCCCGAGAACACCAATCCGGGTACACCAAGTGTTGGATAGATGATTCATCTTATTTCACACGAAATTCACTAAATAAAATCTCCTCATTTTCCACATCTCTACACACTTGTCCAGATCTTAGGATAATTGAGAAAATAATCCAATGGCTTAATCTTATCCAATGCTCTTAGTCAACTTCAAGTCAATGCTCATCTATCTCCAATTCAGACCTGATACTTCAATCTCCATTTCTTATTTGATTAAGTCCATATCTCTTAAACCTCAAAACATAAAAGTTGTAGATATTCCTCTTAGCTTTCCATAGCCTCTTGAATCACTCAAATCCGACATCAAATGAGCAAGTTATGACCATTATACTAAAAGACGTCTGTATGTCCCTGTATTTCGCTCGAGCCAGACATCAAGCGAGAGTTGAGCGAGATCTCGGGTCTAGGCACTTTTTCACCTTAACACAAGTCACATTTATACCCAACCTTATTCCCAACCTTTCAATATAAGAATCTTATACATATATTCCAAAATTCCTAAAAATAGTCTTGGAGAGACATAATCATCCCACACATGAAAATTAAGCGGATGTCTAAAAATCCGGGTTATTACAGGACCCGATTGATCTAGCACTGTATATTTTCTTCCGCATCAAACAGGAGTCACGATATAGGAGTGGAGGCAGTTTACCATTTGGACTGTTGATAAAAAATGATAAAAGAAATTAACCATTTCCAACCTGTTGTCCGTCCGAACAGTATAATTTGGGTTCGGACGGACTTGCAATTCCACCGCTACATTTTCCTCTAAATTTATTCCTTTCAGACAAATATTTCTCCGTTCGAACGTATTTTTACGCTTGTTCGGATGGATTTTTGTCCGTCCGAACGTATTTTACAACTCGTCCAATTTTTGGGACAAGTTTAAAAAATATCTCTAAAAACCACTTTTAGGAACGAAATTTATTTGGTCCCTAATAAATTTTGTCCCAAAAAATAAAATTTGTTGTAGTGTTTATTTATTTTTCTTTAAATTATGTTTCTCAATATACAAGTTTTCCAATTGAAAATATGAGGAGATTCGGTAGTCAAGATAAGTTGATAAAATTATTCGATGAGATAGGAATTTTAATTGTCTTCTTTTCTTCCGAATTTTTGGTCATTCATGGAAGTCTTTTTCTTTTGGATGACTGTTACAGTAAGATTCTTGGATACAAGTGGACTCAAATCAGGTGAGTAATTATATTCTTCACTTGAAGCCCCTAATTTAGAATATTTGAGAGACTATTGTAGATTAAACAATTGATCTCCTGGATCAATTATTGTCTCTAGTATTTTTTTTTCTCACAATTAGGAGAGAAATAGTCTGCTGGATGTTTTTGTGCTAGTTGCCAACAGTGATCACCACTTCATGGCTTGATAGATTGTTAGTGCTATTGAACATCATTTAAGTGAGAAGCAATAAAACTTTCAAGGGTCGGGAATAATAGTTAAGATATCGAGTACTAGATTCTCATCTCACTTCTATCATAATATGGTTCTGACATTTGTATGACATGATAGACTATTAATTTTAATAACTACTTCTAATACTAATGAAATACCAACTAAAATAATTTATGAACTGGCTGATTTAAAGGCAAGAGTTAAAGACTAAAAAAGAAAATGCGCCCTATCTATAAAAAGACAACCCTTGAATAAAACCAATAAAAATAACCCTGAATATGAAAAGATCGCTACAAGAATATTTTTTTATATATGTTTGCGACGTAAATAATAATTTCATACTAAAACGAGTATAGTCTCAATATAAATATTCACTTTTATTATAAATAATTCATCATAGATAATATTTTTTATAAAATTGGAAATATGTAAGACTGACTTGTAAGAGAAGACAAAGCCCAACTTTCTGAGGCATTAAACTCGAAAGGACAATGACGTGGGTTACAAAATGGCACAATGAGATGTCTCAGGCGTGATAAGACATTCCAGGATAACAGGAAGGGCGTAAATCCCCAACCTGACTGTATCCCCAAAGTGCCTGGCCCAAGTAGACCAACCCGAGAGAGTGTTCTATGTAGGCAACAACCCGGGCGGGGCTCTATGATAAGCCCACTGGATAAGAGCTTATCAAGGTCATATCAGCTAAGGCAATCCACCAAACACCTGATCAGGACAGGTAATTCAAGATAACAAGATAAATTCAAATAATAAAGCTCGAATTTGATTTAATAAGAGACACTACGACAAAATATGATTTTTTTTTTAGTCTTTTAGTCACAAATATCATGTATTTATGTTGGATTTAAATTTTTATCACCAAATATATCTGTAACAGACTCGCAGGAATAAGTTGGTAACTTAAAGGGCTTAAAGTTACCACTACACAAATTGTCAGAAATACTCTTATTTCTGACAATTCTTTTCCTCATAAAAAGTACAAGATTTCGTAGGAAAAAATGTGTTAACCATAGTTAACAGGGGTAAAAAATAGTTATATGTCACAGTAGAAATCGCATGAAATTTGTATTTGTGACCAAAAAAAGATATTTCTAACTATTTATAATCGCCAGAAATAATTTTTTATGAAATAAAAAAAAAATACTAGTAGAATAGTATCACATACTCATAGCTATATACCTAAAATACATAAATAAAATATTAGAATAAAAATAACAATTTCTAAGTAGTTTGCAATAAAAGGGAAAAGAAAGAGGATGAATCAATACCTCTTGAAGCCCAAAAAGATAATCAGTTAATCATCTATACAAAGGCAATGAGAATAATTCCATTAAAATTGTTTCAAAGAATACATATATAATCTCTTAACAGAACAATAAAGTAATTGTGGTTGAAGCCATTATCGATTAAAGTAGCAATATTGCTATAAACCAAATTGTTTCAAGTCCTCTTTAAACTCTAGAGAAGAGTCAACAAGTCTCACTTTCTTTTTAACACAAAATACAAACATATGAATATGCATTCACAAAACATCACATATTATAAAATAGAAAGGGTGAAGTCTACATTTTTATTGAAATAAATACCTAGTTACGTTAAAAAATCCAGATTGAAATGAGAATTCACTTTTGCTGGCAGGTAAAAAACGAAACTCTAATTGCCCTATTGAAAATAAAATACCTATAATGGATCAAAGGGTACTGCTGCCTTGTGATGTTTTGCTGCTTTGATGCTTTCTTATTTCCCTCAAAAGCAAGCTGGTTAGAAATAAAAACCTAGAGCATAATGTTCTAAAACATAAATATATCATATCCATTAAAGATAACCAATATACATGTTTCATGATGCATATAAGGTATGCTGCCAAAAGGATGATGAAAAACTTATATAAATAACAACCAAAACTGGCAGTAGCACTATATTTAAATTGAAAATACTAGATCATGAATTAATTATTAGCACCAGAAATTAATGAAACTAGAATGTTAAGACAGTGATTTCCTCTGCCTCAGATCAGAACAAGATAAAATAAGATTTTAAAAAAATCTATGCTAAAATAAGATTTTAAAATTGTCTAATGTAAGTCTGTCCGTGCTCATATATCTAAGCTTTCTATGCCTTACTAGTATCTAAACATTCTATTCAAACCACAAAGATGTACACTTCTCAACACTAGAATTAAGTAATCAAGAATCAATTAATGAGATTATAGAGAGTTTTCTAACCTGAAATGAAGCATACAGTGCAACAATTAAAAGGTGATCTAACATGTCAAGGATTTATCTCTCTGCAAAAGCTCTATGCACCTGTGGAATATGGAGGAGATGAGATATTAAAAAAGATGTCCAAGAGTGCCATGAGAAAATGATATGTATAAAAAGATAGAACTATTGTCACAAAGCCTTACTGTTGAATAAAAATATATATAACCAATCTAATTCATGTAATTATTCTATAATACACAAAGAAATGGTTGGTCCCTTTAAAACAGTTCAACTTTAACCAATCATCCCCTCATAATTGAGTTTTTGTTTTTTCCCTCACATATGCTCTAAGCAGAAAGTTTTGAATATGAAACTAGGTACCTGTTACGAAGTAGGCATTCTCATAATTAGATTTGAGGATCTTCACTACATCATCAACACCAGATACTAAAATCTCCTCTCTCTTTTCATCATTCACTCTTTCAAATTTGCAAAACAGTTCAATGCCATAAAAGTTAGCAACACACATATACCACACATTTCTTTCATGAATCATATGTATAATTTATAATGCACCTAAAGCTCTACTAAATAAATTGGTGTAGTGGTTTTATAGGACTCGTATATATAAGCAATCGGTCATAAACTTCCATTCCCAGGAAAAAAGTGGAAAAGAGAAAGGAAAAGAAAAGAAAGAACTTTATACAATTAAATTGTATTAGCTCTGTTACCAATCAACATTTTCACCTCATTATTATTTTTTGGAATTGTTGGAAGATACAAATAACTTCCATTTTCAACTTGTTTTAAAATGAGCAAATTACACGAGTATTTATAACCTGCGAATCTATAATATTCTACTCTGTTTTCATTAAAAAAATCACTATCTTTGTCACTTTAATAGTAACCTAATGGTGAAAGTTTGCTCTTATCATACTTAAACACAACAAATCCAAACCATCACCAAAGAAATACGAAATATAAATATTAATATGAAGAACAACTCAGTCGAACAAAATATGAAGAACAACTCAGTCAAACAAAATATGAAGAATAACTCAAACAGTCAAACGTGCTTTGGAAAAATAAAATAGAAATATTCAATAGTAAAAATTATATAAAATGAGTCCCTCTTTTTCACTTCCAAATCAACAAATGAACTTACCTTTAAGATTTCTGTGAAGAGGTGCGGTGTGAAAAGAGCATCAGTAAATAAAATTCAGGATCTTGTATTTCTATTAAAAAAAAACATTAGTAAAAACTAAAAGCATCAGTATTTCTAACTTTTCTAACCAAAGATTAAACGCACATCGCGTGAAACTTCTGTTGGAAATTGTTCATGACTTTAGAATAAGTTATCTTGAGCATTCTTCAAGCATCCATTGCCCACAAAAATATTAACATCAAAAAATTAATGGAAAAATAAAATAGCAATCTAGAAGAACAAGTCAAACAAGTAATGGAACCATAGAAATTAAATAAAATTCCATAACAAATTTTTCCTAAAAAACCAAACCCTAACCCACGGCTTGAAGAAAGTGGTTAATGCCGTGAATCGTGAGAACTGAGAAGAACTCACGGAGACGATTCGTGAGAAGAACTCACGGCTTGAAGATAGTGGTTGATGGCTTGATGTTGTGAATCGTGATGATTCGATCTCTGCAATCTACATGGCGTGAGAAGAAGTAGGGGTCGAGGTACAACTACGCTGCTGCGTGGGCTGCCGTCGGCGACGAGAAGGGGGCAGCTTTTGTGAGAAGAAGAGAGTAGAGATTAGAGGCCAGAGGCTAGACCGCCAAAGAGGAGAGAAGAACTAGGTTTGGGATGTAGGAAAGCTTAAAGGGATTTAGTCTTTTAGGGGGAGGGACAGCGTGCGTGTTAGTATGTTACATGATTTAAGGATTTAGCCTTTTAGGGGGAGGGGGTTGTTGGCTGAAAAGAAAAGGAAGGAGCAAAGAGAGAAGAGAAACAAGGGTGAACAAAGATTATGTGGAGTGTATAGTTAAGTTAAAATATTTATTAACAATTATTTTTGTGAGAAAAAATAAAATATATAATGTGTAATTTTTTTCTAATGATCTTATTTGGTGGAAAAAACTACTAACTTTCATGTATTTTAATTTGTAACCAATAAATTTGTACAATATAATTATTTGGGACAATAATTGTGACGCCCCTAAATTCTCCTTAAAATAAATACGAGAATCGAGGCATCGGGATGCTGATAACACGGGTCACGCACCCCCAACGTCAAGTGTTAAGTGTGTGAACAAGTGACATGCATAAATAAAAGCAGCGGATATTTGAAGTCAATATCTAAGTACCAGAATTTTTAGAAATATTTTACAAACCAGTTTAATATAAATTCTCCAGCAGGAGATTTAATACAGTCATCCAAAAATCAAAACCTAAAATAGTTACATAAAAAGGGAACATTCCCAAGATAATAAATTATAATACAATTACTTTAATAGTGGAGCCGTCACCTCAGGCTCAACCTCCTCGATCTCTGCATCCAAAATCTACGATGCCAGAAATGAAATTGCAGGTAAGTACAACCCAAACAAACCACAAGATATAAAATATACTCATGCAACAACAATAACATCACTCATGAACATGATACCGTATACATGAAGTTTAAAATTATCTTCCTTAAAATAAATAAAATAACACACACCAAAATCTCATTTTGGTCCATAATAAAATTCCAATAAAATCATCCATCATTTCTCAGAAAAAAATATCGGTAAATCCAATTATAGCGGGTATTATGTATCGCCGTCCCCGATATGATATACAAACAACACCAATCATAATGGGCGTTACGTATCGTCGTCCCCATTAGGACTCATACACACTCATTTCATAGCGGGCGTTACGTATCGCCGTCCCCGATATGAAATACACACCCAATGATCATAACGGGTGTTACGTATTTCCATTCCCGTTATGTCATTCACACATTATCAAACTTAATAAGCGTTACGTATCGCCGTCCCCATTATGATTTAATGGGCGAGAGAAGAGAGGGGGAGGGCTGGGGCTCGAGCGGGCTTTGGGGGGGGGGAACCGGGAAAGAAAAAAAGGAAAAAGAAAAAAAAGAAAAGAAGAAAAAAAAAAAAAAAAAAGAAAAAGAAAAAGAGAATGGGAAAAAAAGAAATGAAGTCCAATAGAAAAAGAGCACTAAACATAAAAACAACGTAAAACTAATATTAACTAAGAGTTCAAATAATAATTTTAACCAAATAAAACACAACCAATAATATTATTAAAATAAATTAAAATAATCAACAATAAGAATAAAGACAATACGTAAAATTACACGTAGTCTGGGATCTCACAATCTCCCCCCTTTAAAATAAATTTCGTCCTCGAAATTTGCTCAACTGCTAGTAACAAAAACTCTAATAGCTCACCTATCACATAACTCAATACTCACTCCATGCATTTTCACAATCACCTATTTTCCTCAAACACAAATGGATGTTATTCTATCATAATCATATAGTCTCTAAATAACATTTCATCTCTAAAACTCCTAAGGTAGTAAAGTATTTTAAAATCTCCATATGTACAAGGACTTTAGTACAATCTCTCAAAATCCTAATGTTCACTAGTTCCATACAATAATTCGTGCCACTCACAAATAACTCTCAAGTTTAACTTCCTAACTAAATCATCAATAAGTCTAATTTACTCAATCAGAAGATAAATCTCCACTAACAAGTACCAACCCAGATTTCAAGTCACCACTAATTCCTTAAAACAAGCACAAAACTTGAACCTCCAACTACATCGCAAAACATCACGCTTTCGCACGCACTCTGATAACTCACTAAATGCCTAAAATTTAGTCCTCATAAATTATCACCATTGAGTAGAAGCTGGCTCAACATCTATTAACAAGAAAATCTTATACCACACTTCCAAATCCTAAAGTTTTAATATATATATATATATATATCATAATTCTGATTATACCACTATAGTTGACACCTAAACTCCAACGTACATCACCACAAAAAAGTCCTATTAATTCTACTTCAAATTAATAGCAAGATAATCACAATACAAATTGTTCTTCCAATCGGACTTTCAATACCCAAGAGATGGATTAGCTTTAAATATTTAAATTCCTATGTGACCTTGTCACAACTAATTTCTTAAGATATCTCGACAAAGGCAACCATTAAATTCATCAAATATCAAACTTAAATTGTACACCCCAATCAACTCGCCCAAAAGCCTAACACTTAGATTTCCTGAATTTAATACCATCTCCTCAAATCAACAATCAACACCTAACAAAACAACTTCTTCCAAACCAAATTTAAAACAATGACATGTACTCTCCAAAATTTACACCCACAACTATTACACCTCAATCTCTACACATTCCCAAACCAACTTAAAACTTCACCAAAGATCAAATGATCACCTACTATCATAAATATTCCTAAAACAGATTCCATAACAATATATCAATGGCAAGGATTCCACACTCACATGAATAGTCCATCAAGAATACAATTCCAACAATCTCCCAAAAATAAAATTATAACTTAAAAACTCAAACACTCAGTGAGTCCTAGGTCACATAAATAGCATATAAAATATCAATAAAAAAGCACACTTACATAAATACCAATAATTATCAAAACAAATCCATCTTGCAAAGATATAATAATATACCCAATCACTAAATAAAACTTGAATAATTCATATAAATATTATATATAAACAAAACTAGTGAAAAGATCTAATAAACAAATAAGTAAAAGCTAGCCGTTCAAGAAAACAGAAAATCACCAAAAACTTTTATTAAATAAAACAAGAAGCTTGGATTAAAAAGGTGAGTAAGAAACTAAAACAACAAAATAGAATTTGGAATTCTCCTCAAAATCCAACTCTAAAAAAATTTATTGTAGAAATCTACAGGACTTAAAACCTTTGAAAGGAACATACCATAGTAAAATAATTAAATAAATAAGTTAATGAATAAATACTAATAAGTCGCCAAAACAAACCCATTCATCAAAATAAATAAATAAACTCTTAAAATAATTCAAGCAGAAAGGTGAAAAGATAATAAATTTAAAAACTTACTTCGAGGCATATCTCTAAAAGAAATACAGAATAGCGATTTTCTTTAAATCTTTGTTACAAAGAATCTCAAATTTCCAAGATATTTAAGAGACAAAACATCGTATTTAAAATAAAAAGATAATAAACAAAATCCAAAATCATCTTGTAGGAAACTCATGAAATGAAATTAAAATAAAACCAAATCCATATGAGAAATGCACAAAAACTTAATAAAACAAAATAATCCACAACAAAATAATAAACTTTAGAACTAGGGATTCCTTACAATTATTTAAATAAAGGATTCGATAAAATAAATGATATAAAATAATAATTTAATCCGAAAGATTCAAATTTCAACTTAAACAAAACAAAGGAATATATAGAAATAAATAAATGCTCAATAACTTAACTAAATAAAATCACCTAACTAAAATCATAACTACTACTCAATTATAATATGAATAAATATTAAAATTAAATAAACCAAACCAAACCAACCAATCAAAACTAAGATAACTCTGAAATTAATAAATAAAGAGCACATTAATATAAAAAGCAAAATACAACGAAATAAATATTGAAAACCTTACAATATAAGTTAGTAGGAAAACCCTAGAGAACGATTAGAATAATAAAATAGAGTAAAATAACCAAACAAAAAGACAAACAAATTTTAAAACAACCAACTTTTCTGCTACTGTCCATAGGTAATCTGTGGATTTACCCAGAGTCGAACTGCTCTGATACTACCTGTGATGCCCCTAAATTTCCCTTAAAATAAACACAGGAATCAAGGCGTCGGGATGCTGACAACACGAGTCACGCTGATAGGGACCTCAGTCGTGTCCCTACTCAACTAAGCCGGTCCTCCTCGCCTTGTTGCTCCTCAATGACCGAGTAAGGCTCCTTTTGCTTGTGATGGTTCGCATGCAGCAACAATAGATGAAAGGGTGATATGAGGTTGAGGTGGTTAAGATAAATTGATTGAGTTCGTCTTAGCCAAGGTAGGGTAGAGTGGTGTACGACAATGGGGTTGGATAGCTAAGTGTATGGAGCAATAAGGTGGTATTTAGGCTATGGTAGTCTTGGTTATGGTAATGGGAAGGGAGATGTGGTGGGCTGAGTGGTAGATTAGGGTAGAAAAGGTTTAAGGGAATGTCCTTTAGGTAGGCCTATGTATTGGGATCTCTTTGGTAAGGAATATGGGTCATATAGTGTAGTAGGACTAGGGTTTTAGTGTAGGCTAAGAGGAATTTCGAGATTGAGATTAGGTTAGGGTTTGGAAGTCAATTGGCTAGGGTTTGGGAAGAAGGGTTTCGGCCAAGGTGGTTAGAGTTAGGTGGGATAGGGTTTTGAGATGTTTTGGATAATTCCTAAAATGTAGGAATTAGGATTTTAGCAAGATAAATGGGTGGCAATGAGGTAGGGTTGTTGGCCGAGTATTGCTTCTATTTTGGGATAAGATTTGATTGATTCAATCAATTGGATAATTGATTAATCATTTGAGAGAATTAAGGTTTAATTGGTGATGTGGCGAATGGAGAATTTCGGCAATAGCTAGGGATGGAATGGCCGAGTGAGATATTTATGGAAAGTGGAAAGATTTGATTTTGAATTGATTTGAGTTTGGGATAGAGTTGTGTGGCCGGTTGGTGGAGGCTTGTTGGGGCCGAGCTTTGGGTTGTTTTTGGATGAGGGAAGATTTGATTTAATTGGGTAAATTTAGGAGAAGATAAGGGAATAATGGCCGTTTATTATTGTTGGAGATTTGGTTGGAATTTTGATTTAAATTTTGAAATGATTTGAAATTGGGGAATGTATGTGGTTGGATATAGGGATTATTGTAGTGGTCGGTTATGGAATGGATTTGGTCGGTAGAATAGGTTTTGAATTTGAATTGACTTGGTTGAGAGAACTATGGGAAGTTATGATGGATAAGGTGGCAAGTGAGAGGTTCGGTTAGAGCAAATGGATGATGGCCGAATATGAGAAAAAATAGGGATTGTTGGTTTGATTTGAATTTGAATCAATTTGAATTCAAATTCACTTTGGATGGCCGGTCATGCAAGGTCTAAGGGGGCACAAAATTGGCTTGATTTGGATGAGGGATGAGGTGGATTTAAGTGAGAAAATATAGGAGTGGAAGGGATAGGTGGCCGGCTAGATTAAAGGGCAAAAGTGGCAAGTGAGTTGGCTAAGGTTTGATGGCCTTTGGCCGTGTGCTTCAAGGGGGTTTAAGGGGTTGTTGCCGTGGCTGCTATGGGGCAAAGGGAACACCAAAATGATCAATTGATCAATCAAATAAAGATTGAACAAGAGACCATAGAAGAACAAGCCAACTCCTTCAAGGCACCAAGGGGTTTTGGCAATGCTCCTTCCTTCAACACTTCTTCTTTCTTCAATCACTCACACACACACTCAACAAACTCTTGAGCAATCTGAATCGCCCAATGGAGAAGAGTTTCGAATTCCTCTAGGGAACACACACACAAGTTCTCAAATCCACAAGTGGTGTGGATTTGGCCTTACAAACACTAAACTCACATAACAATCAAACAAAGACTCAAGAACATAAAAACGTGAAATCAACCAACAAGACACTCACTCAACATCGAAATACTCTTTATGAATAACCTCAAGATTTTTATAAATAAACTGAAAACAAATAAAGGATAGATATGAATCACCAATTGACGAATTGCACGATGATCCTTTTCCAAAGGGATTCACGAATTGCACCCTAGGGAAGCCCAAGTGCTAAGCACCGAAAATCCAAACCACAATAGTGTGGCCAGCCTAACTCTTTCTCAAGAGCAAAATTCTAATTCTCAAATTGTCCAAAGATGTGAAATGAAGACCTAAAGGTTTTATTTATAGAGTCTAACAAATTGGAAACCCCCAATGGGGCCCTAGCAAAATAAGATAATTACTAAAATAACCAAATGCAATTAAATAAAGCAAATAAACATAAGTGAGAGGCGCCCAAATGAATGTGTGGCCGTGGCATGCTAAGTCCATGATGGCTATGATGTGGCATGGTCCACGGCAAGGCTAAAGTATCATGGCGTTTGTCTGCATGGCATCCGGCTGCGTGGCCTCTAGTGGTGTACATGGCATGGTGACATGCCTAGGCTTGATAATGTGTCCCAGGTGATGCCGTGTTGGGGTAGTATGGCCTAGTCAGGTGGCTTGGGCGGTGGTCTTGCATGGCCCAGGCTAAGTGCCGGGGTGATGGTCATGCATTGCCCAAGCTGGCGGCCTGGGCGCTGTGGGTTGCCAGCCCGCGTACTGAATGGCATGCATAGTGTGCATGCCACTGACCTGCTCTGCAAGGTATGGGCTAGAGCCATACGCTGGATGGCATGCCTTGTGGGTGCCCCACTAGCCATGCTAGGCGGTGCTGGGGCGCACTAGGGTGCGCTAGTCATGGTGCGCAAGTGTTCATGCAAGTGTGCGCGCAAAGGAGTGCGCAATGATGCGCACAAGGGCGCATGCTTAACTATGCGTGGCCAGTAGCCTCCATGGTTGCTTGCAGCGTGTCAAGGCCTGAGCCAAAGCATGCATGCAGGCTAGCCAAGTGACTGTCCTGACCCTCCACTAGCAGTGTCAAGGCATGATCTAGGGTGGTTTTTAATGGGGTACTATCACACGTACCCCCAACGTCAAGTGCTAAGTGTGTGAACACGTGACATGCATAAATAAAAACAGCGGATATTTGAAGTCAATATCTAAGTACCATAATTTTTAAAATTATTTTACAAACCAGTTTAATATAAATTCTCCAGCAGAAGATTTAATACAGTCATCTGAAAATCAAAACCTAAAATACTTACATAAAAATGGAACATTTCACAAGAATTTTTAGAATTATTTTACATAAAAAGCGGATATTTGAGGTTGCCGTCTCCTCAAGCTCAACCTCTTAGATCTCTACATCTAAAATCTACGACGCAACAAATGGTATCGTAGGTAAGTACAATCTAAACAAACCACAAGATATAAAATATACTCATGCAACAACAATAACATCACTCATGAACATGATACCGTATGCATAAAGCTTAAAATCATCTTCCTCAAAATAAATAAAATAATACATACCAAAATTCCATTTTGGTCCATGATAAAATTTCAATAAAATCATTCATCATTTCCCAGAAAAATATATTAGTAAATCAATCATAGCGGGTGTTATATATCGCCGTCTCCGATATGATATACACACAACACCAATCATAATGGGCGTTATGTATCGCCGTCCCTATTATGACTCATACACACTCATTTCATAGCGGGCGTTACGTATCGCCGTTGTGATGCCCCCAAATTTTCCTTAAAATAAACACGGGAATCGAGGTGTCAGAATGCTGACAACACGGGTCACGCACCCCCAACGTCAAGTACTAAGTGTGTGAACACGTGACATACACAAAATAAAAGTCGTAGCGGATAATAAAGTCATTATCTAAGTACCAGAATTTTTAGAAATATTTTACAATCAATTTAACATAACATCTCCAACAGGAAATTTAATACAGTCATCCGAAAGATAAATCATAAAATGCAAATTTATAAAAATGGGAAAATACTTCCCAATATAACAAATTAAAAATAAATGCTCCAACAACGAAGCCGCCTCTTCAGGCTCAGCTTCTACGAAACTCTACATCCAAAAATCTACGACGCTAAAATGGCATCGCAGGTAAGTACAACCCAACTAAACCATAAGATATAAAATATACTCATGCAACAATAATATCACTCGTGAACATGATACCTTATGCATGAAACTTAAAATCGCCTTCCTCAAAATAAATAAAATAACACACGCCAAAATTCTTTTTTTTAATCAGAATAAAACTCCAATAAAAACCATCCATCAATTCCCAGAAAATAATATCCGTATATCCAATCATATCAGGCGTTATGTATCGTCGTCCTCGATATGATATACACACATCACCAATCATAATGGGCGTTACGTATTGCCGTCCCCATTATTATTCATATACACTCATTTCATAGCGGACATTGCGTATCGCCGTCCTTGATATGAAATGCACACCCAATGACCATAACGGGCGTTACGTATCGCCGTCTCCGTTATGTCATCCACACACAAATAATCATAATGGGTGTTACGTATCGCCGTGCCTATTATGACTTACACACACAATGACCATAATGGGTGTTACGTATCACCGTCCCCATTATGTCATCTACACACACACTGATCATAACGGGCGTTACGTATCACCGTCCCCGTTATGACTCAGTCAAAAATCATTAAAATCCATAAATCCAATAGCCACATCTCATATTAAAATCCAAACACCAAATCTCGCATTAAAATCCCAAATATCATACACATAAACAACCGTGCAGTTTCACAATGCATAACACCATGCACAAAACATCCAACATTTAATAAATCCAATCAACCAACAAATACCAACATCAACCAACACATAGATATTAATGCAAAAATATATTTAAATCTTAAAAGTTTGTTTGGAAAGTACTTACAGCGGGTAAAAACGTAAGTCCTTGAGCAAACGCCAATCTGCAGCGTTCGTAGCGGTCACTTGTATGTTAGGCTAGAGTGCTTGATTTGACATCAAAATTTAGAGAAATACTCTTTAGAATGTGGGGAATCTCATGGAGGTGGTGGTGTGGTAGTGAAACTACCGGAAGGTGGCGGATTGGGCTCCAAAAGGGTGGAAACCCATTTTCGGGTTTGGGGTTGTACCGGGAAGGTGAGGCTGCGGTTTGAGGAGCTGAGCTAGGGGAGTGGTCGACTGAGATGGGGAACATTTTGGTGGTAGAGGTGAGGCTCATGGTGGCGGCAGGCGATGGCTGGGTTGCTCAACAAGTGGGTTTTAAAACCCATTTCGTGGCTTGATCGTGTGGGAGGAATGGGGGGCTACGAATGGTGGGTTAGGTAGCTAGGAGGCCGGTGATGAAGTGGTGAAGAGATGGTGGCCGGTGGTGGAGCAACGGTGGCACTAGAGCATTTATGGGCCGCGGCTTGGAAGTGGGAGTGGGGGTAAACGGCGGCACGAGCTGGGCTGACAATGAAGGGGGTTGGTCGCCGGCCGGTGGGGAAGAGAATGGGAGGGGCGGTGCTGACCACGAGCCGCGCACGGCGGCGCTAGGTGTAGGGAGAAGGAGAAACGGCGGAAGGGGTAGTAGGGGAGGGGGCTAGCGCGTGAGTCTGGGGATGCAGGGGAAGAAGGAAAAAGAAAAAGAAAAGAAAAAGAAAGATAAGAAAAGAAAAGAAAAAGAGAAAAGGAAAAGGAAATAAAGTCTACTAGAAAAAAAAGAGCATAATAAATTAAATAAAAGCTAACTGAAAAATACAACAATTCAATATCAATAAATAAAATGTTTAAAGCCCAACGATAAAACAAATTAATCTCAAGCGTAATTTAATTATAAAACTTAATTAATATAACGAAAGCACATAAAATAAACTTACATAATAAAATAAAGAAAAATTAAATTCCACTCATTAAAATAATTACCTCACATCTAAATTAATAAAGAAACAACGTAACTCAACATTTAATTATAAAAACAACATAAAACTAATATTAACTAATTAATAGATCAAATAAATATCTTATACAAATAAAACACGGCTAATAATATTATTAAAGTAAATTAAAATAATTAGCACCTAGAATAAAATAATGCGTAAAAATACAAGTAAATTTGGGATCTCACATTCTCCCCCCTTTAAAAAGAATTTCGTCTCCGAAATTCGCTTGGCTGCAACTAATAGGCAACTAATAGAAACTCTAATAGCTCGCCTACCTCTTCATTTAATACTTACTCCCAGCATTAGCACAATCATCTATTTTCTTCAGATACAAATGAATGTTATTCCATCATAACTGTATAGTCTCCAAATAATATTTCATCTCTAAGATTCTTGAGATAGCCAATTAATCTGAACTCCATATGTACCAAAACCTTAGCACAACCTCTCAAAATTTTAATGTTCACTATGTCCATACAATAATTTGTGTCACCCTAAAGTAACCCCCAAGTTTATCTTCCCAACTTAACCTTTAATAGATATAATTTACCCAACTAAAAGATAAATCCCCACTTACAAGTATCATCCCAAAATTTCAAGTAACTACCGATTTCTCAAAATCAACACAAGATCTGAACCTCCAATTACATTGCAAGACTTCACGCTTCTGTGTGCCCTCTAATAACTCACTGAATGTATAAGATTAAGTCCTCATAAATGATACCCATAAGTAAAAATTGGCTCAACATCTATTAACAAGAAATCCTACACCACTCTTCCAAATCCTAGAATTTTAATATCTCATAATTTTGATTATACCACTATGGTTGATACCTAAACTCCAATGTGTATCACATAAAAATCCTATCACTTTCTATGTTAACCATCAAAATAGAACTTTACAAAACTAAGATCAATCCCCAAAGAAAATATAGCCTCGCAATATCAGGTCACCCCACTAATCTTATCAAAATCATCCTAGAATTTGGACTCCCAATTACTTAACTTCTTCAACTACCGTCATGACTAAAGCCTCAACGCACATCTTGCAATTCGAAAATCAAATCCACTAGGCACCAAGTACTACACTTAAAAACCTTAATGCTTTATAAACTCACAAATCTAGTTATGTCACCCAAATGTTGACGCCTAAAATTCCAACTCCCAACTAGACATTCAATCTCCAAATAAAATAAAATAAAAATAGCCTCAAATATTTAAATTCCTATTTGGTTTCAAGTCGTAACTAATTCCTAAAGATAACCTCAACCAAGGCTACTAACCATTACATTCGCCAAGTATCATGCTCAGAGTGTACACTCCAATTAACTCTCCCAAAAGTCTAAGGCTTAGATCTTTTTAATTTAATACCAATTCATCAAATTAATATTCAATGCCTAACAAAACCCCACTCCCAAACCAAAAACAAAACAAAGACATGCACTCTCCAAAATTTATACTCAAAATTATTACACACAAGTCTCCAAGCGTCCACAAACAAAACCAAAAATCCATCAAAGAATCAGATTATCATCTACTTCCATAAACACGCAAAAAACGAATTTATAACAGTATAACGAATGAAAATGAGTCAACACTTACAATAATCACCTGAAGAATAATTCCAACCGTCTCCTCCAAACAATATTAGAACTTAGAAACCCAAGCACTAAATGAGACACAATCAAACCATGATAGATAGTATATAAATACACCAATGAAGAAGCATGAATAAATAAGTAGATACCAACAATTATCAAGACAAAACTACCTCGAAACAATATTAAAACATACTCAAACACTAAGTGAAACCCAAGCAATGCACATAAATAGCATATAAAACATCAATAAAGAAGCACAATTACATAAACACCCATGATTATCAAAACGAATCTATCTCACAAAGATATAATAATATACCTAAACACCAAATAAAAGTTAAGTAATTTACATAAATATTACATAAAAATAGAAAGGGGAAAAAATTTCATAAATAAATAAATACCATTAATACCAGCGATTCGAGAAAACAAGTCAACCTCCCTTAATAAACACAAAGTCACCAAAAACTTTTATTAAATAGAACAGAGAGATTAAATTAAAAGAAGAACGGAGAAATAAAATGGCAAATAAAATTTTGAAATTCTCTTCAAAATCCAACTCTAAAAAGATTTATTATAAAAATCTCTAAGATTTAAAACCTTTAAAAGAATTGAACCAAAGTAAAATAAATAAATAAGTTAATGAATAAATTCTACCAAGTTGCCAAAACAAATCCACTCGTCAAAATAAATAGGTACATTTTTTAAATAAAACAAGCAAAAATGTGAAAAGATAGTAAATTTAAAAACTTACCTCAAAGAACGTCTCTAAAGAGATTATTAAAGTAACGGTTTTCTTTAAATCTTTGTCTTAAGGAATCGTAAAGTTTCAAAAATATTTAAAAGGCAAAAGTCGTAATTAAAATAAAAGGATAATAAACAAAATCTATAACCTTATTGTAGGAAACTCAAGAAATGAAATTAAAACAACATCAAATCCATATGTTCAATGTATAAAATATTAATACAACAGAATAACCCACAACTAAATAAACTCTAAAACAAGAGATTTCATAATACAATTATTCAAAATAGGATTCAATAAAAAGAATGATTTAAAATAATAATCTAATTTGAAATATCCAAATTCCAATTTAAACAAAACGAAGGCACATATATTAAAATAAATAATTAAATAAATGTTCAACAACTTGACTAAATAAAATCAACTAACTAAAATCTGAATTACTACCCAATTACAATATAGAACAAATATTAAATTGAAATAAAGCAAATCAAACCAACAAATCAGAACTAAGATGACTCTGAAAATAATAAATAAAATGCACATTGAAATAAAAAGCACAACATACCGAAACAAATATTTAAAATCTTACAATACAACCTAGTAGAAATAACTTAGAGAACGATTATAATGATAAAATAAAATAAAATAACCAAACAATGAAACAAACACAATTAAACAAAAAAAATTCTGGTACAGTTCCTAGGTAACTTGCGGATTTATCTAGAGCCGAATTGCTCTAATACTACATTTGACGCCCCCAAATTCCCTTTAAAATAAATACAGGAATGAGGCGTTGGGATGCTGACAACACAGGTCACGCACCCCAACATCAAGTGCTAAGTGTGTGAACACGTGACATGCATAAAATAAAAGTCGCAGCAGATAATAAAATCATTATCTAAGTACCAGAATTTTTAGAAATATTTTACAATCAATTTAACATAACATCTCCAATAGGAGATTTAATACAGTCATCTGAAAGATAAATCATAAAATACATATTTATAAAAATGGAAAAATACTGTCCAATATAACAAATTATAAGTAAATGCTCTAACAACAAAGCCGCCTCTTCAGACTCAGCTTCCACAAAACTCTGCGTCCAAAAATCTACGACGCCAAAATGGCATCGCAGGTAAGTACAACCCAACCAAACCACAAGATATAAAATATACTCATGCAACAACAACATCACTCGTGAACATGATACCATATGCATAAAACTGAAAATCGCCTTCCTCAAAATAAATAAAATAACACACGCCAATATCCAATTTCTCAATAATAAAACTCCAATAAAAACCATCCATCATTTTCCAGAAAATAATATCCGCAAATCCAATCATACCAGGCGTTACATATCGATGTCTCCGATATGATATACACACATCACCAATCATAATGGGCGTTACATATCGTCGTCCCTATTATGATTCATACACACTCATTTCATAGCGGGTGTTACGTATCGCCGTCCCTAATATGAAATGCACACCCAATGACCATAACGGGCGTTACGTATCATCATCCCCGTTATGTCATCCACATACAACCAATCATAATGGGCGTTACGTATCGCCGTCCCCATTATGACCTACACACACAATAACCACAATGGTCGTTACGTATCGCCGTCCCCATTATGTCATCCACGCACACATTGACCACAACGGGTGATACATATCGCCGACTCCGTTATGACTCAGTCAAAAATCATTAAAATCCATAAATCTAATAGCCACATCTCATATTAAAATCTAAACACCAAATCTCACATTAAAATCCCAAATATTATACACATGAACGACCATGCAGTTTCACAATGCATAACACCATGCACAAAATATCCAACATTTAATAAATCCAATCAACCAACAAATACCAACATCAACCAACACATAGATTTCAATGCAAAAATATATTTAAATCTTAAAAGTTTGTTTAGAAAGTACTTACAGTGGGTAAAAACGTAAGTCCTTGAGCAAACGCCAATCTGCAGCATTCGTAACGGTCACTTGTACGTTAGGCTAGAGAGCTGGGTTTGACACCAAAATTTTGGGAGATACTCTTTGGAAGGTGAGGAATCTCCTGGAGGTTGTGGTGTGGCAGTGCAACCACGAGAAGGTGGCGGATAGGGCTCCGAAATGGTGGAAACCCATTTTCGGGTTTGAGGTTGTACTGGGAAGGTGAGGCCTCGGTTTAAGGAGCTGAGCTAGGAGAGTGGTCGGCTGAGGTGGGGGAACATTTTGGTGGTGGAGGTAAGGCTTACGGTGGCGGCAGGCGGCGGTTGGGTTGCTCAACCCGTGGGTTTTAAAACCCATTTTGTGGCTTGATCATGTGGGAGGAGTGGGGGGCTACCGGCGGTGGGTTAGGTAGTTAGGAGGCCATTGATGAAGTGATGAAGAGATGGTGGCCGGTGGTGGAGCAACGGCGGCACTAGAGCATTTATGGGTCGCGGCTTAGAAGTGGGAGTGGGGGCAAACAGCGGCACGACCTAGGCTGAAAATGAAGCTGTTTGGTCACCAGCCGGCGGGGAAGAGAATGGGAGGGGCGGTGCTAACCACAGGCCGCGCACGGCGGCGCTAGGTGTAGGGAGAAGGAGAAACAGCGGAAGGGGTAGCAGGGGAGGGGTCTGGCGCTCGAGTCTGGGGATGTAGGGGAAGAAGGAAAAAGAAAAAGAAAAGAAAAAGAAAGAAAAGAAAAGAAAAGAAAAAGAGAAAAGGAAAAGGAAATAAAGTCTACTAGAAAAAAAAAGCACAATAAATTAAATAAAAACTAACTGAAAAATACAACAATTCAATATCAATAAATAAAATGTTTAAAGCCCAACGATAAAATAAGTTAATCTCAAGCGTAATTTAATTATAAAACTTAATTAATATAACGAAAGCACATAAAATAAACTTACATAATAAAATAAAGGAAATTAAATTCCACTCATTAAAATAATTACCTTACATCTAAATCAATAAAGAAATAATGTAACTCAACATTTAATTATAAAAACAACATAAAACTAATATTAACTAATTAATAGATCAAATAAATATCTTAAACAAAAAAAATACGGCTAATAATATTATTAAAATAAATTAAAATAATTAACACCTAGAATAAAATAATGTATAAAAATACACGTAAATTTGGGATCTCACAGCCGTCCTCGATATGAAATACACACCCAATGATCATAACGGACGTTACATATTTCCATCTCCATTATGTCATCCACACACTATCAATCACAATAGGCGTTACGTATCGCCGTCCCCATTATGACTTACAGACATTTCATAGCGGCCGTTACGTATCGCCGTCCCCGTTATGAAATACACACACAATGACCATAACGGGCGTTACGTATCGTCGTCCCCGTGATGTCATTCACACCCATTGATCATAACGGGCGTTACGTATCGCCATCCCCGTTATGACTCAGTCAAAAACCATTAAAATCCATAAACCCAATAACCACATCTCATATTAAAATCCAACACCATATATCCACATGATCAAGCGTGTAATTACACAATGTAAACCATAACACACAAAATAACCAACAATTAATAAATTTGAACATCAACCAATAAATCCCAATGTCAAACAAATACAATATTTGTCGATGCAAAAATATATTTAAATCTTAAAGTTTATTTAGAAAATACTTACAGTACCAAAATATGATTTTCGAAGGACCACGAAGGTGCAAGCGACAGCAGCAAAACAACGTAACAATGCAAAACAGACAACGGTCGTGGGTCTCAAAAATCCAACTTTTGAGCGGGAACAAACTAAGAGCTAAGATGGCTAGGGAATGACTTAGAGGTGTTGGTGAAGTGATTGGTGGTGGTGGTTGGCCGTGGGTGGCAGCGTGGGCGGCGGTAGAAGGCCAAATAGTATAAAATAGAGGTGTAGCTCAATGGACCTCAAAGGTGGCGCATCGGGGTTGAGAAAGGGTAGGTTAGGTAGCTGGGAGGCCGGTGGTGAAGTGGCGAAGAGATGGCAGCCGGTGGTGGAGCGACGGCGGCGCTGGAGCACTTAAAGGCTGCGGCTTGGAGATGGGCATGAGGGCAAACGGCGGCACGGGTTGGGCTGAAATTAAAGGGGGGTGGTTGCCGGCCGGTGGGGAAGAGAATAGGAGGGGTGGTGACAATCATGGCCGCGCGCAGTGGCGCTGGGTAGAGAGAGGCAGAACGGGTGAGAGAAGAGAGGGGGAGGGCTGGGGGTCAAGCGGGCAGGCGGGTGGGCGCCGGGGGGGGGGTGAACCGGGAAAAGAAAAAAAAGAAAAAGAAGCAAAAAAAGAAAAGAAAAAGAAAAAGAGAATGGGAAAAAAGGAAATGAAGTCCAATAGAAAAATAGCACTATAAATTAAATAAAAGCTAACAGAAAAACCTATATATTAATATCAATAAAATAAAATATTTAAAACCCAACAATAAAATAAATTAAACCAAATACAAATTAATTATAAAACAATAATTACTATAAAGAAAGCAACTCAATTAAATCACATAATAAAATAAAGAAATTTAATTCCAATCATGATAATAATACCTCACAATATATTAAAACTAATAAGGAAAACAAGGTAACTCAACATTTAAACATAAAAATAATGTAAACTAATATTAACTAACTAAGAGTTCAAATAATAATTTTAAAGAAATAAAACACAACCAATAATATTATTAAAATAAATTAAAACAATCAACAATAAGAATAGAGACAATACGTAACATTACACGTATCTGGGATTTCATAATAATTTTTGTGACGATATAAATTTGGTAAGAAAAAATAATTATTTGTTGTCAAAATTATAATTGAAAAATGTAATTTTTTTGTGACTAATTAGTGTCGTTATTTATAATTCTACAACTTGTAGGAAAAAAGTATTATCTGCCAAGTTTTTCTTACGATTTTATATTTGTTGGAAAAAAGTGATTAATATTCACAGTTTTTATATCGTTGGAAATAAAATGGTCCATTATAATTATTTCTAACATGACATTTTTGATAGGTAATTCTTGGTGACAAAATGTTATTATTTGCTAGTAAATTGTATTCGCAAGAAAAGAATATGTGAGAAAAACCATTTGTTTTTTGTAGTGCTAGATCATTAGGTTATTACAAAGGCCTGGGAGAGGTTTTCTCATCGCTGTATATATATCCATCAATAACCCGAGATATGAATGGTTACCTAAGGTTGAGCAAAACATCTAATTTAGGCATCGAAGACGTTTCTATAGCCTTCAAGCCTTTCCACATCTTTGGTTGCAGGTTTGACAGCTAGTGGTGGGTGCGAAACACGTCTTGAACGCCTTGAATATGAAAAGATTGCTACAAGAAAAATGTTTTATATAGGTTTGCAGTGAAAATAACCATTTTTTATTAAAATGTGTACATTCTAGATATAAATAATATTTTTCTTTATAAATAAGTCATCACAAATAATCATTTTTTTTGTAAATATTAAAAGTAGATATGATATCTATATATATAAGTAATTATCGTTATACCTCCATGTACACGGTGGCAACAAGGAATTATAAAGTTTACAACAAGAATCATATATTCTCCGAAAGGAAAGCTGGGGTTCGGTCTGACTGAACCCCCCACCATTGCAGCTCCTGCTGTTCTCGGCGGTGGTGGGCGACACCACCTAGCCTATCGGGATCGGAGGGAGCCGGCGACCTCACCCCTGCGACGGTGAGCCCCGGCCACCCCCGGTGTGCTCCCGGCGGCCTTAAACCGTTTCGGACCCGGTTCGGCCTTAAACCCGTTTTGGGCGTTGAGTGAGGCCGAATTTCCTTCAAAACTTTATCTTCATTTTATTTTTTTATTGTATTTTTTATTATATTTTTTATTATGTTTTCTTCATTTTATTATTTTATTGTATTTTTTATTATGTTTTTTAAATTTTATTTTATTTTTTGTGTTTTTTATTGTGTTTTTTAATATTTTTTATTGTATTTTTATATTAATTATAGGAGTTTAAGAAGTGGGAGGGGGTGGGCCGCAAAATGCTAGAGTACAGCCCGACCACACCCCAGCGTCTCTCAATTTTCGAGCTCGATAGTTTTAAATAGTAGTAACTTCTTTTTTAGCTTAAACAGTGGTAACTAACACAGAAGAGATGATATATATATATATATGTGTGTGTGTGTGTGTCGTCTCTGTTAGGCCCAGAATGTTAATCATTATAAACTTTACAATATATATATTATATTAAGCTCTTCGGACATTAATTTGAATAGGTACTTTGTAACACCCAAATTTTATCAAAGACCTTTCTGCTTTTAAAACTTACCTATTATTATTATTTTCTTTTTTTTTTCTTCTTCTTTCCATCTCAACACCCGCCCGCCCTCCGGTATCGCCTAGGATCACGGCAACTCCAGATTTTTCGGACTTCACAGCCCTCCACTCCGCGTACACGTTCCTTTAGGGTTCTCACACACACATATATATGTATATGTATATATTCACGCGTCTCTGGCCCTTGCATGCACGAAGAGAAACCCCTAGCCGCAGCCCTTCCTCTAGCTTCACACTGCAGCCCCCCCCTCTAGCTTAACGCTGCACCCCGTGTCTTGTGGTCGCCACTACCAGCAACCGAACCGCAAACAACCGTGCCTAGCCACTGGAAGCCACCCCATAGCTCAGCCACACCTAACCTTATCAGCCATAAACCCACGACGGACGGAACCAGCCGCTAGCCACCACCTGAAACATCCCCTGTTCTTGGTTCCCGAAACAGAGCACTCATCAACGTGCTGCCCGACCGGAAACCACCCCTTGGCATCAAGCCTTCTTCACTTTGTCGCCGCTTGCTTAGACTTTGCCGCCAGGCACCTCCATCATCCAAGCTCTACAGCTCCGTCACGTTTCTTCCTTCCCGGTGAGCTTCCGCTGCTCGTTGCCATCGTTATGTCTCCTGCGGTAACAGACATGAGTTTGAAAATTTTTTTTGGATTGTTATTTTATTTTTATACCCAACGGACTTATTTTATCATTGGGTTCATGCATGACATTTTATCAATTCCTAATATACATCATTTCAGTAGCCTGTGTTTCCTTTAATTTCACGTGTAATCAACCTTGTTTTAGGTATACATATATATATGTGTGTGTATATATATATATATATATTTGCAGAAAACACAGTTTTAATACGTTTTTTTTTTTTTAGAACAATTTAGTCTATCCTTTATCTCTTAAAAGTATATAGAGATGCGTTTGTTTTTCTTTCAAAAGCGATGGGTTTGTTCTCTCAAAGCAGTGTAAGGTTTTATTGTTTGGGGCACGTTTCGTTGGACGTCATCGGCAGGTTGCAGTAAATTATTTTTGGTGCTATAAACGGTTTTGTTTTAACTCACCTCTTTTCCGTATTTTAGTATTCTTTATTTTCTAATTTCTGCAGAGGTTGGGTTTGGATTTGGAAAACTTGGATTTATTTGATCTTTAAGTGAAAATTTAGGAATTAGAGGATTTATGATATTTTAAGATTTTGGAGGATTTCGATAAATTCAAAGCATTTGGAGAGAGTTGATAATCAGAATTTGAGGGTTTTTATATATTAAGAGAAGATAGTGGATTTTATGTCTCACGTCCTTTTTTTTTTTTTTTAGGTTTGTGATCATTTGGAAATTTATGGAGTTACGTGATTATTTTATAGGTGAAGATTGATTTTGTTCAGCTTTATTGAGGGTAATTCAGAAAGTTAAGAAATTCAGGTAAGCGGGGTTCCTATGCTAGACTTTACATGAAAAATACGAACTGAGATTTATCTTGGAAAATATGCATGTTTTAGTTATGAAAAGAAATTTTGAAATCACCTCAGTCTTGTTTTGCATATGCATAAGAAATCGTATAAGGATAAAATATTTTCTGGCATGAACTGGTGTAGACATGAGCTATTTTTGTTGCATTCTATTTTTTCGAACTGAAAAAGAGCGAATATGAAAATTTCTGTATAAATGATAATTATGATCTGATTCTGTTCTGTTTTGGAAAAATTCTGTACTCGGGTATGATATGATATGATTTCTGAAACCTCTGGCATGACATACTGGTTCTGTTTCGCTTTGTTTAGTCCTGGGTTGGTACCAACTATTCTGTTTCCGGTGCACCCACTTTGGCTACAAAGTGGTTTTCTGCGTGGTCTTTCCTGTGTGCACACTCGGGTTTCCGAGAATAATAAGGGGGAGATTCACATTTTGTTTCTGCTCGGTTGGCCGCCGAGGTTTGCACAACCCTACCACGAGGGTTAAACATGGTATTTCTATTTTGATAAGACGTTTCAGTTATTCTATGCCAAAAGGATTTTTTTTTTCTGTTTCCGTTTATATTAAACTTTCGCTCTGATTTTTGATAATGTAATCTGCTTCTGCATTTTTCTGAAAAGTAAGAAATATTTTATTCTGCATTCTGAATTTTGGTAAATGCTCATGTTTGCATACTAGTATATGTTCTTTGCTTACTGAGTCGTGGATAACTCACCCTCCTCCTCTAATTACATTTTTCAGATAGTTGAGATGGTTCAGTGCATTATCAGCAAGGGTAGCCATTACTAGAGAGGCTTGGTGATCATAGGAGAATAAGTGCTCGTGGATACATTTTTAGTCTTAGTAAATATTTATCTTCATTGATATTTCTAGTATGTCAAGTTTTGGATTGTTACAAGTATTTGAAGTCATTTGATTTTATTAAAGTTTGTGTTTAGTTTCTTGGAGAGTTTCATAAATATTTGTTAATTAATTATGGAGTGTCCTTTTTATATTAGTTGGTTATTGGAGAATTTGAAATATATGAATTGGTGTTTTGGGATGATTTGAGAAAAATGACCTAACTCTCTGGACCTTTGGGAGCAAGGCGTTACATACTTACTATATTATTTTCATGCATGCATGTCCCTGTACATGCATGTGTACAGAGTAGTCAGGAATTTTATGTGATTGTTTATTAAAACTACAAATATATAGTTCGATATTCAAGCATAGACTCTCTTTTTTTAATTCTTTAAGGACATCATAAAACTACAAATCTATAAGTGGCTGCATGCGAGGGTCACGCCTTTCCTATATTGGAATAAAAAGCTGCAACTTAGAAGTTATTCGATATAGCATGCAGCACTCGCACATATATAATATAATATTACACCCGGCCCATAATATATATAATAGACAACACGAAAAATAGATATAATCTACTTGAGGTATCCCTGTTTCTCGACCCTGTCAATAAGTTTTTCCATCTCTTGTTTATTAATGAACCAATCTCTGTTCTCATCAGCTACGAGGAGTTCCCAAATAGCTTTACAGCCAGGATGTTTTCGATCCAAGATTTTTGAATGCCGCTTGCAGCTCTTCCCTTGACAGTTTACCATCACCATTTTTGTCACACTTGTTGAAAACATCAATTAGCTCTTTTGTTGTATAGGGAACACTCCTAGGTTGATCATCACCTCCATTCCCCCATTGCGCTATATTGTATCGAACCATTTTCGATGCAATGAGGTTAGAGATGGAGCCGCAGTTATTTATAATATTGATCAGATCTATGCATGTCACTAGCTCGAAGATCTTAGCTTTATTCTACTTATCTTCATAGCTGTTTCAAACTTTACTCTCTCACATAAATATACCTTTTCCATGCTGGATTAACTATTATGTAAGTAGATCATAATAACATATCTTCCCATGCAAAACCCTTACTTGAAATTATTATTCTTGCATGGACCACGACATGCGATTGATTTATTATTATTATTGGCTTTTTTACTTTATACATTTAGATAATATTTAAAAACAAATCACAACATCATTGTTCCTTGATCACTAAATTTATAAATCCATGTTTGTTTTTAGAGACAAAATTAAAAATTTTAATTTTTTTTCAAATTTATCATTATATTTTTTTAAATCTCCATATAAAATATAATAAAAAATTTAATATTTTCAAAATTTTAAATTACATTTTTAAATTTCAAAACAAAACTAATATTTAAAAAATATTTTATAATAATATTTTATTTTTTTCAATTTTTATTTCATCTCATTTTATCTTATCTTTAAAAATATTATTTATCTTATCTTTGTTGGGAATCTTGGATCTCTGAAATTCCCCCCACCAGGATCTACTTTTGACAGAATAACAAGAAAAATAGAGAAACAAACACAACACAAGAATTTACATAGAAAACTCTAAAACAGGAGAAAAACCACTAGACCCAGAGAAGAAAATGCACTATGTGAAAAATTGTTACAATCACACAATTTTTCTCCTCACCCCAACGACACCCACAAAAACTTCTCCCACTAGTAAAATTCTAACTGTCACATATCTTCCTTTTATATACAAAAAGGACAACAGAGAAATTTTATTAAAGTCAAAAGTTACTAGATAAGTTTCTGACTGGTGTAATTAACTAAGAAGGCTAGGCCTCCTTTTATAACCTTTGGAACCTTACTCTTCCTTCACTCCCAACCCATGTGGGACAAAGAAAAGAAGCAAAATCCCAACAATCTCCACCTTACGATTTTGACTGATCCCACAGTCACGCTCCACCGCAATGAGGATCTTCATTGCTTTAACTATCATGCTCCACCATAAAAGCATAACCACTCATAATAAACTAATTCCAAGCATTTCACTTCGACCCATGTCGAAAATAACCTTTCTGAAAAATTATGGTACAACTTCCACGTTTGGTTTTCCTGGAAGTTCATCAGCCATCGACATGAATTTCCACCACACACCCTGCATCAATGCCAAACCAATGCCTGTGTGCAAACTTGTGGAACAACTAACAGTAACACATCCTCTATCAAGAAAACTTTGAGATTAGTGACATGCCATGAGGATGTACATGTCTCTTTTTAACAGATACCGTCTTCTGTAAAGAGAGATATAATGTTAGTTTCATTGTCAGTATCTCCATTTACTGACTTAGAGCCTCTTGCCGAACCTGCTCCATCTCTTGGACAATTTCTTCTGACGTGCCCAGGTTGTCCACATACCCAGCAGACTACTTTCTTTTTTATGGAGTTCTTCCTTTTCCAATCACCAGCTGTCACCATTACTAAGTTCTCAGGTGAACCATTACTTCCACCACTTAGCCTTCTTTCTTCAGAAAAAAGTTTACTAGTAACCTCTGAAAAAATTATTTTCTCCTTCCCATGTATCAAAATAGGCTTCATATGCTCATAGGAAGATGGAAGAGACCAGATCAGCCTCAAGGCTTGATCCTCATCATCAATTTTAACTCCAATAGATTCCAGCTCAGAGACAATGCTATTGAGAACACTTAAATGATTTGAAATAGTCGTACATTCACTCATCCGCAGTGTATGAAACTACTCTTTCAGGTACACACGATTCGAGATACTCTTCGTCTGATACAACTCTTCGAGCTTTTCCTAGAGTTCCTTTGCCGTGAATATTGCATGCACATTTGCAAGATTATTCTTGGCCAGGCACAGACGAATTGCACTTGTCGCTCTCAAATCCAAATCCTCCCAATCTTCATCGCTCATTCCAGATCTGCTCTTTGTTTCACCAGTAGTACTTGGACCGCTACTGACATCAGGGACTGGTCTACCTTTCAACGTCTTGTGTTATCCTGATTGAATCAAGATATCCTTGTCTTGTACTTGCCACAAGCCAAAATTAATTCTCCCATCAAATTTCTCCACATTAAATCTGATAGGATTTGAAACTCTACCTCCTGACATAGTTTCGATGAATTTTACCGTAGAAATAAATAGTACTCACTAAGTAAGTTCCCAGGAAAAACTGATATTTCCTAAACAAAACTTCAAGGTTCCCAGGAAAAATTGGAGGGTTACAACGGACACACTTAAAATTTTCAATCTCCTAGACAGAACCTCCTTAGACCATACGTATCTACACTATTATACTGAAGCTCCACCCTGCCAAACGAACCTAGTAACTTTGATACCACTTGTTGGGAATCTTGGATATCTCAAATTCCCCTCACCAGGATCTGCTTTTAACAAAATAACAAGAAAAATAGAGAAATAAACACAACACAAGAATTTACGTAGAAAACTTCAAAACAGGAGAAAAACTACCAGACCCAGAGAAGAAAATACATTATGTGAAAAATTGTTACAATCACACAATTTTTCTCTTCACCCCAATGACACCCACAAAAACTTCTCCCAGTAGTAAAACTCTAACTTTCACCTCTCTTCCTTTTATATACAAAAAGGACAACAGAGGAATTTTACTAAAGTCAAAAGTTACTAGATAAGTTTCTGACTAGTGTAATTAACTAAGGAGACTAGGCCTCCTTTTATAACCTTTGGGACCTTACTCTTCCTTCACTCCCAACCCATGTGGGACAAAGAAAATAAGCAAAATCTCAACAATCTTATTTAAAAATATTATCTTATCTGAACAAATGTCGAGATCTATTTATCAGGACAAGTAGCATTAATCTTATATTATTTTTTATTTCGTTATTAGGAGGAAAGTTAATTATAAGACATGATGCCTTTCCACTAAATATTAATAGGAGTACGGCACCCTGCAACGTTCAATGATTCCTTCTAGCTAGCTTTGGAAAAAGGAAAATAAAAAGCGTGAGTAACTGTGTAGTAGTAGACCCACAAAACTTTAATATCACGTCAAACAATCAGCATCGAATTCCTATGTAGCAAGTGTTGATAAACCTTCCATCTGCGTTGATCTCTACATATGGCCCAGGACCAGTACCATCACTTTCTTTTGCTTGGTTTTTGGATAAGAAACTGGTTTCTGGATAAGAAACCCACTATCACTTCCGAGGGGTATTAACACATATTATAGGCGTATGCTTATGAAAGAGTAATATCTATGTCATAAACAAATTAAAGTTTACAAATCAATCAATGTGATCATGATATATATTGTAATAAAATGTAATGTTATTTTAGTCTATCAAATTAAACTCTTTTTCATTCTCACAAATTGTTGCCATAATTCTTTCACCGTCTTAGCAGAAATTAAAAGTTTCAACTCTTAACTTACACATAGTTGCTTTTTCTTTCTTCTTTTTGTTTTTGCTTTTAATAATTAAGCACACGAAATTATGGCACCAGTTATAAAGAGACTGAATTATCGAGAAAGAAGGACTATTATTAGGAGTATCCAGAGACTCTATTTCTGGCCTGTCCCTTTATATTCTATTCCACGTTGTCTAGAAATATTTCATCATGATCATTATTGCTCGATCGGTCTTATTATATGTTATATGCTCTGAGCATGGGAGAATCAGGGAATTTCTATAGATCGATTGCTACGAATTGGCACCAACAACATGTTTTGATGGAGGGCTTTGGTCCTAATTCCAGCCCACGAGCTGGGCCCTATTTATAATGAAAACCCCTTCTCTTAACCCACTGCACAAAAAACTCAAACCTAAAAAAGAGAATAACAAAATAAAATGCACTACAAAAATAAATAAAATAAAATAAAATAACCAAAAATAAATAATTGAAAACATATTAAACTTGGGATCTCACATTCTCCCCACCTAAAAGAATTCTCATCCTTCAAATTGATAAATTAATTGCAAGACAAATTATAAGATACAACTCAGATCACGATTGTGAAAGACATACAGTCAATAATACTCTAATAGATATGTGTGATAATGCTCTCTCATGTACCTCTCTAACCCAAGAGAATTCCTGAGCCAACAGTCTCCCTATGACACCTTCACCAAATTAGGTATCGTCTTGGATCTCAATCTTTGCTCATTCCAACCCATAATTTACATTGGTGCAACCTCATATGTAAGGTCGGGTTGCAGTTGGATGCTAATCGGATTGACACGTTGTGGCTCTTGCTGACTTCTATCTGAAACTCTGCTTCAGTGAGGATACAAGATATACATCAAGCACCTCCTCAAAATATTTCCATAAAGCAATCCTATAAGTACAGGCCCAACCTTCTCCATTGTCTTAAAAAGGGTTGGCATACTTTGGGCTAAGTTTTTTTTTTCTTCCCAGAATGCTTGGCGCACTTCATGGATGAGACTTTGAGGTACACTCAATAACCTTTTTCGAAAGGCAGACCTCTTCTTCTTGTATCTGCATAACGATTCTAACTATTCTGTGTTGTTGTCATCATATCCCTTATGTCTCAGGTCATCAGTTTTATCTACGGCCACTCCTTGGTGATAAGCTTTATAATTCCGAATGCATGAAGATTCTGTACTGAAATAAGATTTGTGAGAATATATATAATATACAAATTATTGGGTCTGGTAGGAATTTTAATATTCCTTTCTTCCAAAGAATTTTTGGTCAGGTAGGAGTTCTTTTGTTGGATTCGAATTCCAGTCTTCAGAATTTTATTTTTACAAATTGAACCAAATCTGGTAAGCAATTATATTATTCTTCTTATCTGATCTGGGGCTCTGATATTGGGACACAACTGCAGAATTGCCTTTATCTTTGTTGGTATTATCTATATATAATCTACGTACAATGGATAAATATCTCCTAGAATATTTAGCAGTTTGAAGTATATATTATATAAAATCTTGCAATTAATTAAGAGAGAAAATGAAACCTGCATTTCGGGAATTTGGTCGTATAGACTTGCAGGTTTATCAATTTCATCTCTTATATATCAGACCGGCCGTGAAAAGCAACAGTACTCATGGATTTCATTTTGGGAATTTAGCTGTATCGATTGACTGGGTAAGGTAACAAAGGCTACACGATATATAAGTCATTCGAGAGCAATTAGTTGGTTAAGCCTGAATTTTGTTTGATTTGGTTAATAAATCAATTGTTCATAAATATAAATTATGATTGATTATTTATTTATTTATTTTTATAAGAAATAGGACATTTCATTAATAAAAGAATATTACAGACATTTATCAAGCCATAAGACTTGAAAAAAAAGGTCTGGAATACAGTCTCATCACATGGTAATATTCTCTACATTTCTAGCATTTCTAGGTAATTTATGATTGATTATTAAATGATATCATTTGTGTAAAACTTGAATAATTGACTTGTATAAGCTCATATAAACTCAAATAACATTATATTTATTTCTCATGGTATTAATATCTCCACATCTCTATGTTTATTATTCTTAATCCTAAAGATATGCATGTTACTTGAACATTAATCATTATAATAAATATAACTGTTGATATATCTATCTATAAATATATTTCCTAAAGATGCAAAAAGTTAGAATATTTAAATAAAGTTATAATATAAATATAATAATCTATTTTATCAAATAAAGCTACATATGAATTAACTTGGATACTAAATGAGTTGTTCGTGAGAATAAGAACTAAATCGATGAAAAACTCAAGACCAACTCATATTGTTCGGTCAAAATTTAGGATATGAGGGGTACTACGTACGTATCATGTATTCATGATATTATTCGTGTTGCATTGAGAGAATTCAGAGCATTTTTTAATGGTACTATTATGCGCGGTATTAATTAAAATGTTGAGAGTTGATGAATTAGTGCGAGTGGATCGAAGCTCAAATTCCAAATAAATTTTTTTGAGAGTTTAGTAAAAACTTTTACTAATTAACCTCACATTATTCGCTACATATAATTTTTTTTTTTAATGAAATGTGTAATAGTGTATTAATGAAATGTGTAACGCCCCAATCCCGAATGTTCTGGAGAGTTAACTCTTATTTCTTAATATCCACAAATATTCATGATACCCTTCAAAAAAGACTAAACCAAACCTCAATCAAATAAAATAATACCTCCACAGATCTCAAATTTATCCATAACTAACATACCAAAATAACTTCTAGAAATAAATCTACAAAATATGATCTTCCAAGGCTTCTTACCATTGGCTCTCCAGCTGAACCATCAAAATTATCTGAAAAATATTTTGGAGATAGGGGTGAGTTATCAACAACTCAGTAAGTAGAGAACATATACTAATATGTAAACATAAGAATTTACCAATTTCAAATGCAGTACAAAACGTTTTCATCTTCAGAATGCATAAAGAGAACATGCTATCAAAATATCATAGCGAAAGTTCAAAAATAATCAGAATCAAAATTCCTTTGACATAGCATAATTGAAACATCTTACTAGAACAAAATATCATGTTTAACCCCCATAGTAGGGTTATGAAATATCGACGGCCAACTGAATAGAAACTTAATGTGAATTTTTTCCATATTATTTTCGGAGTCTCGAATGTGCACACAAGAAAGACCACTAGAAAATCACTTTACACCCAAAGTAGGTGTACCGAAAATAGAAAAGTTGGTACCAATTCGAACAGAACGGAATAGAAACAGAAATAGAATGTCATGCCAAAGGTTTTCAAAATCACATCATATCATATCAGAGTTAGAACATTTTCAGAATAGACCATAATCAAATCTCAGAAATATATTTTATGCACAAATTTTCATATTCGCTCATTTTTAGTTTTAAAAACAGAATGCACAAAAATAATTCATGTCTATAACAGTCATGCTAGAAAATACTTTATCCTTATATAGAATTTTATGAGTAATGCAGAACAAATAATTGAGATTTTTTTTTAAGTTTCTTTTCATAACCAAAACATGCATGTTTTTCAAAATAGAGCTCAGTTCATGTTTTTAATGTAAAGTTTAGTATAGGATCCCACTTATCTAAACTTTTTAGCTTTTCAGAAATATGCACAACAAAATTGGACAAAATGAATCTTCACCCATATATCATCACGTAACCTATGTAAATTCCCAAATGATCACAATCCTCAAAATAGAACTTAGATATAAATTCCAATATCTTTCCTTAACATCTAAAAATCTTTGAAACCCTGAATATCAACTTTTCCCAATGTGCTTTGAATTTACCAAATTCCTCCAAAATCCTAAGATATTATAAAATGTCTCAAATTTTGCTTAATAATCACTTAACATAATTCCCAACTCAAACCAAGTGTTCAAAAGACAAAACTCGACACACCCAAATAACGAAAGAATGTTGTAATAAAAAATATTACACAACCTAAAAAAATTTAGAACACGAATCCAAAATGATTTTAGAAAATAAAACCCATTCCAAAAGCATTTAACTACGAAAAGTATCTTATTACAAAATGCTCAACATAAAAAGAAACTAAGCAGCAATGAGACCAAAGCCTGAAGTTAGAATAACTGCCCACTGCAATCGAAACTTAAAAGCCCATGCTTTGTTTTAAAGACAAGAGGGCAAAATAAAAATATATATATATATATATATTATTTCTTATAAAACTGACTCTCTTCCACCTACCGAAAGTGGCTTACGTAAAAGCACAAGAAAGTAAACAAAAGCTTGTTTTGTTTTAAGACCAAAAAAAAAGAGTATAATTTTACAAGGAAACACTCTGAGAGGGGAGATCCGTTCAGGGATTTGGACCACTCACAATGTGAAGCCCATAGTCCTTATGACCGACCCGAATCCAAGCCCAAGCATGAAGGGGAAAGAGCCAAGGAAAAGAGACTAAGTAATCTTGGCCATCCATCAAACTGGGAAGGTGAGCCCAGGCAATCCCGAGCGTCCACAAAGATAGAGAAAATATCAAGAATATCTTGCTCAGGTCTCTCTACGTCTGCCTTCGCATTAAATGAAATTAGACGTAATTCTATCGAGCCAAGTGCCTCATTAAATGCAAGGTCGGGCCAAATGTGCCGTATTAATTGTTATCTTGGATCTATTCTTGCAAGTCATTAATGAGGAAAATTAATATGGCTGAGATGAGAGGGTAGGAATCAGGCCATCATTGGCTGGCTTACGATCGGATAGAGTCACCAAACGTCATCATCTATCCCTATCTATAGATTCAACGTAAGAACACCTATAAATAGCATCCAACATATCATGAGGTAGGTTGCACTCTAAACACCATCTAACTCCAATACTATTGTCTTCAAGACCTATTCAAGATCTAACTGTAGCATCGGAGAGGTCTTGGACCCCGACCTTGCTTTTTCTTTTGAATTGGAGGTTAGAGTCGACTGGATCGTTTAGTTGAGTTGGGTCACGAGATACGTCCTTAACAGTAGCGCCGTCTATGGGATATGATTCCATAGAAGCATACTTTTTACATACCAACTACAACACGATTCCATACAACTAGTGATGAAGAATATCAAGACCCTGTCATGGAAGCAAGACTAGTAGCGATGGAAGAAACGATTAAAAAGCTGACTGAGGAAAACATTGCCTATGGCAGCACAACGAAGAACCTACAGCCCACAACGAAACCAGCATTAGCGAGGATGCAAACTCTTAACCTAACGTCAAAGTTAACGTGTCCAAGGAAGAATGACGTCGAATGCATGTCGAACTCATGGAGCTTGGAGACAAATATGCAGAGATGGCCAAACTGATCAACTTACCCACAAGGTCAAGCTCATCAAGAGGTAGCACAGGGACACCTTATAGTTCCAATGTAATGGCGGTCCCTATTCATCCAAAGTCCAAGGTTCCCCAAGTAGAACTTTATGACAGATCCAAAGACCCAGTAAAGCACTTAGAACCATTCAAAGTGCATAGAAACCTACACGACTACCCAAGAGAAGTAGCCTGTCGAGCATTCCCTTTGACGTTGAAAGGGGCGGCCCAAACATGGTTCAAGACCATTCCCTCAGGTTCTCTCAATGGGTTCGAGGGGCTAGCTCTACTTTTCACTACCCAATTCATGGCCAGCCAAAAAAGGAGGTGCCTTGCAGCGTACCTTCTGACCCTTAAATAAAGAGAGACTACAAGCTTGAAAAAGTACCTTGCCAGATTCAACAGGAAGAGAATGGCGATGGATGACCAAGACAAAAAGATCATACTACCGGCACTCCTAGGAGGCATATGGCCCAGGTTTTCCTTTATGGCTAAAATCGCCAAAAAAGCCCCAGCCACCTTGAACGGATTTATGGATGAAGCCGATGGGTTCATCAATATTGAAGATACCCTTGAAGCCTTGATGGTCCCTCAACAGGGGGAGCTTCGGCAAGCGGACCTTGTGATAACTAGTCACAAAGGGAACTCCAATCGGGATAAATCAAAAGAAAACCCCTTGATGAAAGGAAAAGATGAGACCCCCCACGGGTAAACAAACCTCCACGACTGCACACCAGCCTAACTATCGAAGACAACCACCAATCAAGCTCAAGTCAAAAAATAGAGCAGAGTAGTCGAGAGGGCACAACACATAAGATTGTTATGCCTTTAACAAAAAGCACGAGGACAATCTGCAATATAATGGGCAAAGAAGAAGTCGATCCAGGTTACCTTGTAGGTGGGAGCAAGGGCGTGATAGTGACAAAAGAACTCCTCCTCCCAGTCACCTGCTTAGCGAAATTAGGATGATTGTAGGCAAAATTACTAAAGGTGGGACTACTTCCTCTTCTTGGAGAGCACATACCCGGAAAGCAAGGTATGAGGAAGTATATACTATAGGAAATGCCCCAGAGAGAAGAGTTTGAACTTCTCAAGGATTCCCGATCGTTTTCGACGAAAGAGACGAGTAGGGAATCGTCCACCCCCACGACGAGGCTTTAGTGATCACCATGATGGTGGGCAACTTCATGACCAAACGGATACTGGTGGACAACGACAGCTCGGTAGATATCCTATTCTGGGAAGCTTTTGCTTGGATGGGAATTAGTCATGACCAGCTGCATCTAGTTTAAGTTCCTCTCAAAGGATTCACTGGTGAAGTGATCCAATTTGTGGGAGTCATTACCCACCTCAACTTGGCAGGTTCGGCTGCCAGGACCACCTCGGTTATGACTGACTTCCTCGTTGTCAGGGCCCCTACCTCTTACAACGCCATTCTAGGAAGACCAACGTTGAACAACTTGAAAGCAGTCACGTCGACCTATCACCTCAAAATGAAGTTTCCAACCAATCGGGTAGTGGGGGAAATCTGAGGAGAACAGGTCTTGGCCAGGGAGTGCTACGCTCATGAATTGAGGCATGGCACTAGGGCGGACGAGATAGTGAGTACCAACTAGAGAAATGCTCATCTTCCACCACCCCTCATTCGAATGAACTCGAGATTGAAGGAAGAGCTTAAGGGCCTCCTCATCGAGCACAAAGATGTGTTTGCATGGGCACATGTAGATATTCCCGAGATCGATCCGTCCATCATTGAACATTTTTTATGCGTCGCCCCAATGGCTCGGAAAGTCAAACAAAAAAAATAAAAGTTGCTGCACTGAAAAGTATGCTGCTATTGCAGAAGAAGTTGATAGATTGCTAGCTGCGAAGTTCATTTGGAAACTTCACTACCCAGAGTGGCTTTCTAACATAGTGCTTGTGAAGAAAGAAAGTGGCAAGTAGTGGATGTGCGTGGATTTCACCGATCTCAATAAAGCCTGCCCCAAAGAAAACTTCCCTCTACCACGCATCGACCTCATTGTAGATTCAACGGCGGGGCATTCACTCCTTAGTTTTATGGATGCATACTCGAGATACAACCAGATTACAATGAATCTAGAAGATAAGGAGAAGACAACATTCATTACAGACTGAGGGCTTTACTGTTACACCGCAATACCATTTGGACTTAAGAATGTCAGAGCGACCTACCAACATCTTGTCAACTAAATGTTTAAAAACCAGATTGAATGTAATATGGAGGTTTATGTTGATGACCTCTTAGTCAAGAGATGGCTACTTGACCGTCATCTGATGGATCTCCAAGAGTCATTCTCTATCCTACGATATTACAAGATGAAGCTTAATCCCGCTAAATGCACATTCAGAGTTGAATCAGGAAAATTTCTTGGGATACATGGTTTTTAAATTAGGAATTGAAGCCAACCTGGAATAAATTCATGCCATCCTAAGCATGGTATCACCACGTAACTTGCAAGGAAGTTCAGCGTTTAGTCAGACGAATTGCCGCACTCAACTGTTTTATTGGTAGGTCAACAGATCGATGTCTACCCTTCCTTTAAGTCCTTTCAAAGGTTCACAAATAGGATGCCACTTGTTAATAGGCATTCATTGAACTAAAGGGCTACTTGACTTGTCCCCTATTGCTCAGCCAGGCTGTACTAGGAGAGACCTTTATGGCCTATTTAGTAGCGCTACCTCATGCCACTTTTGCTATCTTAGCCTGCAAGACGAATCAGGGGCAAAGACCCATCTACTATGTTAGTCGGGCGTTTCGAGGTGTTAAAGCCAGATATCCTCAAACTGAGATGTTAGTATTTGCTCTCTTAGTAGCGGCTTGCCAACTGCGTCCCTACTTCGAGTCTCAATTCTGTTAGGGCTTGACACCTCTGGACGGTTGGCCAAGTGGGTGATCGAGCTGAGTGAATTTGACCTGAAATTCCAACCAAGGATAGCCATAAGGCCCAAACCCTCGCTAACTTCCTAGCCGAGTTCACGGGATTTCCTGAAAAAATTCCTAACCAGCCCCAAGGTCAACCTTGGTAGATAGGGGGAGGTGTGGGAATACATATCACCTTTGCTTAAGACACCAAACACAATTATGCCATAAGATTGACCTTCAAAGTAACCAACAAAGAGGCAGAGTATGAGCCACTTTTGGCTAGAATGATGATAGCCTGATTGCTGGGAGCAACTAAAGTAGAAGCTAAGGCAGATTCACAAGTGGTTGTCAATTAGGTACTAGGTCAGTATGCCACGAAGGGAGAAAGATTGCAGAAGTATCTCTAGTTCGTGTGTAATGAAAAGGACAAATTCAACTATTTTCAGTTACAACAAATCCTGATAGCAGTAAATTAGAAAGCAGACCAATTGGCAAAAATTGAATCCAGATGAGACAAACACCCTCCCCTAGAGCACACTGAAATCCAATCAGTCGATGCACCCTCCATTGGCAAGGAAATTGCGAATAAGACTGCGACCATTCCCGACTAGGTAGTAGACATCACTTGATACTTACTAAAAGGCAAACTCCCTCTTGGCGCGGGAAGAGTGAAAAATCAAGACCAGGTCGGCCCGGTTTATCATGCTAAAAGGAATGTTCTATAAAAAAGGCTTTTCCGAATCTCTACTTAGGTGCTTGTCATATGAAAAAACCCAATATGTACTTGCAGAAATTTACGAGGGATTTTGTGGGGCTCATATAGGAGGAAGGGCCCTAACTGCATGAGTAACACGAGTTGGGTACTATTGGTTGTGCTCACTTAAAGACGCCAAAGAATTTTCCAAAAAATAACCGAAGTGTCAGGAACATAGTCCGGTACCACATTCGCCACTAGAGGATGTCACCTCGATCTCATCTCGTGGCCCTTCGCTTAGTGGGGCCTTGATTTCATAGGACCTTTTTCTATCGGGAGAAAATGTGCCAAATTCGTTATGGTAACGGTTGACTATTTCACAAAATGGGTCAAAGTCGAAGCCCTTACCAGCATCACTTCCCAGACCATCACCAAGTTCTTATGGAGGTCTGTGGTTTGCCGATTTAGATTACCTCAAAGCTTTATATCAGAAAATGGGAAACAATTCGATTGTGTTCACTTTCGAGAATAGTGCACCGAGCTAAAGATCAAAGTAAAATAGTATTTACCAGGACACCCACAGGCCAATGGGCAGGCCAAAGTAACTAACAAGACAATCCTTTAGGAGTTGAAGAAATGGGCCGAGGGGCACAAAGGAGCATGGGCAGACGAGTTGTCAGGGGTCCTTTGGGCATATCGAACGACCATCCGAACTCCCACTAGCAAGACACCATTCGCCCTCACATATAGAAGCGAAGCGATAATCTTTGTCGAAATCAGAATACCCACATTGCATATTCAACATTTTTACACAGAAACCAATAAAAGTAAATTAGCAAAACAATTAGGTCTATTGGATAGCCTTTGAGAGAAAGCACTTGCCCTGATCACCAACAACAAGAGAAAGACAGAGCAATACTTTAATAGGTGAGTTAATCTGCTTTGCTTTCGAGTTGGAGACATGGTGCTAAGACAAACTGGCGTTACCACTCCAGCAGAACGCAAATTAGGACCCTGATGGGAAGGACCATATTTTCTGACAGCAACCAATAGACTAGGCTCATAACGACTTAAAGATAGCCAAGGAGCCTAGTTACCCCACCTATGGAATGTTGAATAGCTAAAAAGGTACTACATATGATATTGGATATTGTACAAATGTATTTGACTTTGAATTTTGTAAAGTCAGAATTGTTAATGAGATCAGGTGTTGAAATTCATGAAAAAGAACCCTCACTCCCCTCATGCGAAGTCAAAGTCAACTCCCGCGGGGTGACCAATCCACCCATGCGAAGTCAACTCCTGCGGGGTCGAGGTCGGACACCAGTCCGAAACGCTTAACACACCCACGCGAAATCAACTCTCGAGGTGTAGTCAATCCACGCATGAAAAGTCAAATCCCACAAGGTCTAGGCGGGGCACAAGTCCTGAACGAGTAACCAAACCTTACTTGAGCTAAGAGAGGCTCTAACATCTTAGTCACTCATTTATCCTGGCCTGCTCAAAACTTGTTTATCCTGGCCTGCTCAATACTGCTGAAGTCGAGTCCTCTCCCTCGCCCGAGCTACCCTCATTCTCCCCCCGTTGATCTAGTTATGAATCAAAAAGTTGCCTAAGGGCAACAACATAACTACAGAATCAGAAGAGAGGACGAGGAATCAAGACGAGGATGAGGGCACTGAGAAAGGTCAGACTGAGCACTTGAGGTTGACCCCACCTCAAAAACTCGAGGTTGCTCTAACGATGAGTCATCGGTAAGAATCACAAATAGGACTTCATCCCCACTTAGAGTCTCATCCACTTTGTGGTTGCTTGTGGTTCCCTCTGAGCGATGAATGGTTTCCTCCTCCCGAGCTTCTTCCTCGAAACTAGAACTTTCTCCGTCACGCTTGTCACCATCCTAGTTGCCCTCATGATGACCTGACCGAACTCCATCTCCTTGAATATCGTTCTAGTCATCATATTGACCTTCATTAAGATCAGAACCACGTTTAGGAGAAGAGAAAGGGGGATCAAGTAGTTGACTTACCCTCATAGCCTACTCTTCCAGCTTTTGACGGAAAACTTCCTCAAATGATGCAGCACCTAATGAAAGGGGGGCGACATTCTCTAGGGCCTGCTTAAAAGCTAAGTTGAGATCTTCATCATCCAAAGACTCGACCCTAGCCATCCGAGCCGCCTCCATTTGAGCCTCAGTGACTAATCTACAAGCCTCGAATCTTGCTTTCTCCTTTTCGACAGGCTGCAGTTTTGTCGATGAAGCAAGGGATGGAGTGCAAACTAGTCGAGGGCACTTAGACTAGGATGCCCCCATCGAGGTGACTCTTCTTCCTCCTCTCTTGTCGCTCGCCTTGACCTGGAGCATGTTTTTGTGATGGGGGGAAGGTCGACAAGAACCCCTAAATATTCTGATGCTCAGCATAAGATCTATCCGGCTGGGTTAGATATTTCTGAATGTTCCCCACATCAAGAAGGACATCTGACCACAACTGGTCTAGATCTGCCCAAGCCCAGGCACGTATAGCCTCCACCCTCTCTGTCTCTCGAGGAGTGAGGGCCACCTCTAAATGGGTAGCTGAGGGAAGGTAACCCCAGTCTGCCTGAACGGGGAATTCACCCCCAACTTCTTTCTTAGGGAACTCCCAGTGATTGCCCGAGATGAATACTAATCTTCGATAATAGTCTCTAGAGCTCGAGTGGCATTCCTCCATTTGAATAATCTTTTAGTCCTTGCTTTTGATTTGGAAACCAGTAACATTTCCATCTCAATGTATTAGATGGTATAGTGAAAAAATTTCCGAGCTGTCAAGTTGGGATACACGTCGTTTTGTGCCAAAAGCACGATTTGAAAGGCCACCCAGTTGGCCAATAAAAGACGCCACCAGTTTGAAAGGATTTGGGGAGAAAATGGAGAACCTCCTGAACGGGCTTGGTGAAGGGAAAATAGAAGCCCTTTACAAACATAATAGGAAAGACCTCCAGCTTCTGCGCCTTCCCCTCGACATCGTAAGCACGTACGTTATCCCTAAGTGCTTCCAGGTTGATTTGCCAAGGGATTTTATACTTCTTCCTTAGGGGGTTGACATCGAAAGGTTGGAAAGTGGAAGTCCAGCTATGGCCGGAGAAAAAGGGAGATGGGTTAGTGGCTGCCATGAAAACGAAACTGAGTGAGAAAAAATGAAGAAAATGAAGATGGAAAAGCTCTGAAAGGTGACTGACAAAAGGTACGAGAGAAAAAACTCAAAAGGTTGAAGAATACGGATAAAGAAAGGGGCCTATGGGGTTTTTATAGGCAAAGAAAATTTAAAATAATTCGGGAAACGAAGTGACATGACACCCTCAAACTCAACGTGACTCTTGTGGGTATAAGGCATGCTCGACACGGGCCAAGTAGTAATGGCATGACAGGTAATGATGGCACCCCCGTGTCAGACATTGAACAATTATCGCTCAACAACATAGAGAGGGAACATCCATGGTAGTTCAGAAGTCGAAGTGACGAAGCACGATAGCCTAGACGCATTAAATGCTCTTGAATCAGGAGACGAACTGCACGCGAATGGTGCCAGCAGTTCAGAAGATGAATGACAGGATGTGATAGCTGAATCGCATTAAATGCCATGTAAGCTCGAAAGATGAATCGTCCTCGAAAGATGAATCGATTAAGTTCGAGTCAAACAAAGGGACAATTGACTTCAGAGAAACGTTATACAAGGTTGACAAACAAAACGTCTCGATATGGGACGCTTCGAATCAAGGACCCCGAGGAACGAACTCGCTGGGCATCCGAACCCCAAACGAGAGACCACTCGTAAAGAATCCCCATCGAAATCTCTACGATGAGAATTCGTGGGGATACTGAGAGAGGAGATCCGTTTAGGGACTTGGAACACTAGTAATGTGAAGCCCATAGTCCCTATGACCAACCCAAATCCAGCCCCAAGAATGCAAGGGGAAAGAGCTAAGGAGAAAGAGACAAAGTAATCTTGACCATCTATTAAATTGGAAAGGTAAGCCCAAGCGATCCCGAATGTCCACAAAAATTGAGAAAATATTAAGAATATTTTGATCAGACTACCCTACGTATGCCTCTACGTTAAAAGTAATTAGACGTAATTCTGTCAAGCCAAATGTCTCATTAAATGCAAAGTTGAGTAAGGTGTGCATCATTAATTATTATCCTAAATCAAACCTTACAAGTTATTAATGTGGGAAATTAATACCGTTGTGATAGGATGGTAAGAATCAAGTCATCATTAGCTAACTGACGATTGAATCGGACCCGACCCTACTTTTTCTTTCGAATTGCAGGTTAGAGTCAGCTGGATCATCAAGTTGAGTTGGGCCGCGAAATAATGTCCTCAACACACTCATACTTCGTATAAACCACAGAAAACAAAAGAATTCGATATTTATGAAAAGGTTAAGAAGTACAACAAAATAAAGTCATTAACGAATACTAACTGAAGAAGTAGCGAAACTACACAAATGAAAAGGAAAGAAACGAAAGGAAGCTGAGCTTATCATACGGCGGACGAAGGGGTTACCAAAAAGGCAGACGTGGCGGAGGCTCTACGGAGCAAGGTGGCTGAGCAGTGAAAGAAAATGAGAGAGAGAGTGAGAAGAAGTCTGAATCGCCAAAAGAGGAGGTGGCCGAGACTGTGGATGGCGGCCGCGTGAAACCTCTGTCTTTCGTCCACCAAAACAGAGCATAAACTCCACGTTAAACCAACACATGGAGGAAGATGAGGGCTAGGCCAAAGGTGGGGAGGAACCTAGGCTCACCCGGAGATTGAATGGTGTCTGCGCAATGGTCGGTGGGAGGAGGAGACGGACGGTGGCTCTGGAGTAGCTGTACGCGTCTTAGCGGCTCGATTACGCGTTGGGTGGCTCACAGCCATCATTTCTCGGCCTAACTCGGTGGTTGGTGGTGCAACACGGTGTATGGATGCCGTTGTGGGGTGGCGTTTGCTGTGTATATGCCTCACGGTGGTGCAGTTGTTCTGGACAGTTTGGTTTCAGACAAGAGAGCAAAGAAAACAGGGGATTTCAACGGCGCTAGCTAGGTAGTGGGTCAAGAAACTTTCACAGTGGTTGGGCAGTGGCTAGCAAAAGGTGGTTTGGCTCTTCGGTGTTGCTCGTTTACAGCGGAGGAGGCTACTGTACTGCAACATTGGACAAGGGGTGCATCGAGAAGGCCGAAATGGGTCCCACAACAGCGTGCATGGGAGCCTCAAAAGAGAAAAGCATAAAAGTGATGCGGTGGCACTGGGTTTCTCCATGCATGGGATGAGTGCTTCTATGTATATGTGGTTGACACAAAAAAACCAGAAGAAAGAACGCAAATACGAGTGGCAGAGACTTCAAAAAGTGAAGGAAAGAAGTCGGACTCGGCGCCGTGAATAAAGGAAACCGACATGGGAACCTTGCACGACGGGAAGCGTGCTTTCCACGGATTTGGACTAAGAGGGAAACGGATAGGGTCTATTTTAAAGATGGGAATCAAACTTTTTGTAACGCCCCAATGGAAGACCCAAACCACATGACCTATACTCCAAAAGGACTAGTCAATGATACAATTGGAGCCCCATTGGAACCTTATAAAGAGCTAGAACTTCTCATTCCCAAGCAATGTGGGATCCCATACACCACCTATCTTATCATTCTCATATGGAGTATCACAATCTACCCCCCTTAAATACCCGACGTCCTCGTCGGGTCTGTCCATTGTAGGTGGCACGGCTCAAGTCCCACATTTCTGGTTGGGATAGGCTCTGATACCATTTGTAACGCCCCGTACTCGTAGGGGGTCACGAAATTTCACCTGTTTGGTATATTCTATCCTCAATTACAAAATAATAATAGGTCTCCGACCATATTCCAAAATAAAAAAAAAATATTTCACAAACCCATCCATATAACCATGTCCACCAAATCATAACCCGAGCATGTTGCCACCCCAGAGAAATGAAGTTACCGGACGAGGTAACAATCAGCGTCCTACTGCACCTGCTCGAGTCTTTGCATTGACACCAGGAGAAGCTGAAGGCAGGGATGATGTGATCACAGGTATTTTCGGTTCTCGTTTTCTTTTAGGATTAACTTGGTATTCAATGCGGATTGTTACTAGAAGGAGTATGTCTTTATATTTTTTTATTATGTGATCACAGGCATTCTTTCATTGTTTTCTAACGATGCTACTGTATTATTTGATTCTGGGGCAACGCATTCGTTTATTTCTTTGAATTTTGCTAAGTTTTGCACTTGGGAAGGTGAAAGGTTGGAGTATAGCATAGTAGTCGCGACACCGACAGGAAATTCAGTATCTTGTCATAAAATCCTCCGTGGCTGCCCCATAACTATTGAAGGAAGATTAATGCCAGCTGACCTTATAATTTTTGATATGTTTGGATTCGATGTAATTTTGGGGATGAACTGGCTGGCTTCATACCATGCCAGTATTGACTGTTTCAAAAAGGAAGTAACCTTCAAGCCCCCTGAGGGGGGTGGAATTCGATTTGTGGGGTCGAAAGTGCGATCACATCCATCAGTCATATCAGCAGTTCAGGTTGGAAAATTATTGCGAGATGGGTGTCAAGGATTTTTGGCTTGTGTGATAGATGCACCAAAGGAAGAGTTGAGTTTAGAAGAGATTCCTGTTGTGAGAGATTACCCAGAAGTATTTCCTGAAGACTTGTCCGGGTTACCACCCGACCGAGAAGTAGAATTTGCGATTGATCTTACTCCCGGCACGGCACCGTTGTCCAAGGCTCCTTATAGAATGGCGCCATCAGAGCTCATCGAACTCAAAGAGCAGTTGCAAGACTTATTGGACAAGGGTTTTATCCGACCCAGCGTGTCCCCTTGGGGTGCGCCAGTTTTATTTGTTAAAAAGAAAGACGGGACAATGAGAATGTGCATCGACTATAGGGAACTTAACCGAGTAACTATCAAGAACAGATATCCCTTACCCCGTATAGAGGACCTCTTTGATCAACTACAGGGTGCACAAGTTTTCTCTAAGATTGACCTTCGGTCAGGGTATCACCAATTGAAGATCAAGGCAGAAGACGTATCTAAGACCGCTTTCAGAACCAGATACGGTCACTATGAGTTTTTGGTCATGCCTTTCGGCTTGACTAATGCTCCTGCGGTATTCATGGATTTAATGAATAGAGTGTTTCATGAATTCTTGGATAGATTTGTGGTCGTCTTCATTGATGACATCTTGATCTATTCTAAAAGTAAGGAGGAGCATGAGGAACATTTGAGGCTAGTACTCGGAACACTTAGGGAGGAAAGGTTGTTTGCTAAACTAAAGAAATGTGAGTTCTGGCTGGATTCAGTTATATTTTTGGGGCATGTGGTTTCAAAAGAAGGTATTTCAGTAGACCCAGGGAAAGTAGAAGCAGTAGTTAACTGGCTGGCACCGAAGAATGTTCGTGAGGTTAGGAGTTTCTTGGGATTGGCGGGATACTATCGTCGATTCATTGAGGGTTTCTCAAAAATAGCAGTTCCTCTCACTGCTCTTACCAGGAAGAATAACAAGTTTGAGTGGACAGAAAAATGTGAAGAAAGTTTTCAGACCTTGAAACAAAGACTTGTGACCGCCCCAGTTTTAACAGTTCCCACTGCGAGAGGAGGTTTTGTGGTGTATAGTGATGCTTCAAGATTGGGTTTGGGGTGCGTATTAATGCAACACGGAAAGGTTATAGCTTACGCTTCTCGACAACTGAAAACTTATGAACAAAACTACCCCACACATGATCTAGAGTTGGCAGCGGTGGTATTTGCACTCAAGATTTGGAGGCATTATCTTTATGGGGAAAAGTGCGAAATCTACACAGATCATAAAAGTTTGAAATATTTCTTCACCCAGAAAGAATTAAACATGAGACAGAGAAGATGGCTCGAGTTAATAAAGGATTATGACTGTACTATAAATTACCACCCAGGCAAAGCGAATGTTGTGGCTGACGCCTTAAGTAGGAAATCTTTGAGTTCAACAATGGCAACCCTTACCACCCAGCCCCAGTTATTGATGGACTTAGAGAGGGCCGGTATTGAAGTTATCACTACTGATACAAGCACTTTCGTGGCCAGTTTAATAGTACAACCAGATTTGTTAGAGAGAATTAAAGTAGCACAGAAAGTGGATTCGGCATTGATAAAGCTAGCTGAAGAAGTTAAAAACGGGGACAAAGCTGATTTTAGCATTTCTGAAGATGGAGTTTTGAGGTTTAGAGACAGATTGTGTGTGCCGGCAGATGATGCATTGAAGAAAATAATCCTTGAAGAGGCACACCGCTCTTTATACACAGTCCATCCGGGGAGTACCAAGATGTATCGGGACTTGAGAGAGTCTTTTTGGTGGAACGGTATGAAGAGAGAAATTGCTAAGTTTGTAGAACAATGCCTAACTTGTCAACAGGTGAAAGCAGAGCATCAGAGACCAGCAGGATTGTTACAGCCATTACAAATTCCAGAATGGAAGTGGGAGCATATATCCATGGATTTTGTGACAGGTCTACCGAGGGTTTTAAACGGACAGGATGCAATATGGGTAATTGTGGATCGCTTAACGAAGACTGCGCGTTTTGTGCCCATTAAAGTTTCTTATAAACTGGAGAAACTAGCTGAACTGTACATACAAGAGATCGTGAGATTGCATGGGGTACCAGTGTCCATTGTGTCAGATAGAGATCCTCGTTTCACTTCTAGATTCTGGAGAAGTTTACAAGAGGCAATGGGTACTAAGTTAAACTTCAGTACGGCTTATCACCCTCAGACAGATGGGCAATCGGAAAGGACTATTCAGATTTTAGAAGATATGTTGAGGGCATGTGTGATGGACTTTAAAGGAACTTGGGTACGACACTTACCATTGGTAGAATTTGCTTATAATAACAGTTTCCAGACTAGTATTGGGATGGCACCGTATGAGGCATTGTATGGCAGAAGGTGTAGGTCCCCTTTATATTGGGACGAGGTTGGTGAAAGAAAAATATTGGGACCAGAGATCATTCAGAAAACCACAGAAAAGATTGACATCATTAGAGCCAGAATTAAAGCAGCTCAGGGTCGACAAAAGAGCTATGCTGATAACCGACGCCGTCCACTAGAGTTTGAGGCTGGAAATGAAGTATTCTTGAAAATAGCACCAATGAAAGGGGTTATGAGATTTGGAAGTAAGGGCAAGTTGAGCCCTAGATATATTGGACCCTTTGAGATTCTAGAACGAGTTGGACTATTGGCATATAAGTTAGCACTTCCTCCAAATCTTGCGGGAGTGCATAATGTATTTCATGTGTCCATGCTGAGAAAGTATATTCCCGACCCAACTCACATCATTCATTATGAGCCGCTGCAGATTCAGGAAGATATGACATATATTGAAGAACCAGTGCGGATCTTGGAAAAGAAAGCACACATGCTGCGTAATCGTAGCATTCCCATGGTTAAGGTTTTATGGAGTAATCATACTAGCAGTGAAGCCTCTTGGGAACTCGAGGAGGAAATACGAAAGAAATATCCGCACATCTTCAACGAGGAATATGAACTCTTGTAGCAATTTCCGAGGACGGAAATTTTTTTTTTAGGAGGGGAGGATGTAAGGCCCGGTCCAGCCCCAGCCCAGCTCCAGCCCAGCCCCAGCCCAGCCCCAGCCCCAAAACGTCGCCGTTTTGCCCCAGGTATTTTTAAACCCCCGTCCCTTTCTCTTCTTCTTTCTTTCTTTTTCCTTTCTTTCCTCTCTTTCCCCTGGCGGCGATTTTCTCCCCTGTTCTGCAGTGTTTTTCCTCACGCCCACTTCACCCCCCCACGTTTTCAACAGTTACCGAAATCATCTGAAACCGCAACAAAAACACTTATCTTTTTCTCTCTCTCTCTCTCTCTCTCTCTCTCCATACAGCATTTCATCTCGGATTTCTTTCATTCCCGCAAGTTTACACTCTGGTTTCGGTTTCGGCGCAGGATCATCACGGTAAGTGCTCTCTTAATCCCCTAGTGTATTTCGAATTTCTTCTATCCAAAATGAGATATGGATTTGGTGTTTTAATCACTTAAAAACTTGATTAAATTTCCTGGTTTATAGTCGAATTTTTGAGGAAACTGGAAAGCAAATTTCGGCCTCTGTTCTTCGCGCTCTGTTCTTCGCGGATCTCCTTCGTTTGGGCTGGTAAGTATTTTTTTTTTTTGAGACCGATTTGAAGCCGTATGCTGGTTACGCATCATTTTTATTTTTAGGTATATGTTGGTGATGGTTTCGGGTTTTGGTGAATAGATGCGGAAACTTGTGTGGATTGAGGAAAATCTGGCTTATTTGAATGTTAATACCCGGATGAGTATTTTTTTTTGTTTACCGAAATATTTATGGAGTTATATTCTCTATTTTCAAATCCATTTTTGAAGGATTTTTGGTGGAGGTTCAACGGTTGGTTGGCTAAATTTTTGTTGTTTGTTTCGGTGCTGTCAATATGTGGTTTGGAGCGTGTTGGGGGTTGATACAGGATGAAGGAACATGATTTTGAGTGTCGAAATTTTGTAGTTTGTGAAGGCTGTTGAAATGCATATAATAATACTCGGTTTGGGGGCTAACGGTATGTATTGAAGAAAATCATTTTTTATGGTATTTTGGGGATTTGAGAAAATTACATGGTAAGCTGGAATGATAAATAGTTGCTGAAATTTTGTGGGTTTGGAAAAATAGTCGTTGAGCGTTTTCGATACTATTTTTGTGGGGTTGCTGGAAATTGTGAAATTTTTTTAGACAAACATTGTAGTTAATTTTTAAATTATGATCTTAGGCCTTTGGAGTGGTCATTAATATAAAGGGAATTATTTTTATGTATAGGTGACGAAACTCTTAGCGTTGAGACTCAAAGTTTTGATTTTTCGCTACAGCAGTCAGGTAAGCGGGGTTCGTATGCTCGGTTTTATACCAAAAGAGGACTGAGGTTGACTTTTGAAAATTTGTGCTTTTGTTAGTCATAAAATGAAAATTTGAGAAAAAAAAACCAACCTCAGTCGATTGTTTGCATTATTCATGAAACTTATATAAAGGAAGGAAAAATATTTCAGGCATGCATTGTGTAGACATGAGCTGCTTTTTGTCGTGTTATTTTCTGAAATGTGGAAAGAACATTTTTGTCTATCTGGGAAAAAATTATGCCTTGATTGTGTTGACTATGTTTTATTTACATAAGTTTTATTCTGAAAATAGTTTGGATCTATATGTCTTAAATAACTCTGAAAAAAATCTTTGGCATAGTATTCTGGTTAGTATTTGACTCTATCTCTGCTTGGCTCTGCTCTGCTCTGTATTTGCTCTGTTTGGATTGGTACCAATTTCCTATCTCTGAGTGCACCCACTTTGGAAACAAAGTGGTATATTGTGGGCTTTCCTATGTGCACACTCGGGGCTCCGAGAACGAATAAGGGAAAGTTCCACCTCTGTCTCTGCCTGGTTTGGCCACCGGGATTTGCACAACCCTACCACGGGGGTTAAACATGGTCTTTGCTTTGTGAGATGCTCCGATTGATATAGTGATAATACTCAGTTTGTTTATGCCAAAGTACTTGATGATTTAAATTATCTTGAAAAATCATTTGTTTCTGTTATGCAATATTATGTTTTTGTTCCGTATTTTTTTTTATTGGTAAATGCTCATGTTTACACGCTTGTATAGGTTCTTCGCTTACTGAGTTGTGGAAAAACTCACCCCTCTTATCTCTTATATTTTTCAGATGATCTGGATGTTCCATCAGAGGGCCAAGAGTAGAGTCTTTATCAAGTTTTTAAGCTGTTAGGGCCATAGGCTAGATGGGAGAAAACAAAATTTAATTTATTTATTATTTGGATTTTAGTTTCATTGGATTTATGGAATGTTGGTTATTGTTTAGCGTTAAGCTCCTTGGGAGAATGTGAACCCTCTCAGTTATGATTTATTCATATTCTTTTAATTATGATTTGGTGGACATGGTTATATGGATGGGTTTGTGAAATATTTTTTTTTTATTTTGGAATATGGTCGGAGACCTATTATTATTTTGTAATTGAGGATAGAATATACCAAACAGGTGAAATTTCGTGACCCCCTACGAGTACGGGGCGTTACAGTTGGTATCAGAGCCTATCCCAACCAGAAATGTGGGACTTGAGCCGTGCCACCTACAATGGACAGACCCGACGAGGACGTCGGGTATTTAAGGGGGGTAGATTGTGATACTCCATATGAGAATGATAAGATAGGTGGTGTATGGGATCCCACATTGCTTGGGAATGAGAAGTTCTAGCTCTTTATAAGGTTCCAATGGGGCTCCAATTGTATCATTGACTAGTCCTTTTGGAGTATAGGTCATGTGGTTTGGGTCTTCCATTGGGGCGTTACAAATGGTATCAGAGTGAAGGTTTTAGATTCTGCAGACTTATGCAGTAAGGTTTTAGGAATTTGAGGTTCTAGAAATTGTCAACTTTAGGAATTATTTGAGGTGTAGAATTATATAGGCTTGTGAGCTGATTTCATATTGTTGGAGAGTTAAGGGTTGTATATTTACGTCTTTTATTTTTGGTATCATGTGATCTTGTTTGTGGTGGGTACTTTCTTTGTTTGGGGATTATTATATACTTTGTTTTGACTACTAAGGTTACCTGTAGTTGTTTATTTTTAGCTAGTTGGTTTATGCTTTAGTGAACGATGTGTTTAATAGTCCAAGTGTTCTCAGGATGCCTCCTCGACGCGAGCGAAGTGTGTCGGACTTGAATGCGGCTAGAAATGAAAGGGAAGCGAATCCAAGAGCTTCTGAAGTACTTCGAGCAGCAGCGCATCAGCTGATTGATGATCTCGCACAAAATTCTTCTGGCCGTCACCGCACCACAAGTGAAAGGGGTTGCACTGTGGAAGATTTCAACAAATTGCATCCCACGTCTTTTGATGGAAGAGGCGACCCGATACTGGCAGAGGATTGGGTACAGGATATTGAGGAGATATTTCGTGTCTTGCCTTGCACGGATGAGCAAAAGGTGGCGTTTGCTACATTCAAGCTGACTGGGGAGGCTAAAAGGTGGTGGATCTCTGAAAGGACTATCAGGGAAGCTGAAAAGACTGAAATAAAAAGATAAGTGTTTTTGTTGCGGTTTCAGATGATTTCGGTAACTGTTGAAAACGTGGGGGGGTGAAGTGGGCGTGAGGAAAAACACTGCAGAACAGGGGAGAAAATCGCCGCCAGGGGAAAGAGAGGAAAGAAAGGAAAAAGAAAGAAAGAAGAAGAGAAAGGGACGGGGGTTTAAAAATACCTGGGGCAAAACGGCGACGTTTTGGGGCTGGGGCTGGGCTGGGGCTGGGCTGGAGCTGGGCTGGGGCTGGACCGGGCCTTACATCCCAATGGAAGACCCAAACCACGTGGTCTATACTCCAAAAGGACTAGTCAATGATACAATTGGAGCCCCATTGGAACCTTATAAAGAGCTAGAACTTCTCATTCCCAAGCAATGTGGGATCCCATACACCACCTATCTTATCATTCTCATATGGAGTATCACACTTTTAGATAGAGAAAAAAATAAAAAAGAGCTGATCTAGAGTAATAATCCTAATTTGTTGTAAAAAGATAACAAATCTTTCAAAGAAGACAAGTTACGAAAAGAATTCTCAATAAAAATAATAAGGCCTGGATATAAACTCAGATTAAAAGAAAAAAGATCGAACTTGTAAAAAAAATTTATCTAGACTCATAAAAAGATTTTTAACTTAATTATCAAACTCACATAGGAAAAATCATAGTTTGTCAAAAAAGAAATATTAGGCCGATAGTCTATTAAAAAAATAATAATAATATTCGGAAACTTAATTAGTTTAGAAATAATAAAAATTAAACAAAGTTAAAAGTAATTAAAAAAATTACAACAAATAAAAATAAGTGTACGTGATATGAGAATGATGAATAGCAAACCACCCATTTGATACAAAAGTGACATGATTAATTACGACAGCTTAAAAGTGGTCACATATTTTGTGTACGTTAAAAGTGCTCACATATTTTACGTACGTACACACCCTCACTGAAGCAGCAATAAGCTGTAAACCTTGATGCTTTTTCTTTACTTAAACATATAATTGCAACTAGAGGCATAGGCAATAAGGAGTTTCAACTCCGTTTTGATATCGATGTACCTATTCTTATCTTGATCAGCATGTCGAAACGCATCCTTAGCTCTAAACCAAGGCCAACGTGATCCCAGTTCTTCGAAGGCCGCCATTACCTCCAGCCTCGAAAGTTTGCCATCTTTGTTCTCATCGTGCTTCTCGAAAATAGGCTTCAGCCTCTCTACCGTGGAGGGAATTACTTCACCCTTCGATTTGTCAGTACTCTGAAACGCCAACCTAACCATTTGGTAGAAGTGTTTAGGGTGAAGGTGGATGTTGGATGTTGGCAACAAGAAGAATTTAAGGGATCACTTTCTCATCTATACTCGAGGTTAAGAAAACAATAACCCTGATCTGCTATATATACGTACACACCCTCACTGAAGCAGCAATAAGCTGTAAACCTTGATGCTTTTTCTTTACTTATACATATAATTGCAACTAGAGGCATAGGCAATAAGGAGTTTCAACTCCGTTTTGATATCGATGTAACCTGGGGCGGACCCAAGTTGGAGGTTGGGGGGGCTACGGCCCCCCCAAAATTTTTCAAAAAAATTATTTAGTATATATATTTATATATATAATATTAAATTATTCTTCAAATTATAAAAATATTAAAAATTACCTCCCCAAATTTTTTTTAAATTATTCTCTCAAATTTCAATATATATATAATTTTATTTTAACTTTTAGATTTATTAAAATTCAAATTTTAACTCACCTAGTCTCATAATTACTTTAACAGTCTAATTCTAAAAAAAAATAATTATAAATTTATATAAATGTCAAAATTAAGAGATTATATTCATTTATATAATCTCACTCTAACTTAATTATATAATTATGAGATATAGTTTGTTAAAAATTTAACAGCGGTATATCATTAGCTCTAAACCAAGGCCAACGTGATCCCAGTTCTTCGAAGGCCGCCATTACCTCCAGCCTCGAAAGTTTGCCATCTTTGTTCTCATCGTGCTTCTCGAAAATAGTCTTCAGCCTCTCTACCGTGGAGGGAATTACTTCACCCTTCGATTTGTCAGTACTCTGAAACGCCAACCTAACCATTTTGTAGAAGTGTTTAGGGTGAAGGTGGATGTTGGATGTTGGCAACAAGTAGAATTTAAGGGATCACTTTCTCATCTATACTCGAGGTTAAGAAACAATAACCCTGATCTGCTATATATACAGTGCTAGCCAGTATTTTTTTTTTTTTTAAGATCGGATCAGATAGTATATCTCCAAATATAAGTATAAATATAGTTATCAGTGAGGTAGGAATTTTAATTCCCTTCTTTTCTGCGATGATATTTTTGGTTATTCATGAGAGTATATCTCCAAGTATATTTTTCTCTTTGCGCCTATATATAATTTTTATTTTAAGTTTATTGCATATCATCCCTTGCATGTATGTATGTTTATATGTATAGAGAAATGCTACAAATAAATCTTACACCATATACCTGGTCTACCGGTTAACCAAAATGTGGTTTCCCATTTCAAAAATGCTTTAGGCAAACGGCTGAGGCAAACGGCATACAGTCGGTGCCACGTCAATGTGATTTTGCTGTGAAAAATATGAAACGGTACGTTTCATTTGTTTTAAAGTCTCAACTTTCCCCTCTCCTTCATTTTACTTCTACATTCTCAAATCCAGAACTTTCGTTTCTTTCTCCATCCTCCACTTCATTTTCTCCTTTGAATCCCCCTTCCCTTCCTTAATTTTTTTTTTTAATTTTTCGAATCTTCTCCTTCTAACTCCCGATTGTCGCCCTTCGTGTTTCCATCCTTCCCATTCATTTTCGTCCTCCCCCAAATTTTTCTTTGTTTCTACTTCTCCCCTCCACGCAGACAAGTTGCAAAAATGAAACAGCTGTCAGCTACCAGAAAGGCCTCGAGAATGCATTGTAAAAAGATTTCTGGAACTTATCCATCAATGGCAGTGTGTAGCATTGATGAGGAAAAAGAACAACCCAGATCATATTTGCTACCATTTTCAAGAAAAATCGCATCAAAGCACAAAAAAGTGTCATTTGGGTTGTGGCCTCGCACGAACTGCTTCAATGTAAAAATTATTTAAGCAGTTCAACCCAGATTTCATGATTAGTCCTTGTTTTGAAACATCAAAGCACAAAAAGTGTCATACGTGGTAATGCTGTTCTGCAACTCGGAAGAATGAAGAACTCATTTTACTTTACTTTGGCTTTTTTGTCATTTTGCTTTTTACTTTTTACTTTTCTAATTTCTTTTTTCTTCCAAGTTCCATGTAAGCATCACCACGTATAGCCGTTTGCTTCTCGTTCGTACGTGCCGTTTGTACGTAGCAGACCCCATTTCATTTTTATCCTTCTAGTTAAATACATATATATTTAAGCATTAAGATATAACGAACAAAATGACAAATCATAAATTGATTAGGTGGATATTGTGCGTGGTCATGTTTTCATGTAGAATTTCTCTGTACGAGAGTACGGCTTGTTTTATATATATCGAAATTTTATTATGTCAATTCTATCACTTTGTAATTTTTTTTTTTTTTAATAAAGAGTCAAGACTACATGGTTAGTAATAACCTCTATCTCAAATTTTTTCATTTACCCTCTCTTATGACCGAAAAAAACCATAATTACGGGACCAAACTTTTCCAACCTTATTTAATAATAAATAGCCAAAACAATTACTAGAAACACTCAACTTATTCTCAAAACAATAACAATCAACCTACGAAACATGTGAGACTTTGCTACCATTTACAAAAATAAAACCCAGGCTACTACTACCTAACTCGAATACTAGCCAAACCGATTTTATCCAATTTGTGCAAACCTCTTAACTCACGAGAAAACTGAGTATTTGAACTCATCATCACATTATTGCCCAAAGCTCCACTTCTTGCAAGCCAATATGCAACCGTATTCCCCTCTCTAAAATAATGCTTTGTAGAAATCTCAAACTCTTCTAATAGAATAAAAAAATTATTCCAATGGTCCCAGAGATACCAAACTGTGAATGTTCTAGATAATATCCAAGACACTACCATCATCGATTCAGATTCAATGTCAATATTAAAGAAGCCCATATATTTACACACAAGGAACCCATCTATAACTTACCTAATTCAACTTAATTATTAGAATAATTCTAAAAAACAAATTGAGAAGGCAAATACCAGCATACCTGAACTATTATGAAGCACCCCTCCACCACCATCATCACCTAGATTTCCCATACTGCTTGTTACCCCTCCACCCGAAATGGGTCCTTAAATGGACCCATTTTCGCCACACCTCCGTCCGGCCACCATAGGCCTCACCACCGCCATCAAAAGACTCATCTTGCCCAGCCGGTCATCCCCGTAGCTCATTTTTCCCATACACAGCCCCACCTTCCCGGTACAATCCTAAACCCGAAAATGGGTTTTCACCCATTTTGGAGCCAAATCCGCCACTTTCCGGTGGTTGTGCCGCTACATCACCACCTCCATAAGATTTCCCACCTTCCAAAGAGTATTTCCCTAAATTTTGGTGTCAAACCGAGCACTTTAACTTAACGTACAAGTGACCACTACGAGCGCTGCGGATTGACGTCTGCTCAAGGATTTAAGCTTTTAATCGCTGTAAGTATTTTCCAAATAAACTTTAAGATTTAAATATATTTTTGGCATCAACAGATATCATGTTTGGTCATTGTTGAAAATTATGAGTTGTTGGTTATTTGGTGCATGGTCATCTGCATTGTGTATTTACGCGCATATTTATGTGTTGGAAATGAAAACTGAGTTTTCATTGTATTTATGGTTTCGGGTGCATGTGTATCACGACCCCAAACCGGGATGGGACATTATCCCGATAGAGCTCCTCTGGTCACTCGGGAGCGGAATATACTGAGTAACGTCCCCTGGGTCGTCGCCGGGCAACGACGGGATCGGACGAGATGGTAACGCTCTCGTGCCGACTCCGTGGCTCCTCTGCTAGTAGGAGCTAAGGGATGCCTGGTCATGGTACGTGCTGGGCGCGGTTAGCTAGGCATCGCCCGTTCCAAAGTCACATGCGTGGTCGTTACCTTCGGCGTGATGATGAAAGCTATAGTGTGTGGATGGTCCCTAGGGGAGATCATGGTGCATACGGTTAATAAAACGGATGTTTAGGCCATTTTCTGGGAAAGTGGCGCGTTTTAATTATTGGTTTTACGTGGACCATTTTCTGGAAAAATGGTTGTGGTTTTAATGAATTTATGGTCATAATTTTCTGGGAAAATGATGGGTGATTTTACTGACGTTTTATTTTGGGCCAAAATGGGATTTTGGCATGTGTGTGTGATTATTTTATTAATTTTGAGAATGATGATTTTAAGCTTCATGCATACGGTGTCCTATTCATGCGTAGTGTTGTTGCATGAATGTATTTTTGTTTTTCGGTTTGTTTAGGTTATACTTACCTGTAATGCCATTTTTGGCGTCGTAGTTTTTGGATGCAGATTTTGAAGAGGCTAAGCCTGAGGAGACGGCTCCGCCATTGATGCGTTATTATTCTAAATTGTTATCTCGAGAAATTATTTTCCCCTTTTTATAAATATGTATTCGTTAATTTGTATCTCGGATAACTGTATTAAATCTCCTGTGGGAGAATTTATGTTAAACTGGTTTGTAAAATATTTCTAAAATTCTGGTACTTAGTTATCGACTTTATTATCCGCTGCGACTTATATTTATGTATGTCACGTATACACACACGTTTGGCACTTGTCGTTGGGATGTGTGACCCGTGTTGTCATCATCTTAACGCCTCAATTCCCGTGTTATTTTTAAAGGGAATTTGGGGGTGTCACAGGTGGTATCAGAGCAGTTTGGCTCTGGGGTAAATCCACAAATTACCTAGGGACTGTACAAGAAAAGTTTGTGGTTTTAAAAATTTATTTATTTTATGATTTGGTTATTTTATTTTATTCTATTATTCTATTTGTCCTCTAAGTTTTCCTACTAATTTATATGGTAAGATTATCGATATTTATTTCGTTGTGTTGTGCTTTTTATTTTAATGTTTATATTTATTTATTTCCATAATTAACTTAGTTCTGATTAATTGGTTTGTTTTATTTTATTTTATTTTAATATTTGTTCTATACTGTAATTGGGTAGTTGTTCAGATTTTAGTTAGTTGATTTTATTTAGGCAAGTTGTTGAGTATTTATTTAATTATTTAATTTATATATATGCCTTTGTGTTTGTTTATATTGGAATTTGGATATTTCGAATTAGATTATTATTTTAAATCAGTCTTTTTATTGAATCTGATATTTTTAAATAATTGTGTTATAGAATTCCTTATTTTAAAGTTTATTTATTTTGTTGTGGGTTATTTTATTTTCTTAAACTTTTATTCAATTATCATCAGATTTGATTTTAATTTCAGTTCATGGGTTTCCTACAAGATAGTTTTGAATTTGGTTTATTATTTGTTTATTTTAATTATGGCTCTTGTATTTTATATATTTCTGAAAGTTTGAAATTTATTTAGACAAAGATTTAAAATGAATCACTGTCATACTTTCTTTTTAGGTATATGTTTTGAGATAAATTTAAATTTATTATCTTTTCACATTTCCGTTGTTTTATTTTGAGAGTTTATCTATTTATTTTATCAAGTGGATTTGTTTGGCGACTTGTTGGTATTTATTAATTAATTAATTTGTTTATTTTATTATGGTTCGTTTCTTTTAAAGGTTTTAAATTCTGGAGATTTCTACAATAAATCTTTTAAAAGTTGGGTTTTATAGAGAATTTTAAAGTTTTATTTGTGATTTTATTTGTTGTTCTTATTTTAATTCAATCTCCTTCTTTTATTTAGTCAAAGTTTTGATGGCTTTGTGTTTATTAAAGGAGGTGGACTTATTTTTTTTAAATGGCTAGATTTTACTCATTTGTTTATTAGATCTTTTTTTCCCGTTTTATTTTTATATAATAATTATGTGAATTACTTGAGTTTTCTTTAGTGTTTGGGTGTATTATTATTTATAATTGCGAGATGGATTTGTTTTGATAAATTATTGGTATTTATGTAATTGGGTTTCTTTGTTAAAATTTCCTATGTTATTTATGTGTAATATCTGGGTCTCGCTGAGTGTTAAAGTTTCTAAGTTTTAATTTTATTTTTGAGAGATTGTTGGAAGTGTATTTTAGATAAACTCTTCTTGTGAATGTGAAATTGTTGATCATTAATATATTGTTATGGAATCTGTCTTAGTAATACTTATGATAGTAGGCGATCAATTATTTCCTTGGTGAAGTTTTGATGTTGTTTGTGGATGCTTAGAGATTGATGTATAATAATTATGTGTGTAAATTGTTGGAGAGTACTTATTTTGTTTTGTGTTTGACTTGGAAGAATTTGTTTGTTAAGTGATAGGGTTGAATTGATGTGATGGAAATAAATTCAAGAGATATAAATTTTAGGCTTCTGGGCGAATTGTTTAGAGTGGATAATTTAAGTATAATATTTTGGAGAATATAATGGTTAGCAACATTTGTCGAGGTATCTTAAGGAATTTAGTTGTGGCTTGAAGTTACATAGAAATTTGAATATTTGAGATTATTTTTTTCTCTTGGGTATTGAAGGTCCAGATGAGTGAGAGAATTATAGGTATCATAGTTACCATACTAATTAAATTAAGTAGAGTTGACAGAATTTTTGAGATGATGTACATTGGAGTTTAGGTGTCTATAATGGTGGTATAATTAGAATTATGAGATATTAAAATTTTAAGATTTGGAAGAGTGGTATATGATTTTTTGTTAATAGGTGTTGAGCCAATTTTTACTTATGATGATAATTTATGAGGACTTAAATTTTTATGCATTTAGCGAATTATCAAAGTGCGATGATTGCGATGTAGTTGGAGGTTTAAGTTTTACGTTGATTTTGAGGAATTAGTGGTGACTTGAAATTTTGGAATAATACTTGTAAGTAGAGATTTATCTTTTGGTTCAGTAACTTATGTTTATTGACGATTAACTTAGAAAGATAAACTTGGGAGTTACTTTAGGGTGACACAAAGTGTTGTATGGAGTTAGTGAACGTTAAAATTTTGAGAGGTTGTGCTAAGGTTCTGGTGTATGTGGAGTTTAAATTAATTGGCTACCTTAGGAGTCTTAGAGATGAAATATTATTTGGAGACTATACAGTTATGATGGAATATCATCCATTTGTGTTTGAGGAAAATAAATGATTGTACTAATACTTGGAGTGAGTATTAAGTAATGTGGTAGGTGAGTTATTAGAGTTTTATTAGTTGCAGCTGAGCGAATTTCGGGAACGAAATTCTTTTTAAGGGGGGGAGAATATGAGATCTCAGATTTACGTGTATTTTTACACGTTATTTTATTCTCGGTATTAATTAATTTAATTTATTATAATAATATTATTGGTTGTGTTTTATTTGTTTAAAATATTTATTTGAGCTATTCGTTAGTAAGTGTTAGTTTTATGTTATTTTTATAATTAAATGTTGAGTTACGTTATATCTTTATTAATTTAAATGTGAGGTAATTATTTTAAATGAATGGAATTTAATTTCCTTTATTTTATTATGTGAATTTATTTGATGTGTTTTCTTAATATTAATTAGTGTTTTATATATAAATTGTTCTTTAAATTAAATTAGTTTATTATTGGACTTTAAATATCTTATTTTATTGATATTGAATTGTAGTATTTTCGATTGGCTTTTATTTAATTTATTTTGTTTTTCTTCTAGTTGGATTCTATTTCTTTTCCATTCTCTTTTTTTTTTTAATTTCTTCTTTTTCTTTTCTTTTCTTTTTCTTCTTCTCTTCCTCTGCTTCCCAGACCTGCGACCCGCGAGTCCCCTGTTCGCTCCTCTCTCGCGCCGGTTCTCTCATCTCAACCCAGGGCCGCCATCGGCCACCCACCGGCGACACCGCCTAGCCCACAGCCTTCCCCATACGCCGGCAAGTCCACCGGCACCGGTGGTGTCATCTCTAGCCACCCCACCGTCCCTACACAGTCCCCTACTCGAAATGAGTGTTTTAGCTTCCCTTGCATTTTTCGGCCACCGCCGGCCACCCCTTGGCATCGGCGACCTACCAGCAGCCTCCCCACCCTCATGCGAGCATAACCCACCACCCAAAGCCACCCATCTCCGCCGGTTACCCCTCCACCCGAAATGGGTCCTTAAATCGACCCATCTTCGCTGCGCCGCCGTCCAGCCACCGTAGGTCTCACCACCACCACCAAAAGATTCCCCTTGCCCAGCCGGTCATCCCCCTAACTCAGTTTTCCCATACACGGCCCCACCTTCCTGGTACAATCCTAAACCCGAAAATAGATTTTCACCCATTTCAGAGCCCGATCCGCCACCTTCCGGTGGTTGTGCCGCCATACCACTACCTCCATGAGATTCTTCACCTTCCAAAGAGTATTTTCCTAAATTTTGGTGTCAAACGAAACACTTTAGCCTAACGTACAAGTGACCGCTACGAGCGCTGCGGATTGACGTCTGCTCAAGGATTTACACTTTTAATCGCTGTAAGTATTTTCCAAATAAAATTTAATATTTAAATATATTTTTGGCATCAACAGATATCGTGCTTGGTCATTGTTGAAAATTATGAGTTGTTGGTTATTTGGTGCATGGTTATTTGCATGGTGTATTTACGTGCATATTTATATGTTGGAAATGAAAACTAGGTTTTCATTGTATTTATGGTTTCGAGTGCTTGTGTATCACGACTCCAAGCTGAGATGGGGCATTATCCCGGTCGAGCACATCTGGTCATTCGGGAGCGGAATATAGTGAGTGACGTCTCCTGGGTCGTCGCCGGGCGACGACAGGATCGGACGGGATGGTAACGCTCTCGTCCCGATTCTGTAGCTCATCTGCTGGCGGGAGCTAGGGGATGCCTGGTCATGGTACGTGCTGGGCACGGTTAGCGAGGCATTGCCCATTCCGAAGTCACGTGCATGGTCGTTACCTTCGGTGTGATGATGAAAGTCAGCGTGTGCGGATGGTCCCTAGGGGAGATCTTAGTGCATACGGTTAATAAAACGGATGTTTAGGCTATTTTCTGGAAAAGTGGTGAGTTTTAATTATTGGTTTTACGTGGACCATTTTCTGGGAAAATGGTTGTGGTTTTAATGGATTTATGGTCATCATTTTCTGGGAAAATGATGGGTGATTTTACTGGCGTTTTATTTTGGGCCAAAATGGGATTTTGGCGTGTGTGTGATTATTTTATTAATTTTGAGAATGATGATTTTAAGCTTCTTGTATACGGTGTTCTGTTCATGCATAGTATTGTTGCATGAATGTATTTCTGTCTTTTGATTTGTTTGGATTATACTTACCTGCGATGCCATTTTTGGCGTCGTAATTTGTGGATGCAGATTTTGAAGAGGCTGAGCCTGAGGAGACGGCTCCGCCGTTGATGTGTTATTATTATAAATTGTTATCTCGGAAAATTATTTTTCCCTTTTTGTAAATATCTATTTGTTGATTTGTATTTCGGATAACTGTCTTAAATCTCTTGTAGGAAAATTTATGTTAAACTGGTTTGTAAAATATTTCTAAAATTCTGGTAGTTATCGACTTTATTATCCACTGCGACTTATATTTATGTATGTCACGTGTGCACACACGTTTGGCACTTATCATTGGGATGTGTGACCTGTGTTGTCATCATCCTGACGCCTCGATTCCCGTATTATTTTTAAAGAGAATTTGGGGGCGTCACAACAAATGTGTTTCTCATCACTGTTTTCTGTATTCTCCCAAATTGTACGTCCAATGGGCCCATAAGGGAGCTACGACATGGGTGGACGAGATTTTGATAGAACTCGATGGTATGTCTTAAATAACTTTGCAGAAATTAAGCACTACTTGAGGTTAGTAATGAATTTACGTATTAATCAAATATTTGAAGTTAGTATTTTCATAGAAATTAATATTTCAAATGAAAATGCGTAGCAAATATTTATAACTACTTAGCTCTGATAGTGTAGCTGACGTATGTCATTGATATGGATTAGCTCTGATGGTGTAGCATGAAAAGAAGTTTGCATCGTGGTTTAAACATATGGTATTATTAAAAAAATAATATGGATTCTATTACTATTTAATATTATATTAAATATATTTATTGATGTAAGTTCTATCAAAACATGCTAAAAATTTTGAGGAGATCTCACTAGAACTTTATGCATTGGCATGTGGTCCAGGCAAGAGAGCTATCCAATATTTGGGGTGTTTGGTGCGTTGATATAGATTTCACACACGTGATAGAAAAATATATAGAAAAATTTAGAATTGTAGGGTTGCAGTCGAAGGGAGCCATGGGGATGATAACATTGACTTCTATGAAGTTGTAGAAGATATTATAGGGTTAAAGTATGTGGATGGTTATATTATTTGGTTGTTTAGATGTATTTGGTGGGATATTGCAAATCTTAGGTCAAGAGTGCTTAAAGATAAAAGTTCGTCAGTGTGAATACATCTCGGACCTGGTACGATGTCGATTCTTTCATTCTCACCTACCAGGCGAATCAAGTTTTTTATTTAGATGATTCGGAGTACAGGAACCCATAGCGAGTGGTAGAAAAGTTTGCACCAAAAAATGCATATGATTATATTCTAGAGGCAGACGAACCACATGAAGACTTTGATGGTGCGATAAATGAAGAGGCATATCAAGAAAACGAATCAGGGATCAATCTATTTGTTGACCTAAGTCAATATGACATGGCCACACTCTGTAGGAAAGATGTTGCACCAGAAGTGAGTGAGGGTGGAATGTCAAAAGACCATAAATCAACTGACGTGTCTAGTGAGAATGAAGGGGACTAGTCCAATAAAACTGATAGTGAATGGATTAAAATATCTGTGTAAGTATAAATTTTAAAATACCCATAGCATTTATCTGGTAAAATATTTAATTCATTACAATTTCAAATAGATATGCATATCACATGCAAAGCAGTTCGTGTACCATCCCCACCCCCACCTATTATCAACTCCCTTGCACGTGATTCACTGTCCAGTAATAGTGGGCCAGTATCACCAGACCCCAACATCAGGTATTTTGACAAATTATGATATTTAACACATAAGTTAATATATATTTTGTCAAAGTTAATTGTATTTCTACTAATTACTATAAATATTTTTCAAGGATAAGTTTGATCTCGGTTTTTGTCGGCGAGAGCATCGAAAAGCAATTGAGGAACTTATTTCAGGTGCATTCCGGAGATATAAAGGTCAGTGCTATGCAGATTTTGAGAAGTTCAGCACTGTTACGGAAATGCACCAAAATGTATTTCAAACAATACCACCAATTGAGTGGGAGAATGTTTGTAATCTGTTTGAAAATCCTGTTTATAAGGTAATATTGCATTTATTTATTTATTTAATAGAAAATGATAGATGTATTAGAATTTGAAACTTATAATCTAACTTTTTTTAGTAACGAAGTGCTGTGAATAAAGTAAATAGATCAAATTTAAATATACACCATCGTGCGGGTTATAGGTCTTTTCATCGTTTGTACAAAAAAAAAGGCCAGTGCTACTAGTTCTGATCTCATATAAAAATATACACTTTTCTCATTCAAGTTCTAATATAGTTTTTATTTTGCTGCAAACTGAAAGTTCTGGTGACTTTGATCTAAAGCACTTATATGCTAAAACACATAAAGTTCATGATGGTGTTTGGATCAATACCAAAGCTACGACAAATTATTTAAGTTTAAGTATATTAAGTCAAGTCTAATACAATATTCTTATTATATAACTTTAATGATTTCTTTTTTGTAGGAAAAGATAAAATCTCTAAAGGACGCTACTGAAGATCCATATGATGAATCATCTTTCAATGATGCTCAGATCCTATCTGAAGTTTTTGGATCACGTTCTGAATATTTGAGGGGCTTATGGCATTGTGTGAAGCCAACCTTCAGTTTATCATTCTCTTTTAAGGATAGATTCAATGAAGACAAAACTAAGGAGTTAGAGGTAATACAACTTGAGATAGAACGATTAAGGTCCAACGAACAAGAGTTGCTAACCAAATTAGATAAAGGAGCAGAGTTAGAGACAAGAATAGAAGAGAGACTGGAGTCAAAAACTAGAGCAATGTTTGAAAAATGGCAAAGGATGTCCCAAAATGTTATGCTACCATCACAATTTTAAATCTTATGTTTTATATTAATTGAACATCTACTATTCTATTTAACAACAATATTTGAACAAATTTTATGTACAAATTACATTTTTATTATAATAGTAATGTCTTTTTTAATTAAATGTGAATATGTGTAGCAGTACCGTTCGAATAGTACATTACGATTTAAAAAATCATCCGAATAAAAAAGAGTCCATCCGAACAAGATTAATTCCAATAAATTTATTCGTTCGAACATAGAATATCCGTTTGGATGCCTACCTCGTTCGGACTAGGTAATCTGTTTGACCAAATATTTGTCCATTTGAACGTTGAGTGTCAGTTCGGATAGCTGAAATTTTAGTTAAAATGGGTTTTTAAGATGAAATTTTTTTGTCTTAAATAAAATAAATCCATCCGAACGGATCTGGATAGGCAAGTGAGATTTCATTTCTAAAAATCATTTTTAGGGATTTCATCCTTAAAAACTTTTTGAGACAAATTTGAGATGAAATATTTTTATCTCTAAAAATATTTTGGGATAAAAAATAGATCTTTTTAAAATAAAATAATTTGTCTCAAAAAACTCACGATTCTCTTGTAGTGACTGAAGTAATAATCGAATTCACTTTCGTGTCGGACTCCTTTTCTCTCCACTGTTGTGCAGGTCTATTTCAAAGTCTTTATATTTTCAGTTTCTCATAGATTCATTTGATGACAAGTACTACAACATGCACGTCATCTTTTGATTACGATGACAAGAATCTAACAAAATACCACATCTAATCTTTTATATTATAATAGCACTAACCTTTCAATATATATATATATATATATATATAGCGTTAGCTTTGAGGAGTAAGGAACCAATAATTGGAAGGAAACAAGCAAAAGGTGGTGACATATATAACAAGATAACAGGACTTACCCCTCACTACAGCAGCGACAATCTCAATGGATATCCCTTGCCAAGTGGATCTAGCAGGAGTACTCCAACATGTTTAGCTATAACCATGCATGATGTTATTGTTACACACACTACTTTCTAATGATATAGTTGCATTTAGAGGCATAGGAAACAAGGACATTCAACTCCGTCTTGACATCGATGTACCCATTCTTATCTTGATCGGCATGGCGAAATCCATCCATAGCTCTAAACCAAGGCCAACGTGATCTGAGTTCTTTGAAAGCCGCCTTCACCTCCGACCACGAAAGTTTGCCATCTTTGTCGTCATCGTGCTTCTCAAAAATGGTCTTTAGCTCCGCTTCAGTGCAGGGAACTTGATCACCCTTATCTTTGCTGTGCGTAGGCTCTTCCCCAGTGAAGGCCAACCTACCCATTTTATAAGGGACAAGGAAGTCTTGTATCGACTCTTGGAAGAAGATTTTAAAGGATTATTTGCTCTTGTCAAGGCTTTAGTTAACACTACCCTCCTATATATAGAGTGCTACCTGCACTCTTTATTTATTTTTCTTTAAATTATGTTTCTCAATATACAAGTTTTCCAATTGAAAATATGAGGAGATTCGGTAGTCAAGATAAGTTGATAAAATTATTCGATGAGATAGGAATTTTAATTTTCTTCTTTTCTTCCGAATTTTTGGTCATTCATGGGAGTCTTTTTCCTTTGGATGACTGTTACAGTAAGATTCTTGGATACAAGTGGACTCAAATCAGGTGAGTAATTATATTCTTCACTTGAAGCCCCTAATTTAGAATATTTGAGAGACTATTGTAGATTAAACAATTGATCTCCTGGATCAATTATTGTCTCTAGTAATTTTTTTTTTCTCACAATTAGGAGAGAAATAGTCTCCTGGATGTTTTTGTGCTGGTTGCCAACAGTGATCACCACTTAATGGCTTGATAGATTCTTAGTGCTATTGAACATCATTTAGGTGAGAAGCAATAAAACTTTCAAGGGTCGGGAATAATAGTTCAAGATATCGAGTACTAGATTCTCATCTCACTTCTATCATAATATGGTTCTGACATTTGTATGACATGATAGACTATTAATTTTAATAACTACTTCTAATACTAATGAAATACCAACTAAAATAATTTATGAACTGGCTGATTTAAAGGCAAGAGTTAAAGACTAAAAAAGAAAATGCGCCCTATCTATAAAAAGACAACCCTTGAATAAAACCAATAAAAATGACCCTGAATATGAAAAGATCGCTACAAGAATATTTTTTTATATATGTTTGCGACGTAAATAATAATTTCATACCAAAACGAGTATAGTCTCAATATAAATATTCACTTTTATTATAAATAATACATCGTAGATAATATTTTTTATAAAATTGGAAATATGTAAGACTGACTTGTAAGAGAAGACAAAGCCCCACTTTCTGAGCCATTAAACTCGAAAGGACAATGACGTGGGTTACAAAATGGCACAATGAGATGTCTCAGGCTTGTTGAGACATTCCAGGATAACAGGAAGGGCGTAAATCCCCAACCTTACTGTATCCCCAAGTGCCTGGCCCAAGTAGACCAACCCGAGAGAGTGTTCTATGTAGGCTACAACCCGGGCGGGGCTCTATGATAAGCCCACTGGATAAGAGCTTATCAAGGTCATATCAGCTAAGGCAATCCACCAAACACCTGATCAGGACAGATAATTCAAGATAACAAGATAAATGCAAATAATAAAGCTCGGATTTGATTTAAATAAGAGACATTACAACAAAATATGATCTTTCTTTTTTACGAGTCTTTTCATCACAAATACCATATATTTTTGTCAGTATTAAATTTTTGTCACCAAATATATTTGTAGCAGACTCGTCGGAATAAGCTGATAACTTAAAGGACTTAAAGCTACCACTGCACAAATCGTCAAAAATACTCTTATTTCTAACGATTCTTTTCCTCACAAAAAGTGCAAGATTTTACAGGAAAAAATGTGTTAACCATAGTTAACAGGAGTATAAAATACTTATATGTCACGGTGGAAATCGCAAGAAATTTGTATTTGTGACTAAAAAAAGATATTTCTAACGATTTATAATCGCCAGAAATAGTCTTTTATGAAATAAAAAAAAAATATTAGTAGAATAGTATCACATGCGTATAGCTTTATACCTAAAATACATAAAGAAAATATTAGAATACAAATAACAATTTCTAAGTAGTTTGCAACAAAAGGGAAAAGAAAGAGGATGGATCAATACCTCTTGAAGCCAAATAAGATAATCGGTTAATCATCTATACAAAGGCAATGAGAATAAAGAATTAGTAAAGTTATATAGAGAATTAGTTAATCATCTATACAAAGGCAATAAGAATAATTCCATTGAAATTGTTTCAAAAGAATACAAATATAATCTCTTAACAGAACAATAAAGTAATTGTGGTTGAAGCTATTATCAATTAAAGTAGCAATATTGCTATAAACCAAATTGTTCCAAGTCCTCTTTAAACTCTAGAGAAGAGTCAACAAGCTCTCACTTTCTTTTTAACACAAACTACAAACATATGAATATGCATTCACAAAACATCACATATTATAAAATAGAAAGGGTGAAGTCTACATTTTCTTTGACATAAATACCTAGTTACGTTCAAAAATCCAGATTGAAATGAGAATTCACTTTTTGCTGGCAGGTCAAAAAGTGAACTCTAATCGCCCTATTGAAAATAAAATACCTATAATGGATCAAAGGGTACAGCTGTCTTGTGATGTTTTGCTGCTTTGATGCTTTCTTATTTCCCTCAAAAGCAAGCTGGTTAGAAATAAAAACCTAGAGCATAATATTCTAAAACATAAATATATCATATCCATTAAAGATAACCAATATACATGTTTCATGATGCATATAAGGTATCCTTCCAAAAGAATGATGAAAAACTTATATAAATAACAACCAAAACTGACAGTAGCATTATATTTGAATGGAAAATACTAGATCATGAATTAATTATTAGCACCAGAAATGAATGAAACTAGAATGTTAAGACAGTAATTTCCTCTGCCTCAGATCAGAACAAGGTAAAATAAGATTTCAAAAAATTCTATGCTAAAATAAGATTTTAAAATTGTCTAATGTAAGTCTGCCCCTGCTCATATATTTAAGCTTTCTATGCCTTACTAGTATCTAAACATTCTATTCAAACCACAAAGGTGTACACTTCTCAGCACTAGAATTAAGTAATCAAGAATCAATTAATGAGATTATAGAGAGTTTTCTAACCTGAAATGAAGCATACAATGCAACAATTAAAGGGTGATCTAACATGTCAATGATTTATCTCTCTGCAAAAGCTCTATGCACCTGTGGAACATGGAGGAAATGAGATATTAAAAAAGATGTCCAAGAGTGCCATGAGAAAATAATATCTATAAAAAGATAGAATTATTGTCACAGAGCCTTACTGTTGAATAAAAAGATAAATAACCAATCTAATTCATGTAATTATTCTATAATACACAAAGAAACATTTGGTCCCTTAAAAATAGTTCAACTTTAACCAATCATCCCCTCATAATTGAGTTTTTGTTTTTTCCCTCACATATGCTCTAAGCAGAAAGTTTTGAATATGAAACTAGGTACCTGTTACGAAGTAGGCATTCTCATAATCAGATTTGAGGATCTTCACCACATCATCAACACCAGATACTAAAATCTCATCTCTCTTTTCATCACTCACTCTTTCAAATTTGCAAAACAATTCAGTGCCGTAAAAGTTAGCAACACACATATACCACACATTTCTTTCATGAATCATATGTATAATTTATAATGCACCTAAAGCTCTACTAAATAACTTGGTGTAGTGGTTTTATAGGACTCGTATATTTAAGCAATCGTTCATAAACTTCCATTCCCAGGAAGAAAGTGGAAAAGAGAAAGGAAAAGAAAAGAAAGAACTTTATACAATTAAATTGTATTAGCTTTGTTACCGATCAACATTTTCATCTCATTATTATTTTTTGGAATTGTTGGAAGATACAAATAACTTCCATTTTCAACTTGTTTTAAAATGAGAAAATTACGTGAGTATTTATAACCTGCAGATCTATAATATTCTACTTTGTTTTCATTAAAAAAATCACTATCTTTGTCACTTTAATAGTAACCTAATGGTGAAAGTTTGCTCTTGTCATACTTAAATACAACAAATCCAAACCATCACCAAAGAAATACGAAATATAAATACTAATATGAAGAACAACTCAGTCAAACAAAATATGAAGAACAACTCAAACAGTCAAACGTGCTCTAGAAAAATAAAATATAAATATTCAATAGTAAAAATTAAACCCTAACCCTAACAAAGTTACAAAATGAGTCCCTCTTTTTCACTTCCAAATCAACAAATGAACTTACCTTTAGGATTTCTGTGAAGAGGTGCGGCGTGAGAAAAGCATCAGTAAATAAAATTCAGGATCTTGTATTTCTATTAAAAAAAAACATTAGTAAAAACTAAAAGCATCAGTATTTCTAACTTTTCTAACCAAAGATTAAATGCACATCACGTGAAACTTCTGTTGGAAATAGCTCATGACTTTATAATAAGTTACATTGAGCATTCTTCAAGCATCCATTGCCCACAAATATATTAACCTCAAACAAGTAATGGAAAAATAAAATAGCAATCTAGAAGAACAAGTCAAACAAGTAATGGAACCATAGAAATTAAATAAAATTCCCTAACAAATTTTTCTTAAAAAACCAAACCCTAACCCACGGCTTGAAGAAAGTGGTTAATGCCGTGAATCGTGAGAACTAAGAAGAACTCACGGAGACGATTCCTGAGAAGAACTCACGGCTTGAAGACAGTGGTTGATGGCTTGGTGCCGTGAATCGTGATGATTCGATCTCTGCAGTCTGCACGGCGTGAGAAGAAGTAGGGGTCGAGGTACAGCTACTCTGCTGCGTGGGTTGCCGTCAGCGACGAGAAGGGGGCGGCGTTTGTGAGAAGAAGAGAGTAGAGATTAGAGGCCAGAGGCTAGACCGCCAGAGAGGAGAGAAGAACTGGGTTTGGGATGTAGGAAAGCCGAAAGGGATTTAGCCTTTTAGGGGAGGGACAGCGTGCGTGTTAGTATGTTACATGATTTAGGGATTTAGCCTTTTAGGAGGAGGGGTTGTTGGCTGAAAAGAGAGGGAAGGAGCAGAGAGAGAAGAGAAACGAGGGGGAACGATGATTATGTGGAGTGTATAGTTAAGTTAAATTATTTATTAACAATTAATTTTGTGAGAAAAATAAAATATATAATGTGTAATTTTTTTCTAATGATCTTATTTGGTGGAAAAAACTACTAACTTTCATGTATTTTAATTTGTAACCAATAAATTTGTACAATATAATTATTTGGGACAATAATTGGGATGCTCTCAAATTCTCTGTAAAATAAACATGGGAATCAAGGCGTCGGGATGCTGACAACAAGGGTCACGCACCTCCAACGTCAAATGCTAAGTGTGTGAACACGTGACATGCATAAATAAAAGCAGCGGATATTTGAAGTCAATATCTAAGTACCAGAATTTTTTGAATTATTTTACAAACCAGTTTAATATAAATTCTCCAGCGGAAGATTTAATACAATCATCCGAAAATCAAAACCTAAAATACTTACATAAAAAGGCAACATTCCCAAGCTAATATATTATAACACAGTTACTTTAATAGTGTAGCCGTCTCCTCAGGCTCAACCTCCTCGATCTCTGTATCCAAAATCTACGACGCTAGAAATGGCATCGCAGCTAAGTACAACCCAAACAAACTACAAGATATAAAATATATTCATGCAACAACAATAACATCACTCATGAACATGATACCGTATGCATGAAGTTTAAAATCATCTTCCTCAAAATAAATAAAATAACACAACCAAAATCTCATTTTGGTCCATGATAAAATTCCAATAAAATCAACCATCATTTCCCAGAAAAGGATATCAGTAAATCCAATCATAGCGGGCGTTATGTATCGCCATCCCCGATATGATATACACACAACACCGATCATAATGGGCGTTACGTATCGCCGTTCCCAATATGAAATATACACCTAATGATCATAATGAGCATTACGTATCGCCATCCCCGTTATGTCATCCACACACTATCCATCATAATGGGTGTTACATATCGCCGTCCCCATTATGACTTACACACATTTCATAGCGGGCGTTACCTATCGCCGTTCCCATTATGAAATACACACATAATGACCATAACGGGCGTTACGTATTGCCGTCTCCGATATGTCATTCACACCCACTGATCATAACGGGCATTACTTATCGCCGTCCCCGTTATGACTCAGTCAAAAACTATTAAAATCCATAAACCCAATAACTACATCTCATATTAAAATCCAATACCAAATATCCACATGATCAAGTATGTAATTACACAATGTAAACCACAATACACAAAATAACCAACAATTAATAAATTCGAACATCAACCAATAAATCCCAACGTCAAACAAAAATAATATTTGTCGATGAAAAAATATATTTAAATCTTAAAGTTTATTTAGAAAGTACTTATAGTGCAAAAATATGATTTTTGAAGGACCACGAAGGTGCAAGTGACAGCGGCAAAGAAACGTAACAGTGCAAAACAGACAATGGTTGTGGGTCTCAAAAACCCAACTTTTGAGCGGGAACAAACTAAGACTTGAGATGGCTAGGGAATGACTTAGAGGTGTTAGTGAAGTGATTGGTGGTTGTGGTTGGCTGTGAATGGCGGCGTGGGCGGCGGTAGAAGGCCGAATAGTATAAAATAGAGGTGTAGCTCAAGGGACCTCAAAGGTGGCGGATCGGGGTTGAGGAAGGGTGGGTTAAGTAGCTGGGAGGCCGGTGGTGAAGTGGCGAAGAGATGGTGGCTGATGGTGGAGCGACGGTGGCGCTGGAGCACTTAAAGGCCGCGACTTGGAGATGGGTGTGGGAGCAAACGGCGGCACGGGTTGGGCTGAAATTGAAAGGGGGTGGTTGCCGGCCGGTGGGGAAGCATGGGAGGGGTGGTGACATTCATGGCCATGCGCGGCGGCGCTGGGTGGAGAGAAGTAGAAGGAGCGAGAGAAGAAAGGGGGAGGGCTGGGGGTCGAGCAGGCTGAGTGGGGGGGAATTGGGAAAGAAAAAAAAAGAAAAAGAAATAAAAGAAAAGAAGAAAAAAAAAAAGAAAAAAGAAAAGAAAAGAAAAGAAAAAAAGAAATAGAGAATGGGAGAAAAGGAAATGAAGTCCAATAGAACAAGAGCACTATAAATTAAATAAAAGCTAACTGAAAAGCCTACATATTAATATTAATAAAATAAAATATTTAAAACCCAACAATAAAATAAATTAAACCAAATACAAATTAATTATAAAACAATAATTACTATAAAGAAAGCATCTCAATTAAATCACATAATAAAATAAAGAAATTTAATTTCAATCATTATAATAATACATCACATTAAAACTAATAAGGAAAACAATGTAACTCAACATTTAAACATAAAAACAACGTAAACCTAATATTAACTAACTAAGAGTTCAAATAATAATTTTAAAGAAATAAAACACAACTAATAATATTATTAAAATAAATTAAAACAATCAACAATAAGAAAAAAGACAATACGTAAAATTACACCTAGTCTGGGATCTCACAATCTCTCCCCTTTAAAATAAATTTCGTTCTCGAAATTTGCTCGACTGCTAGTAACAAAAACTCCAATAGCTCACCTATCACCTCAATACTCACTTCATGCATTTACACAATCACCTATTTTCCTCAAATACAAATGCATGCTATTTTATCATAATCATATAGTTTTCAAATAATATTTCATCTCTAAAATTCCTAAGGTAGTAAAGTAGTTTAAAATCTCCATGTGTACAAGGACTTTAGTACAATCTCTCAAAATCCTAATGTTCAATAGCTCCATACAATAATTCGTGCCACCCACAAATAACTCTCAAGTTCAACTTCCCAACTAAATTATCAATAAGCCTAATTTACTCAATCAAAAGATAAATCTCCACTAACAAGTACCAACCCAAATTTTAAGTCACCACTAATTTCTTAAAACCAGCACAAAACTTAAACCTCCAACTACATCGCAAAACATCACGCTTTCGCGTGCACTCTGATAACTCACTAAATGCCTAAAATTTAGTCCTCATAAATTATCACCATTGAGTAGAAGAAGGCTCAACACCTATTAACAGAAAATCTTATACCACACTTCCAAATCCTAAAGTTTTAATATATATATATATATATATCATAATTCTGATTATACCACTATAATTGACACCTAAACTCCAACGTACATCACAAAAAAGTCCTATTAATTCTACTTCAAATTAATAGCAAGATAATCACGATACAAACAGTTCTTCCAACCGGACTTTCAATACCCAAGAGATGGATTAGTCTTAAATATTTAAATTCCTATGTGACTTTGTCACAACTAATTTCTTAAGATATCTCGACAAAGGCAACCATTAAATTCATCATATATCAAACTTAAATTGTACACCCCAATCAACTCACCCAAAAGCCTAACACTTAGATTTCCTGAATTTAATACCATCTCCTCAAATCAACAATCAACACCTAACAAAACAACTTCTTCCAAACCAAAATTAAAACAATGACATGTACTCTCCAAAATTTACACCCACAACTGTTATACCTCAATCTCTACACATTCCCAAACCAACTTAAAACTTCACTAAAGAACAAATGATCACCTACTATCATAAATATTCCTAAAACAGATTCCATAACAATATATCAATGGCAAGGATTCCACACTCACATGAATAGTCCATCTAGAATACAATTCCAACAATCTCTCGAAAATAAAATTATAACTTAAAAACTCAAACACTCAGTTAGTCCCAGGTCACATAAATAGCATATAAAACATCAATAAATAAGCACACTTACATAAATATCAATAATTATCAAAACAAATCCATCTTGCAAAAATATAGTAATATACCCAATCACTAAATAAAACTTGAGTAATTCACATAAATATTATATATAAACAAAACTAGTGAAAAGATCTAATAAACAAATAAGTAAAAGCTAGTCGTTCAAGAAAACAAGTCCATCTCCCTTGGTAAATAGAAAATCACCAAAAGTTTCTATTAAATAATCAAGAAGGTTGGATTAAAAATCTGAGTGAGAAACTAAAACGACAAAATAGAATTTGGAACTCTTCTCAAAATCCAACTCTAAAAAGATTTATTGCAAAAATCTCAAGGACTCAAAACCTTTGAAAGGAACATACCATAGTAAAATAAATAAATAAATAAGTTAATGAATAAATACTAACAAGTCGCCAAAACAAACCCATTCGTCAAAATAAATAAATAAACTCTTAAAATAATTCAAGCAAAAATGTGAAAAGATAATAAATTTAAAAACTTACTTCGAGGCATATCTCTAAAAGAAATACAGAATAGCGATTTTTTTTTAAATATTTGTCACAAAGAATCTCAAAGTTCCAAGATATTTAAGAGACAAAACATCGTATTTAAAATAAAAAGATAATAAACAAAATCCAAAACCATCTTGTAGGAAACTCATGAAATGAAATTAAAATAAAACCAAATCCATATGAGAAATGTACAAAAGCTTAATAAAACAAAATAACCCACAACAAAATAATAAACTTTATAACTATGGATTCCTTAATACAATTATTTAAATAAAAGATTCGATAAAATAAATGATATAAAATAATAATCTAATCTGAAAGATCCAAATTTCAAATTAAACAAAACAAAGGCATATATAGAAATAAATAAATGCTCAACAACTTAACTAAATAAAATCACCTAACTAAAATCTTAACTACTACTCAATTATAATATGAATAAATATTAAAATTAAATAAAGCAAAGCAAACCAACCAATCAAAACTAAGATAACTCTGAAATTAATAGATAAAAAACATATTAAAATAAAAAACACAATACAACGAAATAAATATTGAAAACCTTACAATATAAGTTAGTAGGAAAATCCTAGAGAACGATTAGAATAATAAAATAGAGTAAAATAACCAAACAAAAAGACAAACAAATTTTAAAACAATCAACTTTTCTGGTACTGTCTTTAGGTAATCTGTAGATTTACTCAGAGTTGAACTACTCTGATACCACCTGTAACGCCCCCAAATTCTCCTTAAAATAAACACGAGAATCGATGTGTCGGGATGCTGACAACACGAGTCACATACCTCCAACGTCAAGTGCTAAGTGTATGAACACGTGACATGCATAAATAAAAGCAGCGGATATTTGAAGTCAATATCTAAGTACTAGAATTTTTAGAATTATTTTACAAATCAGTTTAATATAAATTCTCCAGCAGGATATTTAATACAGTCATCCGAAAATTAAAACCTAAAATACTTACATAAAAATGGATCATTTCCCAAGAATTTTTAGAATTATTTTACATAAAAAGCAAATATTTGAGGTTGAGCCGTCTCCTCAGGCTCAACCTCCTCGATCTCTACATCCAAAATCTACGACGCCACAAATGGCATCGCAGGTAAGTACAATCCAAACAAACCACAAGATATAAAATATACTTATGCAACAACAATAACATCACTCATGAACATGATACCGTATGCATGAAGTTTAAAATCATATTCCTCAAAATAAATAAAATAATACACACCAAAATTTCATTTTGGTCCATGATAAGATTTCAATAAAATCATTCATCATTTCCCACAAAAAGATATCAGTAAATCCAATCATAGTGAGCGTTATGTATTGCCGTCCTTGATATGATATACACACAAGACCAATCATAATGGGCGTTACGTATCGCCGTTCCCATTATGACTCATACACACTCATTTCATAGTGGACGTTACGTATCGCCATTTCCAATATGAAATACACACCCAATGATCATAACGGGCGTTACGTATTGCCATCCCCATTATGTCATCCACACACTAACAATCATAATGGGCGTTACATATCGCCATCCCCGTTATGTCATTCACACCCACTGATTATAAGGGGCGTTACGTATTGCCGTCTCCCTTACGACTTAGTCAAAAACTATTAAAATCCATAAACCCAATAACCACATCTTATATTAAAATCCAACACCAAATATCCACATGATCAAGTGTGTAATTATACAATGTAAACCATAACACACAAAATAACCAACAATTAATAAATTCGAACAACAACCAATAAATCCCAACGTCAAACAAATACAATATTTGTCGATGCAAAAATATATTTAAATCTTAAAATTTATTTAGAAAGTACTTACACTGCCAAAATATGATTTTCGAATGACCACGAAGGTGCAAGCGACAGCAGCAAAGCAACGTAACAGTGCAAAACGGACAATGGCCGTGGGTCTCAAAAATCCAACTTTTGAGCGGGAACAAACTAATACTTGAGATGGCTAGAGAATGACTTGGAGGTGCTAGTGAAATGATTGGTGGTGGTGGTTGGCCGTGGGTGGCGGCATGGGCGGCGGTAGAAGGCCGAATAGTATAAAATAGAGGTGTAACTTAAGGGACCTCAGAGGTGGCGGATCGGGGTTGAAGAAGGGTGGGTTAGGTAGCTGGGAGGCTGGTGGTGAAGTGGCAAAAAGATGGTGGCCAGTGGTGGAGCGACGGCGGTGCTGGAGCACTTAAAGGCCGAGGCTTGGAGATGGGCGTGGGGGCAAATGGTGGTACGGGTTGGGCTGAAATTGAAGGGGGTGGTTGCCGGCCGGTGGGGAAGAGAATAGGAGGGGTGGTGACGGCCATGGCCGTGCGCGGCGGCGCTGGGTGGAGAGAGGCAGAACCGGCGAAAGAAGAGAGAGGGAGGGCTAGGGGTCGAGCGAGCTGGGGGGGGGGGGGAGAAAACTGGGAAAGAAAAAAAAGAAAAAGAAAGAAAAGAAAAGAAGAAAAAAAAGAAAAGAAAAGAGAGAGAATGGGAAAAAAAGGAAATGAAGTCCAATAGAAAAAGAGCACTATAAATTAAATAAAAACTAACTGAAAAACCTTTATATTAATATCAATAAAATAAAATATTTAAAACCCAACAATAAAATAAATTAAACCAAATAAAAATTAATTATAAAACAATAATTACTATAAAGAAAGCAGCTCAATTAAATCACATAATAAAATAAATAAATTTAATTCCAATCATTATAATAATACCTCACAATATATTAAAACTAACAAGGAAAACAACGTAACTCAACATTTAAACATAAAAATGACGTAAAACTATTATTAACTAACTAAGACTTCAAATAATAATTTTAAAGAAATAAAACACAATCAATAATATTATTAAAATAAATTAAAACAATCAAAAATAAGAATAAAGACAATACTTAAAATTACACGTAGTTTGGGATCTCACAATAATTTTTGTGACGATATAAATTTGGTAAGAAAAGATAATTATTTGTTGTCAAAATTATAATTAAAAAATGTAATTTTTTTTTATCACTAATTAGTGTCATTATTAATAATTCTACAACTTGTAGGAAAAAAATATTATTCGCCAAGTTTTTCTTACGATTTTATATCTGTTCGAAAAAAGTAATTAATATTCACAGTTTTTATATCGTTGGAAATAAAATGGTCTATTATAATTATTTCTAATAGGACATTTTTTATAGGTAATTTTTTATGACAAAATGTCATTATTTGCTAGTAAATTGTATTTGCAAGAAAAAAATCTGTGAGAAAAACCATTTTTTTTGTAGTGTCGTTATTAATAATCTAGCTAGATCATTAGGTTATTACAAAGGCCTGGGAGAGGTTTTCTCGTCGCTGTATATATATCCATCAATAACCCGAGATATGAATGGTTACCTAAGGTTGAGCAATACATCTAATTTAGGCATCGAAGACGTTTCTATAGCCTTCAAGGCTTTCCACTTTTTTGGTTGCAGGTTTGACAGCTAGTGGTGGGTGCAAAACACGTCTTGAACGCCTTGAATATGAAAAGATTGCTACAAGAAAAATGTTTTATAAGGTTTGCGGTGAAAATAACCATTTTTTATTAAAATGTGTACATTCTCGATATAAATAGTAATTTTCTTTAGAAATAAGTCTTCACAAATAATTGTTTTTTTTTGTAAATATTAAAAGTCGATATGATATCTATATATATAAGTAATTATCGTTATACCTCCATGTACACGGTGGCAACAAGGAATTATAAAGTTTACAACAAGAATCATATATTCTTTGAGAGGAAAGTTGGGGTTCACTACAAGAAAATCTGGTTTCCGTGGCATTTTTATTTTTGTAGGAAAAGTTTTAGCCGCAAATAGTCTATAATAGTGGCATTTTCCATTTAGTGTCGCTAATTTCACTGTAAAGCTAGCGAATGTTGTGGAAAATGTTTTGCGGCGAAATTTAAAGCTATTTGCGGCGCTTTTAGCGCCGCAAATAAGCTTTTAAAAATTATACCAGGCTCAACCCCCCCTCCTCAGGGGATACCAAATTCCTAATCTAGATATTTCCCTCTTTCTCACTCGGGCGATAACAACCCCCCGAATCCCTGATAGCAAACCTCCCCCCCCTAACCCCTCTCTCTCTCATGCTATGGGGTATCGACTGTCGCCCCTTCCACGCCGTACCTTACCTTGCCTTCGCCGCCTCTCCTAGGAAGTGAGTCTCTCTCTCTCTTCCCCTCCGTTTTTCTCTCCTCATACGCTCTCTCTTGCTCTCTCCATTCGTCTCTCTGTTCGTCTCTCTATTCGTCTCTCTATCTAGTTTTGGTCGATTTTAGTTTTATTTGGTGAATTCTTGTATTTATCAGCCTGATTTGGGGTCTGAAATCAAAATGCTTATACAATGACTATATCGATTTTAGCATGTGTGGGAGATTTTCTCTGTTAGGGTTTCAAGAAAACAGAGGATTATCCACATTTTGAAGTAGCAAAGCTTTATGATTCTCATGATTTGCACCTAAGTTGATGGTTTGGAATGGGTCTCAAAGTTTTATTTTTTCTATTACGATTGTTGTTAACATGAGAATCGTATATGCTCCTAACACATTCTTTTCAAGTGAAGTTGTTAAATTCATGTTTTCTTCATTGCTATCTTGGTTGAAGCAATCCTGAATGCAGTTTGTGCGCATTGATCATCTATGCAAATTATATATTGCATAATTAATCAATAGAATGGCTTTCTCTAATTTTATTGGTATGACCCCTAGCTTATTTGAAAGTAGCGAGCCACTCTTTCTCATTTATTCTAATTAACTGTGATTTTTAATGAACTACATTACATATATAGTACCTGATATATATGTATATGTGTATATATGCTATATATTACATATATAGCACACCTATAAAACATTCATTATGCTTATCTGCAGATTATACACATATTAGCTTTATAGTCATCATTAAGCATTGCTATCTTGGCTGCAGGATTCATGAATGAAGTTTGCCAACACTGAAACTAGGCTTCATTAATGCTTATTAACTTTTGGTGCATAGGTGACTTTTTTCATTTGATATGCTTATTATTTTTTATTTTACATCTTGATTTCTAGGCAGGAAGAAAAGGTCTGATATAGTAGAGCAAATTACTGCAGAATGAATTTGTGGTCATTAAGATTCATGTGTAATACAACATAATATTCAAGAATAGATAGTACCTTTTCCTTTCCCATTTCAAACAAATTGAAATGATTGAAGTTTTTCTAGTTGGAATACCATTGGAATGAATTTAATATACATGTAGGATATTAAATATTTGGCTTAGTACAAAATATTAAACTAAGATTGATCCCCCCAAGCAGATGGCCCATATTTTATAGGGCCCATATTTTATTCACTTTTTTTAAAAAAATTATGTGACAATATCCTAATTCATGGTTGTATATATATTTTCTCCATACACATATCATATATATATATAATATGCATTATACTGGAATGAATATATATATATATATAGCACTTTGGTTCTCTTTTTAATATAAATACATGTCATGCAGTAGTATAATCAATGCATGCATGAGATAGTCCTTGTACGTAGAAATAAACCTGATGGTGGAATTGTTAGCTAGCTGCTGTCATATTGGACGTTATATATTACTTATTAGTTGCATATTACATATACACTACAAGGAAAAGTCTTTCATATATAGGCTTGTTTGTAACTTGAAATTCTAGACTGTCTTAGATAGTATATGTTGATTCTTTATTGAACTGTCTGTCAAGACATAGACTGCAATGCATGTTAAGACTGGCTATCGTAGGTTCATTATATTAATTCACTCTTTTGTCTATATAATTGGTAGGTTTCATTTCTCAATTTGTTTGGAAACGTGGGAGTTGGGATCGATGTTAGTGCAAGGTAATTTTTTTTTATGCCAAGTGGGAACTATTTTTTTTGTTTTGTTTTGGATTCAACTTCAAAACTGAATGATTGGAGCCGTATCTTGTAAAATATTAGTTTGAGTTGGTAACCATGTTTTTTGCTTAATTCCTTCCTTGGGTGACTACTCTATTTCCATATCTTCAGTTTGCATCTAAATTTGGATTTTTGAAATGCATTCTTGAGTTTTTGTTGTTTTAAGAGTGGGAACTTCTTAGAGGACAACCAGAGAGTTATGGGTAAACAATATGTGCCATGTTATAATTTATTATGTACGATTGAGAATTTATATGAAGTTGATTATATGTGAAAACTGATGCAAAACTTGCCTATATGACTTGGTTTTAAACAATTATGACTTGGTTTTAAATGATTGAAACTTTAGGAATATGACTTGATTTATTTAAGTTTGTTATCTCATAAAAGCAGTATCTTTTTGGGGAAAAAAATGAAACATGGTCTCATAGAAGAAGATAATCTTTTCAATAATGTTCTGTTTCTTTTTTGCTGCCCTTAATGTACTGTGATCCCATTTTATTTATGCTACCCTGTTATTGCAAAGGTGAACTCCTACTTATTGCCTTTATCTCAATTTTTTTATTTATTTAATAGCTCCAAGCTTAATGCTACATGCATTTCAGTTTCCAGTACAAATAACTTCATTAAAAGGTACTGTCCATTTCATGGAGCATATATGCTATATAGCATGCATGCAGCCCTATTGGCTAGCTACTAGATTCATATGCATATGGCAACTAATATGTCCAGTATTAATGAATGATTGAGGTTAGGGGAACTACAACTATGTTAGTTTTATTAATGTAATAACAGAGGACCAGACTAATGCATACAATAATAGTAAGTTGATTGATGGATTATATGCATTAAGTTCCTATAACTCTAACTTAATTTTTCCAATCCTTTTAATTTGGCTAGGACTATATATGGTATAATGTACGCGCTTGATGCATAAATGGTATTTTATTTATTTATATATAGATGAATTTATTTATGTAGTTTATATATCTCTTTTGAATACTTATCTTTGAAATTGATCTTTGTGTTTTCTAACTAAGTGAAATGTTGGTTGTTTTGGCATTTTTGTCTAGGTTCCTGTTTACAGAAACTCTTGGTTCAGTGAAACTGTGAAGATCAGTAGGTGCATTGTCATTTAGAATTATGGAAATGTTTAATTGTTCTATTTTTTATGTATGTGTATGATTAGAAAGATATTACAGTTGACATGCCACTAGTGCTTGATTGCACAAGGGCTTGTAATTGTATTTATATATTACTAATCAGTAAATTTTATTTTGGACAAACTCCATGATCATTCATGCTCTTTATTGTATACATATATACAAATAGAATTTAGGCAATTGTAAAAACTAATATATTTTGTATTATAACTCTTCAATACTTCTAAGAGAAGTGTGATGTTAATATTTGTAAACTTTGTGTTTTATATCGATATTTAATTGTATTTATATATTAAATTTTGTGTTTTATATCAAAATTTATGTAATAGAATTTCGTGATTATTTTTAATAGATATATATTTTTTGATTTTGATGGGGCCATTTTTGGCTTTTTATTAGCCAATTATATATTTTTTTTAAAATTTAACACTATTTACGGCGACCTCAACTCGCAGCAAAAAATGTTTGATTTTGATTTTGTGTGTGAAACGTCCAAATCGCAGCAAATAGCACATAATATTTGCGGAGGAACAATTACGGCGAGAATTTATCCTTATGTCATGCCCAAATTTCGGCGATTAATCCACGATCCTCAAAACGAGGCAAATGATTTTTTGCCGCGATTTTTAGGCTTTTTGCAGCGACTTTTAGTCCCCGCAAAAGCCATTATATGTTGTAGTGGTTCGGTCTGACTGAACCTCCCACCATTGCAGCCCCCACCGTTTCCTGCGGCGGTGGGCAACAGCGCCCACCCTATTGGGACCAGAGGGAGCCGGCGACCTCACCCCTGCGACGGTGAGCCCCAACGACCTCCGGTGTGCCCCCGGCGGCCTTAAACCCGTTTCGGACCCGGTTCGGCCTTAAACTTGTTTTGGGGATTGAGTGAGGCCGAATTTTCTTTAAAAATTTATCTTCATTTTATTTTTTTATCGTGTTTTTTATTATGTTTTTTATTATGTTTTCTTCATTTTATTATTTTATTGTGTTTTTTATTGTATTTTTTAAATTTTCTTTTATTTTTTGTGTTTTTTATTACATTTTTTAATATTTTTTATTATATTTTTATATTAAAGGAGTTTAGGAAGTGGGAGGGGGTGGGCCGCAAAATGCTGGGGTGCAGCCTGATCACACCCCAGCGTCTCTCATTTTTCGAGTTCGATAGTTTTAAGCAGCAGTAACTTCTTTTTTAGCTTAAACAGTGGTAACTAACATAGAAGAGATGATATATATATATATATATATATATATATATATCGCCTCTGTTAAGCTCAGTATGTTAATCATTATAAACTTTACAATATATATATATATTATATTAAGCTCTTCGGACGTTAATTTGAATAGGTGCTTACTATATTATTTTCATGCATGCATGTCCTTGTACATGCATGTGTACAGAGTAGTCAGGAATTTTATGTGATTGTTTATTAAAACTACAAATATATAGTTCGATATTCAAGCATAGACTCTTTTTTTTTTTTTTTTATTCTTTTTGGACATCATAAAACTACAAATCTATAAGTGGCTGCATGCGAGGGTCACGCCTTTCCTATATTGGAATAAAAAGCTGCAACTTAGAAGTTATTCGATATAGCATGCAGCACTCGCACATATATAATATAATATTACACCCGGCCCATAATATATATAATAGACAACACGAAAAATAGATATAATCTACTTGAGGTATCCCTGTTTCTCGACCCTGTCAATAAGTTTTTCCATCTCTTGTTTATCAATGAACCAATCTCTGTTCTCATCAGCTACGAGGAGTTCCCAAATAGCTTTACAGCCAGGATGTTTCGATCCAAGATTTTTGAATGCCGCTTGCAGCTCTTCCCTTGACAGTTTACCATCACCATTTTTGTCACACTTGTTGAAAACATCGATTAGCTCTTTTGTTGTATAGGGAACACTCCTAGGTTGATCATCACCTCCATTCCCCCATTGCGCTATATTGTGTCGAACCATTTTCGATGCAATGAGGTTAGAGATGGAGCCGCAGTTATTTATAATATTGATCAGATCTATGCATGTCACTAGCTCGAAGATCTTAGCTTTATTCTACTTATCTTCATAGCTGTTTCAAACTTTATTCTCTCATAACTATACCTTTTCCATGCTGGATTAACGATTATGTACGTAGATCATAATAACATTTCTTCCCATGCAAACCCCTTTGCAATTATTATTCTTGCATGGACCACGACATGCGATTGATTTATTATTATTATTGGCTTTTTCACTTTATACATTTAGATAATATTTAAAAACAAATCACAAAATCATTGTTCCTTGATCACTAAATTTATAAGTCCATGTTTGTTTTAGGAGATAAAATTAAAAACTTTAAATTCTTCTCAAATTTATTATTATATTTTTTTAAATTTCCATATAAAATATAATAAAAAATTCAATATTTTCAAATTTCAAAATCACATTTTTAAATTTCAAAACAAAACTAATATTTAAAAAATATATTATAATAATATTTTTTTTATTTTTTTTAATTTTTATTTCATTTTATTTTATCTTATCTTTAAAAATATTATTTATCTTATCTTATTTAAAAATATTATCTTATCAGAACAAATGTAGAGATCTATTTATCAGGACAAGTAGCATTAATCTTATATTATTTTTTATTTCGTTATTCGGAGGAATGTTAATTATAAGACATGATGCCTTTCCACTAAATATTAATAGGACAGCACCCTGCAACGTTCAATGATTCCTTCTAGCTAGCTTTGGAAAAAGGAAAATAAAAAGCGTGAATAATTGTATGGTAGTAGACCCACAAAACTTTAATATCACGTCAAACAATCAGCATCGAATTCCTATGTAGCAAGTGTTGATAAACCTTCTATCTGCGTTGATCTCTACATATGGCCCAGGACCAGTACCATCACTTTCTTTTGCTTGGTTTTTGGAAAAGAAACTGGTTTCTGGATAAGAAACCCACTATCACTTCCGAGGGGTATTAACATATATTATAGGCGTATGCTTATGAAAGAGTAATATCTATGTCATAAACAAATTAAAATTTACAAATCAATCAATGTGATCATGATATATATTGTAATAAAATGTAATGTTATTTTAGTCTATCAAATTAAACTCTTTTTGCATTCTCTCAAATTGTTGCCATAATTCTTTCATCGTCTTAGCAGAAATTAAAAGCTTCAACTCTTAACTTACACATGGTTGCTTTTTCTTTCTTCTTTTTGTTTTTGCTTTTAATAATTAAGCACACGAAATTATGGCACCCATTATAAAGAGACTGAATTATGGAGAAAGAAGGACTATTATTAGGAGTATCCAGAGACAGTATTTCTGGCCTGTCCCTTTATATTCTATTCCATGTTATCTAGAAATATTTCATCATGATCATTATTGCTCGATCGGTCTTATTATATGTTATATGCTCTAAGCATGGGAGAATCAGGGAATTTCTATAGATCGATTGCTACGAATTGGAACCAACAACATGTTTTGATGGAGGGCTTTGGTCCTAATTCCAGCCCACGAGCTGGGCCCTATTTATAATGAAAACCCCTTCTCTTAACCCACTGACAAAAAGCTCAAACCTAAAAAAGAGAACAACAAAATAAAATGCAATACAAAAATAAATAAAATAAAATAAAATAACCAAAAATAAATAATTGAAAACATATTAAACTTGGGATCTCACATTCTCCCCACCTTAAAGAATTCTCATCCTTCAAATTGATAAATTAATTGCAAGACAAATTACAAGATACAACTCAAATCACGATTGTGAAAGACATATAGTCAATAATACTATAATAGATATGCGTGGATAATGCTCTCATATGTACCTTTCTAACCCAAGAGAATTCCTGAGCCAACGGCCTCCCCATGACACCTTCACCAAATTAGGTATCGTCTTGGATCTCAATCTTTGGTCATTCCAACCCATAATCTGCATTGGTGCAACCTCATGTGTAAGATCGGGTTGCAGTTGGATGCTAATCGGATTGACACATTGTGGCTCTTGCTGACTTCTATCTGAAACTCTTCTTTAGTGAGGGTATAAGATATACATCAAGCACCTCCTCAAAATATTCCCATAAAGCAATCCTATAAGTACAGGCCCAACCTTCTCCATTGTCTAAAAAAGGGTTGGCATACTTTGGGCTAAGTTTTTTTTTTCTTCCCAAAATGCTTGGCGCACTTCATGGATGAGACTTTGAGGTATACTCAATCACCTTTTTCAAAAGGCAGACCTCTTCTTCTTGTATCTGCATAACGATTCTAACTATTCTGTGTTGTTCTCATCCTATCCCTTATGTGTCAGACCTGATCCTTCATCTCTTGAACTATTTTTGGCCCCAGCAATTTCCCTTCACCAACCTCATCCAAAAAACAATAGTGACCTGCATTTCCCCCCATAGGAGAGCTTCATATGAAACCATTTGAATGGATGCTTGGAAGTTGTTATTGTACGCAAACTCTATAAGCTAGGTGATTTCCCCAAGTACCCTTGAATTCCACAGCATAGGCTCGCAACATATCTTCAAGAGTTTGAGTAGTTCGCTTTGATTAGCCATATGTTTGAGGTGATAAGCACTACTAAACTTCAACTTAGTGCCCATGGCCGCTAGCAGGCTCTTCTAAAAATGGAATGTGAACCCTAGGTACTGACCTGACACAATACTCTTGGGTATCCCATGTAAACGTACTATCTCTTTTAAATACAACCACGTCAACTTTTCCAAAATGTTGGTATTAGTGACAAGTAAGAAATGAGCAATCTTGGTCAACCAATTAATCAAAGGCGGAACCGAGATTTTATGTTTAGGTGGGCGATTGACAAAATATGTTGTACATATAAGTATAACTATTGTATATTTTTTGTTCTAGTGGTACTAGTTTTAATATACACTAATTAATATACACTACTAATTAGTTTCAATATATACTAATATCATTATACACAAATAGAGAGTACTAGTTTTATCAGGCCTGCTGCTAATTAATATATATTAATCAATATACACTTATAATTAGTAGGATAGTCGGGACGAATCATCCATCCAACTAGTCTAATGGCAAAGGCTATATACATGCAAAACAAAAGCACTCAAAACAACAACTTATAATATAATATCAACATATAATATAATATATATGGTTATATTATATAATATAAAAATATTAAAGAGAGTCCGTCTCTCAAAATTGGCGATGGCGCAGAACAGGAACAAGAAGAAACAAAAAGCTGACGTTTCAATGGATATATTCGAAGAGACTGTTACAAATCTACCCCAAGTATTGGACACATTAGAGTCTAGAGTTCAGAATCCAGCTTCTAGTGCTCCAATTAAAAAGGTGAAGAAGGGAAGACCAATAAAATGATCGAAAAATGTCCGAAAGACCAAATCCATACAAAAATCCATTTCTAAAAATAAGATGTATGGTAAGAAAAAATTGAAGCATGAAAACAAAAAGTCAAGAATGCAATCTGCCAAAAACTCTATATGACTGAAGAATAGAGGACCCCAATCTACTGGGCCATACATTATAGAAGTGACTTAGAATCATCAAATCCTTCTTGTAATCTCTACATTAGTTTTGGTATATTTTTGTTTTGTAAAGCCCACAGCCCACAGCCCGCAGCCCGCAGCCCAGCCCAGCCCATCTCTCGAAACGACGCCGTATCACTCCCAGGTAAGTGATTCCGCCCTTCTTCTTTCTTCTCCTTTCTTCTTCTTTCTTTCTTTTCCTTTCTTTCCTTCGGCACCCGATAGCTCCAAGCCCCTGTTTTCCCTCAGTTTCCTTCCGATTTTCACTCAACCGTTTGCCACGTCCAGCGGTTGCATCAAATGGAGTTCCCTCCTCTCGCGGTCAGTTCACTTCACCGGTCTCTCTCTCTCTCTCTCTCTCTTTCTCTCTCCCTCTCTCTACGGGAATACCCCTGTTTTTTTTTGGGTTTTTCTCTGCCGCCGATCTCCTCTGTTGCGGCCACCCACTCATCTCCTCGGTAAGTTGATCTAAACCTCTCAATTTTTCTGAAATTTCATCTAGATTAAAGGGTTTGGTTTGGGTTTTTTTTAGCCACTGTTAATCTAGTGTTTTTCGTGGTTGGCAGCCGAACATTTGGGGAAGCAAGAATTCATCTTTTAAGCTTCGGTTTCTTGTGGATTGTTCTTCATTTTTAGGTAAGGTTCAAGACTCTTTGGATAGATTTCTGTTAAGGGAATTACCTAGCGTAAATTGTGGATGTACCGAACCAAAAATTATTACATAAGGAAATCTGAGGGATGTAAATTTTTTTGTGATACTTTGGTTGTTGTTTTCCTTGTATCACTCCAGTTATTGATTGAGAATGTTTTAAGTTAATACATGCTAGTTGGGGTTGATGATTTATGGCTGGTTTTGTTGGGAAATTCTGGATCCTTGTGGCTGTTGTTTGGCTGGTTGGTTTTAATCCTTGTGGCTGTTGTTTGGCTGGTTGGTTTTAATCCATGTGGCTGTTGTTTGGCTGGTTGGTTTTAATTGAGTAAAATGTTGTTTGGCTGGTTAGTATTAATCGAGTAAAATGTTGTTTGGCTGGCTAGACCGATTGGTGGTGTTGAGGTCAATTATTTTGTTGCTAAATGATTTTTTTTTTGGGTGACTGTCTCGTTGGGTTGTAAGCTGGAAATTTAGGAATATATGTTCATGTGAGCGTGGGATAACAACCCGGATTGTTGGGGCTGGTCAGCACGTTATGGGTGTCGTTTGACTTGATATTTGTAGCAAATTGTAACGCCTTAAGCTAGTATAGTTTGAAGAAAGGAGTGTTGCAAAATTTTTCAGATTTGGAACTTTAGATTACCATTTTTGTACTTATAGATTGGGTTTGCTGGCCGTTAATGTTAAGTTCTTTTTTTTAATAGGCGATGAGAATCTTAGAGATCGGATTCCAAATTTTGATAATTCGCTACAGGAGTCAGGTAAGCGGGGCTCCTATCCTAGATTTACATAAAAAGAAAATTTGTTTGAGGTTGGTTTTTATAAAATGTGCATGTTCTGTTTTTGAAGAAAAATGTGAAAAACAACCTCAGTATACGTTTTGTGCATTCGCCCATGAAAATTTATATGATAGAGAAATTTCTCTTTTGACATGAAATGTGTAGACATGAGCAATATTTGACATATTTCTGAACTATGCATAAGAGCGAACATTAATTTTGATGCTATCTTGTGCATATAAAATAATATGTTTTGTTGTGTTTTTGGCTTGTATGGAAATGGATAAGAAAGTGAAAAACAAGGGGCTTAATATGATATGTTTACGGAAAAACCTTTGGCATACTTATCTGTTTGTCTTTAATTCTGAATATGTTTCGGACATGATTATATGGATTCACGTGATATGGTTGGTACCTCCATGATACAATATGATAGGAGTGCAATCACTTTGGAAACAAAGTGATCCTTTTTATGTGTTACTTTCCTATGTGCACACTCGGGGCTCCGAGAACGAATGAGGGAAAGTCTCACAATATGATACTGCCTGGTTTGGCCACCGGGGATAGCACAACCCTACCACGGGGGTTAAACATGGTATATGTTTGGAAATGGATGAGATGTTACAGTTATTTTTGCCAAAGTGTTTTGAGTATAAAAAAGAAGTTAGTTTTGGTGTATACTTTATGAAAAATAAAGGTTCGCTCAGCTTTTGGATGGTTCATAAGTTTTGGAATTGTTTACTTTGAATAAAAGTTTTTCCGTTACATGCTTAAGGATTTTATTTAAAAATGCTCATGATTTACATACTAGTATAGGTGTTTTGCTTACTGAGTTGTGGATGAACTCACCCCTTATCTATATACATTTCAGATGAAGTGGAGGTCTCGCCTGAGGACCAAGGTTAATATATTGGGACCAGGATAGGCGGTCATATTTGGGGTTGAAGTGAAGACAATATTTATTATTTTGTTGTTGCGTTATTTAGCATGTTTAGATTAAAGTGTTAGTAGGATTTTTGATGGGAAGTTTGTGGACCCTATGTGATGACATTATTTTATTTAATGTATGAACTTATGGATATTCAGGATTTAATTGTTCTTAAAATTTGGAGTTAGAAGAATTATTTGTGGATTTGATCAGATATATTTTTAGATAAAATTTGTAGATGAAAACAGGTCCAAGTCAAACAGGTTGATATTCAGGACCCCCTTACGGGTACGGGGTGTCACATGTTTACAACAGGGTAGTTTTTTTTGTAGCACAACAGGGTAGTTAATAGTACATTATCGTCTTAGCTTTAGAGTGGTTTTTTTTCGGTTACTGGTAGTATGTTTTAGCTAGTTTAGCCTATGAGTTTCATTTTATTTATGGTCAATATGTCAATGGTTCATGGTATTGAAGATTACGATCTGTATAGCTTGTCATAACTACACTGCTAGCTTATTTAATATTATGAAATGATAAAAACTATTCCTTTTTTTCAACCAAAAAACAAAACAAAACAAAACAAAACCTTTGTGTTGAAACTTGAAAGCCAACAATGCAAGTAGCAAGCTTCAACTGAAACTCAAAGGTTGAACCATTGTCTTTATAGTATATCAGGAAACTAAAGCTTGAAGTTCAGCAAAAATGAAACTCGAAGGCCGAAGTGCATAGAAGCTTAAAATTCAACTAAAACACTCAAGGTTTTTTTACCCAAAAGCTTGAAATCCAACTGAAACACGCAACTTGCCAACAACAACGCACAATCTGGTACCATAGTCTGCGAGCAGTTTTGTGAGGGACGTATATATGTTGGACAATGGAATAGACTCCAAGTGTATAGAATGTAACTAAAAAAGATATTAAAAGAGTCGACTGTAGTCTGACATTTGACAGACTAATTTTAGTAGTGAAGACTTGTGAGAGGGTTAATTTCATATTTGAGGGGCCTAACTTAGGAACAATTTTGTAGATAGGAGAAAAACTACATAGTATATCAAATTTTTTAGGGGGGCCACCAACATATTTTCGCCCCTGCGATTAATAATCACCCAAATCGAATTCTTCTCTTTAGGAGTTCTTGACAAATTCAAGATAAAATCCATAGCAATGTCGTCCAACTTCTAGGAGGTCTCTGGTGTTTAGCTTTGACGTATTAGCAAATGGCACATCTCATGACGAACATAGCAATGTCCATTTCCATCCCTTACCATAAAACTTTATTTAGTGACACATAGTCCTCAACCAAAATCCTCTCATTAATCTCAGAATTAGTATGGCCTATGATTGTGGGATAAAATATTGTCATCCTTATCCAAGCTAAAGTTTGTAGGTCCTCTTGACTTTTTAACTTTTTTCGAGATATCTAGCGGCTCCGAGTCCTTTCTCTAAAGAGTCTTTTCTCTAAAGAGTCTTTAATTATTTTAGTATATTATATTGATAGTTCAATCCCGAGTACTAAGTGAATATTTTCTACTTCATTTAATATGAGAAGGGGAGGGAATTGTTAGGATCGGCGGAAGCTCACAAATAATATGGAGACCAGAATTTAACGTGGTTCGGCCAATTTTGGCCTACGTCCACACCCACAGAGAGGAGAATTTTGTATTAAACAACAAACCAATTATTTACAATGGTTTCCCTCACTCTCACTGCCTCCAACGGACCTCACATCACGCTCACTACTTCTCATTACAATCTTACATGTATTTATAGGAGAAATAAATAATGTGAACATGTAATGACGGTGAAATTCCGGCGGCCTCCATTCTTGAATTTTCCGGCGGCGCCTACCTTCCAGCTGCTACTGACGGTGCCGTCTTCCAGAAGCCTCCAGCTTCTTCAATTGCGTGTTGATTTCCAACAATCTCCCCCTCAACACCAAATGGAGGATATCCTGGCACATTTTAGTTCAAGGTACTTAACCTGGCTATGTTTCTACATAGCTCAAGTTTTTCGTATGTGACTACCTTCGTTAGCATGTCCGCTGGATTCTCCTTTGTATGGATCTTTACAAGCTTCAACAGTTGTTGCTCCATTACTTCACGTATCCAGTGATAACGAATATCGATGTGCTTTGTCCGGGAGTGGTACATCGAGTTTTTACTCAGATCAAGAGCACTTTGACTATCACAATAGATTCTGTACTCTTTTTGACTGACTCCCATTTCTTGGAGGAACCGCTTTAGCCACAACATTTCTTTTCCTGCTTCTGCTATAGCAATATACTCTGCTTCTGTTGTAGATAAAGCCACACATTTCTGCAGTTTGGACTGCCATGATACAGCTCCACCTGCAAATGTGTAAATATATCCTGATGTAGATTTTCTCCCATCAAGATCACCTGCCATATCAGCATCTGTATAGCCATCCAAGACTGGGTTAGCTCCCCCGTAGCACAAGCACAACTTTGATGTACCTTTAAGGTACCTGAGAATCCACTGAACTGCTTTCCAGTGTTCTTTACCTGGATTTGAAAGAAAGCGGCTCACAACTCCAACAGCGTGAGCGATGTCAGGTCTTGTACAAACCATGGCATACATTAAACTTCCTACTGCTGAGGAGTACGGTACTGTAGCCATTTCTTGAACCTTTTCCGGTGATGACGGACATGAGCTCTTGCTCAATTTGAAGTGATTAGCCAGTGGAGTATTGACTGGCTTTGCTTTCTCCATGTTGAACCTTCGTAGTATTTGTTCAACATACTTTTCCTGTGACAGCCATAGCTTCTTTTTCTTCCTGTCACGAGTGATCCTCATGCCCAAAATCTGCTGGGCAGGTCCTAAGTCTTTCATCTCAAAGACTTTGGAGAGATCCGTCTTTAGCTTCCTGATAATGGATGGATCTTTTCCAATAATCAGCATGTCGTCAACATAGAGCAGTAACATCACGAAGTCACCTTCTGAAAATCTTCGGATGTAAACGCACTGATCTGCAGCAGTTTTCTTGTAGTCATGACTCATCATGAATGAGTCAAACTTCTTATACCACTGTCTGGGAGCCTGCTTCAAACCGTAAAGGCTCTTTTCCAACTTGCAGACCAAATGTTCCTTTCCAGGAACTTGGAAGCCTTCTGGCTGCTCCATGTAAATCTCCTCATCAAGGTTGCCGTGAAGAAATGCTGTCTTCACATCCATCTGTTCAAGCTCTAAGTCAAGACTTGCCACCAATCCGAGTACCACTCGAATTGAAGTCATCTTTACAACAGGTGAAAATACCTCATCAAAGTCGATTCCTTTCTTCTGCTGGAATCCTTTGACGACCAAGCGAGCTTTGTGCTTCACCTGCTTGCCATCATTTTTCAGCTTGAACACCCATTTGTTTCTCAGTGCTCTCTTATCGTTTGGAAGTTCCATCAGCTCATAAGTCTGATTCTTCTGTAACGAGTTCATCTCATCCTGCATAGCCTGCATCCATCTCTTGCTATCTGGATGAGATATTGCCTCCTGGAAGTTTTCTGGCTCCCCCTCATCTGTAAGAAGAATATAATCTGATTCCGGATATCTTCGAGACGAAATCAACAATCGCCCTCTAGAGGATCTGTCCTCCTGAGGTTGATCACCTGACAACTGTGGAAACTCTGCAGTTTCTGATGGAGAGGGCAACTGCTCCCCCTGCTCAGTAGTGGTTTCTCTGTTGTCAGCATCCTCTTCTTCTTCTGGGGAAACTTCCTGTCTATCTTCAGTGTTTGAAACAGACTGAAGTGGTAGTGAACTCGGAGCTAGTTCTAGAGCACTTGGAGTTGTTTGTTCTGATCCAAACATCTGGTCTTCATGGAACACTACGTCCCTGCTTCTGATGACCTTCTTTACTTTTGGATCCCATAATCTGTATCCAAATTCTTCATCTCCATAGCCGATGAAAAAACACAGAGTAGACTTTTCATCAAGTTTCTGTCTTTTCTCCTTGGATACATGTGCAAATGCTTTGCACCCAAATACTCTTAGATGAGAGTATGAAATCTTGCGGCCTGACCACACCATCTCTGGGATTTCGAACTGCAGTGGAACTGACGGTGTTCTGTTAATCAGGTAACAGGCTGTTTTTACTGCTTCACCCCAGAATGGCTTAGGCAACTTTGCCATACTCAGCATGCATCTGGTTCGCTCCACAATGGTCCGGTTCATCCGTTCTGCTACACCATTGTGTTGTGGGGTGTACGGGACAGACTTCTCGTGTCTGATGCCATGTCTGGAACAATATTCTCTGAACTCTCGAGAAGTGTATTCACCTCCATTGTCTGTCCGGAGGCATTTCAGCTTCTTGCCTGTTTCTCTTTCTACCATGGCATGGAAGTTTTTGAATTGCTCAAAAACTTGATCTTTCCTTTTTAGGAAATACACCCACACTTTTCGTGAAGCATCATCAATAAAAGTAACAAAATATTTGTTACCTCCAAGTGATTCAACTTCAAAAGGGCCGCAAACATCAGAGTGTACCAAGCTCAATAACTCTGATCTTTTTCCAGTAGATGTCTGGAATGAAACTCTATGCTGTTTCCCAAATAAACAGTATTCACAAGGGTTGAGAGCAATACCTTTGTTTACTGTAATCAATGCTTTCTTTGCAAGCATAAACACCCATTTTTCTCCCATGTGGCCAAGTCTCCGATGCCACAAGTTTGGTGATGTATCATCTTCAGCTACATTGAGACTGTTTGCACATATCTTAGCACTTGATTTGTACAAAGTGCCACAGACATGTCCCCGTGCAAAGACCATTGCTCCTTTCTTCAATTTCCAGGCATTGTTGCTGAAGATGCTCTCGTAACCCTGTTGATCAAGGGTTCTTATTGAAATTAGGTTGAGTCGGAGATCGGGTACGTGCCGAACGTCATTTAGCACCATAGTACAGCCAACACTAGTTTTTATTCTAACATCTCCAATGCCCACGATCTTTGAGAAACTCGAATTTCCCATCTTGACTGTACCGAAGTCTCCTGCCTTGTAAGTACTGAAGAAATCCTTACAAGGAGTGGCATGATAAGATGCTGCTGTATCTATTACCCACTCGGTCTCCTCGCTTGAAACGTGCAAGCAAGATTCTTCACCGGCGGAAAGGAGTACACAATCTCCAGAAAGCGTCACTGCAGCTTCGCCTTCTTCGTGCTTTGACTGATTGCTTGGCTGATTCTGCTCCTTCTGCAGCTTTCGGCATTCCCTTTTAAAGTGGCCTTCAATACCACAATAAAAGCATTTTCCCTTCTTTCGCTGTTTACCGCGACTTTGGAATCTCCCTTTGCTTTGACTCCTGTTCCTTTCTCGACTTCTACCTCTACTATTTCTTTGATGCCTTCCTTCTGTTACAAAGGCATCTGTCTCGTCTCCTCCAATCTCCTTTCGTCTAGCCTCTTCATTAAACAAGGCGTCTATCACCATTGACATGGCGAGCTTTCCATCTGGAGCTGAATTACTGAGTGAGACCACTAGCGTTTCCCATCTATCTGGTAGGGAACTGAGAAGTAGTAGAGCCTGCTCTTCATCTCCGAGCTTAAAGTCTACGGATGCAAGCTGATTTACAAGATTCTGAAACTCGTTGATGTGTGCGGCCACTGAGATGCCGCTTTTGAGTTTCAAGTTGACAAGGCGTCTCATTAGTAATGCCTTGTTTCGAGCAGTTTTTGCCTGGTACATGTTTTCCAGCTTTTTCCACAGCTGATAGGCATCCGTTTCCTGTGTAACATGATGAAACACACTATGATCAATCCACTGCCGGATCTGACCAATAGTTTTCTTATTCATCTTATGCCAGTCTTTTTCCGCTACATCATCTGGCTTTACGCTTTTCTCTTCAATTGGATCGAAGAGATCTTTACAATTCAGGAGATCTTCCATTCGAGGTCTCCATAGTGCGTAATTTGTAGATGTTAGCTTAATCATTGCACCTGCTCCTGAGTCTTCCATCAGTTCGACTTTAATCTTTGATTTGACTGACATTTTCTCAACGTTCGGAGTCGAATCTCAACAAACGGAGCTCACAGTTGCGTCCGGAACGGTGGAAAACCTTTGAAACGACTCTTGTCTCGTTCCAAAACGATCAAAAATTGCGCCGAAAACCTGAAAAATAAGAAAAAACAAAATATTCCTTCTGAAACGGAATATTCCCTGACTTCGCCGGAATATTCCTTCGTCTGCCGGAATATTCCCCTCCGACCACCGGAATATTCCCCATTGTACCGGAATATTCGCTTACCGGAACAGTGTAATCGGTCACCGGAAATTTCCCACGGTTGCCGGAATATACTCGTCGGTGACGGAATATTCTTGACGGTGACGGAAGATTCTGCCGGAATATTCTTTCTCCGGTGGGGTACTGTAGCGGGTCGGGAAACGGGTCGGGCGATGGGTCCGGGTCGAATCGCTCGGATCCGGGTCGGAGGTCTTCTTCAACCTCTGTCTGGCGCGTGCAGCGCGTGCCGCGAGTGGCCGGCGCGTGATTGGACGTCCTCGGCGCGTGTGGAGCGTACGGCTTCGTCCGGTGTCCGTTTGAGACGAAATTTTCACCAGAATTTTCGTCTTGACCTGAGGAATCTGATGGTATCCTCCAAACTTGATTTCGATCAAGTTTCAAAATGGGCTTCTCACGAAAATTCACATATCCGGCCTCCTACCGGCTCTGATACCACTTGTTGGGATCGGCGGAAGCTCACAAATAATATGGAGACCAGAATTTAACGTGGTTCGGCCAATTGAGCCTACGTCCACACCCACAGAGAGGAGAATTTTGTATTAAACAACAAATCAATTATTTACAATGGTTTCCCTCACTCTCACTGCCTCCAACGGACCTCACATCACGCTCATTGCTTCTCATTACAATCTTACATGTATTTATAGGAGAAATAAATAATGTGAACGTGTAATGACGGTGAAAACCGAAATTCCGGCGGCCTACATTTTCAGGCGGCGCCGACCTTCCAGCTGCATCTATTCGGTGCCTACCTTCACCTTCCAGAAGCCTCCAGCTTCTTCATTTACGTGTGTGTGTTGATTTCTAACACCATCAATGTATCTACCCAAGCAGACTGTACATCCTCCACAAATGCATATGTTGGTTGCTGCCACTACTCCCAAAAGGGGTACAACACTGGCCCAAACTAGGTCGTAGGAATAAGATCTAGTACAAGACTAGGTTGATGCCGAGCATATCCCCTCCCATGTCCAATGCTCCGATGGTGTGTGGTCATGTTGATGAGGCTGATCTAGTCTATCCTCATTTCCTCCACCTGAAGTGGCACTTTTCAAGCTAGTAATAGCTGACTGAATATGACTTCGTATGGGAGGTTGTCCGTTGAGACAATGCTCACCTTATAATGGATCATTTGAAATATGATGAGTGGTAAGTCAATGGGCTCTCCAAGTGCCAAACTAATTAAAAACTATGTGGAAGCCCGACTGAATGTGATCTTATGTCTCACAGGATCTATATTTGTTGGAACAATAAGTTGTAACATGCAGAAGCAAGGCAACAGCTGACACTAGTTGAACGAGTTCGGCCTTTGGAGCGGTGTGCAGTTTTTGCTAGTGAGATGTAGAAATCATCATCTCGCTTATCATCACCGACCTCTAGGGAAATACCCTCGGCCTCTGACCGGTCTACATCATGACTGGCCATAGAATCAATAGGGCACGTAGAAGAAGCAAACGTGCCTACATCCATCTCAGATGTAGGTAAAACTGAAGTAGTTATTGTGTCCTAGGCTGAGCAGCTACCACCTTCGATAGGCTACACGGGATCTGGAGTAGCACAATGATGACATCCACTAAACACTCGAACTTTACACCACGTATAGTGACGATGTGGAAGGATGTATCATAAGGCATGAAGGACATCCACATGTAAAACTCGCAAACCATTGAGGGTTAAACTGTTTTCCTTAATGTCCAGATATTGGTCTAGCCTCTGGTCATGAAGACAGCTTTGAGACTCTTCTGTTCCTAGCTAATCTCGTTGAACTCATTTAGTAGGATTTTTCATTCACTCATGACTGTTCGAGCCACAGCCGAGTAGTGTTCGGACCAGCTCCTTCCCTCCCTCGTTTCCTAGTTGTCAGATAGTGAGTCATATCCTAAAAACAAAACAATGAAATATTAGAACTATTCATATATGCATATCATATAATGTAATAGAAACTACTAGGACATACATTTGAATGTAACAATTACTCCTTCGAATGTAACTTAAATACGTCTAAACATAACAGAGCATACGTTCAGATTTATATATTTTACAGATTCAGCATTTGAATGTAACTTGAGTTAAGCTCCCATGTGATGCTTTGAAACTCATGTCTGAATATCAACTAGTTTATGCTCGAACAATGATATTTTAATAACAAGAAAATACTTACGTTCGAATGTACCATGAAAGTACATTTGAAAGTAAAGATTTAATTGGACTAAACATCAGACACATTCGAACGTAAACTAGGCTAACGTTTGAATGACTATGACAACATTGGAAGCTAAAACACTTACGTTCAAACATTTTCACCCACATTTGAACGTAATCAAAACATCTGAATGTACCACTATAGCGTTCGATCATAAGAATCAAAAGGTTATATGTTCAAACGTTAAGTTTGTACTTTCGAAACTTAACATGGCCTTCAAACGTACGAGATATATGTTCGAACACTAACTTTAGTGTTTGAACGTTTAAGACGATTATTGAATCTTAAATGTCAAACATTCGAATGTTATATTTTTAAGGTTTGAACATTACAACACAAGAATGGCTCCTGAATCACTATTTTACATTTATTGGAGCAAAAGATACCATAGAAATAAAGTATACACTTCAATAAAGGTTTCTACGATGGCCATTTGGCCATTGGCAGCCCATGGTGGCTGAAAAATTCTATAGTAGATCCAACCACCAGTGGCAAGTTGATGGCTTTGAATGGGCTGGTAGCGGTAGTGCTAACATGGTGGTTTACTACATGATTGTCGTGAGAAGTGGTTCTCGTGACTACATGCACAAGCCTGCAATGGTATTACGTGTAGATGGTTCCTCCTAAGCTAGTTCTCGGCATGAACGTGAGTATGAGGTGAAAGAAAGGTGGCTATCCATTAGCTTGCAGTGGCCGCTCATTGTGGTGTATAAGGTGATGGTTTGCGTGGCTGCTACGGAGCAACCTGCATGGATGGAAAGATTTATAGAGGTTTGTGGCAGCTTAAGCCTCGAGTAATTTCTTGTGCGGAAGAGGGTGAATGAGCATCTATATATAGGCTAACAAAAAACTCTAGTGAAGAAGAATTAGACACGTGCATGCATGGGGTATGTGAGGATCTTTATCCTTTCATGAGAAGTGGTTAAGAACACGTATAAAAATGAGGATTTTGGCACTACACTTTGTTTATTTAAATTAATACGGAACGTTTGAAAGGATATTGGCTACGATTTTGGGAGGATTTTTAGGGGAGAAGAAGAGTTTTAAAAGAAATAAAAATAATTCGGATGATTCCATCAGTTATAGAATGAGTAAATGTTTGATGTGATGGCAAAGGTGGAGTGGAAAAGAGAGAAAAAATGTGGAAGTTGAAAGTTTGCCTTCTTCAAAATAACAATATCAATAGTAAAATAGTAATAACAAAATTAAATATTAACAATGAATTAATAACATAAAAATTTGATAAAAGTTAAAACAATATAATAAAATGTTTACAATTATAAGAAAATATATCAAGCTTATCCTATGGCCAAAACTTAGAAACAGGTTATTACAGTTGATGGCTACAATATTTCGATATTATTCACGTGGCTTTGTTAGAAATATGATTTTTTTAAAATTGCTAATATGGCTTTACTGCTCATACTAATGAGTGCAGTGAGTGAATGGATTCTGTCACTACAGCAAATTATGCAAGCGTTATTAACTTTTTAAAATAAATTATGCAACATTTGAATAATTTATTTTAATTTGTATTTCCTTGAATTGGTTAGTTATTGTGTCTCTTTTCTAATTGCAGGAAAAAATGATGGGAATGTAGTCAGGTTCGGAGAAATTCTCTCTTAGTAATATAGGCATATTCACGTAAGTACTCGAGAGCAAGTCTGGTTTTGTAAGAGGTTTGGAACATTCTTAAAAAGTCTCTCGGTTCATCCTTCACAATCTCGACTTCAGAAGTCAATAATCCTACCGAAGATTTAGATGTTGTACAACAAGAAATTGAATATATAAGGATGAGACAGCAAGAGATGGAGCCTCTCTTAAAATGACAATCTGATTTAGAGACGCATTTGTAAGAGCAATAGAGAGACCAAGAAAAAAGAATGTGCATTGAAATTCAAGAATAAGTATCGAGAGAGATATTGGTTCAGCTATAACATGTTATATCACTACAACAGGATAGCTATGGGCGAGAGAAGAAGAAGAAATAAGTTTTATCAATATTATCATTGTTTATAACTTTTAATATTTAATTTTGCAAATCTATAAGATATTATTAGTTGTTAAATTTCTGATGTAATATGACAAAATTTATATGTTTTTTAATTTTATGAAATTAGTAATTTTGATCTCTACGTTCAAATGTATATAAGAAATATTTGAACATTAATTCACATTTGAACCAATGTTTGAACATTAATTCACATTTGAACCAACGTTCGAACATAATGACACAAAATTAAAATAAAACGCTGGAACATATGACACAACGTTCAAACATATTCACCCTTAAAAGAACAAAATGTTCAAATTTTTAAATGATTAACATTCGAACCAACGCCCGAATGTTATATATGTTACGTTTGAACATTCGTCCATTAATATTCGAACTAACATCTGAATGTTAAACATGTTGCATTCAAACACTTCTTTGTTAATATTCACACTGACATCCGAACATATAAGGCAGTTAACATTCATAGGGCAGTTAACGTATGAAATATGATCATTCGAATGTATATATCATACGTTCAAAACGTAATCAATGAACATCAACTTTTGTAGTTTGCATGTTAATCGATCGAGTTTATGTTTGAACGTTATATTCTGTGATAGATTTTAACTGTCACAAAAAAATTAAACGTTCAGACATTGCATTACACGGAAGAATTCCAACCATCACTAAAAAAACCTTTTGTGAGAGTTGAACAATAACCATCACCAATTGTTTTCTATGACGATTGTGGTGATGGTTTCAAATTATTACAAAATGTCTTTAGTGGCGATTTGATCATATATAGTGACGGTTTTTCCTGTGATTTCATTGGAGAATTTAAAATGAAAAAAAAAAAGGAAAATTGATATTATAGCTTAATATATCTAATAAACGGTCTCCTCTCGTGTAAACGGCCAGATCGACTTGATCTCCTCAATAATTAAGTGGGAGTGTGGGACGAATATGTGGAATATTATAATTAAATGACTTATTCCAATTCAAAAGCTTAAACTAATATAAAAATGTAGATTTATCAATTCATTTATATATATCGTTGCAAAAGTATCCTATGGTCTTTGACTAGTCAAAATTCTAGGTTACTATTATTCTCTGAGCCCAACCGAAAAAATAAAAATATCTATCAAGTAAAGTTATTGACCATGGATCTTTCATTGTGCTTGAAAGCATCGAATAATAAGTTAATATTCGGTTTACTAAAGCATCTAAAAAGATGATGTATATAGTGTCGCAAAATATTTCGAAAAGTAAATTATCTATGTGAAAATGCTGTATAAATTAGAGAAAAATTAAAAAATAAGTACAAATTAAAAAAAAGAATTCGATATTGAGATACATTGTGATGTACACTTTTCTTAGAGTAGATTCTACTTCCAAGATATAATAACGTCAATTCTCATTAATTTCCTTATTGGTGCACATAAAAAGAGATCCTCAAATTCATTATAAAATAATTAAAGCCCAAAAAAGAGAGAGAAAATGTGTGACTCTAACTTTTGTAGAGAATTTTTGGAGTGTATAAAATAGTGGATGAAGTTCCATCTATATAAAGAATGAAAGAATACTTGTAAACAATACAATTAAAATGAAATGATACTTGTAAAAGAATTACAGCTAGCTTACTTAAATAAAATGGTATTTATGAAAAGTCACAATTTATTTGATGAAATAATTCTTTGTGAAAAATCACAATTTATATAAATGAAAAGGTATTTGTGATAAGTCACTATTAGATTAAAATAGCACTTTTGAGAAGTTGCAACTTCTCAAATATTAGAGAATATATTGAAAAGGTTTTTAATTCACCAAACGGTACAACCATTTATTTAGTGGACAAGCAGTTAAACTCCTATTTCTTAGAGGCATGTATTGGTTCAAGTTACATTAATGACACATTTTCATTTAAATATAGACAACCAAATCAATACATTGAACAATAGTGATGGCTCACAATTGTTAATTACTTGACATTAAATATTTTAATTATTTTAAGTCTAAATAACCAACATATAGAGATAGAACAAGAATAAATATCCATCTTGAACACCTTGAACAAGATTAATTATATCGATCATTTCCAAAATAATAATTAATAGCAATTTTTTTCGGTTGCAGTTTTGATAGCTAGTGAAGGGCATGAAGCACGTCCTAAACAATGAACACCTTTTTTTTTTTTTTTTGAGAAATAGTTTCATTCCTTGAAACTCATAAATCTTGAAGTTGATAATGTGATCAAAAGATCAACTAAAAACACACTGACGATCGACTTTAACATCTCTTAGTCAAAAAATTGAGAAAATTATCAACTACCTCCAAAGGAGGCAAGGTACAAAGTTTTTCCACACGAAGAAAACAAACTCTAAATGGACATAAAGTCCGGGAGACTATTCTTAAGATTTTACAAAATTTTCTCTATACAAAAACTATATACAAAACCAATAACACAGCACCAAACTAAACAAAGAAGAAAACCAACAAAAACAACATAAAAACCCAAACCAGACACAAAACAACTCTTAAGCACGGTTATGGTGGTGTGTGAATAACCTGCGCTAAGCTAGAAATGATCAACTGACACAACTGAGGGTCGCAGTGGTGCTAGAATCGCGAGGAGCCGTTCCTATTGGAAGAATCCTCCAAAAAAGTGAGGAGCGTCCAACTGAGGATCCTGCGCGTTAAAAACACGCGCCATTCCAAATGACAACAGCTCCGGCTATGACAAAGATCGGCAGGCGCTGAGTATGATGGTGGGGCACGTGGTGAACTTTGGCTACCAGATCATCCTCAACCTGCACACAAGCCGAAAGCAACCAAAACCACCCGAAAATACACCTCCAAGAGACAATGGCTGGGAGGAGGAGAAGAAGAAGAAGAAGAAGAAGAAAAATGATCTAAGGGAAGGTGGAGCTGGAGCTCCACCTCCCTCTTAGCCACGGGCACCGAGAGTGGTTTAGTTTAAAGTGAGACAGAGAGAGAGAGCAACTCGAGAAAAAGAAAACTTACAATTCATTTATGCGTCCTGAACACCTTGAGTATGAAAAGATCGCTACAAGAAAAATGTTTTATATATGTTTGCAAGGAAAGTAACCATTTATTATTAAAACGAGTACATTCCCGATGCAAATAGTAATTTTCTTCGCAAATAAGTCCTCACAAATAACCATATATATTATATAACAGCTAGAAGTAGATAATGATCCTATCAAAAAAGAAGAAGCAGATGATGATGATGATATATATATATATATAGTAATTATCCTTATACATGATGTACGATAGTGACAACAAGGAATTAAGTTTACAACAAGATTGATATAGTTTCCTATAGTTTTAACTATCTAAGTAGTAACTAAAACAGAAGGAGATATGATATATTTTTCGTCTCTGTTAAGCACAGAATGTTAATTATTATGAACTCCTACAATATATTTATTATATACTAAGCTCTTCTGACATTTGAATAGGTACTATATATTTTTTCAAGCATGTACCTATACATGCATGTGTACTGAGTAGTCATGAATATGTGATTGTTTATGTGGCAGACAGATCAGAGATATATGCTACCTATTAAAAGAGGCCGTACACACACACACACACACACACACAATATATGTAATATATATACACTAAAGAGGAACAATGTAGAAAACACATTTTCCTAATTTAATGAAGTGATTATTTTTAAGAAATCATATATTTTTTATAAAGAAATAAAATATTATGGTTTTTATAAAATATTATTATTTGAATTTAATGTTTTATAATGAATTAATTTGATAAATAAATTATATTTTATTTAAGTAATTGTATCCATAAATGTAGTTGGCAAATAGATTTAAAGTTAGTTATTTTACATTTCTCTTTTTTTATATAAAGAATGAATAGAAATTTTAAATCATTTAGAAAAATTTATATATAATATAAATTATAATTTTTATAAAAAATAATATCAAATTATAATTTGTAACATAAAGTAGGTTTACTAATATCATAATATTATATTATAATTTGCATGTTATATAATTTATTACTAATATACTTCTCCTATTGATGAAGTAAGTTTCTTAGCATTGATAGCTTCCTTATGTGACTTACTGTTATGTTTATGTTTTAGTTTAGCAGCTTTCTGCAAATTATCACTTTACTGGTCATTGTTTACGTTTAGTTTGGATGCCCTTTAGCATTCATCATATTTTGTCCAATTGTGTGAAAAATTCTGAAATTAATATCTATATACAATAAATAAAATGTGTTGAAAATAAGATAATCTAGAATATCATACGAGAATATATTCAATATTGTTTATTTATAGTTATAAATATTGATAATGACATAATATATTTAGAAAAATTTTAAGAATATATTATATTTATTTATGAATGTTATAATATAAACTTAATATAACATATCATGTAGTAATTTATCTTTATAAGAAAACAAATTCATAAAGATTTCTAGATGGGCTGTCTTTGAAATTCATATCTAAAGGCTGGGACATCAAATTCGAAGCTCAATCCGTGTAGGAGCCCAACCCAAAACAGAAAGCCCAGCCTCATCTACCTAGACCGCAGCGTTTCGGCCGTCGGAGTGAAAGCCCTATATTTTTCTCTTTACATCCCTTCTATCCCTCATATGTTCATTAAAGACTGAGTAATTCAAAGATGAATTTCATTTTGGGATAGACATATATGAATAAATTATGTATATAATAATTATATTCTAAATAAAATCAATACAAATGTTAAAAACATATTTACCTAATAAATTTAATAATTTTTCTTAATAATAAGTATAAATCTTAAATGAGTGATGCTACACTTACTGAATACCATCTATGGAATATATCTTGAATAGTGCAATTTTTTTTTTTAATTTTTTCAGATTTTATTTCATTCATTTTAACTATTTTTCAAATTTAAAAAAATTATATCATCATTAAAAAATACTTAATCACTAGGTAAAAAAAATTAAAAAAAAAATATTTTTGAATTCGGTGGAGATTTTTGGTGGAAATTTTCGATTGAAATAGCATTTCTCATCTTAAATACACATATTTAATACAATATCAAAAATGAAAGTCCATCTAAAATTTAAAATAATATACTTATTACGAGCCGGGAAATGTAGCAAGAGTTTGTATGAATAGGATTTTTTTTTCTATTTTTTCCGATTTTTTTATTATTTTTAAGTATTTTTAAGTGTTTTTTTAAAAAAAATGATAATATTATATAAAAATATTTTCTTAATAAATAAACAAAAAAATCCATTTAAAGATGGATTCAGGACATAAAGCATTATGTACTTATCACTCCACCAAAAACAAAAAAAAAAAAAGGAATGTCGGAATGATAAGTCTGTCAATCGAACTAAACGGTTGAGAAAAAAGGATCAAACTCTCTAGTACAGTCCACGAATCCAAGTCGACAACATGTCCCTAAAACTAAGATACTGATTTTCTCATAGTTCCTTAGGTCTTTCTTGAATTCGGAGATGAGATGAGTTAAAATAAGTTTAGTTTATTTTTTAATATTATTATTATTTTAAAATTTAAAAAATGTGTATTGAAATTTGAAAAAAGTATATTAGGATTTGAAAAAGGTGTATAGAAATTTATATTTTGTATAAAAAATTATAAAAATGTAATGATGAAATGAAAGTGAGTTGAGATGAGCTCAACTCACTTATGAATCCAAACGGGGCCTCAGTCTTTCTCTTTCTCTTCTAGTTTCAATTCGCTTTCTCCAAAAAAAGTTTCGATGCTTTTTTCTCTTTCTTAAGGAGATAGATCAGAGGAAGAGAGGTAAGGTCCAGACTTCCAATAAAAATGATAGGGAACAAAATGAACCGTACAAAAGGAGAGGTTCGGTGCTGAGGTTTGTTTGGTTGACTTCTCCCACAAGGGAAGCTTATTGTTAAGATCCCAACAGTAATTTCAATTCCAAAATAGCAAACCTGTGATGTAATAAACTGTAACAGATAGTACATGAGAAGGATATCACAGAAAAAATAGATAAATCACAATAAAATATATTTGAGGTCACTTCTTTCTCCAAACAGAAAAAATCCCTAGAGCTACAAGCCAAAAAGAGTTCAGATTTTAGATACCTGTACGCATTCCCCCCACCCTAGTACATATTCCTTTCTGATACTAACAAACTAATAAGTCTATTACTAAACTGTCCTGCATATACAATAGAAATGCAAAGCTTAAACACTGCATTTATGACATATTTAAAAACACAACTAGACTTTGTCGTTTATAGATATGCACGCCATCTTTGTCGACACTCACACTTACGCTCGGATCGCATGTAAACGAGACGTCGGTGATGAGTATTACGAGAAAATTCACCCATCGTCGTATCACATATTTGTTTTTTTTCTAAATAAGAGCAGTAAGTAAATAAAATTCGCAGCAGAAAATGTCAAACCTTTCTAAGCGTATATCACATGGCTCAATAACTTCTAATATCCCAAAGTATTCCATTTCTATAAATATAAATACAACGATAATTCATAATTGTTCTTTCTTTTAAAATAATGGAAACCCAAAATACCTATACAAAATAAGCATAAACAAACAAATGATATCCCCATAACCCTTCATCTGGAAGGAGGCTCATCCTTGACCTCCTTCATCTCAGGGCCAAAAAGGAACTTGGTAAGGCCTACTTGCTCACCCCATAGGAGGCACTTCCTTGCCTCTGAGACATAGACGCGATCCATGAATAAAAGACTTATCAATCCCTAATGACAAGCAATACCTTACACATTGGCGACCCACGGGCTCCGCCAGCATACTCTGCCATATGTCATTTACCAGTGCTCATATAAACGGGGGCCACCACATCAAAAGGGGATGAGATCACCAGACCATCAGGGGTCTTGGGAGTCTTCTCGTTCTTCGCTGTCTCTGTCGCCATCAATTCCTACAACTACTTCTATCGTCCCCAACAAGGAACGATAGTGGAAATGTAAAAGGGTGAGATTTCGAAAAATCTCAGTAAATACATAATCATTTCAACGAAAGCATCTTAAGCATATAATTAAGCGAATAACAAACAACCTATATACATCATGCATTATGGGACTCATAACTTTACTGATGCACATGCTCATGCTCATGTCAGCTTTCATCAACTTATTTTCTTTAATTTCTTTCATGTACTTGCTTGTAAACTCATGAGATGAAAATACTTAAAACTTCTTTTCAAACTCATCATTTCAAATGTTTTTTCGTCTTTTCTTATCTTAGGCGCCACTTACATATCATATAATATCATATCTTGGCTTGAAAGTCTTTCTTTTCATCATGACTTCTTCTTATTGGATACCTTATGGTTCCCCTAAGCACCGTGTGTTCCTCGCTAGTTACCGTAGCATCTGGCGACCACTCAAGCCTAAATGAGAACGTTTCGTGACTTCTCGCTCTTCATCACTTGGTGATTGATCACTCACCGAGCAACTACAGTTTTGCTCATATAACGGTAAGATAAAAGCTAACACCGCTCTTGGGCATCCACTAGTTTTAGATGCGACCACGCTCCGGACACCTTTTAGAGCCATGCATGGTCTGTTGACTGTTCTTCATCGACCTAGCGGCTTTCACTTGACTTTAATAACTCCTGAGTGAATAGAAAGTTCCACTGGGCATTACCCCGTTCCAAACTTTGGGGTTCTCATAAAATTTTAATTTTCTTTTAAAAATATGTTTGACTCAAAAACATGATTTTCATGCTTCATGCATGAGACATGCAAACTCTTAACACTTAGCATGCAAAACGTAAGACGAACGCACGTGCAATAAGTGCCATCCTTATTCACAAGTCAAACACTATAGGATTCTTCTTCTTTCTTATTTCAAAGCTCACAAATGAGCTTGGTAAGAAGAATGGGTGCTTGGCCTCCTACCACTAGGGTTAGGGCGAGACCCTTTTTGGGCACATCCTAAGTTTTCCATCTCTCATTCCTTTCCACACATTCTCTAAACCTTGATGAGATTATCTAGATTATCTAAAACATTTTCATACTTTCTAAACAGGGTTGACCGAAACTTATAGGCCTTAGATACAACATTTTAGCCACTTTTCTTTTCACCGAAATAACACTCTTAATCATACATATGGAAACCAAATTTCATGCTATTGAACCTTTCTAGTTTTTCATGCTCCCCACTTTCAAAGTATTCGAGACTTGATCATCATATAAAATAATAGTTAATCATTTAAAAATTCCAACCCTAACCCTTAAATCCAAAACTCATACATGCACTAATCTAAACTTTTTCAACTCCAAACATTATTTCTAACATGCATATATATTCTCACTATTCATCATGTCAATTATGCCACATTCTATCTTTTCAACTAAGTATCTAAATCTACCATTATAATATGACATTTAACCTAAAATAATACACTAAACAAGCAAGGATTTTTGAGCTTAATATGCAAAGTATTTCATCAAGTAATCTATCCTACATCATCCAATATCCAACAAGTTTAACCATGACAATGCATGCATTTCATCAATCTATACATCATGTTGATCTCTTGTAAACAAGTTAACTAAATCCACCAATCATATTATATTTTCAAGCCTAAAGGAATCATAAGATTTAAGCATGGATTCATACCTAGCTAAGCATGGCATTTTCACTAAGGAATTTCATCTTAACATAAGCAAACAAAGGTTCAAACAATACAATCAAATTAACTTAAGAATATACTAGAAATGCTAAAGGTAAAATAAGAATATACTTACAATACTCCTAGTGGGCTTAGCCTAAATCTGAAAATATATTAAGTATTTCATTAGATCAAATTAAGAATATAGTGTTTTTAAAGAGAAGATTTCTAAACAAAACATAGGTGTGATGAGTGTGTTCTTCCTTGAGTTCCTATCTTGAATCAACTGAAGCACTTATCTCTTCAAGACACTTCCCACTCAAGATGCTTACTCTAACTCCACTACACTTAAGTTATTTGAGATTTAGGAGGTAGAAGAAAGTAAGACAATGGTGAGAGTAGAGAGAAAAGCTTAAGGCCTAGAGGTAGAGAGTGTAGGTGTGCTTTGAGACCAAATGAAGCATGCAAGGGAAATGGGCATGCATAAGGCCACACGGCCAAGTTCCTCCATAGGGTATTAGGCACTCATTCAACTAGTCTTAGGTGTGACATTTGATGGGTTGAAAGACCTTTGGATTGACCTCCATCACTAGGGTACAATCATTCCTATTCTACGGTGCACTTGAGTGGAAGAACTCTTCCCATTCTCCTTTCTATGGACGGCGCCCATTAAGGGCTTCAAGCCATCTATTCCTTTCACACCACTCCTCTTACACTCACTAATTATTCCATGTGTCACTTCCCGAGATAACAAGATCAATTCTTGGGAAAAGAGCATGCCACATTCGGCTAGCCCATTTCTAACTTATTTCGAAACCACCTCCCTTCTCCCATGGTCTTCTCTCTTCTCAAACAACTATCAATCATCTTATCACATCACCATTCCATCCTACACCCTTACACATATGTCCTTTACCCTCTTATGCAATCTCATGTGCCAATCACTTGGATTTGGAAACAATTGGAAGAGCTTCAAAAGGATACATTCGGCTACCCCCTCTAATGTGCATAGCTAAAACTCCCTCTTCTCTTTCTCATGATATCCTTTTCCTTCACTTGTTCCATCACTCACTCAAACATCCATCATGCTTTCACATGTCCCTTCAAGATCTCACACTTGGATTTGTTTCTTGGAAAAACTTCGAAGGGTTTTGGCATCCTCCTTACCCGAACATGCTCCCACTTCTCTTCCTTCCATTCTTCCACTTCTCTTCTCCCCAAAACCATCATGTGCTAGATTTGGTAAGATCCTAAGGAGACAAAAATGGAAGATTTCTCTCCTTCTTACATGCCTCCCTAGTTGTCCAATGATGAGAAAATCTCATCATGAGATTTCACACTCATTCATCTAAGAGAACAACTAGTCAACTTTTTAACCACTAGCACTTCTCTTCTTCTCACCTAATAGTCTTGAAAGATTTACTAGAATTCTCCTAATGTGACATGTGTCCTCATGCTTGGACTTGGTTGACTAATGGGTTAATCTTGTGGGTTTAAGAGCCTACACACCATGATTTGGGCCACTACTCTAGTCCATGCTTTCCAAAGCCAAATTCTAGGCCCAAACCTCCATCCTCACTAATTTAAACTACCAATATCATTTTTAAAATAATTACTTAAATAAAATAGTAAGAAATAAAAATTACGGGTTGTCACAGTCTTCCTCTAGCCTACCCATATGTCGTATTCCTTGAATCCTGCACTTACCATTCCATCTTCAGCAATTCACTTCACTACTCATTTCAGCCCTGCAACTCTTCAAACTGCACCTCGTTAGATTCCTAACAATCCCCCCCACCCCCCTTCTTAAAGCACCTTGACCACAAGGTGTCGTTATACTTCAATTCACCAAAAACACTATCTTTTGAATCTTCATGAAGACGAAATGGACTACCAACACCCCACACCAATGTTGCTTCTTTAACATCGAGTTTCTTATCAATATAATCAGAAAAGTTGCTAGGTAGAAACCCATGGAGTGATTCTAGCATTGCTCTAGGAACATTTTGACCAACTGGAACAGCAACACCCAATAAATTTGGACCTTGCACTCATGAATCTTTTTGTTTTCTGAATAGATTTCTAGTGGCGTATTCATGAAATCAATGGAAGAAAATAGGGCCAATGCTTATGAATATCTTTCCAACCCAGGTTCTCAAGAGTATAACACCCAACTTGAAGAAAAACTCATTACTCTTCATGGCAGCAGCATCAAGTTATTTATTTATTTTTTATATTTATATATATTTCCAAGGCATACCTATTTTTCCACACACATTTAAAATCACATTACAACCCTTACATGTCAATGCATCAAGCAATTGAGGTGCAATTCGACATTCTGCAATCCTTAGTGAGAAAATAAACAGATAAACCTTACATGCACCCATTTTGCGCTTTGGCATACCATGGAGACATGAGAAACTTATCTCAATGGCATCAACTCCGGTTTGCTCAACTATATTGATAAGTTTCTCCAACCAACCTTATCATATGCCCTCATAGTTGAATTTATGAGAATCTTGTCTGGATACTCTTCTTTAATTTCATGAATTCCTTCAACATTGTTTCAAATGGGCAATCACCATTAGGTTCTATGCTCTCACATCCCATAATTTGCCCTTTAGCAGAGCCATTTGCTCCTACTCGTAGTCGCACATACAGAGGGATCACATTTATAACTTTGGTAGCATCTAGTGACAATAAGTTCTTTTGATTCTTAGTTTTTACATTTAAAAATTTCCCATCAGGCAATGAAATAACAGAATCAATTACACAGAAGGTGGTGTCATCCCACCTACGTTCTCGATGGGATGACGAGATTGACAGAAAATGTGAAACCATTGAATCCAGTTCTCCATCACCCATTGAAGGCCTATAATCAACTTCATTCCCACCATAGGGTAAATCCTCAACAACCTGATCTATGTCACCCACAAGTCCACAAATCTCTCTACCAATCCCAAAAAAGACATCGTCATCCCATGATTTTCCTTTTTCAAAGAGTATTGGAGCATACCAAGCAATCCTCAACGTCATCTCTATTTTTGAACAAAGGGAAGGCCCAACTAATGCTGAGAGCTAGTCTGTTATATTATTATTTGATTTGTTTATGTTAAGTTGTACGTAAGGGCAACATTGTATTTTCATTTCATAGGTTGTTAGAATATTCTTTTCTGTAATTGTAAATACACGGGTCGATGTACAGATGAGACACACAACATAAAGATAATTTTCCCTTTTCTCACCAATTTCTAGGTTTCCTGCTTTGCATTCCATTCTGTTACATGGTACCATTCCTTCAATCCCAAATCCATGCCATGTCAAGCAACTCTGATAAAGAAGATTCTAACACTGTCCCCAAATCTTCGAGGGAAAGTAATCTTAAATTTTCAGATCCTTTTAATCCCTTTCTCATAGACAATGGTGATAATCCAGTCGCTGCTTTGGTCTCGGACCTTTTAACCGCTGATAACTACGTTAGTTGGTCTCATGCTGTTAGCCGTGCCATTCGCACCAAGAACAAGCTTGATTTTATCAATGGTACTCTTCCAAAGCAACCAATGCTGTAGATCCCCTCCTTGAAGCCTGGGAACGATGCAATGACCTACTAGTTTCTTTGCTTCAAAATTTGGTAAATGCATCTGTTAAATCCAGCCTTGCTCTAGTCGATGATTCAAGAATTCTTTGGCTCGAACTTTGGGAGCATTTTACTCAACAAAATGGTCTTTGTATTTTCCAATTGAAATACGACCTTGCTAGCCTTTCTCAAGGTCAGGATTCTATTAGCATTTATTTTGGTTGTTTGAAAGCTCTTTGGGATGAATTGATTGTTTATGACCCTCTATCTGATTGTGATTATGGCAAACTAAAAGTTCTTCACAATCGCTACAATAGAGACTGTGTTATACAGTTTCTCATGGGACTCAACGATGCTTATTCATCCTCACGATATCAAATTATGCTTATTGAGCCCCTACCCCCTCTTAATCGAGTTTTCTCCTTGATTCAACAACTAGAACATCAACACCTCATGCTTCACCAATCCCCCACCCCTGAACTTGTGGCTATGTTGGCTAAAACTAACTTTCCTTCCACCAAACCAAAGCAGAAATTTTTCCCATCCAACACCCAAAAATCAACCCGCCCCTACTGCACTTACTGCAAAATTCAGGGCCACTCCCTTGAGAATTGTTTTAAGGCAGGAATTGCTACCCCATTTCAATGTTCCCACTGTAACATGACTGGTCATTCCATTAACAAGTGTTATAAACTATATGGGTATCCACCTGGTCATAAACTCCATGGAAAGACTAAGAGCTATGCTGCCGTTGTTGCTTCATCTCGGCCTTGTTCCAATGAAGATATTGATGAGAAACCTACTGAGCCCATGGCTCTCACCAAGAGCCAATACAATCAACTCCTTGCATTGTTGAATTCTAAGGACTCCAATTCAGCCATGGCCACTATCTCAGTTGCTCAACCCTCTTCTCATCCTATTCACAACTCCAAAGTTTCTAGTATGGTCACGTATTTATCCGCTCACACACACACACACACACACGCACACACACACACCTGTTTCATCACAAACTACCCCTTGGATTATCAATACCAGAGCAATAGATCACATGATTTGTTGCCCCTCCCTTTATTACATCCATCACTACCACTACTTTCTCTTTGGTTAAATTACCTAATGATGTAGATGTCCATGTTACTCACATTGGTGTTGTGCGTCTCTCACCAACTCTTGTGCTTCAAAATGTACTTTGTGTTCCCTCATTTAATTTCAATTTAATTTCTGCCAACAAGCTTGCTCTTAACTTTGCTTGTTGTCTTATTTTTTTTTTCTCATTCATGCTTTGTACAGGACTTAGCCTCATGGTCAACGATTGGGATGGGTGAAGTAAGAGGAGGCCTATGTCATTTGGTGTGTCACCTTCAGCTTTGGTTGATACTTCACCAGCTTTCCTTCATAAAGACCAGCCTCTTAGTGGTTTTGTTACTTGCAAGGACTCCAATTCTAGTTTGTGGCATTGTTGGGTTGGACAAATTTCATTTTCTAGACTTCATCTAATTACTGATCCCCTTGTAAGACAGACCATGAATTCTACTAATGAATTGCTTGTTGTGTTTGCCCTTTGGCCAAGCAGCATCGTCTTCCTCTTCCAATTTCCACAACTAAGTCTCTTCATGCCTTTGATCTTGTTCACTGTGACATAATGGGGCCCTCACCCCACTGTTGTAGTTGATGGTTCTCGTTTTTTCTTAACTCTTGTTGATGATTTCTCAAGGACCACATGGGTTTACATGCTCAAAACCAAGTCTGAAGTAAGACAATGCATTTAGAGTTTTTACTCCTTAATTGAAACATAATTTAACAAAAGAATCAAAGTGATTAGAAGTGATAATGGCAAAGAATTATCCATGACAGATTTCTTCAAATCCAAGGGCATTATACACCAAACAAGTTGTGTCGAAATACCCCAACAAAATGGGATAGTTGAGCGTAAACATCAACACATCATGAATGTAGCTCGGGCTTTAAAATTTCAATATAATGATCCTAAGTGCAGTTTATATCATAAATAGGACCCCCACACAATTACTTCACAATAAAATCCCCTTTGAAACTATTTTCAATAAACCCCCCACTTATCATCACATGCGAGTTTTTGGTTGCCTTAGTTTTGCTTCCATTTTATCTCATGGAAGAAATAAGTTTGATCCGAGAGGTAGGAGATGTGTGTTTGTAGGTTACCCATTTGGATTGAAAGGTTATAAGCAGTTAGACATCAAAACCAACCAGATTTTGTATTCTCAAGATGTTGTGTTTCATAAGAGAGTTTTTCCTTTCAATACAAAATCTTTTGAGCATGATACATCTCTTCCCTCCACCATCCCTCTAATTACACCTACTTCTTTCAATTTTAATTCCCACAACCTCACTTCAAACAATCCTATCCCTCGCAACAACAATGCTTGTCAATTTTCAATCTCTGTTCCACCAACTCCTGCCCTTCCCTGACCAATTTCTTCTCCATCTACACTACCTATTTCTCCCTTTACAACGCATTCTCCCCCCCCACCCCTTCCTTCACTCCCACCTCTTCCTCGTAGGTTAACCAAATCTAAGAGTGCACCCAAATTTTTGCAGGACTTCCACTGTCAATAGGCAACTCTCATTCCTTCCAACCAACTGTTGTCCACAACGCTTGGACCTTTACCAGGTAAGTCTTTTCGTCTTGCAAATACTTTATCTTATCAAGCTTTTTCACCCACTTTTCAAGCCTTTTCCACTTCTATCTCTACCCATTTTGAACCAAAAACCAATAGACAAGCCCTTAGCCACCCGAGATGGTGCCAGGCCATGGACACTGAATTGGCTGCCTTAGAAGCCAACAACACTTGGATACTTACAGATTTGCCTCCCAGCTAAGTTCCAATTGATTGTAAATATGTTTATAAAATCAAATATCACTCTGATGGCTCAGTTGAGAGATTAAAGTCCTGTTTAGTAGCCAAGGGCTACACCCAACTTGAAGGAGTTGATTTTCATGAGACATTTTCACTTGTTGCCAAATTGGTAACCATGAGGTGTCTTCTTGCCATTGCTTCAATCAAGGGTTAGTATTTACATCAATTTGATATAAATAATGCCTTTTACATGTGGATTTAAATGAGGAAATCTACATGAAGAAACCTCCCGGTTACACCAAAGGGACACCCATTCAAGTTTGTAAGTTACTCAAAAGTTTATATGGCCTCAAACAAGCTTCGAGGCAATGGTATTTTAAGTTTTCTACCTCATTAATTGAATCTGGTTTCTCTCAATCTAAAACTGATTACAGCCTCTCCACCAAAGAGGTTAAATGTTCTTTTATAGCTTTACTTGTGTACGTTGATGACATATTTGTGGCTAGTAATGATCTTGCTTGTGTGAATGCCTTGAAGGATTTTCTTGACAGCAAATTCAAAATAAAGGATCTCCGCTCATTGAGGTATTTTCTTGGAATTGAAATTGCTAGATCCTCCAAGGGCATTCATTTGTGTCAAAGGAAATACCTTTTGGACATTCTAGCAGATTTTGAAAATTTGGGCAACAAGCCAACTAAAGTTCCCATTGAGCAAAATCTTAAGTTCAGTCAATCTTCAGGCCAACCATTATCAGACCCCAGTGTCTACAGGAGATTAATTGGTTATCTTCTCTATCTCACAATCACTCGACCCGAAATTTGTTATATTGTGTAAACATTGAGTCAATTTATGGCTCATCCTACTGATTTTCACTTGTTAGTAGCCCAGAAAATTTTGAAGCATCTTAAGGCTACACCTAGACAGGGTTTACTTCTCTCTGGTTCATCCACACTTCAACTCAATGACTATTGTGACTCGGATTGGGCCTCATGTCCTAACACTAGGTGCTTGATAACAGGTTACTGCATATTCCTTGGCTCTTCCTAGATTACTTGGAAATTCAAAAAGCAATCTATTGTGTCTCGCTCCTCAATTGAGGCTGAGTATCGCTTGATGGCAACAACATGCTCGGAACTCACATGGCTGCGCTACATACTTTTTGCCCTTCAAGTATCTCATCCTCAAGCTGACTTCTTACACTGTGACAACAAAGGTGCTATTCACCTGGACAAGGTTTTCCACGAGTGAATGAAACATATCGAACCTAGTTGCCACTTGATACGTGATAGGATTCACCAGGGTAGCATCCAAACCTGTCATATTTCAAGTGTTCACCAATTGGCTAATATTTTAACTAAGGCTCTACCCTCCACTGTTCTTCATCATCACTTATCTAAGATGAGAGTTCTTAATCTACACTCTCCATCTTAAAAGGGGGTATTGGAGCATACCATGCAATCCTCAACATCATCTTTGTTTTTGAACAAAGGGAAGGCGCCAACTAATGCTGAGAGCTAGTCTATTACTTTATTATTTGATTTGTTTATGCTAAGTTGTACATAAGGGCAACATTGTATTTTCTTTTCATAGGTTGTTAGAATATTCTTTTTTGTCATAGTATATACACGGGTCAATGTACAGATGAGACACACAACATAAAGAGAGTTTTCCCTTTTCTCACCAATTTCTGGATTTCCTGCTCTGCATTCCATTTTGTTACAAAGGGTGCAAACAAAACTTTAAGAGGAAAAAACTTAAGCAAGTGAGGGTCAAAGAATTTCTTACCCATCCCCAAATATTTGCGCTCTTGAGCATTGAATCTATCATGAAATTCAGTTATAACATATCAAACATGACTGATGGAAAATAAAGAATAAAGTACTCTTTGAGAGAAAATGAAAAAGCGAAAATCAGAGAGGAAGATTTGAAAGTTTAGAAATGAATGGCGGGTCTGTGCTTTTAAGGACAAATGAAGGCGAGATTTCCTCAGAAGTAACATCTATGGGCACTACTACATTTCTCCCATTCACGATCCGAGTTGATGATCCACTTGGTTGTAGCAATGGAGTTCACCGCGAAGTCAGAGATGGGGACCATGCATTGGATGAGCATTTGGGTGGGAAACCTCCACCAGAGTTTCCTCCTCCAATAGTTTCGGATCCAGCTCCGAGCTTCTAAGAACAAGTGGAAGAGATATTTTCTCTATTGCCTTATCTTCATCTTCCTTGTTTGGCCACTCCTGGAGAGTCTGCTATACTTTCTTAGAATTTTCATGCAATTTATCGACTAGTGCTCTCATTTCCAATATCTTGTCCAGCACTTTTTTAAGCAACTCGGTTCACTCTATATTGAAATTCATCTCGTCCATGAGGATCAACTGCTAGTTGATACCATTTGTTATGGTGCTGATTATATTTAATGTAATAAAGGGAAAGATAGACTGAAAATGGCAAGATTTGTATGTAAAAAGTGGATGAATGAAAATGGAAATAAAGAGATAATGGATAACCACTAGATTCTTCGAGGGTCCCTTTCCTCCAATTGATAAATTCAGGCAAATAGAAAATATTCTAGATTCCAGATCCCTTTCCTTAGTGCTCTATTTTTCTTATATTCTAGTAGGAATAACAGACTATACAATTAACTAAGCAATAAAGTAAAATAAAAAACTCTATAAAAATAACTACTACATGGACTCAAAATAACAACTAAATAGAAGATCCCAAACAAGTAAATGGGAAGATCAAAACACTATGTTGCCTGCCTACACATCCTCCGGCAGCTAATATCACCTCATCACAGGATCTTAACACTTTTTAAGTATGCCACTAGTTCTTGGACCTTGGTACATTCGGTTTTTTTTTTTTTATTTCTATTCATAAAATTTTAAGAATTTTGACCTTTTCAATTCTTGGAATTTGGTTTTGTAGCTTTTGTGCTAGGGGTTCGTGTTGAATTTCATTAATTGAGAAACTGCGGAAGAGCAAAGGGAAAATAAATGGAAAAAGCTTGAAACTGGATGGTTGAGAATGTATTTTCCACACCAATCAATTAACACATGCCACGTAGGCATTTCCAACAGCTCAAAAATGAATCTGAATACACTTAACATTTTCTTCTTTTTATTTATCTTTTTCTCCCTCTCCCTCTCTCTTTCCATCTTCTTCCATTTCTCCATTTGCACCCAATGAAAAAATCGAAGAACCCTAGCCTTCTTTGTTCTACCCTCTCCCTCCCTCTCCCCCATTTGCACAGACGTCAACAGAAGGTTTCGATGACCAAGAGAGCCAACTAGAGATAGGTCTGTGCTTTCATCAGGAGGAGGCTTGTCACCACCTTGCATCAGCCTTCCCTTTTAACTATAGTGAATCCCATCCGGTGAAGTGCAAGTAAGTGTGAGCACGGCAGTGAGCAATAGGCATTGGGGAGTTGCTTAAATGCATACCCACCACTAGATATTGTCATTCATGGTTCGGGTTGCTTAGAATTTGGGTTTAATATCATTAATCATCTCCTTTGTTCATCTTCTTCTTTGTCTTGGATCTTACTTTCGACTGTGTTAAGGTGCTTCGTCGACTCTCGACACTTCCATTACTAATGTTAGGAAGCTTATTATAATTCACTGGTTGTAATACAAAATGGAATACAGATAGTAAAGGTATATTGTAATGGAAAAACTGAGTTGCATCACAGGTGTTTGATAAAAGAGAAATAGATAATTACATTTATTACTAGAGAAATTCTTTAACTACAAAGAGATCCCACACAATAAATTTCACAAAATGATGTGATTTAGTGTGGTTCATCAGATTATAAAGTTAGTTTTATTGTAAAGTTGATCTAACGGATCAGATAAAACCATATTAGTTTGTGGGATTAATTTTATGCGATCTTTTTGTTGCTACAACAGTGCTCTTATTACTATGTTTCTCTTCTCTGCCTCTTCCCCATTTCTTTTATATGTAACATCCAAGCCAACAAATTTTCTTGCACTTTTTTTCTCTCTCTTTGTCATGGATCTTGCAATTAGCAAATGCTATCTAATTCGTAACCTCCAACCTCTTTCTCCAATTACAAGTAGTACTCTCGTAAGCTCAATCATTCGGTCCCTCATACATTCTTCCAATGCTAGTTTTCATCATGGGTTGGGTTAAGCTGATGGGTGCTCAAGTTGTGCAGCTTTGGGTTAGGGTTCTGTCGAGGTTCCATCACGAGAGAGAGAAAAGTCGATAGTTACTCTTGGCCTGATGATTTGGTGCACTACGACTCACTTCACTTTCCCATAAAAAGCCTATGTGGCATGTTTCCATTGGCTAGTGGAAACCAATTTTGCACTTATCTGGCTTGGGGCGCCACTCGAAAGAAATAGAGTGAGAGAGAGACAGACGGACTTAAATTTAATGAAAAAATAAAGAAATTTAATAAAAAATAACAAAATTCTTGGCGAATAGATAACCACTTATTATAATATATTATATAGTTCATCAATATTCAACCATAGAATCTGTTTATTTATTTATTTTTTTTTTATTTTTTTTTGGTGCATCAGAAAACTACAAATTAAGTGGCTGCATGCGAGGGTCACACCTTTTCTTTCTTGGAATAAAAAACTGCAACGTAGAAATTATTTAATATAGCTTGCAGCACTCATACATAATATAATAATATTACACCCATAGTATAAGATATAATAGATCACAAGAAGCTGAAAAGAAAAATAATCTACTAATTGAGGTATCCATGTTTCTCAACCCAGTCAATAAGTTTTTCCATCTCTTGTTTATCAATGAGCCAATCTTTGTTTTCATTAGCTCAGAGGAGTTCATGAGCAGCTCTACCGAAAGGAAAGTGCGATACAAGAACTTCAAATGCCACTTTCAACTTTACACTTTACCATCACCATTTTTGTCACAGCTGTTGAAAGCATCCATTAGATCTTTTCTTGTACAGGGAACAGATCCATTCGTCAATCTCGTTTGGTATCGACCCATTTTCGATGCAACGAGGTTACAAATCGAGCCCCAATTACTTATATATATAGATCAAATCCAGTGGCTAGCACCAAGATATTTAGCTTTAATTATTATACTTATCTTCATACCTGCTCCCAACTTTATTCTCTCACATAAATATACCCTTTTTGAATGCCTAATTAATGATTTATACATTGTAAATAGATCGAAAACCTAACGGCCCCTCTTTTTCTCTTCAAAAAAGAGTCTAGGGTTTTCATTTTCCTTGTTCCCCAAGGAAATTAGTCTCTTCTAGTGAGAGTTTAGGTAAAATAGATCATGGAAGAAGAAAACCTAGCTAAACAATGGGAAAAGTTAAAGCTCTCTTCAGAAGAACAAGAGATTTTCAAAATTCACTTATAAGGCCGGAACAAAAGTGCTCTTCATGAAAAATATAGCATCATCGTAGGTTGCATGTCCAACAAATGAATCAATAGTGACGGCTTTAGATCAACAATGGTGAAAGTGTGTAAACTCGAAGGATGGGTGAAATTCAAAGATCTAGGTAACTCTCGATTCCTTGTTGAATTTCAATTCCTATCTAATAAAGCTAAAGTATTAGGAGGTAAACCCGGGTTTTTTTGACCAAAACCTTATCTCCTTCCAAGAGATTAATGAAAAATTCCACTTAATGAGGTAAAATTTCAATTTGAACCATTTTGAATTCAACTACATGGTCTTCCTCTAGCTTCTATAAATGAGGATATAGGTAAAGAATGAGTGGCTTTCATTGGGCACATGATTAGAATAGAAACAAATGCGGATGGAATGGCTTGGGGAAGCTATCTGAGGGCCCGAGTAGCATAGACTTAACAAAACCTTTATTAAGAGGTAAATGGGTCCAAATGGAGAAAAAAAAGCATTGGATTTCCATAAAATATGAAAGACTTCAATCATTCTATTTTCAATGAGGAATATTAGCACACAAAGGAAAGAAATGCTCCAATCTCGAACTAATGAACTGGCAGAAGAAGAAGGACTCCTACAATTTGGTTCGTGGTTAAGGGCCCAACCCAGAAATTCAAGGACCTTTGAGATAAAGATATGAAGGAAAAGCAACCTTAGACAATAATCAACATTATTAGCATCAGACAACAATTAACATTATCAGCAGCCTCAGCATGCAGAGAAAAAAACACATATATTTCCTAAGCAACTAGAAGAAGGAAAGACTATTGAAAGGCAGTCAGTAGGAGTTAAACAGAGAAAATGTGAAATGGAAGTAAGTATCAAAAAGGAGATAGAAATTGGTAATTGTTAGCAAGCTAATATAGAGATATCAGCTTCGATCAAGCAAAACATACATAATCAAGTCCTGAGCAAACAAGAGAGAAGAAACTAGAAAAAATGACAACAAAGACAACTTCATCCTAGAAAAGAAGAGCTAGAATTATTAACCCTTAAAGTATAAATATCAGTGACAAAGGACAAGCAATTTATAGAAAAAGGAAAGCAAACTAGGTGCATATTGAAGAAGACACTAGAAAAAATACAAGAATAATTAGTGAAGAAAAAGGAGATGGTATGGATTCAGATTGGGTGGAGGCAGCCCCACCCAAACCAATGTTAGACCTTAGCTAGAATTGTCAAGGGTTTAGAAACCCCCGATTAGTGAAAGAACTTCACATGTTAGTGAAGTTAAAACAGCCAAAATTTGTTTTCCTCATAAAAACTAAATGTAAGAGGAACAAAGTAGAAAAAATTAGAAATAAGGTTGGTTTTGATGCTAGTTTCATTGTAGATAGTGTTGAATTCAGTGGAGGATTGGCATTTTTGTGGGAAAGCCATTTTGATATAAGATTAGACTATACTCTCAACAACACATATCTTTGAAATTTTTGCATAAGGAATCCAAAGAAAGTCTTTTGTTAACAGGTGTTTATGATTCTCCAATTACCTCCAAAAGATCAAAAAGCTGGAAACTGCTTAATATGGTAAAACCCCCCAAAGAACGAGCATAGCTTTGTTTTAGAGACTTCAACGAAATACTTAGTCAGCATGAAAAGTTTGGAGCTGTTGCCAAGTCACAAAAACAAATGGACAGATTTCAAGATAGTCTGAACTATTGTGAGCTAAGTGACTTTGGTTTTGAAGGTCAAAAGTTTACTTGGTGCAATAAGAGAGAAGGTAGACAATTTACAAAAGAAAGAATTGACAGGGCTTTTGGTAACAAAAAGTGGACTGATATTTTCTTAGAAAACAATGTCCTTAATTTAGTAGCAGTGTCTTCAGACCACAATCCTATCATAATCAGTTGCAATATGAGAAGCAGAAGAACCTATCCAACTGACATGAACAAAGAGAAAGTGTTCAAATATGAGGCTAGTTGGAATTTACATAAAGATTGTGATATGATCATAGTTGGACTTCCTATTCAAGAGGTTCAAAGAAAACTGAGTAATTGCAAGGAAGCCCTAGATCAATGGAATAAAAACCATCTTAGAGACAAAAACAGAATTACTCAAAGTAAATTGAAGCAATTGGTTGCACTGTAGAATCTGAATGATGGAACCTATAATGACACAATCAGATCCATCCAACAAGAAATTAAGAGAAACTTGGATAAAGAAAACCTTAAGTGGCAACAAAGAGCTAAACAGAATTGGCTAAAATAGGGAGACATAAATTCTAAGTATTTTCATAGATTCCCAAATCAAAGGAGAAAGAATAACAAGATCAAGAAGCTAGTTTAACAAGATCAAGAAGCTAGTTTTAGAAGATGGCAGAGAAATCAAAGAACAAAGAGAGATCAAAGAGACATTTTACCAACACTATTAGTAGCTATTCTCCCCTATCCAACCCTCTGGTATAGATTTCTGTCTACAACATATTCAGCCTAAAGTAACCCCCATTATGAATAGGAATTTATTGAAAAGCTTGACTGTAGATGAGGTTAAAACAGCTCTATTCGAGATGAATCCAATGGGATCACTGGCCCAAATGGATTCCCTGCAACTTTTTACCAATGATAGTGGGAGCTAGTAGGAAAGGAAGTCTCAAAGGCAATGCTTGACATTTTGAATAATGAAGGTAATCTCGATCTACTGAATGAAACTTACATTGTGTTGGTTCCTAAACTCAAAAATCCTAACTTAGTCACTGATTTCAGACCAATTGCTTTATATAATGTTTTGTATAAAATTGCCTCTAAAGCCATTGCCAATAGACTCAAGCATATGCTCAATCATATTATTTCACCTACTCAAAGTGCATTTATACCTAGCAGAATGATCCAAGACAACATCATAGTAGCTTTTGAAATCCTTCACTCAATGGCCTTAAAAGGAAAAAGGAAACAAGGTCATATGACAATAAAATTAGATATAAGAAAAGCTTATGATAGAGTGGAGTGGTTATTTTTATAGAAAACAATGGTGAAGCCAGGTTGTAATGTCCAGTGGATTAAATTGATTATGAGATATGTTTCTTCGGTGTGCTATTCAATATTAATAAATGGTGCCCCTCAAGATAAATTCTACCCTTCTATTGGAATTAAACAGGGAGATCTTTTGTCTCCCTATCTATAAACCATTTTTTGTTTTGGTTGATGATAGCATTTTATTTTGTCGGGCTAATGCAAGAGAATGGGCTGTTATAAATAGAATTCTAAATTTATATGAATCAGCCTCTGGTAAGAAACTTAACAAAGCAAAATGTTCTATATATTTTAGTGCTAGTACCAGAAGAGAAACAAAGGATTATATTCTAAGCATAGCAAGAAATAAAGCAGCGGCTTCCTATGAGAATTACCTAGGGCTACTTGCACTTGTTGGAAGATCAAAAATGATTGCATTCAAAAGAATTCTTGACAGAATTAAAGCTAGAATCAACAATTGGAAGTCAAATTTCTGTCTCAAGTAGGTAAAGAAGTTTTATTAAAAGCAATAATACAAGCTATCCCTACTTACTGCATGGGGGTTTTTAAGTTACCAAAATCTCTTATAAATCACATGACCAGAATGATGAGCCAATTTCGGTGGATCTACATGCAAAATGATAGAAAAACCCACTAGATTAATGGGGGAATGAGTTTTAGAGAATTTGAAAGCTTCAATCTTGCTATTCTACTAGCCAAGCAATGTTGGAGGATCATTCAATTCCCAGAATCACTGGCAGCAAAAGTTTTAAAGTAGAAATATTTCCCTCATACAGATCTATTGAAAGCAAAAATAAGATCTAGACTTTTATTAATCTGGAGGAGTATTTGCTCTACAAAAGGACTACTTGAAGATGGAACCAGATGGAGAATTGGCATTGGTCAGAACATCAAAATTTGGGAAAGCAAATGATTGCCAAGACCTCTGAATTTCAAAGTGCAAACTCAAACTAGAATTCTGCATGAGTATGCAACAACCTCAAAATTGATGATTGGTATTCCAAAGCAATAGAATAGAAGCCTGATTAAGCAAGTATTTGAACCTGAGGAAGCAGAATTGATAAGAAAAAATTCCTATTAACCTATATGAAGAAGCTGGCAGATTAATTTGGCAAGGCACAAAGGATGGAAACTTTTTTTTAAAAGGCACCTACCACAAACATAAAGAGAAGATAGAACAAGAGAAGGGACAACCATCTAACCCAAAGCAATATAGTCCTGATTGGACCAGTGTATGGAATTTTAATATTCCAAATGCTACAAAGGTATTCATCTGGAGAGCTAGTCTTGAATCTTTACCTATGCGTTCTAATTTATTTAAGAGAAGAATCACTGAGTCACCTATTTGTCCTATCTGTCAAAGAGAAAATGAGACAATAACTCATGCTTTGTGGAATTGTGAGGCTACTTAAGATGTGTGGTGTCAAGGGTCGAAGAGCATAAATAAGAGCACTGATGGGGCTATTTATTTTAAAGATTTATTTGAATAGCTAAATAGTCAATGTGACCAACAAGAAATGGAAGCCTTTACCATGATTTCTCAGGGAATTTGGTTAAGAAGAAACAAGCTAGTGTTTGAGTAACAATTCATTCACCCAACTCAAGTAGCTGCTAAAGCTATTTCTTCTTTACAAGATTTTCAAGAAGCAAAAAGTGGTAATAGAATTTCCAACAGAATAGAAATTCAAAGAGTTCAACAGGTATGGAGTCCCCCTCCCATTGGTGTCATTTTAAAATAAATTGGGTTGCTGCACTCAATATAGCACAAAACAGAATAGGGATCGGTTTTATTTCTTGGGACCATTGGGGAACCATGATTCATACCAAGAAAATATCTAAAACTAGTTTCATGGACCCACTCATTCCTGAAGCCAATGAAGGACTTGAAGCAGCAAAGTTGGCCAGATTTTTCAGCCTAAACCAAGTGATTTTAAAAGGTGATAATCAACAAGTTGTAAAAGGTTTAAACTAGTCCAATGATAGACTAGATAGTGTGAGGGTAATATTGAATGACAATAAGAACATATTATCTAGGATTACTCAGTGGAATGTCTCTTTTATTAAGAGAAGTGGTAACAATTCAGCTCATTGTCTAACAAAGGAAACTTGGATGCTAGCTGAGGATTGAGTGAACTGATCTCATCAGTTGTATGCTCCTTGTATCCTCCTGTTTTATCGAATATAGATGAAATGGTTTTCATCTCAATATATATATATTGTAAATAGATCACAATAAATTTTATTTCCTGGCAACTGGTTATTGCAAATATTATTATTGCATTACTACTTATACATATTCTCCAGTCAATAAACGTAGTCATGCATGGGGCCACAAGATCAATTGATTATGATCATCGATGCCTTCCATTGGAGTTTGTAGAGATGCGTGTTCTACATGTACAAGTATTAAAGCGTCGATCTCTAGAATTATTTTATGTGGCAAATGATCGAGAATCTAATTCTGTAGACCAAATATTTGCGTCATCGTAGAAAGATTCTGATGACCATGATCACACATGAAACTAGGTTTCTTAAATTTATGATTCATGTTACACCCACTAAAGGTGTAGTTCGAGGATGGCTGGGTACTAATAATGTCATTTAGCTTTATTTTTATTTTTATTTTTTTTATACACTTACATATTTAAAAAATGAGAAACGCTTGAGTCTGACAAACTGATAAACTAAGATTTGCAGACAACCAATCATTGGTTGACATGTAGGTGGCTCCCTTAATGCTTTCATACACCTGCATGCACCGATAAGGGTTAACAATTAAAATCGTGTAATTCCAATCCATGAAACTCTAGGCACATATCTATTTCTCAATTTTGGTCCAATATCGATCTGACATCTTGGGTCCGACTGACCAGAGGTTGCCATAGGCGAACTAGAGCTTGCCGCTGACAAACCGCTTCCTCGACGTTGACAAACCCAGATTGTGATCAGGGTGAGGGTTTTTTCTTTCCCTCGCGATGATTTCTTTCATTCTTCTTTAAATTATCTTCATTGTTTTGGTTTTGTTAGGCTTTATAGAATCATATTCTAAGAGCTAGTTTATAGGAGATTGGTTTGTTTATAGAATATGGATATGATTCTATAAAACCAACAAAAGCAATAAAACCAATCTCTGAAGGGAAGGAAAAAACCTCAGTCGGGTTTGTCAGCGTCAAGTGGTTCTTTGGCATTGAGGGGTTCATCAGTGGCAAGCTCTAAGTAATCGGCAGCAACCTCTAGTTAGTCAACGGCAAGTTTGGTGTGGACTAAAGATGACCCAAATAAGTGATGCGATTTTGGCAAGCGGGTGCTGGATCCAAAAAATAACTTTTGGACATTGATTTGGTGCATGCAGGTGCATGAAATTGTTAGGAGGACAAACTACATGGCATGCGATAATTGGCTGTCTGCAACAAACATGGGGTGTACAGATTGCCGGACCCAAATGTTTCTGTGACGCCCCCAACTTACGTCTGGGATTTAACGTAAATTAAGGTGTCTGGATGAGCAACACTTGGCTACTCACCCTCGTACTTAACAAGAATAGAAAGCATAAATCACTTAATTCGCAGCGGTCGGGTTTTAGATATGAAACTTTCTAAAGATCACATGGAAATATATACCACATTCATTAAAACTTAACATTGTACTTTTTACATATACAAAACCCAAACTGTAGTAAAATATTTTACATTAATCCCAAAAGAACTGTCCTTCACCTCACTCTTTCTCCCTCTTAACCTCGGGGTATTCTCTCCCATAGCGAAACCTATCCATACTAATACTAAAGTCTCGCTGGAGCTGTTGTCCCTATGGAGTCACACAAACCCCACACATGGACAATGAGCCGTCTACTCCTAAGGTTATACAGCATCCCGTACGTCGCCTCTCCTCAGTAAAAGTGGATGCGTCAAGACTCCAAGCTCCGGTAGGTTGATTACTGATAGGAGGTCCGAAGGAAACAAAAGAAATGTCCATATAAGGACTATAGTCGGAAAGTCCCTCAGGACTCCCCGAAGTCTCCTGTCTCATCGGGGCTGTCCCCCTGCTGGTCATCAAATCCTGTATAAAATAATATGCACAAAATATATGGAACCACAAAGGAGTGAGATTTCGAATGAAATCTCAGTAAGTACATAAACAGCTTAAGGGAAACAGGGAAAACAACCATAAAGTTATTACCACAAATGACACGGGAATTTACCCTAATATACCCCTCACAAGACCACTGTCTAACAGATACTTTTCTTAACTCACCCATGATCTTATATTAAATTACACCATTTTCCCTTAAGATTCTTATTCTTTCACATCACTGATGGGCGTTACGTATCGCCGTCCCCATCACATACAATCATCAATCATCCGGGCGTTACGTCTCGTCGTCCCCGTTATGATGAGTCTGGTGTCAATCTCACGGGCGTTACGTCTCGCCGTCCCCGTGTTGACACAAAACATATACACATATTACTGCGGGCGTTACGTCTCGCCGTCCCCGCTATTCAGATCAATTTCATGGGCGTTACGTCTCGCCGTCCCCGTGAAGATCAGTCACACGGGCGTTACGTCTCGCCGTCCCCGTGGACATCACATGTTCTTATATCGCGACAGGCGTTACGTATCGCCGTCCCTGTCGGCACGTCAGTCATCCGGGCGTTACGTCTCGCCGTCCCCGTCACGACGTGACTAACTTAATCTTATAAATATTATTTTCTTTCTTTTTATTTCTCTCTTATTCACATGAGTTATTTCACTTATAACTCTTCTCATTTGAAACCCCCAATTCTATTCTAAGAAAACCCTAAGTCTAAGAAAAACAGGGCATCTCGCTCGAGCGGCTTGTCGAGCGAGTATCGAGCGAAGTCTCGGGTTGGAACTCGCTCGAGCGGGGTGTCGAGCGAAACTCTAGTGAGGGTTCATATTTTACCTTCGCTCGACTCACATGTCGAGCAAGGGTCGAGCGAACTCACGGCTCTAAGAGTTTTTCTACTCAAAACATGCCAATCTCTCTTCCATACACCCTATTTATCTTCTTAAAAACTTAAATCTAAGTTTCTACAATTTTATTGAACATATTAACAAGACAAATTACAATCAACCCTACTCATATGTCACATTGCCTCTTAATCATGTTCTTAAGAGTTCACTACTAGTAAACATAGCTCAATCATGCCAATAAACCATTTCCATGCTTAAATTAAGCTAGAATATGGACTTAAAATTTCTTCCTAGCTCAAGAGAATTGATCCAACCAACTTCTTGCAAGTTTTCTCCCACACACACTCACTAAGCTCACAAGTGTACTCTTTAGGGGTTTGGATGGGTTTTTCTGGTATGGCTTCCAAAGAGGAAGTGTTCTCTCCTTCTAAAGGAGCTTAGAAAGCTCTCAAGGCTCTATTTATAGGGTGGTGGTCGACCAACATGAGGGAGAGAAAAGGAAATGCACCTAAGGTGCACTAGTTGCCAGATTTGCATGTGATGAGGTGTCCATCTAAGCAAATCTAATGATGAGGATTAAGCCTCCCAAATCCTAGGCTTTGCAGCTAAATTAGTCATCCAAGGGCTCACATTTGAGATGGTTTGGCTGCCCATTTTGATCCATGGCTGAGGAGTAAGCTAAAGGGATAAGAGGTGAGGTGGCATTTCACCTAACCATGCATGCATCTCTCATCTCCAGCCCTCTCCTTGTGTCACACGCCCATCTCCAGATTTTCCTACCCATTTAGTTCCTTCCCAACTCCCTTAGGTCTCCCGTCAACAAGTTCTAGAAGGCCATTACTTAGTTTAGTTAAGGTAGAGCCAAATTTGATCCACTTAGTCACCAATCAACCAGATTTTGGCTCCCCTTGAGTTCCCATCATACTAACTATTCAATTGACTTCCAAATCAACTTTCCATCCATTTCTAACTATCCCTACACATGTTCTAATCCCAGAAAATCTTAAAACCAATTGCCTAATTAGTTACATGCCCCAATCTAGTTCAGTTTATCCAACTCGGGTTCCATTTAAGCCCATTCCAAAGCTGCCTACTTGATTCCCAAATAAGTTATTTATTCTCTCAGAATATCAGGAAACTTCAAACATAAAAGTTTTAGATATATCTCTTAGGGTTCTATACCAATTGGAATCACCTCATTTGGACCCCATATGAATAACTTATGTCCATTTTTCTAAAACTCGACAGATTAATCCGAAAATGCATAATTCCCAATACTAAGTGTAATCTCACATTTCTCAACTAAATCTCCCACTCTAATTTCCTAATAAATAAATGCATCAAATAAATTTCCTCAAAATAATATCCATAAAATAATTTACCTTAGAAAATTTGGGCTATTACATCCTCCCCCCCTTAAAAAGGATTTCGTCCCCGAAATCGCTAAGATATAAATAATTAAGGGTTTAAGGAATCTATACCTCGGTTGCTAGCAGTAGATTCTTCTGAAGAGGTGGGTACTTTTTCCTCATTAAGTAGTGAATCCTGAGAGTGATAAAATATCATGTCTACATCAGGATCATAGTACATATTCACACTTATCTCTTGCAACATACGTAATCTCTCTTCCTCTGTCTCTTCTATTATGGGTCCCTCTTCACATTGACGTTTACGCTCTTCAGACCCATCAAATGACTCTATTATGACAGCTTTTCCTTTGTCCTCTTTTCTCAAAAATCTTTTCTTTGCTTTTAACCATTTTCGAGCGGGTTGTCTTTCCTCACCTGGTAACGCTCTTCTACTTATAGGGTTACCTTTTTCATCTATGTCCATAATATGGGTTCTGTGCTTCTCACTTTTATTTAACCAGCTCAATCTCTCAGCTTTCCATTGTTTCAGTTTTTCCCTACGAAATCTCTCTCTAACTCTTTCAGATCTTTTCTTTAACTGATCTACAGGGGTGACTGACATACGTGCATTTCTTTTTGGAGCCATAATTCTGTATAAGGTTAAATATTAATGAATATAAATATAAAACACAAATATCATACAATGTAATACAGCTGATTCAATTTATAACGCATATTATTACAACTATGTTTCAAACAAGTGGGATAATTAACTCTCATTACATCCTTACGTTCCCAAGTGGCTTCCTGAAAAACAGGATTGTTCCAAAGTACTTTTACTAACACTATGGTACGATTCCGAAGGGTCTGTTCTTTCTGATCTTCAATTCGTACAGGCCACTCTTCATAAGTTAAATTGGAACGTAAATTACTAGGACGCGGATCCATTACTGCCACTGGTTGATCATTCAAACACTTTTTCAGAGAAGATACATGGAAGACGTTATGAACTCCTTGCAAATCATCAGGTAGGGCTAAACGGTAAGCCACTGGACCTACTTTTTCCAGAATTTCATAAGGTCCAATATAACGAGGACTCAACTTCCCTTTCTTACCAAATCGCATGACTCCCTTTAGTGGCGAAATCTTCAAATATACCCAGTCTCCCACCATAAAATCTAAAGCCCTTCTACGATTATCTGCGTAACTCTTTTGTCTACTTTGTGCTGTCTTTATCTGATTTCTAATTTTTGTGATCTGCTCTTTAACTTCTTGTTAATACTCGGGTCCCAAAATGCTACTTTCACCCACTTCATCCCAATAAATAGGAGACCTACATTTCCTCCCATAAAGTGCTTCATATGGCGCCATCTGTATAGTAACTTGAAAACTGTTATTATATGCAAATTCAATTAATGGTAGTAGACTTTCCCAATCTTTGTCAAAATCTAACACGCAGGCTCGCAACATATCCTCCAGAGTCTGAATAGTTCTTTCTGTTTGCCCGTCCGTTTGAGGATGATATGCGCTGCTGAAATTTAAATTGGTACCCATCATCTTCTGTAAACTTTGCCAAAATCGAGATGTAAATCTAGGGTCTCTGTCTGATACTATAGTCTTGGGTATTCCATGTAAACGAACTATTTCCTTCACATAAATTTTACTAACTTTTCCATAGAATCCGTGTTGGAAATAGGTAAAAAGTGAGCACTCTTCGTCAATCGATCCACTATCACCCAAATCGAATTTTTTCCCGTAGATGTTCTTGGAAATCCTACCACGAAATCCATAGATAAATCCTCCCATTTCCATTCAGGGATTGGTAAAGGTTGTAACTGACCGGCTGGTCTTTGGTGTTCAGCTTTTACTAACTGACATACTGGACACTTGGCTACAAAGGTCGCAATATCCTTCTTTATTCCTTCCCACCAAAACTTTTCTTTTAAATCTTGATACATCTTAGTACTTCCAGGATGAGCAGTATATGGTGTACCATGGGCTTCTTTCATCAACTTTTCTTTCAATTCTGGGGCATCCGGAATGATTTTCCTTCTTCCAAAGTATAACATTCCATCGCCTGAAATCATAAAGTGTGGAGACCATTTTCCTTCCAGTACTTGCTGTTTTATCTTCTCCAGCTTAGCATCCTTTTGTTGTTTTTCCTTAATTTCTTTGTCCGTTAAAGGAACAATTTCTTGAATCTCCATTAACTTGAGGTCCTGTGATAATCTGTTCACCAGAATTTCTCGCATCGCTGCCAGCACTGAAAATTCTTCTGTTTGAACTTTCCTACTCAAGGCATCGGCTACCACATTAGCCTTTCCAGGGTGGTATTTGATTTCGCATTGAAAATCACTTATAGTCTCTATCCACCTTCTCTGTCTCATATTCAAGGTTTTCTGGCTAAAAAGATACTTGAGACTCCTATGGTCCGTAAATATTTCACACTTTTCTCCATATAAGTAATGCCGCCAAATCTTCAGAGCAAACACTACAGCTGCTAACTCTAAATCATGCGTGGGATAATTCTGTTCATGGTCTTTAAGTTGTCGGTATGCATACGCAACTACTCTTCCTTCTTGCATTAACACACACCCCAATCCCATTTTTGAGGCATCACTATATATCACATAAGGTTTATGAGGTTCTGGCAAGGCTAAAATTGGTGCTGTAGTCAATCTCTTCTTTAGCTCTTGGAAACTTTTTTCGCATTGTTCACTCCAAACGTACTTAGCATTCTTTCTAGTCAATGCTGTCAGAGGTGCAGACAGTTTGGAAAATCCTTCCACAAATCTTCTATAATATCCAGCTAATCCCAAGAAGCTTCGTATTTCATGAGCATTGGTTGGTTGCTGCCACTCTATCACTGCTTCTACCTTTGCTGGATCCACGGAGACTCCTTTTCTTGAAATAACATGACCCAAAAATTTAACTTCTTGTAGCCAAAATTCACACTTACTAAGTTTGGCATACAGTTGGTGTTTCTGCAAAATTTCCATTACTATTTTTAAATGCTCTTTATGATCTTCGTCAGTCTGAGAGTAGATCAAAATATCATCAATAAAAACCACCACAAACTTGTCCAAATATGGTCTGAATATCCGATTCATTAAGTCCATGAATACTGCTGGTGCATTTGTCACTCCGAATGGCATAACCAAAAATTCAAAGTGCCCATATCGGGTTCGGAAAGCCGTCTTAGGTACGTCTTGCTCCCTGATTTTCAACTGATGATAGCCAGACCGAAGGTCTATTTTTGAAAACACAGTTGCTCTTCTTAATTGATCCAACAGGTCATCTATCCGTGGCAACGGATATTTATTTTTAATGGTAACTTTATTCAATTCCCTGTAGTCTATGCACATCCGCATTGTCCCATCTTTCTTTTTCACAAACAATACTGGTGCTCCCGAATCAAACAAGGTATAGACCATGCATTGCTTCAGCTTAAGCTTACCTAAAGAAAATTTTATTCTACTATTATTATTATTATTACCACTCCCAAAGAATCCATTCATTAACTAAAAGAGGAGACTTAGAAATTTACCAGTAATAAAATTTGCATCTATTGTCTCATCTGTCTCCATATCTACTTCTCCAGGCGTGATAGCATAAACTTTAGCTTTCGCAGGAGCTTTGGCTTTTCCTCCGGGTAGAGCTACTCCTTGGGAGGTATTCTGAGGGCAGTCTTTGATCAGATGTCCTGGCCGACCGCATCTATAACAAACTCTAGTATCCACTCGACAATCTCCCTGGTGTCGACGTCCACATTTTGCACATTGCGGAAATAAAATCGGCACATTTGGATTAATTGCTATTCCTTTTCCTCTATTCGTGGATCTAAAATTTGGTTTCCTCCTAGCATCATTTCCCCCAGAAAATTGAAATCTTCTTTTTCCATATGGCTGCTACATTCACTAGTTCGTGAAAGTTCTCAATTTGCAAACATGCCACCTGCATACGAATTCGTGGCTGCAGTCCTTCCTGAAACTTCTGGGCTCTCATCTTTTCAGTAGCTACTAGATGCGGAGCAAATCTCGCCAATTCCATAAATCGTGCTGAGTACTGTTCCACCGACATACTGCCTTGTATTAACATAGTAAATTCCAAAGCTTTCTGCCGCTTCATAGATTCCGGAAAGAATCGATCGTCAAACTCTTTCTTGAACCTTTCCCATGTAGGCACTACATTTTCTCCCAATTCTAGCTTTAGCAGTTTTCGCTTTGTGTCCCACCACAGTCCGGCTTCTCCTTGTAACAGATGTCCTGCATACTGCACTTTCTGAACTTCGGTGCAACTACTAACTTCGAAGGTGCGTTCCAAGTCTACAGTCCATTTATCTGCCTTTAATGCCCCTTCTGTTCCGATAAAGGGCGGGTATCGATACGCTAAAAATTTTTCATACGGACACCCTTGAACTTCTCTTCTATTTTCATTTTGCTGATGATAACGGCTCTGTTCTATTTGGTTTCTCACCACTTCCGTCATTTGCTGAATAGCTTCCGCTATTGCCTGACCTCCTTCTAATGGGGGGTTTTGCGCTACTGATCCCCCTTCCAAGGGTGGATTTCGTGTCCTCTGCTCTTCTCCCGATAATGGGTTCGGTGCCGTCTGCCCTTCCCCCAACGGTGGGTTCGATGGTGTCTGTCCTTCTCTCAACGGTGAGCTTGGTGCCGTTTGCTCTTCAGTACGTGGAGGGGTAACCAGAGAAGGATTCTGGTTTACTATGTCTACTCGTTTCAAGGGAGGACGACCTCTTGGCATATTGTTTTCCTGAAATACACCCAACTTCACCATAAGCCATACTTACTTTAGAAACTTCCAATTCCAAAAATCTAAACATTCACCCATTTTACTCCAAACTCCAAACTGATAAAGATTCAAGCCTATACTAGTACCATGTGATCCATTTTTCCTAGGACACTGTGGGTTTACCCAGAGACGTAATTTCTCTGATACCAATCTGTGACGCCCCCAACTTACGTCTGAGATTTAACGTAAATTAAGGTGTCTGGATGAGCAACACTTGGCTACTCACCCTCATACTTAACAAGAATAGAAAGCATAAATCACTTAATTCGCAGCGGTCGGGTTTTAGATATGAAACTTTCTAAAGATCACATGGAAATATATACCACATTCATTAAAACTTAACATTGTACTTTTTACATATACAAAACCCAAACTGTAGTAAAATATTTTACATTAATCCCAAAAGAACTTTCCTTCACCTCACTCTTTCTCCCTCTTAACCTCGGGGTATTCTCTCCCATAGCGAAACCTATCCATACTAATACTAAAGTCTCGCTGGAGCTGTTGTCCCTGTGGAGTCACACAAACCCCACACATGGACAATGAGCCGTCTACTCCTAAGGTTATACAGCATCCCGTACGTCGCCTCTCCTCAGCAAAAGTGGATGCGTCAAGACTCCAAGCTCCGGTAGGTTGATTACTGATAGGATGTCCGAAGGAAACAAAAGAAATGTCCATATAAGGACTATAGTCGGAAAGTCCCTCAGGACTCCCCGAAGTCTCCTGTCTCATCGGGGCTGTCCCCCTGCTGGTCATCAAATCCTGTATAAAATAATATGCACAAAATATATGGAACCACAAAGGAGTGAGATTTCGAATGAAATCTCAGTAAGTACATAAACAGCTTAAGGGAAACAGGGAAAACAACCATAAAGTTATTACCACAAATGACACGGGAATTTACCCTAATATACCCCTCACAAGACCACTGTCTAACAGATACTTTTCTTAACTCACCCATGATCTTATATTAAATTACACTATTTTTCCTTAAGATTCTTATTCTTTCACATCACTGATGGGCGTTACGTATCGCCGTCCCCATCACATACACTCATCAATCATCCGAGCGTTACGTCTCGTCGTCCCCGTTATGATGAGTCTGGTGTCAATCTCATGGGCGTTACGTCTCGCCGTCCCCGTGTTGACACAAAACATATACACATATTACTGCGGGCGTTACGTCTCGCCGTCCCCGCTATTCAGATCAATTTCACGGGCGTTACGTCTCGCCGTCCCCGTGAAGATCAGTCACACGGGCGTTACGTCTCGCCGTCCCCGTGGACATCACATGTTCTTATATCGCGACAGGCGTTACGTATCGCCGTCCCTGTCGGCACGTCAGTCATCCGGGCATTACGTCTCGCCGTCCCCCTCACGACGTGACTAACTTAATCTTATAAATATTATTTTCTTTCTTTTTATTTCTCTCTTATTCACATGAGTTATTTCACTTATAACTCTTCTCATTTGAAACCCCCAATTCTATTCTAAGAAAACCCTGAGTCTAAGCAAAACAGGGCATCTCGCTCAAGCGGCTTGTCGAGCGAGTATCGAGCGAAGTCTCGGAACTCGCTCGAGCGGGGTGTCAAGCGAAACTCTAGCGAGGGTTCATATTTTACCTTCGCTCGACTCACATGTCGAGCTAGGGTCGAGCGAACTCACGGCTCTAAGAGTTTTTCTACTCAAAACATGCCAATCTCTCTTCCATACACCCTATTTATCTTCTTAAAAACTTAAATCTAAGTTTCTACAATTTTATTGAACATATTAACAAGACAAATTACAATCAACCCTACTCATATGTCACATTGCCTCTTAATCATGTTCTTAAGAGTTCACTACTAGTAAACATAGCTCAATCATGCCAATAAACCATTTCCATGCTTAAATTAAGCTAGAATATGGACTTACAATTTCTTCCTAGCTCAAGAGAATTGATCCAACCAACTTCTTGCAAGTTTTCTCCCACACACACTCACTAAGCTCACAAGTGTACTCTTTAGGGGTTTGGATGGGTTTTTCTGGTATGGCTTCCAAAGAGGAAGTGTTCTCTCCTTCTAAAGGAGCTTAGAAAGCTCTCAAGGCTCTATTTATAGGGTGGTGGTCGACCAACATGAGGGAGAGAAAAGGAAATGCACCTAAGGTGCACTAGTTGCCAGATTTGCATGTGATGAGGTGTCCATCTAAGCAAATCTAATGATGAGGATTAAGCCTCCCAAATCCTAGGCTTTGCAGCTAAATTAGTCATCCAAGGGCTCACATTTGAGATGGTTTGGCTGCCCATTTTGATCCATAGCTGAGGAGTAAGCTAAAGGGATAAGAGGTGAGGTGGCATTTCACCTAACCATGCATGCATCTCTCATCTCCAGCCCTCTCCTTGTGTCACACGCCCATCTCCAGATTTTCTTACCCATTTAGTTCCTTCCCAACTCCCTTAGGTCTCCCTTCAACAAGTTCTAGAAGGCCATTACTTATTTTAGTTAAGGTAGAGCCAAATTTGATCCACTTAGTCACCAATCAACCAGATTTTGGCTCCCCTTGAGTTCCCATCATACTAACTATTCAATTGACTTCCAAATCAACTTTCCATCCATTTCTAACTATCCCTACACATGTTATAATCCCAGAAAATCTTAAAACCAATTGCCTAATTAGTTACATGCCCCAATCTAGTTCAGTTTATCCAACTCGGGTTCCATTTAAGCCCATTCCAAAGCTGCCTACTTGATTCCCAAATAAGTTATTGATTCTCTCAGAATCTCAGGAAACTTCAAACATACAAGTTTTAGATATATCTCTTAGGGTTCTATAACAATTGGAATCACCTCATTTGGACCCCATATGAATAACTTATGCCCGTTTTTCTAAAACTCGACAGATTAATCCGAAAATGCATAATTCCCAATACTAAGTGTAATCTCACATTTCTCAACTAAATCTCCCACTCTAATTTCCTAATAAATAAATGCATCAAATAAATTTCCTCAAAATAATATCCATAAAATAATTTACCTTAGAAAATTTGGGCTATTACAGTTTCTCTTAAAAAAAATCATGACATCATTCTTCTTTAATTGTTAAGTACCAAATAATTATCAGAACTCATGTTCATGGGACCCATATCTCAAGACAAAAAGCATTATTATTATTTTATGTTTTATTTTTTAATTTGGAGGGAAATTATAAGACATGATGCTCCTTTCCAGTAAATATCTAGTTAAAATTAACCGCACAATTCAACGTTCAATGATTCTAGCTAGCATTGTAAAAAGGCAAATAAAAAGCATGAATAATTGTTGTTAATGTAAGAATGTGTGGTTGGCATTGTCTTGTGAAAAACTTGTGTAACGAAGTTGTAATCAATGGTGGAAGTGGCTAACATGAAGAGGATCAAAATGGATCGAGCAAAGACTCACAAGTTGATCTCGCTCGACCCTCACTCGACATGTCACTCGAACGAAGTTCAGGCAAAGACTTCGCTCGACCTTCACTCGACATGTCGCTCAAGTAAAGTTTCGGTAGAGATTTCGCTCGAGCGAGTATCGTGACAAATAAGATTTTCTAGGGTTTGAGTGTCATTTTAGATGGAGGCCTATAAAAGTATCATTAAGTTCTCTGCTAAGTGGAGAGAAAAATAGAGCAAAAAGAAGAGAGAGAGCCTCCTCAAAAATCCATGAGAGAAATTCATCCTCCATTTCAAAGAGATTTCTCTCTTGGATTATATATCTCCACCACAACACACTCAAGATTAAAGTTTTGGTAAGTCCATTGGAGTGGACGTGTTCATCAAGCTAGAAGAGTTCTTCAAGTTGTTTTGATGAAGAAATCAAGTTGTTCTTGTGAGAAGCTATAGAAAGGTCGAAGTTCCAGCACTACATGCGTGTAGAGATCGAGTGGGTCACTCGTGGTGTTGCAAGCCAAGTTTAGCTGCTACAATGGATTTGTGAGTATTTCTAATTTGGTTGTAACAAATTAAAGTTTCTATAGTGGATTTGAGGTGGTGTCTTACACTCGGAGTGGTTTTAGATTTTGAAGAGGTTTTTCAAATGAGTTTCCACTTCGTAAGCAAAAATCAGTGTATTGATTTATATTGTTATGTTTCATTTATTAGTTGCTTGCGTTGAATTAATTTTAAATTGTCATAGTTTTTGAACTACACCTATTCAACCCCCCTCTAGGTTTTGTAGGTTGTTTGACCACTACTTTTTCAATTGGTATCAAAGCGGGTTCACTCCGCTAAAATTTATTTCTTGAATGTGATCCTGCTTTAGTGGTCTCAATGGATAGGTCTCAATCTTTCACATCACCACCATACTGTAATATCCCAAAATTTCTAAGATGAAATTTTATTTGGATTTCTTTAAAGGATTATATTTTGGGTATACTTTCTAGGAAAATAGAGTTGGGGACCTAAATGAGAGTATTGGACTTAGAATAAGTGAGATCATGTATTAGAGAAAATATTGTGGGGGAATCTTTGAAATTTGGAACAAGGTATCAGTTAGAGAAATTCATTTTAAGATTAGAAGGAGTTGAATTCTCAAAACTTTGGGTGTAAATGCAAGAGGAAGTGATTGAACCAATGATCAAACACTTCGAGTACATTCTCGGATTAAACTATCGAGTTTTAATGTAATGATCATAAGTTACTCATATGAGGTTCAAATGAAGTGATTCCAATTCGTATAGAATCCTAAGAGATAGGTATAAAACTTTCATGTTATGAGTTGTTGAATATTTGGACAGTATCAATGAATTATTCTGGGAGCAAGTGGATAACTTTGGACTGAACTTAAAACAGAACTCGAGTTGGAGAATATGGATCCAAATGGGATTCAATCCTAACTAAATCAGGAAGGGGCCTTCTAGAACTTGTTAAGTAGAGTCTTAAGAAGGTTAGCAAGTCACTAAATGAGTTAGGGGAAGGCTAAGGGGCGTAGCTAACCAGATAAAGGCTAGAAAGGGAGATGCATGCATGGTTAAGTGAGATGCCACCTTATCCCTTATCCCATAAGCTTTTACCCCAACCATTGATCAAATGATTTGTTAAAATATCTCAAATACTGACTATTGGATGATCATTTCAACTGCAAAGCCTAGGATTTTTTGGGGGATTTAGTTAATCATGGAAAAAGGTTTAGGAGGGACACCTCATCCCATGCAAACCAGAAAGCTATTGTCTTTACCAAGTTGCCCATCTTCTTTCCTTCACATGAGTTGACCACCACCCCTATAAATAGATATTTGGGAGTCTTCTAACTCTCTTTGGTAATGTAACACACGAATCCCTTTGAAGGAAATAAAAAAAAACTCTTCTCTAGTCTCTTAACCTCCATATACATATTAAGTGAGCTTAGTAAGTGTTTTGAGGAGAAAGTTTGCAAAGATTTGGTTTGATCATCTTCAACCAGATTTAAAGAGTGTGTAAGTTCATATTCTAGCTTAACTTTAGTATGGGGATGGTTTATTTAAATGGTTGGACTATACATGTTGGTATTGAACCCTTATATTTTTGTTAAAGTGTTATAATAAACCCTCGCTTGACTTTCGTTAGATGTCTGGCTCGAGCGAAGAACAACTGTAAACCCTCGCTTGACTCTCACTAGATGTTTGGCTCGAGGGAAGTGCAACCCAAGACTTCGCTTTACACTCGCTCGATCTCTTGCTCGAGCAAGTTCTAACCCAAGAACTCGCTTGAATATTGCTCGATACCTCGCTCAAGCGAGATACCCGGTTTGCCTAATGTTCGCTTGATATTCTGCTCGAGCGAGTTCCAACCCGAGACTTCATTCGATTCTCGCTCGATACCTCGCTCGAGCGAGATACCTGTTTTGCTGAATTTAAGACTTTTGTTTAGGTAAAACTGGACATTGAAATAAGAAGAAATATTATGTGTTATCTAAGTAGATAGCCTGTGTAAAACACTTTGCAGAACTTAAGATACATACCTTTGTAATCATGTGATAATCTAAAATTACATGCATGTTCTAGTATGTGGAAAGAATTAAGAAAAGTGATGCATCATGTACTTGAGAAACATTCCTAAGAATAAGAAAGGAACAACTAAGAATAAGAGATATGGATAAGTTAGTCACGTCGTGATGGGGACAGTGAGACGTAACGGCCGAATGACTGATGTGCCGATAGGAACAGCGATACGTAATGCCTGTCGTATGATAAGAGTGATATGTATTATCACGGGAACGGCAATGCGTAATGCCCGTGGAAGTGATAAGATTAGCGGGGATGGCGAGACGTAACGCTTGCTATGTTACATATGTTCCATGTTAAGACAAGGATGACTAGACGTAACGTCCAGAAGATTGACACGAGACTCATTATAATGGGGACGGCGATATGTAACACCCATCTGGTTGATGAGTTGTATGTGATGGGGTTGGCGATACATAACGCCCATCTGGATAATAAATAAATATTCTATAAAAAAGTTATCTACGATGGGGACGGCGATACGTAACGTCCATTGAAGATAATAATTGAATAAGTTTTAAGAAGGTGTTGATGTAAGAAAAAGGAACTTAATTTATCATAAGAGTGTAAATCTGTGTAGGTTATTGATAAATCACGTAAAACATGTTTTGATCATATTTTGTTAGTTTCTTTTCCTAAAAAGATTAATGATGACTGTGTCTATACTTTATTAAGCTATTTATGTACTTACTAAGATTTCTAAGGAAATCTCACTCTTTTGTTGTTTTATGTTTCTTTTTTGTATGTATAAATTATAAACAGGATGTGATGGCCAACAGGGGGAAAGCCCCGATGACGCAGGAGACTCCGAGGAGTCCTGAGGGACTCTTTAAATACAGTCCTTATGTGGATTCTACTTGTGCGTCCCTAGAACTATCTATGTATGATCAGCCGGTGGAGTTATGGTATCACAGTACACCTACTTTTGCTGAGGAGGAGCAGCGTATAGGTTGCTATTTGACTTTGGGATTGGATGGTTCCCTATCTATATGTGGGGTTTATTCAACACCACAAGGACAATATTTTCAGCAAGACCGTTGTCTTAGCTTAGATATGTTCCATTATGGGAGGGAATTTCCCGAAGTTAAGAAGGAACCCAAGTGACCATAAGGATGGTCTTTTGATATATATTATTATTTTGTTGACGCTGATAACTATTTTGGGCATGTATATATAACCGTACAATGTTTGATGTATGAAAGGAAAATGTGGAAGTTGGAATTTGAGCTTTGCCATATGTGATCTTTCGAATCTTTTTTTATATTTTAATACCTAATCTGCTGCGAGTTATATGACTTATGCTAGTAGGTCAAGATATATGCTTTAAGTTATTGTTACGTACGAGGGTGAGTAGCTTAATGTTACTTATCCTGACCTCTTAATTTACGTTAAATCCCAGACATGAGTTGAGGGCGTCATAGAGTGGTGATTACGCCCAAAGAATAACGCAGTCGTTTGCAGTATAGCTTTGGGGTGTCGATTCCACAGGGAGATGGATTGAGAAATTGAAGAACAGTAACGAAATTAACAAAAAGATTTAGACGAGGGCGAAAAGTAACTTTTAGAGTGTGACATAAATTAAAACTAAATGAGTAATTTGAAAAGTATAAAAATGAGACGAAAAGTAGAGCATCGGGAATCATTTGTATATAATTGGTATTTTAATTATTTTCGATTCATTAATAACTCGATTGAAAATTTTATGTCCAAATTTTCAATCGGAAAATAAAACATTAATAACCAGATTTAAATCAAATGTAATCTTTCAAAAAATCATTCGTCGCAATATAAGAACGGGAATTGTTATCGATATTAAGGAAATTCAACGTCAACAATATACTCGTAGAGTAATATTGCAGCAGAGAATTAAATTAATATAAATAACCAATTGAACCAAACATAATCAAAGGATTATTCCATTCAATAGAAAAAACATGACTGAATCTGTAAATGAAATAAATTCTAAGATTATTTGGTGATGAAAATATTTATAATAAATTTCGAATGACTAAACAAAAGAGTTTAATATTTGAAGAACACATCTATGAATCAAAAATAATTACAAATACCATCATATATACAAATTCATCCCTAGCTCTACTAGAAAATTAGTTACACATATTGAAAATATGCAACAAAAATTCTCCAAGGGATATGGAAGAGCCAACCATTATTTTCTTCTCTCTTCTTTGGTTTTTCTTTTCTTTTCTCAAGCTCTCAAAACAATGTCTCTTCCAAGGCATCCAAGCACACTAAGCATGGTCTTAGAACACACACCCCTTCATTCTATTTATATGCATCCTACATGCAAGTTGTCATGACAAAATCATCACAATTTCAACTTATTTTGCCATGTGCCATTCTTGAATCCAAGTGATTTATGAGTTGTCATTTTGATCATTTGTTTTCCCATTATGCATGAGCTGGATTTTGCTTGTAGGTTGAGTGTTTCAATTTTGCTTCTCTATCCATTAGTTGTCTTGTATGACTTAATATTTTATGGTCAAATAATTTGTCTTGAAGAAACTTGTGTGCACTTCATCTTGCATATGAGTTGATCATTGAATTTTCAAGTTGGTGTAGGAGTGCTTGCTGGAAAATATTATGATGACATTTGGATTTGATGCAAGTGGCTGAAGAATATTCAGGAATGTCAAGTGTAGGTGCATCCACTTGATGGTCAATTTTGTCTTGGATCGAGCAGATATATCTTAAAATATAAAACATAAAAGTTATAGATATTTTTCTTGTGGTTCTATATCATCTTGAATCAGCTCAATCGGAGATTGGACAAGAGAGTTATGCCTATATTACGAAAAGACACCAGAACTGTCTAAAATTCCGCAACTATCTTCATTTGCTCCTAATGCCTCTATTTGTGCCCTAAATCAAAATATAAGAATAAAATATTAAACATTAAGAGAAAAAAATATGGCATTTTATATTCTCATCAATATATTAAATCATACTTATATCTATCTCAAGATAAATGACCATTAATTTTAATAACATGAGTTATATCCATTATTTTCTCATTTCTTTTAACATTTAAATAGAGTATTTAGAGTGCATTTTTGTGCACTCATCACACCCCCCAACTTACTCATTGCTAGTCCCTAGCAATTTTCATGCAAAATGATGAGAAAGACCAAAGAAAATCACACATAAGGGCCATCAAGACACATTTTTCAAATTTGCATATCAAAATAATCTTAGGAATTCAATAACCCTTTCACAAGTAATTTTCATATAGCAATCCACAGAGTGTGTATGTGTTCCAAACTATTTTTATCAAATCAAAGGTTCCAACACATACAACACTAGGAATATCTTAAGCAAAAGGTTCAACTCCATAACTCACAGGTATATAAGTGTTTTTATATAAGGATTCTCTCTATGAAGTTGACAAAGGTGTACATTTACTCTCATGGAAATTCAAGCAATTATATTTAAGTAACAAGTAAACATTGATCTTATGATAGGAATATTAGCAAATGAGATTTCCACCATTCTTTCCATAAGCATACTTAGGATCTGAAAAATCAACACAAAGGGTTGTAATGTGGCTTAGGTTTGGGGTTCATAAGAAGAAAATGGTGAAGAGGTTTCAAAAACTTCCAAGTATATACAAAAGGGAATCTGTTAAATTTTTCAGTAGACTATACTTTCCTTTTGATGTACTTTTCAACTTTTTATCATTTTGACTAAGTATACTTTTCCATCTTCTTTTGCCACTGGTGTCTTCGCAATTTGATGAACTCTTTCATGAATAATTTGATGGACAAATCTAGCACCATGCCATTTTTGTCATGGTTTTTTTTTTTTTTTTTTTTGAAATGATAATTTCACACCTAGTACACACTTGGAAGTAAAATGGTAGGAAAAATTAGTGTATAAGTTATACTCCAATGTGGAGAGGTATGGATGATATAAATATGAAAAGAAAAGGCCCTATGTGTATATTGGCTCAAAAGTGGCTGCTAGGGGTCTATGATGAAAATGGTCAGCTTGAAAGGCTCAAACGTTAATTCTAAGTTGACTTTCGTCATATCCCAAGTATATACACCATCTTACCACAAACCATGTAATGATATTCTCAAAAGAAGTGTCAAATTCAACAGATTAATGGATACTTATCACAATTTCTGTATTTGTAAGCTCTCAATTCTCACCAAAATTTACATGAATACTTGAACAAAATAATTCTTTAGTTACATGTGTCAAATCACCATATTACCACAAAGTTTGGAGAAGTGCATAAATGATTCTGTGGATGCTTTAGCAAAATGATTTAAGATGGGTTTGTTGAATTCACCAAGATGGTTATGTATGGGCATGAGTATCATGTGTGAAAAGATGCCTGTGTGATGTAAATTTATAAAAAATTTAGCAATTTTGTATATTTTGATTGAAATATGCGACAGAGTTTAAATAACAAATTTTTATTCCCACCTCCCGACTTAAATGAAATATTGTCCTCAATATTTAAGAATCAGAATTGAATAACTAAATAGGGTAGAATACACCTGATGTGGGATGTGGGTGGCTTGCTTGGCATCAAAGATGGTATTTCTCAAAATAAAATTAACCTATAACAAAATAAAGTAAACAATAAACAAAAAGAAAATGAACGAAAAGAAAATGAAAGAAAAACATACCTGGAGATGGTCAAGATTGATATACTGGGTCCATAAGTGGAATGTCTTCCACTTTCGGAATTTGTCTATCAATTAAGATTTTGAGGCGCTGACCATTTACTTTGAAGATACATCCATCTTTTGGATTTTCTATTTCTACCGCCCCATTTGTGAAAACGTTTTTTACTATAAAAGGGCTGGTTCATCTAGATCGAAGTTTTCCTGGATGCTTATGGAGTCTTGAATCATATAAAAATACTCGATTATTAGGCTTAAATGTTTTTTTCAAAATATTTTTATCATGAAATACTTTCATTTTAGCCTTATAGATCTTGGAGTTTTCATAAGCATAATTTTTCAATTCTTCTAATTCCGTCAATTGGAATTTTCTAAGTTTTCCTGCTTTTTCCAAGTCAAAATTAAAATGTTTAATGGCCCAATATGCTCGATGCTCGAGCTCCACGGGCAAGTGACAAGGTTTTCCAAAAACAAGTCTATAAGGTGACATGCCTAAGGGAGTTTTGAAAGCTGTACGGTAAGCCCAAAGCGCATCGATTAGTCTCAAAGACCAATCTTTCCGATTCGGGTTGACCGTTTTTTCTAAAATTTGTTTAATTTCCCTATTCGCAAGTTCAACCTGTCCACTTGTCTGAGGGTGGTATGCAGTAGAAAGCTTATGTATCACCCCATATCTTTTCATTAAAGTTTCAAAAGAATGATTGTAAAAATGCGTACCTCGGTCACTAATAATAGCACGTGGGGTACCAAATCGAGATAATACATTTTCTTTGAGAAACTTAATTACCGTCTTGTTATCATTGGTCCTACAAGGTGCTGCCTCTACCCATTTTGACACATAATCTACTGTCACAATAATATATAAATATCCAAAAGAAGGAGGAAATGGTCCCATAAAATCAATGCCCCAACAGTCAAAAATTTCAATTACCAAAATTGGGTTTAAGGGCATCATATTACGACGGGTCATAACTCTTAACTTTTGACATCTTTCGCATGAGCGACAATAGATATTTGTATCTTTAAACAATGTGGGCCAATAAAATCCACACTGCAGGATTTTTGCAGCGGTTTTCTTCATTGAAAAGTAGCCACCACAAGCTTGGGAATGACAAAATTCCAAAACGCTTGCAATCTCTTCATCAGGGATGCAACGCCTTCAAATTTAATCAGGGCAGTATTTGAAAAGGTAAGGGTCATCCCAGTAGAATTTTCGTACCTCAATCATGAATTTCCTTTTGTCTTGGGTGCTAAAATCCTTTGGTATTTCACCTGCAGCTAAATAGTTCACAATATGAGCAAACCATGGTACAGAAGTAATAGAAAGTAAATGCTCATCGAAAAAATCATCTTTGATTGGTATGTGGTCAGAAATGTCCTCGAATGTGAGTCTAGAGAGATGGTCTGCCACTACGTTCTCCACTCCTTTCTTGTCCTTGATGGTGATGTCAAATTCCTGCAAAAGCAAAATCCATCGTATTAATTGTGCCTTAGCATCCTTCTTTGTAAGAAGGTACTTAAAGGCTACATGATCTGTAAAGATAATGATAGGAGAACCAATCAAATAAGCGCGAAATTTATCCAAAGTAAATACTACAGCTAACAACTCTTTTTCAGTGGTGGAGTAATTCATTTGGGCACTATTTAGAGTTTGACTAGCATAGTAAATGACAAAAGGTTTCCCTTATCTTCGTTGTCCAAGAACAGCACCTACAGCAAAATCACTAGCATCACACATAATTTCAAAAGGTAAATTCCAATCAGGTGGTTGCATTATTGGTGCTGATGTAAGCTTGCCAATTAATGTTTTGAAAGCCTCTTGACAGGCTTGTGTCCATTCAAATGGGGCATCCTTAGCTAGGAGGTTACATAGTGGTCTAGATATGGCGGAAAAATTCTGTATGAATCTCCTATAAAAACCCGCATGACCAAGAAATGATCTTATATCCTTGACTGTTCTAGGTGTAGGCAATATAGAGATTAATTTAACTTTTGATTGATCAACCTCCATTCCTTTGGAAGAAATAATATGCCCTAAAACAATACCTGAAGGTACCATAAAGTGACATTTTTCCCAATTTAAAACCAATTCTTTTTTTTCACAACGAGTTAGTACTCTTTCTAAACTCATTAAACATGCATCAAAAGAAGATCCAAAATAATCAAGTCATCCATAAAAACTTCCGTGCACTTTTCAACCATATCACTAAAAATACTCATCATGCAACGTTGAAAAGTAGCTGGAGCATTACACAGTCCAAATGGCATTTTGCGGAAAGCATAAGTACCGAAAGGACAAGTAAAAGTGGTTTTATCCTGGTCTTCTAATTCAATTTCAATTTGATAATAACCAGAATAACCATCCAGAAAGCAATAAAAAGGATGACCAGCCACCTGCTCAAGAATTTGATCAATAAAAGGAAGCGAAAAATGGCCTTTTCGTGTGGCGGCATTTAATTTTCTGTAATCAATGCACATCCGCCAACCAGTCACCAGTTTTGTAGGGACTAACTTTCCGAGGACATTTTTTATCACAGTTACCCCTGACTTTTTAGGAACAACCTGCGTAGGACTTACCCATTTACTATCAGCAATAGGATATATCATTCCTGCATCTAATAGTTTCAATACTTCATTTTTCACAACTTCTTTCATTGTGGGATTAAGTCTACGCTGGGGGTCTCTTCGAGGATTAGTTCATTCCTCTAAATTTATTTTATGAGTACAGATCAGGGGACTAATGCCTTTTATATCAGCAATACTCCATCCTAGGGCTGATTTATACTTGCATAAAATCTGAATTAATTTCTCACCTGGGGACTCAGATAATTCAGATGAAATAATAACAGGAAAAGTATCACTTGGACCAAGGAAAACATGCTTTAAACCCTTAGGTAGGAATTTGTCTTTCTCTTTTTTCAGGCAACTTCTCAAACTTTGGTTGCCATGCCTGTGTGCTATAATCATGAGTTCTGTCAAAAATAGCACAAATGTCAACTATATAAGATGAATCACTTATAGGATTAAATTCAGAATTAACAATAAAGTATTCAAGGGGATCTGAGTCATGAGTTGTAAGAACTTCCCTTTCTATAAGTGAGTCAATCATGTATGTCTGATGACACTCGACATCCTCTTCTGGCTGTTTTGCAATATGAAAAATATTTACCTCAAGAGTCATATTGCCAAAAGAGAGTTTCATCAATCCATTTCTGCAATTGATAAGCGCATTAGAAGTAGCAAGAAAAGGTCTACCTAAAATTAATGGAATTTTAAAGGTGGTTTCTACAACAGAACTGGTGTCTAGAATTAAGAAATCAACAGGCTAATAAAATTTGTCAACTTGAATTAAAACATCCTCTACCACACCCCGAGGTGCTTTGACTAAACGATCAGCCAATTGCAATACCACAGAAGTTGGTTTGATTTATCCTAATCCTAATTGCAAATAAATAGAATATGGCATTAAATTTACACTAGCCCCTAAATCTAGCAAGACCTGTCCAAGCTCATGATTGCCAATGTTGCATGTGATGGTTGGACATCCAGGATCCTTGTACTTAGGGAGAATCCTCTGTTCAATTAGAGCACTAACTTGCTCTGTCAAGAATGCTGTCTTCTTCACATGATGCTTCCTCTTAACTGTACACAAATCTTTAAGAATTTTTGCGTAAGTAGGAACTTGTTTAATTACATGCAAAAGAGGAAGATTAATTTTTACCTATCTAAGATTTTCCAAAATATCATTGTTATGATCCAGAGTTTGTTTGCTTGACTTTAATGCTTGAGGAAAAGGTACCTTACTAGGATTTTTTGTTACCTCAGGTTCCTCGGGTTTTGTTACCTCAAGGTTCTTTGGGAAGCTCAGGACTGCTGCTATCTTGATCTTTCTCTACATCCTTTGTTTTGTCTATTATTGGATCACGTAGAGACTTACCACTTCATGTCACAATGGCGTTTACATCCTTCAGATCTCCTTGTGCCATATGTTGACCATGACGTACAGACTGAGCTTGAGAAGGAAACTTACCTTTCTCATTCATAGTCAAAGAACTCATTATTTTAGACACTTGGCTCTTGATTTCCTTATTTTCCTCGACAACCTGCGTAATCAAATATTCAAATTTCTTATTAGTCTTACCCTGTATTTCAATAAAAGTATGCAAAGTAACTTCTAAAGAATTTCTAGAAGATTGAGGTGCATGGTATGGTGCAGGATATGATCTAGAGGGTTGTGCAGGCTGCTGGTTTTCAGACTTCCAGCTGAAGTTGGGATGATTACGCCATCCTGGGTTGTAGGTTTTAGAGTAAGGTGTGAAGGGCTTTTTGTACATACCCAGAGCATTACTTTGTTCCTCATACATACCATTCATGTTAGTATGTGTAGGACACTCTTGGGCATGATGATCTATCCCACCACAGACAACACATGGCCTAAAAGATTCTACATGATTAGCCATGTGTGTTGGTTTTGAGTTTTTGGTTTTCAATAACTCTAATTCTTTGGTGAGCATTTCAACCTTAGCCTTAAGGTTATCCTCCTCCCTTAGATGGTAAATACCACCACTCAGGTTTCCTGTAGGTTGTGACCTGTTTGTGCTATCAGTAGCACTAGGTCCAGTCCAAGTATGAGCTTTTTCAGCAAGCTCATAAAGATACTCTATGGCCTCATCAGGATTTTTTTGTAAAAATTCACCATTGCACATCATTTCCACGAATTGACATTCCCTGGGTGTAAGCCCTTCATAGAAATAACTTACTAAGCGCCAATTCTCATATCCATGGTGGGGACACATGCTCAGTAATTCTTTAAATCTTTCCCAAGACTGGTACAAAGTCTCACTATCCTTTTGTGCAACGGTAGAGATTTGTCTTTTTAAAGCATTAGTCTTATGTTGGGGAAAGTTTTTATTGAAAAACGCTTGAGTCATCTCACTCCATGTTCCAATAGACCGTGGTCTTAGTGAGTACAACCAACTCTTAGCTTTATCTTTCAAAGAAAAAGGAAAAAACTTTAGCTTTACCGTGTCGTCAGTGGTATTTTGACTGTAGAATGTTGCAACTACTTCCTCAAATTCTCTAATATGAACATAGGGGTTTTTATTTTCTAGACCATGGAAAGTCAGAAGTAATTGTATCATTCGTGTTTTGAAATCTACATGACGAACATTAGGTGAGAACATAATATATGATGGTGTGGCTACTCGTGCGGAATGAAGATAATCTTGGAGGGTTCTAATAGGTTGGTCTGCGTGTTCACTCATCGCGTCAGAATTAGAAGAATTGTCAAACAAGCGATTAGAAAAATTAGATTCTGAATCTGATTCTAGCACGAGTCTACTAGCAAACCGTCCAAATGCGTTTCTGTACCTGTGCATGCAAAGTAAAGAAAAGCGTAATACTAAAAAAAATAATTACGAAAAATAAAATAAAATAAAATAAAGATACAGAAAGCTAAAAAGAAAAAACGAAGTTACCGCTCGTTTTTTTTTTTTTTTTTTAAATTACTAAAAAAAAAACTACAAATTCTTCTACCGTCTCCCCTGCAACGGCGCCAAATTTTGATTACGCCCAAAGAATAACGCGGTCGTTTGCAGTATAGCTTTGGGGTGTCGATTCCACAGGGAGATGGATTGAGAAATTGAAGAACAGTAACGAAATTAACAAAAAGATTTAGACGAGTGCGAAAAGTAAATTTTAGAGTGTGACGTAAATTAAAACTAAATGAGTAATTTGAAAAGTATAAAAATGAGACGAAAAGTAGAGCATCGGGAATCATTTGTATATAATTGGTATTTTAATTATTTTTGATTCATTAATAACTCGATTGAAAATTCTATGTCCAAATTTTCAATCAAAAAATAAAACATTAATAACCAGATTTAAATCAATTGCAATCTTTCGAAAAATCATTCGTCGCAATATAAGAACGAGAATTGTTATCGATATTAAGGAAATTCAACGTCGACAATATACTCCTAGAGTAATATTGCAGCAGAGAATTAAATTAATATAGATAACCAATTGAACCAAACATAATCAAAGGATTATTCCATTCAATAGAAAAAGCATGATTGAATCTATAAATGAAATAAATTCTAAGATTATTTGATGACGAAAATATTTATAATAAATTTCGAATGACTAAACAAAAGAATTTAATATTTGAAGAACACATATATGAATAAAAAACAAATACAAATATCATCATATATACAAATTCATCCCCAGCTCTACTAGAAAATTAGTTACACATATTGAAAATATGCAACAAAAATTCTCCAAGGGATAATATGGAAGAGCCAACCATTATTTTCTTCTCTCTTCTTTGGTTTTTCTTTTCTTTTCTCAAGCTCTCAAAACAATGTCTCTTCCAAGGCATCCAAGCACAATAAGTATGGTCTTAGAACACACACCTCTCCATTCTATTTATAAGCATCCTTCATGCAAGTTGTCATGACAAAATCATCACAATTTCAACTTGTTTTGCTATGTGCCATTCTTGAATTCAAGTGATTTGTGAGTTGTCATTTTGATCATTTGTTTTCCCACTATGCATGAGCTGGATTTTGCTTGTAGGTTGAGTGTTTCAATTTTGCTTCTCTATCCATTAGTTGTCATGTATGACTTAATATCTTGTGATCAAATAATTTGTCTTGAAGAAACTTCTGTGCACTTCATCTTGCATATGAATTGATCATTGAATTTTCAAGTTGGTGTAGGATTGCTTGCTAGAAAATATTATGATGACATTTGGATTTTATGCAAGTGGCTGAAGAATATTCAGGAACGTCAAGTGCAGGTGCGTCCACTTGATGGTCGATTTTGTCTTGGATCGAGCGGATATCTCTTAAAATATAAAACATAAAGGTTATACATATTTCTCTTGTGGTTCTATATCATCTTGAATCAGCACAATCGGAGATTGGATGAGAGAGTTATGCCTATATTACGAAAAGATATCAGAACTGTCTAAAATTTCGCAATTATCTTCATTTGCTTCTAATGCCTCTATTTGTGTCCTAAATCAAAATATAAGAGTAAAATATTAAACATTAAGAGAGAAAAATATGGTATTTTATATTCTCATCAATATATTAAATCATGCTTATATCTATTTCAAGATAAATGACCATTAATTTTAATAACATGAGTTATATCCATTATTTTCTCATTTCTTTTAGCATTTAAATAGAGTATTTAGAGTACATTTTTGTGCACTCATCAAGTGGTATTAGAGCTATTATGTCTCTGGGTGAAATCCACATTGTCCTAGGAAAAAAGGGTCACATGGCACAAGAATAAGTTTAAATCTTTATAAGATTGGAATTGGAGTGAGATGAATGAATAAGTTATACTTTAGAAATTTGGAAGTTTCTAAAATAAATATAGCTCATGATGGAGTTTGGTATGTTTTTGGAAGATAAAAATGACAAAAGGTTGTCCTGTTTCGAAACAAGTAGAAACAGCAGCACCAAATCCTCCCCTGGTTACTCCTCCAAGGATAGAGGAGCAGATGGCTCCAAACCCACCTTTGGAAAGGGGACCGATGGCTCAGAACCCACCTCGGGAAGGAAGAAAGGAGATGAAAAACCCTCTTTTACAAGGAGGTCAGGTGATAGTCAAAGCTATTCGGCAGATGACTAAAGTGGTAAGGAATCAAATAGAGCAGAGTCGTTACCGTCAGTAGGATGAGAATAAAGGAGAAACCCAAGGATGTCCGTATAAAAAAATTTTAGTTTACCGATATTCGCATTTTATAAGAATGGAAGGAGCATTAAAGGCTGATAGATGGATGATTCACTTGGAACGTATTTTCAAAGTTAGTGGTTGTACTAAAATTCAAAAGGTGCAATATACTGGACATTTGCTGCAAGGAAAAGCAGGACTATGGTGGGAAACGAAACGTAGGCTGCTGAAGCTAGAGTTAGGAGAAAATATAGTGCCCTTATGGGAACGGTTTAGGAAAGAATTTGATAATCAATTCTGTCCGGAATCGGTGAAGCGGCAAAAAGTATTAGAATTTGCCACATTGGTACAGGGTGGCATAACAGTGGAATAGTATGCAGCTCGGTTTATGGAACTGGCAAGATTTGCCCCACACTTAGTGGCTACTGAGAAGATGAGAGCACAGAAGTTTCAAGAAGGATTGCAGCCATGGATTCGTATGCAAGTGACGTGCCTACGAATGGAATATTTTTAGGAACTAGTGAACATAGCAGCTATAGCAGAAGCTGAACATAGGAGCGTGATGGCGCAAACTCAAGTAGCTGGAAAAAGAATATTTCTTTATTTTGGAGGAAAAGATGCTGGGAGGAAACGAAATTTTAGATCCATGGATGGAGGAAAAGGAATAGCAGGTAATTCAAATGTACCGGTTCTGTTTCCAATATGTACCAAATGTGGGCGTCGACACAAGGGAGATTTTAGAATGGATACTAGAGCTTGCTTCAGGTGTGGCCGGCCAGGATATTTGATCAAAAATTGTCCTCAGAATGTTCCTCAAGGAGTAGCTATGTCAGGAGGAAAAACCAAGGCGCCCATGAAAGCTAAAGTTTATACAATCACGCTAGGAGAAGTGGACATGGAGGCTGATGAGACTATAGACGCTAATGTTATTACTGGTAAGGTTAAGTTGAAGCAATGCATGGTCTATGCTCTGTTTGATTCGGGAGCAACAAGATCTTTTATTTCATATGAGTGCGTTCAAAGATGTGAATTAGAGGTGGAACCTTTGGGCCAAAAAGTTATAGTAGTCATGCCTGATGGGAAGATAGCAGGATTTCACCGAATTGTAAGAAATTGTTCTTTGGAAGTTGGGAGTTTTCAGCTAGTCGCTAATTTGATATTATTCCATTTAATGGAATTTGATTCAATTTTGGGAATGGACTGGCTAGCCAAGTATAATGCTACACTTGATTGCTGTAAATATGAGATAGTTTTTGACTTACCAATGAAGAAGAAGTTTTGTTACAAGGGGGAAATAATTGATTCTATTTCTTCCATAGTAACTGCCAAGCGAATTAAGAAAAGTATTGAGGAATGGGCAAAAATGTATGTTATAATAATGTTAAACTCCTCAGAAGTTGTTAAGAGTATCAAAGGAATTCCAATTGTGGAAGACTTTCCCCAAGTCTTTTCTGATGATCTGTTGGGATTACCTCATGACTGTGAAACAGAGTTCGCTATCCATTTGGAACTAGCTACGGCTCTAGTTCATGAGGCACCTTATAGGATGGCACCGATGGAATTAGAAGAGTTAAAAGCCCAGATTGAGGAACTTTTGAAGAAATGATTTATCAGACCAAGTTTGTCTCCATGGGGAGCACCAGTGTTATTTGTAAAGAAGAAAGATGGAATAATGCAGATGTGTATAGATTATCGAGATTTGAATAAGGTCACAGTCAAGAATAAGTATTTGTTGCCACGGATAGATGATCTATTAGATCAACTAAGAGGAGCTGCAGTATTTTCAAAAATAGACATTCGGTCTGGTTATCATCAGTTGAAGATCAGAGAGCAAGATGTACCCAAGACAGCCTTTCGAATACGATATGGGCATTATGAATTTTTGGTTATGCTATTCGGATTGACAAATGCACCAGCGGTATTCATGGATTTGATGAACTGGATATTTAGACCTTATTTGGATAATTTTGTGGTAGTTTTTATTGATGATATTTTGGTTTACTCCCAGAATGATGAGGATCATAAAAAGCATTTGAGAATTGTAATGGAGATCTTGCAGAAACATTAATTGTATGTCAAACTTAGTAAGTGTGAGTTTTGGCTACAAGAAGTAAAAATTTTGGGTCACATGATCTCGAGTGAAGGAGTTTTTGTGGATCCAGCAAAAATAGAAGTAGTAATGGATTGGCAGCAACCAACCAATGCACACGAAATATGAAGTTTTCTGGGTTTAGCCGAATATTATAGAAAATTTGTGGAAGGATTTTCCAAACTATCTACGCCTTTGACAGCACTAACCAGGAAGAGTTTGGAGTGAACAATGTGAGAAGAGTTTCCAAGAGCTAAAAAGAAGATTGACTACGGCACCAATTTTAGCTTTACTAGAACCCCACAAACCTTATGTGATATATAGTGATGCCTCAAAAATGGGACTAGGGTGTGTATTAATGCAAGAAGAAAGAGTAGTTACGTACGCATCTCGACAGCTTAAGGATCATGAACAAAGTTATCCCACTCACGATTTGGAATTGGCAACGGTGGTATTTGCACTAAAAATATGGAGGCACTACTTATATGGAGAGAAATGCGAGATATTTATGGACCATAAAAGTCTTAAGTATCTTTTTAGTCAGAAAACTTTAAATATGAGGCAAAGAAGATGGATAAAGACTATAAGTGACTTTCAATGTGAAATAAAATATCATTCTGGAAAGGCTAATGTGGTAGAAGATGCTTTAAGCAGGAAAACTCAGACTGAAGAATTATCGGTGCTAGCAGTGACGCGAGAGATTTTTGTAGACAAGTTATCACAAGAACTCAAATTAATGATGATTCAAGAAATTGTTCCTTTAACAGATGAGGAGATCAAGGAAGGACAATGGAAGGATGCTAAGCTGGAGACGATAAAACAACAAATGCTGGAAGGAAAAGAGTCCTCACACTACATGATTTCAGGTGATGGAATGCTATATTTTGGAAAGAGAAAAATAGTGTCGGATAAATCAGACTTGAAAGAATGATTGATGAAGGAAGCTCATGGTACACCATATACTGCCCATCCTGGAAGTACTAAGATGTATCAGGATTTAAAAGAAAAGTTTTGGTGGGAAGGAATGAAGAAAGATATTGCAACCTTTGCAGCTAAATGCCCAATATGTCAGTTAGTGAAAGCTGAACACCAAAGACCAGCTGGTAAATTACAACCCCTACCAATTCCTGAATGGAAATGGGAGAATATATCTATGGATTTTGTGGTAGGATTACCAAGAACATCGGCGGGAAAAAATGCGATTTGGGCAATAGTTGATCGGTTGACAAAGAGTGCTCACTTTTTGCCTATTTCAAACACGGATTCTATGAAAAGATTGGCAAAAATTTAAGTAAAAGAAGTAATTCGTCTACATGGAGTACCCAAGACCATAGTATCAGATAGAGATCCCAGATTTACATCTCGTTTTTAGCAAAGTTTATAGAAAATGATGGGTACCAATTTAAACTTTAGCAGTGCATATCATCCTTAAATGGACGGGCAAACAGAAAGAACATTTCAGATTTTAGAAGATATGTTGAGGGCTTGTGTATTGGATTTTGGTAAAGATTGGAAGAGTCTGTTACCATTAATCGAATTTGCTTACAATAACAGTTTTCAAGCTACCATACAAATGGCACCTTATGAAGCACTTTATGGAAGAAAATGCAGATCTCCAATATATTGGGATGAAGTTGGTGAAAGCAGCATTTTAGGACCTGAGTATTTATAGGAAGTTAAGGAGCAGATTACAAGGATAGGAAATCAGATAAAAATGGCGCAAAGTAGACAAAAGAGTTATGCAGATAAGCGCAGAAGAGCCTTAGATATCATAGTTGGAGATTGGGTGTATTTGAAGATTTTGCCTATGAAGGGAGTTATGCAATTCGGTAAGAAAGGAAAGTTAAGTCCTCGTTATATTGGACCTTATGAAATTCTGGAAAAAGTAGGTCCAGTGGCTTACTGCATAGCATTACCTGATAATTTGCAAGGAGTCCATAACGTTTTTTTATGTATTTTCCCTGAAGAAGAGTTTAAGCAATGAATCAATGGCAGTGATGGATCCAAGTCCTGTTAATTTACGTCCCAATTTAACCTATGAAGAGTGGCCAGTGAGGATTGATGATCAGAAAGAACAAACTCTTCGGAATCGCACAATTTTATTAGTGAAAGTAATCTGGAACAATCCTGTTTTTCAGAAAGCTACCTAGGAACGTGAGGATGTGATGAGAGCTAGTTATCCTCATTTGTTTGAAACTTGGTTGTATTAAATTGTGTTTTATGTTTGAACTCTGATATATGTATATAAAGCTATTTGGATGATGTTTGTGTTCTTTTGGTATTTATAGTTTTTGATAATTGGTTTCACTCAGGATTATGGCTCCAAAAATAAAAGCACGAATGTCAGTTACTCCTGTAGATCAGTTAAAGAAAAGATCGGAAAGGATTAGAGAGATACTTCGTAGGGAAAAATTGAAACAATGGAAAACAAATAGATTACGTTGGTTGAATAAGAGTGAAAAATATAGAACACATATCATGGACATAGATGAAAAAGGTAATCCAATCTGCAGACGAGCTTTGCCAAGTGAAGAGAGGCAACCCACTAAAAAATGGTTGCAAGCAAAATGGGAATTGTTGAAAAGAGAAGATAAAGGAAAATCCATCATAATGGAGTTATCTAATAGGTCTGAAAATAGAAAATGCAAATGTGAAGAGGGACCAGTCATAGAAGAAACGGAATATGAAATACTGCGTAAATTGCAGGAGATTAGCGCAAATATGTATTTTGGTCAGGATGTCGAGATGATCTTTTACTATTCTCAAGATTCACTATCAAATGAGGAGAAAGTCCCTACCTCTTCAGAAGAATCTACTCTTGCAAGCAATCGAGGTATTAATTCATTGAACCCTTAATTCATGTTTTAGTGATTTCGGGAACGAAATCATTTTTAAGGATGAGAGAATGTAATATCCCGAAATTTCTAAGATAAATTTTTTTTTTGGATTTCTTTAAAGGATTATATTTTGGGTATATTTTCTAGGAAAATAGAGTTGGAGACCTAAATGAGAGTATTGGACTTAGAATAAATGAGATCATGTATTAGAGAAAATATTGTGGAGGAATATTTGAGATTTGGAATAAGGTATCAGCTAGAAAAATTCATTTTAAGATTAGAAGGAGTTGAATTCTAAAAAATTTGGATGTAAATGCAAGAGGAAGTGATTGAACCAAAGATCAAACACTTGGAGTACATTCTCGGATTAAACTATCGAGTTTTAGTGTAATGATCATAAGTTACTCATATGAGGTCCAAAGGATGTGATTCTAATTCGTATAGAATCTTAAGAGATAGATTTAAAACTTTCATGTTATGAGTTTTTGAATATTTGGACAGTATCAATGAATTATTTCGGGAGCAAGAGGATAACTTTGGACTGAGTTTAAAACAAAACTCGAGTTGGAGAATATGGATCCAAATGGCATTCTATCCTAGCTAAATCAAGAAGGGGCCTTCTAGAACTTGTTAAGTAGAGTTTTAAGGAGGTTAGCAAGTAACTAAATGAGTTAGGGGAAGGCTAACGGGTGTGGCTTACCAGATAAAGGCTGGAAAGGGACATGCAGGCATGGTTGGGTGAGATGCCACCTCATTCCTTATCCCATAAGCTTTTAACCCAACCATTGATCCAATTATTTGTAAAAATCTCTCAAATACTGACCATTGGATGATCATTTCAGCTGCAAAGCCTAAAGTTTTTTTTGGGGATTTAGTTAATCATGGAAAAAACTTTAGGAGGGACACCTCATCCCATGCAAACCAGAAAGCTATTGTCTTTACCAAGTTGCCCCTCTTCTTTCCTTCACATGAGTCAACCACCACTCCTATAAATAGATATTTGGGAGTCTTCTAACTCTCTTTGGTAATGTAGCACACGAATCCCTTTGAAGGAAATCAAAGAAAACCCTTCTCTAGTCCCTTAACCTCCATATACATATTAAGTGAGCTTAGTAAGTATTTTGAGGAGAAAGTTTGCAAAGATTTGATTTGATCATCTTCAACCAGATTTAGAGAGTGTGTAAGTTCATATTCTAGCTTAACTTTAGTATGGAGATGGTTTATTTAAATGGTTGGACTGTACATATTGGTATTGAACCCTTATATTTTTGTTAAAGTGTTATAATAAACCTTCGTTTAACTTTCGCTAGATGTCTGGCACTAGCACAGAACAACTGTAAACCCTCGCTTGACTCTCACTAGATGTCTGACTTGAGCGAAGTTCAACCCGAGACTTTGCTCTACACTCGCTCGATGTCTTGCTCGAGTGAGTTCTAACCCAAGAACTCGCTTGAATATTGCTTGATACCTCGGTCAAGCGAGATACCCAGTTTGCCTAATGTTTGCTTGATATTCTGCTCGAGCGAGCTCCAACCCGAGACTTCGCTCGATTCTCGCTCGATACCTCGCTCGAGCGAGATACCCTGTTTTGCTGAATTTTAAACTTTTGTTTAGGTAAAATTGGACATTTAAATAAGAGAAATATTATGTGTTATCTAAGTAGATAGTCTGTGTAAAACACTTTGTAGAACTTAAGATACATACATTTGTAATCATGTGATAATTTAAGATTACATGCATGTTCTAGTATGTGGAAATAATTAAGAAAAATGATGCATCATGTACTTGAGAAACATTCCTAAGAATAATAAAAGAACAACTAAGAATAAGAGATATGGATAAGTTAGTCACGTCATGATGGGGACGGCGATACGTAACGCTTGTCGTATGATAAGAGTGATATGTATTATCACGGGGACGGCGATACGTAACGCCCGTGAAAGTGATATGATTAGCGGGGATGGCAAGACGTAACACTCGCTATGTTACGTATGTTCCGTGTCAAGATGGGGATGGGGAGAAGTAACGCCGGAAAGATTGACACGAGACTCATCATAACGGGGACGGCGATCCATAACGCCAGGGTGATTGATGAGTTGTATGTGAATGGGATGGCGATACGTAACGCCCATCAGGGATAAGAAATAAATATGCTGTAAAAGAGTTATCTGCGATGGGGATGGCAATACGTAACGTCCATTGAAGTTAATAATTGAATAAGTTTTAAGATGGTGTTGATGTAAGAAAAAGGAACTTAAGATATCGTAAGAGTGTAAACCTGTGTAGGTTATTGATAAATCACGTGAAACATGTTTTGATCATATTTTTTTAGTTTCTTTTCCTAAAAAGATTAATGATGACTATGTCTTTACTTTATTAAGCTAATTATGTACTTACTGAGATTTCTAATAAAATCTCACTCTTTTGTGGTCTTATGTTTCTTTCTTGTATGTATAAATTATATATAGGATGTGATAGCCAACAAGGGGAACGCCCCGATGATGCAGGAGACTTCAAGGAGTCTTAAGGGACTCTTTAAATACAGTCCTTATGTAGATTTCACTTTTACGTCCCTAGGACTTTCTATGTATGATCAGTCAGTGAAGTTGTGGTATCATAGTACACCTATTTTTGCTGAGGAGGAGCAGCATATAGGTTGCTGTTTGACTTTGGGATTTGATGGTTCCCTATCATATGTGAGGTTTATTCGACACCACAGGGACAATATCTTCAGCAAGACCATTGTCTTAGCTTAAATATGTTCCGTTATGGAAGGAAATTTCTCGAAGTTAAGAAGGAAAGCAAGTGACCATAGGGATGGTCTTTTGATATGTATTATTATTTTGTTGACGCTAATAACTATTTTGGGCATGTATATATAACCGTACAATGTTTGATGTATGAAAGGAGAATGTGGAAGTTGGAATTTGAGCTTTGCCATATGTGATCTTTAGAATCTTTTTTTATATTTTAATACCTAAAATGCTGCGAGTTATATGACTTATACTAGTAGGTCAAGATATATGCTTTAAGTTATTGTTACGTACGAGGGTGAGTAGCTTAATATTACTTATCTTGATCCCTTGATTTACGTTAAATCTCATACGTGAGTTGGGGGCATCACACATACTTTGATGGTAGCAGTTAAATGTATTGGAAAGTTCGAATGCGAGCTTTTCTCAAGTCCATAGATGAACGTGTATGGGTCTCCTTGACTAAAGGATGGAAACAACCTGTTTGAACTGTTGATGAAGTACAAGTTTCCATTAATGTGGATGACTACTCAAAAGATGAGTTCAATGAAGTTAATTGGAATAGTAAAGGCCTGAATACAATTTTTATGGTCGTGTCCCACGAGGAGTTCAAATGAATCTCTATGTGTAATACAAGCAAAAAGGCTTAGGACATTCTTGAGATTACCCATTAGGGAACTAGGGCTGTGAAAAACTCTAAACTCCAAATGCTGACCACCAACTTTGAGGAACTTAGAATGAAAAAGGATGAAACCTTCAATGTCTTCTATGCTAAGTTGAACGACATTGTGAATCCCCGTTTTAACTTAGGAGATAAGATTCTTGAAAATAGAGTTGTGAGGAAAATCCTCATATCTCTCCCCGAGAGATTTCATCTCAAAGTCACTGCAATAGAGGAAAGTAAGGACTTGGACACCATGAGAATTGAAGAGTTGGTAGGTTCTCTACACACCTATGAACACACTCTACCAATGGATAAGAAAAACAAATCCATTGCTCTTAATACTATTCAGGAGGAGTTAGATGAGTCTTCCGATGAATTAGCTATGAGGGATAAAGAGATAGCCTTTTATGCTAAGAAATTTAGAAAAATGTTTGCTACTAGAAATAACAGGAGCCCAAGACAGGAGAAGAAAAAGTTTGAAAGATACATTGGAGGCTCAAGCTTAGAGAACAAGGAAAGAAGCTCCAAGAGTTACACCAGAGCCAATAAAGACATGACACAAGTTTAGTGTCATGAATGTCATGGTTTTGGACACATTCGCTCGGAGTGTGCAAATTATAAGAGGACCAAAGAAAAGGCAAAGATTGCCTCCCTAAGTGAAAGTGAGTCCGAGTCAAGTGACTCATCTGACAACTCCACTCCCAAAAGGAACCTCAACTACATGGTATTTACATCCTCTGTTGGGGACGCAAATCAGTGCAGTGAACAAGTTTCTGATGATTGTAGCACATCTGGAAATGAGTTCGAGTGTGAAGATTAATTGCAAGAGATATATGAGAAACTCTACTTGGAGTGTGTAAAATTGAAAAAAAATCAACAAAGCACATATTGAAAAGATAAATCTATGCAAAGAAGAAAATGATAAGCTTCAAGGCAAATTGGATGAAGCCTACATATTGACTGATCAGTTGCAAAAGAAAAATGAGTCCTTGGAAGATGTTGTGAAAACTCAGGAGAATGAGTTAACCCAGTTGAACGATAGATTGAAAACCTTTTTCACTGGAAAACAAAATCTGGACAAAATCTTAAGTCTTGGAAAGTCCTCAAAAGATAAGAGTGGAATAGGATATGTTGGAGGGAAATTTGAAGTGGGTACAAGCTCGAAAACCCCTTCCGAACAGCTTGGTGAAAACTACTTTTGTCCGTACATCTACTCATAACAAGGATGCTCACAGATCTGAAAAGGGAAAGAAAACCATACCTCCATCTCATGAGAACCAAAGAGCGTACAACACTAGGCTAGTGTGTCATCACTGTGGGAAGATAGGTCATGTGAGAACGGACTGTTTAAAATTGAAAAGACTCACTATGAATGATCCTAGATTCTCTAAAAGTAGTAACGTGCATAATTCAAACAAGAGCAAGAATGTCAGGAATGCTCGCAAGTATGGCTCATCCCTCAGGGAACAATAAACTTACAAAGAAAACTGCGTGTGTCATAATTGCGGTAAGTTTGGTCACATCCGGCCAAATTGCTATGGACTAAGGGGATATCAAGTGAGAAATGAAAAGAGACCTCTAAGACGAGGTCATCAAAATTTGCTGAATCAAGTCATGGGTCTCACTAGACAAAATGATCGGTTGAATGCCAAGATAGACCACTTGACCATTACCCAGAAGGGTAAACAAGTCACATCTCCAAAAGTTGAAAGGGTGTGGATGAAGAAGGAGGAAAGAAACACATGTCACATTGCTCACATTGCTCTAAAGACCCGGGACACCTCACTGTGGTATCTTGATAGTGGATGTTCTCAACATATGTTTGGTGATCGAAGCCTGTTTAAAAAGCTTGTAGAGTACAAATGTGGGACAGTGACATTTGGACATGGTGGAAAAGCAAACATAATTGGGAAAGGTGAAATTGGCATATCTGGACTACCAGTGTTGAGGGAAGTTCTATTTGTTGATGGATTAAAAGTAAATCTTCTTAGCATAAGTCAAATGTGTGATAACGGTGCTGAAGTCCAGTTCTCAAAAGAAAGGAGCATTGTTTCAGATAAAAGTGGACATTGTTTGATGAAAAGGAATCCGAACATCTGATAACTGTTATGGTGTTGCTCCTAGCTCACAGTACAATTGTAATAGTGCTAAGAGTGAGGCCACGACTCTTTGGCATCAAAGACTTGGACATGTAAATCACAGAAATCTGCCTAAGATTGCAAAGAAAGAAATGGTGGTAGGATTGCCCGAGCTAGGTAAAGTTGAGGTCTCTGTTTGTGGGTCATGTCAAGTGAGAAAACAAGTTAGAGCCCACAAGAACACAACGGATATCTTGACCAAACGACCCTTAGAATTGTTGCGCATTGATCTTATGGGACCCTCTAGGATGAAGAGTCTGGGGGGAAAGAAATACATACTGGTGGTGGTAGATGATTTCACCAGATACTCTTGGGTAGAGTTTTTAAGGGAAAAGGGTGAAGCTTCTGAAGTGATAAGAAGCTTGTGTAAGAAGCTTCGAAATGAACAAGGGAACTATGTTGTCAGAATTAGGAGTGACCATGGACGATAATTTGATAACTCAAGCCAAAAAAATTCTGTGATGAACAAGGCATTAGTCAAGAATTCTCAGCCCTATTACTCCACAGCAAAATGGAGTAGTTGAAAGAAAAAATCGAGTCATCCAGGAAATGGCTCGGGTCATGATGCATAGCAAAAATATTTCTGCTCATTTTTGGGGTGAAGCGGTAAATACAGCATGCCACATTATGAATAGAGTCTACCATTGACCTAGCACTTCCCAGACACCATATGAGTTATGGAAAGGAAAGAAACCCAATGTGAAGTACTTCAGGGTGTTTGGGAGCAAGTGTTATATTTTGAGAAATAGGGAAAACCTGGGTAAGTTTGATCCTAAGAGTGATGAGGGAATATTTCTTGGTTATTTCAGAAACAGTCGTGCTTATAGATGTTACAATCTGCGTACTCAAACTGTCATGGAATCAATCAATGTGGTTGTGAATGATACTCCTAAAAAGAAGTTGAACTGAGATCTAATTGAGACACCAAGTGAAACTGAAGAGAACTTTAGTGAACTTAATGAAGGTCTAGAAACCTCATCGAATGAAAATGTTCATATCCACAAGGAGCCCTCTGCAAGAGTGAACCTAAATCATCCTCAGGATAACATCATCGGGAATGTAAATGAATGGATGAGGTTGAGAAGGAAAGTGATAAGTCAACAGGCTCACTCAAGCTATATCTCTTAGATCGAACCAAAAAGAGCGGAAGAAGCCTTAAAGGATGAAAACTGGACCAATGCCATGCATGAAGAAATTAATCAATTTGTGAGGAATGATGTATGGTACTTGGTCCCAAGCCCTGAAAATACAATGTTGCAGGTATCAAATGGATTTTCAAGAACAAGTCTGATGAAAATGGTGTGATTGTGCGGAATAAGGCAAGATTGGTAGCATCAGATTATGCCCAAATGGAAGGAATTGACTTTGATGAAACATTTGCACCGGTTGCAAGACTTGAGTCGATCCGAATACTTTTGAGCGTTGCTTGCCCTATGTGTTTCAAACTCTATCAAATGGATGTTAAGAGTGCACTTCTCAATGGAATCCTCTAAGAAGAAGTGTATGTCGAGCAACCAAAAGATTTTGAGGATCCAAAATATCCAAATCATGTCTATAGGTTGAAGAAGGCCTTGTATGGTTTGAAACAAGTTCCTAGATGTTGGTATGAGAGGTTAATTTCATATCTTTTGGAACACATGTTTTTGCGAGGGAGTGTTGATAGGACACTCTTCATCCGGAAAGTTGATGAGGAGATAACTATTGCTCAAATATATGTGGATGATATTGTTTTTGGATCATCCATTGATGCTTTAGCTCTTGAGTTTGCATAAGAAATAAAGAATGAATTTGAGATGAGTATGGTGGGTGAGCTAACCTTTTTTTTCGGACTCCGAGTGAAACAATTGGATGAAGGACTCTTCATATCTCAGCAAAATATGCAAAGAACTTGCTGAAAAAATTTGGGTTAGATGGCCAGAACCCCTATGAGCACAAGTGTAAAACTTAGTGTTGATGCATCAGGAAAGGAGGTTGAGCAATCTTTATACAAAAGCATGATTGGGAATCTACTGTACCTCACTGCTAGTAGACCAGATATTGCTTTTAGCGTTGGTGTTTGTGCCAGATTCCAAGTTATGTAAATGCGACAGTAAATTATGGGATTTGGTATTCAAGAGACTCAAATACTAAACTTGCGGGATACTCTGATGCTAATTGGGCTGGCAATGCTGATGACAGAAAGAGCACTTCAGGTGGATGTTTTTATGTGGGAACAAATCTTGTCACTTCAGTTTCTGATTTTTTAAAATATGATGCAACTTTACTTTTGACATTTTGTAAGATCTCTTGTACTGTCTTCCCCTATGATCGGAATGAAGCCTTGTGGTTGTTTGTGTTGTATTTGTATTAAAACTGGAATATGGGTGTTTCTCGCTCGATACACGCTCGAAAAGGTGTATCTCGCTTGAGCAAAATTTTCGCTCGATGTTTCGCTCGAGGGTTTAAAACTCGCTCGAGCGAGAATGCCTTTAAATACTCGCACGAGCAATTCCAGTCCCAATGCCGTTTTCCTTCATTCTCTCTTATTTTCTCTCCTTACAAACACCATCCCAACGTTGTTGTCTATCTGTTTTAATCAACAAACTTCATTCCATTCAAGGTAAGCATTTTCTTCTCCTTGAATTTCCTACCAGTTATTTTAGTTTTTCATTACATTGTTGGATTGTTTTGGATTGGGGGATTTTGGGTTTTCTAGGGTTTTGGAAATCCTTTGTGTCTCTTTTTGATAGGTTTATTCACATTGCATTGTGGTTGTTTTTAGGGAGTGGTGACACTTTCATAGGTTTTTAAATCTCATGTTTCTACGACATGCACAGCACATGTTCGATGAAATGCCTCAATGGCAATTTATTTCGTATTTTGACCTTATTTTGGTGCATTGATCACTTAGACATAATCTAGGTCTCATGCATAGTCATTGCATCTCATTTGGTGCATTGGAGGACCATTATCATGCATTTTTAGACATTTTAGGCATGTGCATAAAACATATTATCGTGTTATATGCCTCATTGTCTGTGCTTGGTCCGTTTACTGTGACGCCCCCAAATGATGACAACACGGGTCACACATCCCAACAACAAGTGTCAAACGTGTGTGCACACGTGACATACATAAATAAAAGTCGCATTGGATAAATAAATCATTATCTAAGTACCAGAATTTTTAGAAATATTTTACAAACCATTTTAATTAAACTCTCCAAGAGGAGATTTAATACAGTCATCCGAAATACAAATTAAATAAATACATATTTTTAAAAGGGGAAAATAATTTCCCGAGATAACAATTAATAATAATAACACATCAACGGCGGAGCCATCTCCTCAGGCTCAGCCTCTTCAAAGTCTGGATCCAAAAACTACGACGCCAAAATGGCAGCGCAGGTAAGTACAACCCAACCAAACCAAAAGACAGAAATATAATCATGCAACAACACTACGCATGAATACGACTCCAAATGCATGAATCTCAAAAGAACATCTTTCTCAAAATAATTAAGATAAACACACGCCAAATTCCCATTTGGTCCACGATAAAATTCCAGTAAAATTATTCATCATTTTTCATAAAATAATATCCGCAAAACCAATCATACCGGGAGTTACGTATCGCCGTCCCCGATATGATATACACACACACCTGAAATCATAATGGGCTTTACGTATCGCCGTCCCCATTATGATTCACACACACTCATTTCATAGCGGGCGTTACGTATCGTCGTCCCCGATATGAAATGCACACCCAATGACCATAACGGGCGTTACGTATTGCCGTCATCGTTATGTCATCCACACACTGCCAATCATAATGGGCGTTACGTATCGCCGTCCCCATTATGACTGACACACACAATGATCATAATGGGCGTTACATATCGCCGTCCCCATAATGTCATCCATACACACACGCTGATCACAACGGGCATTACGTATCGCCATCCTTGTTATGACCCAGCTAAAAACCATTAAACTCAATTTAAAACCCAATTTCCATTTCCAATACATGAATATCCAAAATCATCCAAAAATCCAATTTCCAAATATTTCCATGAGCATGCGCGTAAATACACAATGCAGACAACCATGCACCAAATATCCAACAATTAATAAATTCCAAAAATAATCAAACACAATAACTATTGATGCCAAAAATATATTTAAATCTTAAAGCTCGTTTGGAAAGTACTTACAGCAGGTAAAAACGCAAATCTTTGAACAAACGTCAATCCGCAACGTTCGTAGCAGTCACCGATACGTTAGGCTAAAATGCTCGGTTTGACACCAAAATTTAGGGAGATACTCATTGAAGGGTGAGGAATCTCATGGAGGTGGTGGTGTGGCTGCACAACCACCGGAAGGTGGCGGATCGGGGTCAAAATGAGTAAAAACCCATTTTCGGGTTTAGGGTTGTACCGGGAAGATGAGGCAACGGTTGGGGAAACTGAGCTAGGGGTATGACCGGCTGGGCGAGGGGAGTATTTTGGTGGCGGTGGTGAGAGACACGGTGGCAGGATGGCGGCGCTGGGTTGCTCAACCCGTTTAAAACCCATTTCGGGTGGAGGGATAACTGGTGGGGATGGGTGGCTTTGGACGGTGGGTTATGCTCGCTGGAGGGTGGGGAGGCTGTTGGTGGTGGTCGGAGGCCAAGGGGTGACCGGCGGTGGCCGAAAAATGCAAGAAAAGGCAAAATACCCATCGGGGTTTGTGGCCGTGGAAGGGCGGTGGGATGGTCGGAGGTGACACCATCGGTGCCCGTGGACTCGCCGGCGTGTGGGGGTGAGGTTGGGCTGGGCGGTGTCGCTGGTGGGTGGCCGACGGCGGCCCTGGATGGAGATGGAGAACCGGCGAAAGGGAGAGGAGAACAGGGCTCGCGGTCTGGGGTCGAATCCGTGAGGAAGAAAAGGAAAGAAAAGGAAGAAAAAGAAGAAAAAGAAGAGAAAAGGAAAGGAAAAAGAGAAAAAAGAAAAAGACTAACTAAAAAAAAGAAATACAATAAATTAAATAAAAGCCGACTTGAAATACTACAATTTAATATCAATAAAATAAAATATTTAAAGCCCAACAATAGAAATAAATTAAACCCAAGCGCAATATTAAAAATAAAACAATAATTAATATAACGAAAGCAGATCAAATAAACTCACATAATAAAATAAAGGAATTAAATTCCAATCATTAAAATAATTAACTCATATTAAAATAAATAAGAAAAATAACGTAACTCAATATTAACTAATTAATAGCTCAAATAAATATCTTAAACAAATAAAACACAACTAATAATATTATTAAAATAAATTAAAATAATTAATACCGAGAATAAAATAACGTGTAAAAATACATGTAAGTCCGGAATCTCACATTTACAGTTGCCATGGCATCTCGATGTGTCCGTCCTCACACTGCTCCACCCGCTCCTTAGACTTACTTCTACAGTCCTCAAGCTGAGGAACTCTATACACAGAATTTTTCTCGTCGCGCCTTCCTTGTGGAGCGTGAGGTCCTCCTAGGTGAGTTTCGGGAAACTTATCCCATTGTTCCTCTAATTTTTAAGTCGGGCCAGTGGCTTGCCTTAACCACTGGTCATCCTGCTCCTTTTGTGGAGTTAGTCAGGGAGTTTTAGTCCAACATGCATGATATATCGTCTGATGGTTCATTCCAAGTCGGTCTCCGGAACATCCTTTTCCGGGTAACTCCAGATCTTGTGGCAGATTTGCTAGGGGCCCCTCGAGTGGCTAATCCAGTTTACCCTATCTTCATACCCCTGCCCCTAGTAGGCCCGATTTGACCCGTTTTCTCACCAAGACTTCTATGACTTGGAGTGGTGTTCCCCCTTTGGCAACCAAGTCATTCCCTTATGCCTATCTCATTGTGAGTCGGATCATTCTAACTAACATTTACCCAACTGGACACCATAGAGACATTGGTCCTGATCGTGCCCTCCTCCTACATGCCCTACTCACTGACGTCTCTATTGACTTGGGCAGTCTTCTTTGTCAGGTCATGATTGAGACCTATAGGTCATCCGACTTTCGGGCAAGTCTCCCTCTTGCTTGTCTTATCACGAGGATTGCTCTGTCTCAGTCTGTCCTCATCCCTCCCTAGGAACCTAGAGTGAGTCTTAAGTCACCCATTGGGCGCCGGACCATGCAATTGAGTCAGGCACATCTTCCTGGTGCTGATCCCCCTCCAGTACCTCCTGTCGAGAGTGGTCCTTCTGCACCTTATGTTAATTCCAGCTGGCTCCTTCCAACTTGACTCTGGCACCGCTGTCCACTGAGTCGACCATGCAGACGGTCATTGAGTTTCTCATTAGCATTCAACAGTCTGTGAATAGCCTAGATACACGCTTGAACAGTTTTGAGACTTAGGTTACTCGCATGCATACTAGCTTTGACAGCCTTGACACTCAAGTTCAGAGAATTCAATAACAGCTTGATGAAGATAACAATGAGGAGACTGATGAAGATAACGATTGAGCCCCTTTACCATTTGTGACTAAAAATGGGAGTTAATTTTACTTAGGATTTGACTAGGAGGAGCTGAGCATATTTAGGGAGACATAATTTGTAGGGGGAGTAACAAGTGATAGCTCTTACTTATAACCATGTTGTATTTTTTTTGTTAAACTCATTGTTGTGATCTTTTGTTGAACTCATGGTTATTGAATTGAATTTTCATTGTTAAATTAGTGTGATTTGAGTACTTTCACTTGATCTATTCTTATTGCACTTATATACTCTTTTTGGTACGTTTACTCGTTTGCTAAGTGTGCAGAAATACATCTTGTGCTCAAGAGCTTTTATGTGGAATCCCTTCTTTGGTGTGATAGGATTAGGTCTAATATATAGGTTAGAGGTTTTGTCACAGAAATGCCAAAGGGGGTGATTGTTAATGTAAAAATGTGTGATTAGCATTGTCTTGTGAAAAACCTGTGTAATGAAGTTGTAATCAATGGTGGAAGTGGCCAACATGAAGAAGATAAAAAAGGATTGAGCAAAGTTCAAGCAGAGACTTTGCCCGACCCTCGCTCAAGCGAAGTTCAGGCAGACTTCGCTCGAGCGAAGTTCAGGCAGAGACTTCGCTCGACCCTCGCTCGAGCGAAGTTCAGGCAGAGATTTCGCTCGACATCTCGCTCAACCAAGTATCGTGACAGATAAGATTTTCTAGGGTATGAGCGCTGTTTTAGACGGAGGCCTATAAAAGCATCATTAAGTTCTCTGCTAAGTGGAGAGAAAAATAGAGCAAAAAGAAGAGAGTGAGCCTCCACAAAAAATCCTTGAGAGAAATTCATCCTCCATTTCAAAGAGATTTCTCTCTTGGATTATATATCTCCACCACAACACACTCAAGATTAAAGTTTTGGTAAGTCCATTGGAGTGGATGTGTTCATCAAGATGGAAGAGTCTTCAAGTTGTTTTGATGAAGAAATCAAGTTGTTCTTGTGAGAAGCTATAGAAAGGTCGGAGTTCCGGTACTACATGCGTGTAGAGATCGAGTGGATCACTCGTGGTGTTGCAAGCCAAGTTTAGCTGCTACAATGGGTTTGTGAGTATTTTTAATTTGGTTGTAACAAACTAAAGTTTCTATAGTGGATTTGAGGTGGTGTCTTACACCCGGAGTGGTTTTAGATTTTGAAGAGGTTCTTCAAATGAGTTTCCACTTCTTAAGCAAAAATCAGTGTGTTGATTTATATTGTTATGTTTCATTTATTAGTTGCTTGCATTGAATTAATTTTAAATTGTCATAGTTTTTGAACTACACCTATTCACCCCCCTCTAGGTTTTGTAGGTTGTTTGACCACTGCTTTTTCAATTGTAGTAGTAGACCCCACAAAACTTTAATATCATGGGAAACAAGCATTATCAAATTCCTATGTAGCAAATGTTGATAAGCCTTTCTATCTGCGTCAATCTCTTCACGTGGCCAAGGATATATTTAGTACTATCACTTTCTTAGCTTTTTTTTAGGTTTTGGATAAGAAATCCACTATCACTTCTGAGCGATATTAATATATATATTTGTGTTTGCTTATGAAAGAGTAATATTTATGTCATAAACAAAAGTTTACAAATCAATCAACATGGTGATCATATTTATATATACTGTTTCCAAATGGTAATTAGCAAAATTCTTTCATTGGTCTTTCTGTACAGACCCCTGTAGCGAGCTAATTACATATGTACATATGTGTTAATGGATATGAAGTAGTAAATTAGGATCTAGCTCATTGGAAGTTAGGGGTGAGCATGAGTACCAACTTAATAGCCAGAATTCGATTCTCCTAAATCCAATATCAACTTTTACTTTGACTTGTGTATGCTTCGACAAGTCAAATGGAGTTAAATTTGAACTTTTAGTTCAGGACTACTTTTAATTTCATATTTAGCTCGTTTTAAAATGGTGTCTTGAATTTCAATTTTTCCAAAAAAAATTATAGATCAGAGCTAAATCATTCACTACTAATTCACTTTTGCACTCATATCTAACTTATATTTATACTCAAACTTATACTATAGTACTATCTAATTACATATTATCATAGTATAGTATTACATGGTATTATTATTAGTTTCTAATTACATGGTATATTATCTAAATGCATGTTATTATACATTTGTATTACATGTTTGTATTCTAATGTGTAACTTATTTCTAACTTAATTATATTCTAAAGTTCCTAGTGTCTAATTACGTGTTGGTACATATACTTTGTAAATTAGTATATATGTTATTAACTTATTATAATACCTATTTAAATACTAGTGTCTAACTTATTATTTCTATATTTGATTATGTGTGGTAGTAATAACCAATAGTTGAGATGTTGTAAGCAATTCAGTAAAATACAGTTGGAAGATATGGCAAATAGCCTAAGGGTCACATGCTTCTTGGCTTGAACTGGAGTGGTCTTGCTAATAGTATTGGCCTTTTCCCTTCGACTTGCATAGTTATGGAAGAACTTAGTGTTTCTATTTGGATCCTTTAACCATGCCTATTTTGCTCTCTGTTGCCACTTTAGACTTTCAGCATCCATCATGGCATTAACCTCCTGTTGGCTTTATTCCATCATATAGGTTGCCCTGGTTAGCTTCTTTAAGGTAATATACTAGTTATGTTCTCTATTTAAGAAGCTTCCTTTGGTTCCTATATATACTTGACCCTACACCATACTTCAACTCCTCTTGGCAGAATTTTAGACCTTGTAAAGTTCTTTAAAGGGCTCCTGGTTTACTGGCTGAGGATTCCCAGGCACTTTGGATGATTCTCTCACGGTCCTCCTGATTGAATATCATGTCTATTTTATGAATAGCAACCTGACCCATGGTTTAAATTATGATGGGTCTATGGTTTGATTGGGTACTAAGAATGGTCTGTGTGACACAAAATGTTTGTTGAAATTCAAACCAAGGGGTGTTGCCACAGGCCATGTCTAGTCTTTCTTTAGTAAACTGGTACCCTTCCTTATTATTGCTCTAGGTGAATCTGTGACCATTTCCAAATCATATATAGACCATAGAAGGACAAGGCTTTTTGAATTTGACCATCTATCTGTGAAGTTTGAGAAAGGCCCCAAATTTCTCCCTATGAGTAATCTCATTGAAATCGCCAAAACAAAGCCAATGGGTGTTGTCATCAAGTTTTAGAGCTTTCAGAAAGTTCTAACTCTCATGCCATTTGGCAGCCATGGGATGTCCATAAGAGCTAGTCATTTGCCACTTAAAATTTTGTGCATTGAGTTTCAACATTATAGAAGTATGCTACTTTATGTAGGTGAGCAATTCAACCTCAATGGAAGAGTGTCAAAGTAGTGCCAACCCTCTACTCCTTCCTTTACTGTCAACACGAAAACAGTTATCGAATCCCAATTTTATTCGTACCTTTTCTATTATGACATAGCTACACTTGGTTTCTAGAAGATAAACCATGTTGGGAAACTTGGTTTTCATCAAGTGGTGAAATCTTGAACTGTTCGAGGGTTCTCAAACCCTAGAGAGCTCCAACTCAAGCAGTTCATTGTGATGGGGTTGCATAGCAACCGGAACCAAACTATATTGAGTTTTGCTCCTTACAAACTTGATCCTAAGGTTAGGTTTCTTGCTTTCATGGTTATCGTAAGCATTAGCTACTTCCTTTGCAGTCCTGTTAGTATGTGTCACATGGGAAGGGGCATTGATTTTATTTGTTACATCTGAGAGGGCAGCAGGTTGCTCTATAGCCTTTCTTTTCCAGGTGCTAGTTTTAACATTTTTGGTAAGGGTGGTTTCCTTGTCATGGTCCAAGATGATAGGAGAGCAAAAATGTTACGACCTAGGTTGTTATTAATAGGAAGATCCTCAGATAACAGCATATCCTCACCCTTAACTAAAAGAGTTATGGGGGTTAGAAGACTTACCTGATTTGGAACCTTGGTAGGATTCTTGGGGATTCTGTCCTGATGTTCAACATGGATATCAGTTGGAAAGCATGTCATGAGAATTTTGGTAGTAGAGGAGCTGCCACCTTAAGGAGGCAATTGTCCTTCTATTACTGAGATGTCATTGTTTTGGTTACATGTGACACCTTTGGTACATACTGAGTGGTTGGAAGTGCTACCTTCCCTTTATCGTGGTTCCATCGTCAGGGGAGCTATAGTGGTCATGCTCCATGGAACCACCATACTTTTTAAGGAGTTCCGTTGTGGAGATAAGGGATTTGCACGTAGCCATTACTCGTATTGCTCTTTGGCCTAAGGATCTTGAGACAGCTAATAGCAACTGCCTCTCCCATGCATCATTATGCCACATTTGAAACAAAGTAATGCAAGTTCTCATATTTAAATGAGAGCCAATATTTTCTATCACCGAACTCAAGGAAACGACCTCTTGATAGGGGCTTTTTTATGTTCACTTCAACTTTGGTTCATAAGAAGACGCTTCAGCCATGCCCCTCACTAGGGGCCGGCAGCAGCTACCCACACCCGCTATCCCACTCGCATTTCGCACCGCCTTGCATAGTGGGGGCGGTGTAATCGTCTAGCAGGCGGGGGGCAGGGACGGTAAAGGGTGAACCCCATCCTGCAAATACCCCACCCCTGCCCCCATATAAATTATTTATTAATTAATTAATTAAATATATATATTAATATATTATATATAATAATATATGTAAAAAAAAATACATACCCAGACACAAAACACGTTGGGTACTTTTAAAAAAAAAAAAAACACTACCGACATCGTTTTAACATAGGGTTATTAACCCATAGTCAAAACGATGTGTTTTGACAATGGGTTAACCCTTCCTCTTTGGCCCCCCCGCCCTCAGCACGACTCTTCCCTCTGCCCCAGCCCTCCCCCCTCTGTCTCGTCTCTCTCATTTCTAGTCCCCCCCAATTCGTAACCCTAGACCTTAAATCCCCCCTCTCCCAATTCGAAACCCTAAGCTGAAATCGGAATCCCACTACCTCTGAACTCATATCTCTCTCTCTCTCTCTCTCTCTCCCATTCCTCTCATTTTCTCCCCATTTTGAAATTGTAGACCAGGCCTAAATCGCAAAGGGATTGTGAATTGTGTACTGTGGAAATTGATTATGTATCTATGTGATTTGTGATTGTGACTTTGTGATTCAATGACTGTGTTTTGATTATTTTTTTTTTTTTTTGCTGTGATTCAAATTTCAATGTCTGTGCTTTCTTAAAAATATATGAGAGTATTATGCATATATATTTTTTTGGTTGTTTTCATTAGTTCTGCATCATCAATCTTACTAATTGTTGACTTGTTATACCTGACGTTCCTTCTCTTGGTGGTTAATTGACTATATTTTGGTGGTTAATAACTTAATATGCACCTTTTACCTAACAAAGTCCCTCTTGAGTATACAAAAAGCATGGTCAAAGAAAAAGGTCCCCCTTGAGCAAAACCTTTGATGCTTTTGTAAATTTATTGCCTATGAGGTTATGACTATGATTATACTTTATTACCTACAATAATTTGTGTTGGTTCTTTTATGGGTTGTGCTACAGGTGTGAGAATGATTCCCTTCCAAGTATAATTGAATCACTTGTGCTTCCAAGATATTAGAACACAAATTCCTAAATTAAAAGGCATATCACAACTAAAAGAAAAGATTTGCAAGCACACTTGATTTGAAGCTTAAGTTTTTTTTATATGAAATTGCATGATCCGATTCCAAGCTGATTTCTGAAATAGTAATGAGTTATTTTTGTGTGAATTTATTTTTTTATAAAAAATTGCTGAATGATTAATTTATGGTTGTTCACATATAATTAGCAGATTGCATTATGCATATTATAAAGTCAAAACAGCCATGTTAGCAATATATATATATATATATATATTATAGTTTGGTTGTTTTTATTAATACTTGACAGTTGACTAAATTATCATGCTTTTATTGATTTGATTGACCATTTGTTTGCAATAATTTCATATTTGTTGTAAATGGAAAGTCCAGTTGGTTCTAGTGCGAGCTCTGCGGTCAAGGCCCTGGGTACCCCTAACCCTACCCCTACCATTACCACTACTCTTGACCCTACTCCTGCTTTGGTTGAGAACCCTACCACTACTCCTAGCCCTAATCCACCAACTTGCCCCGCCCCCAAGCCTAGCAAAAAAGCATCATCCATAATTTTGACTCATGTCACCAAAATAGAGGGTGCCACTACAAGAGAGACGACACTTCCCAAATAAGGTTGCACTTGGAGGAACAATGCAAGAAATTTCCAATTTTGAAATCATTGGTAGAGAAGAGCCAATCTAGGCTTGAGACTGGCTTAAAAAAATGGGTGAGGGGAGTAGTGGTGAGTTGGCATTAAAGGGGTACACAAAGTACGATTCTGACGAGACTAGGACACACCTATTCTAGGTCGTTATGGATGAGGTGCATTTCCAATTGTTAGATGGAAAAGGGTTCCAAGCCTATTCTAGGTACTTGGATTAGAGATTCAATATTCCTTCTCGCCACACGATGTCCAGAAATGTTAGAAAACTTTACCGCTAAAAAAAAAGAGAAGTTGAGGGGTTTATTGGCGGGAGAGAGTATTTGTCTCACCACTAATTGTTGGACTTCGTGTAATAATGTTATTTGCATATGTATGAATGTGCATTGCGTTGATGGAGGTTAGACATTGCATAAAAAGATTCTCAAATTTTGTCAAATCACTGATCACAAATAATGCTAGGGCTAATAATGTCGCATGAGACATTTTAAGACTTTTCTGAATACTGAGAATAGAACAACTTTTTGTGGGAATTATTTGCATGTGCGGTGTGCAACACATTTTCTTAATTTGATTGTGGGTAATGGCTTGAAAAAACTTGATGATTCGGTTGCTTGGGTTAGGACTACAATGAGGTGGGTGAGATCTTCTCCTACTAGATTGGAGAGCTTCAAAATTGCTGCAAAGACTATGGGTATAACATGTAAAAAGAGTCTTTACACTAATTTGTTTACAAAGTGAAACTCAACCTTTTTGATGTTGGAAGCGGCCCAAGAATATAAGTTGGCATTTGATATATTGGGTGATGAAGATATACAATATGTCAAGTATTTTGATGAAAAATTGGGGCACCCAATGTCTAATAATTTAGAGATTGTATCTATTTCTCTAGAGTTTCTGAGAGTTTTTATGATGTTACGAAGGTTTTATTTGGTTCCTTTTATCCCACAGCACATCATTTTCTCAATAAATTGTCAAGGTGAAAGAAAAATTGGATGACATTGTAGCGGGAGTAACACCACAATTCGGGAGATGTCTAGGATGATAAGGAAGAAATTCAACAAGTATCGGAAGGAAGACTTTGATAAAGCCAATATATTGTTATATATAGTTGTTGTCCTTGACTCATGGGTTAAGGTAGATGGCATGGTATTTGGGTTGACTGATGTCATTGGAAATGATTGCACAGAGTCTATTACATCTCGGGTTCAGGAAACACTTGTTAGATTATTTGATGAGTTCACCATCATGAATAGTGGTAGTATTGCAGCACCTACAAGTACCACCCCACTAGCTGCAGATGTTGGGCTTGGAAATCAATGTAAAATAGATTGGGGTAACAAGATGGAGAAGACCAATGACGCATTCCACTACAAATGCCTAGTCAAAAATAGACAGATATTTGATATTGGATCTTTATCCTTTTGTATGATATTTTGATATATTAGCTTGGTAGAAGATGAATGTCCCCAAAAATTTTTGTACTTTTAAAGATTGCTCGCAGTATTTTGGTTATTCCAATCAATATAGTAGTCTCAGAGTTAGCCTTCAATACCGAAAGATGCGTACTGGATCCATTTCAGAACTCATTAGATCTTATCACCGTTAAGTCACTGATTTGCACACAGAATTGGATCATGGATGCTGAGATTCATATTTTGGAGTATGTGAGTGGTGGTCAGACACAACAGAGGGAAGGTTGAGCCCAACAAAGCGTGGCTATGTCGGACAGGGTGCCCATGGGGAAGGCACACTCGCACAACTAAGAATCACGAGGAGGTAGAGAAAGGTGTCATGGATTGAGGGAGTAAAGATGATCGGTAGAAGGTGCAAAGAGGGCTGAGCATCGTTTGACGCGTGGAAGTGAGCTCAAGGTGGTCATGGCTGGTTGGGTAGACTCATGGGTTACAAAAGGAAATGGTGCTGTGCATAGGAGAAAAAAGTAGGGAGAGGGAAAAAGAAAAATGATATTTGTAATTGTGAAATACGCAACACTGTGCAATTTTTTTTTTAAAAAAAGTGAGTGAGTAAATACGGATCTCACATGAAAAAAAAAAATTAACTTTTTAATAATAGATCTCGTCTGTTTTCAAAACATTTGAGCTTCGTTTATACACTCCACAATTGATTATAGCATTGTTAAGAGGAAAAAGAAAAGTTGAGAAGAAAAAACATAGGGTTTTAACCCTCTTCCCAAACCGTATCGTATTAAGGGTTGAGGGGCTGGGCTTTTGTTTCTCAGCTTGGGCCCTTATACGGGCTGACCTGCCAGCATTAGCACACTTAAATTGAAATCAGTGCATATAATGTCTATTTTCGGGAAAATGCTCGTGTTGAGCCCCCTCGGTCTGGTAGCTAGTGTATTCTAATTTTTATTTTCTTAAATAGTTAAAAAAGTTACCACTAAAAAATTTATGTATTCTTTTTAATGATTAAAAAAATTTAAAAAAACCAAAAAAAAAAAGAAGAAGCAAGAATGAACAAGCGGAGTCTAGGATTCACCTACGGGTGACATAGTAGGACGACTGCAAGGAATTAATGAAAGAAAATCTCTCAAAAAGAACATGAGATCATGTACCTTTCCTCTGTTTTATTTTTTATGCATAATTTATAATATCTTTAATAAACCATTTTTCGTTAAATTAAAACAGATCAGGTGCATACTAGAGGAGAGGTGGGAACAGGAGCTATCCCTCCTCACTGGTGATGGATCGACGACGATATTTTTGGATTAGAGCGGAGGAATGTATGAGAGAGAGAGAGAGAGAGAGAGAGAGAGCGAGCATAAAATTCAGAATCATATTTTAATTACTTAAATTTGTACAAAACAAATACCAGACTCAATTATTTCCAACGGGCAAGCATCTCATGGGTAGACCACTGAATATTCGATCTTTTCGAGGAGCACTTCACAAATTTCACGCAATTAGTTTGATGCGATACCTCCACTTTGGAGATGAACTCAAGAGCCTATGCGTCACTTCTAAAGTTACTTATGACGTAAGAATAATACAAGATAATAGTTAAAAATGCTTCAATTTCATCTCATTAGATTATGTCTCATTTTAATATTAAAATACTGCATTACAAATATATTTCAATTAATTCAAATTTTTAAACTAGATTTGTATTACAATCTCCATTTGAATAAGGTATGCAAACAAACTAACTTTATTAACAAATCTTCTCAATTTACTATCCAAACCAAACTTTAATGTTATCCCTAATATTTAAAGTCCATGGCGGTGTACTATTTATTTCATTTTTATTGGAACATAAGCTAAGGGCCTGATTTTATCTACCATGCAACTTTAAACGAAAACGAAAGTTTTGATCAGTTTATATAAATATTATATTTATTTATATTGTATATGCAATATTGGTATCAAATTATATCTATAATTCTATGTCATCATGATTCAAGATCTATTACACATTAGAAACATGATTCCTTCTATGTGAGTGTATATATATATATATATAGACACACAGAGGACTAAATATTGATAGTTTTTAAGTACAATAGGGCTTACTCAATGGTATAACCACGTTTCAAAGCATAAGTAACAAGATTTCCCTACTCGGCCTCGCTGATGCGTCCATCTTTATTGCTATCAGCATGCCAAAGTGCTCGAAAAGCTCGCCAGCGAGGGGCAGACGAACCAAGCTTGGAGAAGGCATTTCTAAGTTCTTTTTTGCTTAGATATCCATCTCTGTCTGTGTCACAGCTTTTAAATATACCTTTCAACTGCATCTCAGTGTATGGCACCTCCACCTTCCTGTCCTTCATTATAGGGCAGCCTTTGTCGATGTTTTTCGTGGCAATATATGGATCAAGAGACATAGTTTTTGGTGCAATTTGGAGCACTATTAATAAAGGGGTTTGCAAGGATCGAATTAAGAAGATGTGTAAATGTCTATTTGGCTATGGTGTGAACATAGGGAAGTATAGTGTATATATAGAACCTAATTAACCAGCCAATTAATAATTCAAATTAGCAAATTAGGAAAGAGAAGAATCTAAGATATTTTGATCTAAATAATTAGCAAACTACGAAAGAGAAGAATTTAAGATTTGATCTAAATAATTACTAATTAGCAAACTAGGAAAGAGAAGAATCACGACTCCCAATCATGTGGGTAAAGATGCATTTTTTACCAAAGATATTTTGTATGTATCTATCTGCAGGAAAAAAATAATAATAATCAAAGATCCCTTCTAGTGAGCCTCACGACTCCCAATCATGTGGGTAAAGATGCATTTTTGTAGAGGTGGCACTTTTAGATCAATGGAACAAATACGGCATCTACTTCTTTTGCAGATTGATTAGGATCCACGAAGAAAAGAAATCCATTATTACAAAGTAAGAATAAACTGATCTTCCAATTATAATAGGGTTATAAAAAGTTGTACAAATTAAAGATCGAGTTGTGTCTTCATCGTTTTTCTATCTTTATCATCGGGCGGTAGAGCCATCATCATGTGTACATTCAACATTGCGATATTTCTATGTATTTTGATTTAGATATGGAATTAGCTCTTTATAGGGGTATATTGCACATGCAGAAAGAGAAAAAATTGCAAATTAATTCATTTTCAAAATTAGATATTTAGATGTTAAATTAGATATTTAGATGTTCGATTCATCTTAAATCTAATTTTAGTTCATTTCAATTCAGTCCAACTTCCAAACAAACCTTAATTAAACGATATTATTAATATAGTTAAGAACAATATATATCATCAGTGCCTTAACTAATTTGTACATAAACTTTTGTTATGACATACTTTTATATATATATAGGCAATGCTATATACAATCTAAAAAATTAGGCTCCTTTGTAGTCCAAATGAGAGTAAAACTAGAAATTTTAGTTTGAGATGGTTAATTTACAAAACAAAATTTAGGAAGAGACAAATATTAATTTTTTATATAATTTATTTTATAAAAATACCTCAAAATTTAATTTTTATCAAGTTTTAAAAATTTTAGAAGGCCAAAACCCCTCAAGCTAAAGAGTAATTCTAGTTCTGAGTCCAAATAATAAACAAATAGAAAAATTTCTATCGATATATATTAATACACCTAATTTAAAGTGATAGTGGGTTTCTTAACCAAAAAAAGGAAACAAAGAAAGCCATGATGATCACGATAGTACTGGGCCACATGAAGATGAAGCCGAAAGCAATCAGGCTTATCACCTCCGCTATATAGGAATTTGATGCCAGTTTCACATGCATGATATTAAAGTTTTGAGGGGCCTACTACAATTATTGATCACTTTTCTTTGTTAATTTTTAGCTTCTTCCAAAGTTAGAATCATTGAACGTTGAAGAATGATTAACAAGAGTACAAATGGGTAAATTGAAGAATGTTTCTGGTAATCATGAATTAGAATGTATTTTAGCATTGTATAATTGTCGAATACAATTCCACCAATTTTTTGTATAATTATTGACTCGTACCTGTAATTTGATTGAACAATTAATATAGACGAGACCTGACGAATATAGGCACGAACAAAAACAAATCTTCAAGATATAATTAGAATTTTTAGCATTGTTTAATAAAAAAATTATAAATATCATGATAAGTAGACAGATAGATAGATATTAATAATAACACTAATAATGACAATAATAATAGACATGTAATGAAACGTATTGGTGGGACGGCTACCGCCCCCTGTCCCACCACTAAAATTATGTGAATGACTCCATCACTATTATTTTAAATCTTGTATAGTGACTTATATAGTAACTTGCATAGTAATTTCAAAGCCTATAAATAGGGGTTTCAGTTGTAATGAAATTCATAAGAAAATATATAGAAGGAAGAAGGTTTCAGAGAGTTTATTAAGAGTTTCTTTTATATTTCTCTTGCAATAGTTGTAGTTTTCTTTTTAGTTTTATAACATGTTATCAGCACGAGGTTCTACCGATACTGAAGCTAGTTGTCTTCTACTTCAAGTAAGTTTTTCAATATATTATTTGCAATCCTCGAGATAAATATTAAAGGTAATGTTATTGAATATTACTTGATAAAATTTTACTTTTATTCTCATGATAATGTGAATATATTTCTTAAATTCACAGATTTATTTTTGTAATTTATAATTAAATATTGAAATTTATTACTATTGACATTTCTAAAAAAAAATTATTTATCCAGGATCCTTGATGAGATCTATTTTGATATGATGATGAACTTGAGAGATACAATCATAGAAGAAAATCATGTATCCCTAAAAGACCGTGCTATGTATCTCATGATGAAAAATCATCTTACTGTGTGAAATAAATTAAGAGAGTGATATGAGCACCAGAAGATGTAATCCTCTCAAAAGATCATTATGACTTATTGCATCTGAAATTGCAAGATTTTAAGAATGGTATTGAATATTCTACACTCTTTGAAATCAGCTCAATATTAAAATTATGCAGTGAAAAGGTCACTGATGATGATATATAAAAGAAGACATATTATTTTTCATACCTCGAATGTGCTCCTGCAGTAGTAATATCGAGAGTGAAAGTTCAACAAATATTCTGAACTTTTATTTTGTCTTCTAGTGATTGAGTTAAATAATGAGTTTTTGTTAATAAATCACCAGTTACGTCTTATTAATAATATTGAATTTACATCATTCACAGAAGTGAACGGTGCATCCTTTCAAAGGAATTAAGGGCGTAGACGTGGTAGAAAAACTACAGAAGTGTTAGTCCCAAAAGCGACAACACTAATGATGATAAAAATTTATTGTATTACCAGAAGTAATCCAACTCAGAGAAGGGTAAAGATCCTCAGAATAATTTTTCATAAAAAGATGAAGATGTTTGTCATAGATGTGGTATGACTGAACAGTGGTCACGTACCTGTTGTACGGCCAAGCACTTGATTTACTTAGACTAAACTTTTATATATAAGCTTATTAATATTTCATCATGTTTTGAAATAATGAAATATCGGTGCCTGAAGCATGACAAGAAATTGCTTGGAATAATAAAGCCCTGTCTAAATTTGATCCTCTTACAAATACATGTGAACCAGAAGTTCCAAGGATTATCTATCTGCAAAGTGTTGCAAATCAATTACATGATGTATTTACTGACACTAAAGGTGTTGTAAATCATATATTACTGGTGTTAATGCTTAAACAAGAATTGAAGTCCCTGAAGGACAAGTTGTTAAAATAGCAATAGATGAGTCTAAGATACACCTGAAGTGTTGAAGACCTATTGATGCAAAAGAGAAAAATGAAAATAAATCGGTGCTCCTGAAGAGACCGTACCTATAAAATATGATCTATCCAGACTTTCTGTATAAAATACAAAACTCTTGAATACAAAACTCCTAAAGAGGAAACCTCCTGAAGAGAAAACTCCTGAAGAGTATAAACCTCCTGAAGAGGAACCTCTTGTAGAGGTGTTTCATGAAATGTTTTCCCCTGGAGAGGAACAGGTACCTGAAATAATGAGATCTTAATACATTTCACGAATACTGGAGAAATTCTGGATAGAAATAAAACTGTTGTCGACAACATATTTTCATATATGATGGCCCTTGACATTACCAGAAGTAATGAAGAAAGTGAGCCAAAAACCGTCGAAGAATGTCAACGTAGAAATGATTGGCCAAAATGAAAAGCAGCTAGAAGCTGAATTAAAATCGCTAGCAAAGCGAAAGGTATTTGGACCTGTTGTCCAAACAACAAAAGGTATAATGCCTATAAGATATAAGTAAGTATTTATACGAAAGCATAATGTGAAATGAAATTGTGCAGTATAATTTGTCGCATAAGGTTTCCTGATGAAACTGAAGAAACCCGTGAGTAGTTATGAGGAAACATATTTCCTTGGTATGAATGCAATCACATTCATATTTTTAATCGATTTGGTTCTTACAAAAGGATTAGATATGTAATTGATGAATGTGATCACTGCATATTTATAAGGATCATTAGATCAATACTTTTATAAAAGAATACGATACTTGAAGCATCTAATCCAAGTACATTTAGGAGTATGTACTTTATAAAGCTTCTTTTATCTTTATATGGTTTACAGCAATCCGGACGCATGTGGTATAATTGAATCAACGAGTATCTATTGAAAGAAGGATTTAAGAATAATCTTATATGCCCATGTGTTTTATCAGAATCCGGATTTGCTATTATTGCAGTTTACGTTGATGATTTACCTTATTAGAACTTCTGAAAAAATCACAAGGGCTGTTATAAGTTCAAAGAATGCATTTAAAAATGAAATATCTTATTATTCAATTGATAGATGAGTTACAAGAATTTGAGACTTCTAACCTCATCTCTCAAATGCATTTGCTCTTCATAAAAAAATATATCATCCTTATCTAAAGGATTAGGCAGTCAAAATGAAGAAGCAAGTAAGGATTTTAAATCCTTATTATTTTGTTTTAAGTCTGCAATTTTTCTGTCAAATTCTTGAACGAGTCATTGAAGTACGAAAACCTTCTCGTTCAACTCCTCAATCTCACGATTTTTGGATTGTAATCGGTTGGAAAATCCGACAATAGAGGAGGAGTATCGGGTGCCGAGAGTCACCAGCTCATAAACGGCTTCACGATCTGACTTATTAGCCAGATCATTCGCTTGCTGCAACATGGCACCTGCGGAAGATGCAGGAATAATTTGTAATTGAGGTGAATAATAGCTCATATGTTGATCGTGATAAATATTGAAAGGAAATTGATGAGCCATTGGAAATTTGTAGAATAAAAATACAAATACAGATGAATTATAGATATGAGAAAAAGATTTGATGCGTACTAAATAGAGCTAAAGACGGTTCTTATATAAATGGAAATAAGAACAAGACAAACCATCATCTCTTCAAATCTCACTTTACAAGATATGCTGGATGCATAATTTTAAAAGCCAGCGAGATTAATTACAGCTATCCCTATTTTCTTGTAAAAGCTGAACCTCTGCTGTTAGCTGCTGTTGTTGATTTTGTATCTGAGCTCTCTCTCGTTCTAGCTCTTCTACTCATGTTTTCAGGTCACGAGAATACCAGTCTACAAATTTCTTCAGCTCCTTGTTTTCTTGTCTTAAATCTTTATTTTTTCTATCTTTAGTTGCAAGCGTTTGATGCAACTCAGATATTTGATTTTTAAGATGATCAACCTCACTCGTTCTCGCCAGTAGCCTCTGAGACATGGTTGTAAGAGAGGCTGCATAATGAGCACTGAGGGTTCTTGATGCTGCAACAATTTCAAGATCAGATTTACTAGAAAGATATCTGCTCCTATCATGGTATTTACGGCCTCAGGAGAAAATATAAGTGGTTGAGGTATAAAAGGTTCATGGTTCAAATCTGGGACATTAGAGGTTCTATCAGACATAATATCGTTCTGGATGAACAACAACTGAATCTATGAGGAATGCGAGATCTTTTTGCTGGAGTAAACCAATGGTAAAATTGGTTATATTTAAATAACAACTCGAAGCCTTCAAATCTCTTTAAGATCTCATTTGTCAACAATATTAAGCGGATTTGATTTTCCGCCAACTTATAATATTAGACCTCAAAACTTTTACAGCTTTTATCATACATAGATGGTTTCCAATGCTATTTCCGCCGTATATAAACAAGTTCTCCCTAATAACGCCGAATGAGGGGGAGAAACTTTTAGATTAAAATATTATCATGCTCTCTCTAATGCATTATTTAGATGGAAATCATGTTTGAATTCGTAATCTGTTATATATGCTGAAATAATGTTTGCTTATTACTTGAAACACTAATACATATTATCAGGGAGAGTTTAAGTATTACTGCAGATATCAGATTTCTACTAAGTCTGTCAACCAGATATTATCTTCTACATATTCAAATCACTTAGAGATTATTGCAATTCATGAAAACAAGTTTAGAGTGTATTTTGATTGAGATCAATGATTCTACATATTCAATAAAAGTGCGGTCTTCCCATGATCAATGATAGTCCAACAATTTTATACGAAGATAATGCTACTTATCATTCAAATCAAAGCAAGATATATCAAAGATATGATCAAGTAATAATCTTGCAGATTTATTCACGAAGGCATCACCAACTGCGACATTTAAAAAAATTGTGCAGAATATTAAAATGTGAAGACTCAAAAATCTATCGTCATGCACTTTCCAGGGGGAGTAAAAGTCCTGAAGACTTGTGCTGATTGTACTCTTTTTCCTTCACTAAGGTTTTGTCCCACTGGGTTTTCCTTTGCAAGGTTTTAATGAGTCAATCTTAAAACACTTGTGGATACATAAGAAGACTGTACTCTTTTTCTTTCGCCATTGGTTTTTCTTCCCACAGGGTTTTTCCTTAGCAAGGTTTTAACGAGACATATTTTTTATGGGTGTTCATTCAAAGGGGAGTGTAATGAAACGTATTGGTGGGACAGCTGCCGCCCCCTATCCCACCACTAAAATTATGTGAATGACTCCACCACTATTATTTTAATCTTGCATAGTGACTTGCATAGTAACTTGTATAGTAATTTCAAGGCCTATAAATAGGAGTTTCAGTTGTAATGAAATTCATAAGAAAATATATAGAAGGAAGAAAGTTTCAGAGAGTTTCTTAAGAGTTTCTTTTATATTTCTCTTGCAATAGTAGTAGTTTTCTTTTTAGTTTTATAACAAGACAGCAATATTCTCTCCAAATCCTTTTTCTCTTAAGCCAAAAGTTTATCCATCGCCTCGTCCAGAAGCCTCCTCTGTTCACCGGGGTGAGGAAGGTTAGAACTTCGATTGCACCCATCTCCCCCTGGCTAGCCAAGGCCTCCATTTAGCTTTGTTTCTTTTCATTTTTTTTAATTTTCACACATTAGCACCAAAACATATCGATTTGAAGTAGGAACAAGTGTTACATAGGGATTTTCAAGCTATGCAAGTTGAGTACGAGTGTCAATACTCCATCTCGACCCATCCGAATTAGACGATCATCCGATGAAGTAAGTGAGGAGGAGGGTGAATAAGAGTCTAATGAAGAAGAACAAGAAGAAGACAACATTCATGATGACAATGAAGATATTATTGAGGGAGATTCTAAAATAAGCATAAAAAATATATCCAAAAATGAAGAATAAAAGTACAAAAGATTTTATACGTATAGGTGACTATACAATATTATATTATTCACAATTTCTTTTAATTTTCTTTATCTTAATATTTTATTATTAAGGATGCCTCTAATGAAAACAAAGAAATGTGCCTCGTTCACCAAGTCTTGGTTCGAGACTCCCAATCTAAGGAATGCACTCTTGAAGAAGTTGACATGCAAGCGACGGATAGCCAGCTGACACATATCAATAACGAAATGTCGTTGATAACAAATTATATTTTAATACTCTTAATAAAATATATAACTAATATTATAATATTGTATTTGTTAGTTGATACATTGTCCTCTTGTCGTGGTCATGACTATACTCGTGACATCTTTCTCGAAAAAATAGAAGATGAGAAAAATCAAGGTCACATTTTCTGATAATTTTACTAGAGGAGTGGATGATAGTGTAGTAGCGCTTTTCTCTTATATTGGCACACTAGTCCGAGCTTATGTTCCATTTTATGTGAGATCATGGCGAAATGTTCCTAGCAACACGTTCAGAGTCGTGTGCTTGTGAGTTTATTTTGTGAGTACATTTTTTTCACCTAAATTAGTATATCATATATCTGACTTAATTCAGTTCTTAGGATAAGCTCAACTTCAATTTTACCCATAGCGGGGATTTGAGAACTATGAATGAGTTGATGACTATATTATTTTAACATCACAATAGACGATATCATGATCACTTCAAGAAGTTTGCAACATTGGAAGAGGTTGCGTAGTCCCCTTCCAAAAGATGAAGTTAGACAATTGGTTGAAGTGTTATGATATTTTTGCAAGTCCAGATTATCAGATATTCTAGATTCTTTAATTATTTAGATTTATGTTCGTTCTATATTACAATTAACATTATTAATTAGTTTTGTAAAGCTTAAGTTCTGTAAATTTACATAATAGATCCGCTTTGAGTAGCTACCATCGTGTCGGTTTAAGATCATTCTATCGTCCTATAAATAAAATGAAAATTAACAACTTATAAAAATTCATTTATTTTCTGATATTCTTTTATTTAAGTGCTAATATTATCTTTTATTTATTAGAAATGTGATTATCCTCAATTTTTTTTTTCTCGTTCATGTTTGTCCATGTTGCTCTTGCACTAATGAGCATAATGAGTGGATGGTGGAGGTCCCGTAATTTTATCTGATTTGTATTTTAGTATTATATGCATATTTCTTGTTAAATTAAATATTGGTTTGTGTGTTAGATTGCAATTAATATCTTTTAAATTATTTATATGTTTAAATAGTGAGTTAATTTATTTTCTTTTATTATTTTATTGTGATGCATTTATTTTAATGCTTGAATTTAAATCTCTTTATTTTATCATGCTAGTGTTTACTTTAATGTGTTTTATTTATTTTATTTTAGTTGATTTTCGGGTGGGCTTTTATATATTGATAGGTTGTTGAGTTGGGTTTTTAAGTATGTGTTTAAGTTGTTTTGGATCTTGGAAGCCCGGCCCATGTCTGGTTTAGAACTCAGCCCCTTTACATGCCAAAAACGTCACCGTTTGATGATCAGATTTAATGAATTCCAGCTATCTCTTTCTCGCATGCGACTTGTTCCTTTTCTTCTTCATTCTTCTTCCCCTGTCTCTCTACCGTGAACCCGGGATTTCAGCCCCAAAATGTGTAGCCTTTCCTTCACCCATTTTATCCACGCGTTGCTCTATTAATTATCCAATACATAGATGATTATTTTCCCTGCACGTTTAGCTCACATCCGTGCTTCACATGCTTAGTTTTCACCCTCAAAACTACTCCAAAAACAGTAAGCTACTATTGTTTTTCTACTCGATTTCGTCTGAAAAATGAGAAGAATCTCTTTCATGACAGCTTACTTTATTTTGGTGTGTCACGCGTGATTTTTATGCGCCCACAATCCATGCTTTTTCAGTTTATAAAAAAGGTAGTGATAGGCTTACTATCTTATCGCTATCCATTTACTACTTTCCTTTATATTTAAATTTTTTATTTTTTTATTATTTTGTTTTAAGTATTTTTTTAACATTCTTAATCATTAAGAAAAAATAAAAAATATATATAGAATTTTATTAATAATATCTTCCTTAATCATTAAGTAAAATAAAAAATTAAATACAAAATGGGTAGTAAATGAGTAGTAAAAGAATTGTAAGTCTATCATTTTCCTTATAAAAATTGTCCGTCGACCCCTTGCAAAACCGCGCCGAACACTCCATTTTTCTAACCATTCTAGACAGCCATTTTACCGCTTTGCCATACCCTTCGATAAGCTCCTTTACCCGTTTTATTGATTAATTATTTTATGTGCTATTTAATTTATTTACGTGGTTATATTTACATTTAAGTATTTAGTTTAGTTAAATAATAATTACATTTTATTTTATTTATTTACGTTTAAGTGTTTAAATTATTTTGTTCATAATATTTATTGGTAGTATCTGAGTTGTTTTATATATGTCGTTTTATTTACGTTTATTTGTTTTAATTATTTTTGTTAATGGTATTTATTATATTTATTGGTGTTGTTTTATGTTTGGTGTCTTATTTATGTTGGTACAATGGGTGCGAGTTTAGCGGCGTGCTCGTTGTTTAAGGTGCGGGTTGACGTTTCGGCATTTTTATGATCATGTAGAATTTTTACCAAACGTGTAGTAAGTAGCAGTCATTATAATTTATGTTTTATTTGATTTATTTATTTTTTATTTATTACTAACTTTTCTTGGTAGCTTGAAGTATTGGTATCTATTTAATAATAATAATAATAAAATTTGTAAGTAGGTTGGTTGGGCCTGAGGCCGTTAAATGAAAAATGAGATCACCTCGTAGTTGGTTTGATTGTGATTGGATTGTTGTGAAAATTATTTGTTGAATTTATAAATGTTTGGTTGAATGATTTTTTTCGTGTGTAATATTGTTATGCCATCCAATAACAGCCTATTATGCAATAATTATTTCTTGATTGGTTTGATTATTTATAGAATGTGAGGAGTTATGAGGATTGTATTGTTGGGTGGTTTATGGTCTAGTATAGTCATAATGGTAGGTGCGTGTGTATCACAACCTCAAGCCTAGATAGGACATTATCTTAGTGGAGCTCCTTTAGCCACTCGAAAGTGAAATATATTGACGTGATGTCCCTTAAGTTGTCGCTGGGTGACAACGGGTCAGACTAGATGGTAACGTTCTCGTGCCGACTTCATGACTCCTTTGCTTGTGAGGGTTAGGGGGTCTTAGTCATGGTACTTGCCAAATGCGATTAGCTGGACATCGCCCGTTACGAAATCATATGCACGATCATTACTCGTGTTATGGCGAAGAGAGTTAGAGTATATGGATGGTCCCTAGGGGAGACTATGGTATACATGTATTAACAAAATGGAAATGTGTTCTGAGTAAGAAATTGAATTTTTGCCGGGTTTATGTATGAGGTCCTTTCTGAGAAAGGATGGTTGTGAATGCGTTCCTTTCTGGAAAATGACGGTCCATTAATGATTTCCTTTCTGGAAAAGGATGGTTTGATGATGAGGTCATTTATGAGAAAGGACGGTTGGTTGTGTTGCGTTACTTTTTCGAAAAGGACGTGGTGTGTTGTGTGCGCCCCTTTTTGCGAAATGGCAGTTGGGTGTATTTGTGAACTTCCTTTCTGGGAAAGGAAGTTAGTGTGTAGATTTTATTTTGGCTTAGTTGAGAATAATTGAGCATATTGTTGATTATAATTATTTCTTTGTGTGCTGACTGCTGCTTACTAATATTTGCATCTCATGTAATGTATTTGGTCCACCTATGATTCCATTTTATGAAAGTGTAGCTTTGATGCAGAGGATGAACTCGAGGGGCAGGCTCCAATAAAAAAGTAAACTTGTGTGATGTCAAAGATGGAGATTATAATCCCATATGTTATTAATTATCTTTCTTTCTTTCTATTAGATGACTGTATAATCTCTATTTGGAGAATTATATTTCAGACTGGTTTGCAAGTTTTACCTTTCTGGTACTAGAATAGATGACTTTTATTTATTTTTCGTTGTGAATATTTAATTGCACACTTATGCATGTTTAACACACATTTTGGGAGCACTAAATGATGGGATGATTGACCCATGTGATGATCATCTTGGTGTCACGAGTCCCTTTAAATCTCAATGGGAAGTCGTGGGCACCACAAATGGATCTTGCCGGTGCAGATAATTAAGTAAGCAGTGTAAATTTTCTTTCTAATTGCAGGAGAAAATAATAGAGATGCAATCAGCTTTTGGGAAATTCTGTCCTAGTGATATAGACAAATTCACGCAAGTGCTTAGGACCAATTATAGTATTGTAAGAGATTTGGGATGTTCTCTCAAGCATCTGCCAGGTCATCCTCCACGACCTCCTAGATTTCACAGATTAATAATCTATACCAAAGATTTAGAAGTAGCAAGGCGAGAACATGAGTATTTGAGGTCAAGACAACAAAAGTTAGAATCGCTCTTGGACCAACAATTTGATCTAGATATGCATTCGCAAGAGCAGCAAAGAGATTAGGGGAAGAATGTGCAGTGTACTCAAGAAATAAGTGCAAAGGGAGATGATGGTCCAAATGGAGCATGTTATGTCACTGCAGTAGAATCGTGATAAGCAAGAAAATAAAAGGAAATAATTTTTTTCAAACTTGTCATTGTTTATAACTTTGAATATCTAATAATAAAACATTAGTAAGACATTGTAAGTTGTTGAAATTGATTATACAATTTGTATAATTTTTAATTTTATCAAATTTAACATTTCTAACATGTATATTCGAATGTAAATAACAAACATTCGAACACTAGCTCACATTCGAACCAACGATCAAATTTAAATAGACAAAATTGCAACAAAACATTCATATGTTCGAGACAACATTCGAACATACTCATCCCCGAATGAATGAAACATTTGAATATAGTGTCCAAACGTTATACACATTATGTTTGAACAAACATCCAAATGTATATTGCAATTAATATTCAGACATACACCATTCAAAAATAAATATGATACATTCGAACATCATTCCAATGAACGTCAACTTCTGTTGTTCAAATATCAACTGGGCGGGTTTACATTTGAATGTCAAGTTAGGTGTTCGAATATTAATTTTTGTGACATATATCAACCTTAAAAAAAACTGAACGTTCAAATGTTGCATCAAACGGTAGGCCTCCAACCATCACTAAAAATATTTCTGTAATGATTGAATATTAAACCATCACCAATTCTTATTCGTGACGTACTTTAGGTGACGGTCGTGGTGACAGTTTTAAACCATCACTAAATGAATTTTGTGACGTTTTGGTCACTTAATGTGATGCATGGTTTCGTCTATTACTAAAACTCAAATGTGTTGTAGTGACTAATATTAGATTCGAGATTTACCAACAATTTCAAGTCCAACAGTTCGTGGGAGAAAGGGGTTGTTGTTGCTTCGTCGAACTTGACCATGTTGAATTTTGTAGAAGAATTCTCAGACATCTTAACTTGACTCTGATACTAGTGTTATGAGGTTTTGAGCCATTCTCAATCTCAAAAGCTAGTTCAAGAAGCTAGATTGTTTCTCACACTTATAAATTGACTTTAGTTATTCTACAATCGATGTGAGACAGCTCCCGTATGTAAAAGAAGGGGTGGGAGGAGCGCCCACTTCACCGATGATGAATCGAAAAGATGATGTTTTTGAATTAGTGAAAAGGAATGCTTTTAAGAGAGAGAGGCATAAAAACCATAATCATATTATAATTACTTATAGTTAGTACAAATTGAACAAATGCCATGCTCAATTATTTCCAACGGCCAAGCATCACATTTGTACACCATTGAATCGATCTTTTTGAATAGCACTTCACAAATTTCAAGCAACTAGTTTCATGCAATACCTCCACTTTTGGAGATGACTGAAGAGCCTAGTGTCACCTCCAAAGTCTCTTATGACGTAAGAAAACAAGAAAATACAAGAAAATCATTAAAAATTTAGGTTTGGTTTGAATATATAAATACTTCAATTTTATTTCATCTCGTCTCAATATTTAAATATCATAATCATAAATATTTTTATTTCAAATTTTCAACTTTTTCATCTAATTATTATTAAAATATATATTATTACAATTTCTCAAACTTTCAAATAAAACATAAAAAAAAAAAAAAATTGTAGTTTTTCAAATCTCAAACCAAAAATTATATTAAAATTTTTAAAAAAATTCATCTAACAATATTTTGACTTTATAAAATTTTTATCCAACTTTTTTCTCTCATTTCCCAAAGCCCCATAAAAAATATTTTAGCTCAAATCATTTTAATATTATTCACAAACCATCTTGAAGATTCATCCAGAAGGTTCGAATGTAGAGTGATACATTGATAACAAATAACACATTTTTATTCAATCTATTTTCATGGGATTGATACCATATTCACGAGGCCTGATTGAAATTATGAAATGAACAAATGGGTGTCTCACCATCATTTTTCGTATTTTACCAAACTATACATTCCATGGGCACATAGAGGCACTATGACCTGTGTGGACAAGATTTTGATAGAGTTCGATGGTACATCTTGAATAATTGTGCAGAGATTGAGTACTATTTGAGGCTAGTAATAGATCTACGTATCAACAAAGTTTTGCATATTCAAGTCATATGATATAATATAACTTGGTAGAAATTAATAATTCACATGAAAATGCGCAATGAACATTTATAACTACTTTAATCTGGTAGTGTAACTAACGTAGAAAATAAGCATGAAGGGAAATTTGCATTGTCGTTTGAAGCATATGTGTGATAGAGAACGATATAGAAAAACTCAGGAATGTAGGGTCGCAGTTGAAGAAAGTCATAGGGATGATAATATTAACTTTTACGGAGTTGTGGAATATATTATAGGGTTAAAGTATGTGGAGAGATATATAGTTTAATTGTTTAAATGTACTTGATGGGATATTTCATTTTCTACGTTGGGAGTGCATAAATTTGTTAGTGTGTATACATTTTGGATCTAGTACGAGAACAATCATTTCGTTCTCACTTGCCAAACGAATCAAATGTTTTATTTAAATAATCCGGAATATCGGAATCCATGGTGAGTAGTGGAGAAGTTTGAACCAAAAAATGTATATGATTACATTCTAGAGGTAGACGAACCACATGAACAATTTGATGGTTCAATAAATGAAGAAGCATATCAAGAAAACGAATCATATCAATCTATTTGTTAACCCAAGTCAATATGACATGGTTCCACTGCGTACAGAAGACGTTGAATCATAAGTGATTGAAAGTAGAATATTGGAAGAACATGAATATACTAACATGTCTAGTGACGATGAGGGCGACTGGTTTAACAAAACTTATAGTGAATGAATCTAATATTTGTGTAAGTATAAATCCTATAAATATCCATACTATTTGTATATACTATATTTAATTTATTACAATTTTAAATATATAGGCCTCCTAAATACAAAGCAGCACATACGTCATCCCCACTCTCACCTAGTGCCAACTCCCCTGTGTGTGGCTCAGTGGCCATCAATAGTGGGCTAACATCATCAAATTCAAAACCAGGTATTTTATCAAATTAAATACCACATTTAACTCATTTTAATGAGTAAATATATTTTTTAATTGCTTTACAAGTAGTTGTTGTAAGTCACCACCTTGGGAGAGGCACTACGAGAGATGTCTGCAAAGAGAAAAAAATGGGTAAAATTAAAGATATATTAAAGGGTTACACCAGTGGATCCAATAATTTAACAGCTTGACTTTCTACCTATGTTGGTATCCTCATTCGCATATATGTTCCGATGTTTGCATCCTACTGAGCTAACATTCTCCAAGATGTGAAAGATTACAATAAAAATCGTTGCATGACAATGAGTTACTTCCCAAGAAACTAAGTATAAATTTAATTAAAACTAATTGTATTTATACTAATTATTTATAATTTTTTGAAAAATGAGTTTGATCTTGACTGTAGTTAGCGAAAGGATCAAGTAGCAGTTTAGGATTTGATGTTGAATATATTTCGGAGGTACAAAGGTCGATACCATGTACACTATGAGAAGTTCAACACTATGGTAGACGCACACCAAAATCCATTCCAAGTATTGCTACCAAGCGAGTGAGAGAAAGTTTGTGATTTATTTGAAAATCATGGTTATAAGGTAATATCGCATTTAACTCTTTTTAATAGTAAGTGATAGATGAATTAGAATTTGCAACTTATAATATATTTTTTTTAGCAATAGAGTACTATGAACAAAGGAAATAAAACAAATTTAATGATACATCATCATGCAGGTTCTCGATCTTTTCATCGTTTGTACTAAAAAATGGTCAATGGTACTAGCCCCAATCTCATATTAGAATCTACACTTTTCTCATTCGAGTTTTAATATAATTTTCCTTTTGCAGCAAACTAAAAGTTCTAGTGACTTTAATCTGACCCAATTATATGCTAAAGCACATAAAAATACTGATGGTGTTTGGACCAGTCCCGAGACTAAAACAAATTATATAAGTTTAAGTATATTAAGTTAAGTTTAATACAATATTCTTGTTACTTCTACCTTTTTTTTTTTTTTTTTTTTTTTGTAGGAGAGAATGAAATTTCTAAAGGAAGCTATAGCGGATCCAGCCGATGAATTATCTATCAACGATTCTCAGATCCTATCTCAATTTCTTAAATCACATTCTAGTTATTTGAGGGGCTTAAGGCAAACATCCTCAAGTTCATCAACCTCTTTTAAGGCCAAATCCAAAGATGACAAAACTAAAGAGTTAGAGGCAACACAACTTGTGATAGAACGATTGAGGTCTAAGAAACAAAAGTTGCTCACTGGCCCAATTAGATAGAACAACGGAATTAGAGGCGATAATAGAAGACAGAATGGAGTTGAGGACCAAAATAATGCTTGAATAATGGAACAAGATGTCCCAAAATTCTATGCCACCACCACGATCTTAAAACTTTATTTTTTCTTAATTATCTTTTTATTGTTCTGTTCAATAATAATACTTGAATAAATGTGATGTATAAATTACATTTCTATAATATTAGTATTGCCTTTTTAATTAAATTTGAACTTGTGTAGCAGTACCGTTTGAACGGAAAATATACCGCTTGAACGGTATATTATACATTAAAAATTCATCCAAATGAACTAAAAGAATTTGAACGAGAAGCCAAAAAAATAGTCCGTTTAGACATTATTCGAACAACATGCAAGCCTGTTTGAACGAGAATAATTTCAATTAATTTATTTGTTCAAATTGATAAGATCTGATCGAATGCTGACCTCATTCAGACGGAATCATATGTGACAATTTGTTTGAATAAAAAAATTATTCGTTCGAATACTAACTATCCGTTCAAACAATAAACAGTAGCATTCGAGCGAGTTTCGAAGATGAAAATCCTTTGTCTAAAAAAAGGTGCCCGTCCAAATGGATTGGGACAGGCCGGTAAGATTTCATTTCTAAAAATAATTTTTAGAGACAAAATTCATAGAACAAATTTGGAGACAAATTTGAGACAATTTTTTTTTTTTTTGTCTCCAAAAGCTTTTTAGGACAAAAAATGAATTTTCTGAGACAAATTGAATGTAGACAGTGCTGTATTTGCTACTTATGCAAGAACAAGTATTTGCAGTCCTAATAGATTCATCTGTAAGAGTTTTGATGTAACTAATTAAGCAAAATTGAATATGAGGTTGAGAGCATAGAGGCAATTGAGTTGCTTGCTATCTTCAATTCTATGTAAATATGGGTATTCATAAGTTGATTGTGGAAAGCAATAGTCTGCTGACTGTTGACGCATTGAGGGATGGCAGCATGAACAACTCTGCTCTTGGTGGTCTTTTCTTGAGATTAAGAAGCTAGCTTCTTGCTTTGAAACTTGTAAATTCTCTCATGTTCATCGTGAAGGGAGTATAGTAGCACATAAGTTAGCTAGGCTTGCTATTAATGTTGATAATATTTGTTTATGGTTGGATTGTATTTCAGACTGTATTTTTCAAGTCATTTGGCTTGATGATTGTTGTTCATTTGATCCATTTGATTAATGAAGTTATTCCTTGTATAAAAAAAAGAAAAAGAAAAAGAAAACCATTCTCTTGTAGTGATTGTTGCATGTAATAGGTATTCTCTCATTAATAAACGAGCCATGCATGGGATCACGACATCGATTGATTATGATCATCGATACCTTCCATTGGAGTTTGTGGAGAAGCGTGTTCTACATGTACGAGTATTAAAGCGTCGATCTCTAGAATCATTTTATGTGGCAAATGATCTTGAATCTAATGATCACCATGGTCACTTGTGAAACTAGGTTTCTTTTATGAATCGTGTTACCCCCATCAAGGATGTACGTAGATAAGATCATTTCTTCCTTAATCACTAATTAAAAATAATTATCGGAACTCACGTCGGGACCCATTTTTGGGGACAAGTAGCAATAATATTATTCTTATTCTGTTTTTTTTTTTTTAGTTTGGAGTAGTTTGGAGGGAAGTTATAAGACATGATGCCTTTCCACTAAATAATAGTCGTATTAACCGCACTCTTTCAACGTTCAATGATTCTAGCTAGCTTTAGAAATTGTAGTAGTAATAGTAGACCCCACAAACTTTAATATCATGTGAAACAAGCAGCATCAAATTCCTGTGTTGTTGATAATTAAGAGTTTCTATCTGCGTCAAGCTCTTCATGATGTGGCCCAGGACTACTATCACTTTCTTTGCTTCTTTCTGGATAAGAAACCCACAATCACTTTTGACATAGGCCGGGTATTAACACACACACACACATACACACACACACACACACACACACACACACACACACACATATATATATATATAATAGGCGTTTGCTTATGAAAGATCAATATATCAACGTCATGATGATCATAATATATTGTTATAAAATGTAATGTTATTTTAGTCAATCAAATTAAACATTTCTTTCATTTCCTCCAAATTGTTACAGTAATTTTTTCATGGTCTAGTAGTCTTTCTGTACAGACCCCTAGTCTAGCGAGCTAATTACGGTACTACTGATGAATCGATATTTTTTTATGAGAAGCAGTACTTTAAAATTTTCACGAGATTAGTTTGATGCGAAACCTCCACTTTGGAGATGACTCAAGAGCCTATAAGTCACTTCTTATAAAATTCCTTATGACGTAATAGTACAGGAGTATCTCAAATGTGGTCCGACCTCACTTCCATAAATATACTTACGAAGATGTATACAAATCGTTCACAAAGCAAATAATATATCTAAAACATAATATATATCTGGTACGAAATTAAAAACGATACTAAACAGTTGCAATGATTGGTACTTATGCATGATTGTTAAAAATTTAACGTATCCATAATATTGATTAATGTACTTCACGGCCTGTTCATTTCATTTTTATTAATTAGAACATATGCTAATTATGGCCTGATTTTATCTAGGAAACGAAAAACAAAAATTTTGGGTTTATATAAATGATATCACATGTATTTATCGTCATATATAACTCAAGCGATATCGATCTATTAGTACTTTAGAAACATGATTCCTTCTATATATGCGAGTAGTACATATTAATATATAGGACCAACTGTTGATAATTTCCAGTAACAACAAGGTTTACTTAATGGTATAACATTGTTTCAAAGCATATTTCACAAGATTTTCCAACTCGGCCTCACTGATGCGATTGTCTCCATTACTATCAGCATGCCAAAGTGAGAGAAGAGTTCGCCAGAAAGGGCCGGACGAACCTAAGCTAGAGAAGGCATTTATAAGCTCTTTCCTGCTTAGATACCCATCTTTGTCTTTGTCAAAGCGTTTAAACATACCTTTTAACTGAAGTTCAGTGTATGGCACCTCCACCAGCCTGTTACTGACCTTCATCCTAGGGTAGTGGTCGTCGATGGCGCTTGTCGTGGCAATACATGGACGAGACATAATTTTTTTGGTGTAATATGGGGTTTGATTAATGAAGGGGTTCTCAAGGAAGAAGAGATATAATGAGCTTCTACTTTGCTATGGTGTGAACATAGGATAGAATGTATATATATATATATATATATATATATATATATATAGAACCTGATTAACCAGCCAACAATTCAAACCCAGCTAACTAGAGTTTAAATTAGCAACATAGGAAAGACAAGAATATGAGATATCTTACCGGCCAGAGATCTCTTCTAAGATCCATTTTTCGGTAAAGATGCATGTTTGCAGAGGTGACATGTAACGTCCCAAAGAAAAGTTTAAACCACATGTCTTATATTTTAAAAGGATTTGTCAATAATATAATTGGAATTCTAATAAAACATTATAAAAATAAGAATTTATCAAATTTTCAAATAATGCGTAATCTCATACACAAGTACCTACCCTTATCCTTATAATCTTATGGGGTATCATAATGACACCACTAGATCAATGGATCAGGTCCTTTAGAGATTGATTATAAGAATCCATGCATGAAGAAAAGAAATGGATTATTGTAGAAAAGGTACTGTAAACAGATGCACATGATTCGACATTGTAAAATTATTTCTTTATCATGTATTCATATCTGCATATATAATTCGCTAATTATAATAGGGGTATGCCCATATAGATCAAAGATTAAGGTTCTGTTTGAATTTAAAAATAAGATGAAATGAGTTCTAAATAAAATAGTATTAGAATATTATTTTTTAATATTATTACTGTTATAAAAAATTGAATTAGAATTTAAAAAAGTTGAATTGTTTATTATATTTTGAAATTTTTGAAAAGTGTAATAATAAATTTGAGATTAGATAAGATGAGTTGAAGTAAGATAAATTATGAATACAAGTGGTGCCTAAGACAATGAAACAAAAAAAAAATACAAAAAATACAAATTAATCCGGTTTTAAAATTGGGAACTCCATCGGCATCGTAATTTTCATGCGGGACTTAAAACAACATTATATTTGAAACTATATGTCGACGTCACGTACTCAATTACTGACCTCTCATCAGCAACCATACGTCTATATATATGCTAACATGTACGTGTTGGCGGTATTCTGGATGGCCACATGAGATCATTGCGGAAAGCAAGGCTTATAATTAACCCTTGGTATATAGGAATATTAGTATTGCTGCTTGTTTCACTTGGTCATGATCTGAAAGTTTAATTTGTGGGGTCTAATACCACATGAATTATTCAATCTTTGTTTGTTTTCCTCCTTCCAAAGCTAGAATCATTGAACGTTGAAGAGTGATTAACACGACCAATGTGTAAAAGAAAATGGCAAATTATCATCGAGAATCTAATCTTCGATAGATCCACAGAAATTAAAAGCTTCAAATTTTAACTTATGCACAGTTGCTTTTACTTTTTCTTTTTTACCCTTTTAATAAGCACCCCACGAAGGACTATTATGGACGGTATCCAGACTAAATTTCTAGCCTGCCCCTCTTATATATTCTGTTCATCGTCTTGATTATGAGAAAATTAGGTTTTTGTGATTAATTATTTGTGATAAAAAAATTATTTATTATTTATTTTAATTAAAAATAATTATTTTGTTAAAAATAATTAATAGTAAATAAACCATTTACTTGTAATGCGTACTAGCAATTCCACATGATCATCGATCGCATTATTGCCCGATCAGTCCTATATGTTATATACTTATATGCTCCAAGCATGGGGGCCAGATTCCTATAGATCCGCGATTAATACGAATTGGAATCAGCAACATACGTCGAGCAGTGGTACTAACTCACCTCCAGGTCATATTAGGTACCTAAAAGTAAATTTTAAAAGAAAAAAAACAGTGGCACTTAATTTAGAAATATGCTCACGTCTACAGACTTATAACAAAATTTTATGAAAAATGTTATTTGTCTCTATTTAAAATTTTTAATAGGGATTTTGATTTTGATTTTGATTTTGATTTTTTTTAACTTTTTTACGTGATTTTTAAATAAGTATTTTTAAATAATATTGTGATTTTTTTATATTTTTAAAAAATATTTTAATATATTAAAAAAATCATATCAGTAGAAATCCCAAAATTAAAATCTCTAACACCTCCCAAATTTATTATCTTGAGAAATAATAAAATTCACTTTAAGGCGAAATATATTATTCTAAACGGTCACACTGTTCATGATTAAAGGAGTTGTACAATAGAATCTTTAATTTCAAAATTAGTAAAGTATTCACTCTAGCAAAGTATTTAGCAAGTCTCGAATCAACTTTCTGTCTAATCTTAACATTAGCAACATTAGCAAAAGTGAGTGTCGAACAAATTCTTTTCACTTCGGCCTGCCTATCTGCCTAAACCTGCACTCCATATTGAAAATCCACCAAAAAAATGATAAAGAATCTTTGTCGGGGTCAATTCAACAAATTCGGCCACCATAAGAATAAACCACGCTCCACTAATTCAACACACTTTGTAGTATTTAATTGGGCTTCCAAGTTCAAACAACATGAAGATGCAATGGGTTTGATCAGAAACAGTCATGAATTGCTGATCGGGGCAGTTCTATTAATAAATATGTATTTATATATTTATTTAATAACATAAAATTCAAGTTCAAACATGCTGACTTGGCATTTGTCCTGTGTAAATAGGGTTAATATACCTTATGCCGGTCCGTTTTTAATTTTCAGCCAAAAACCTATTGAGGATCAAATCATTATGTTCTAATAAAATTTTTATATATATGCAAAATCTGTCAACACACTTCAAAACAAGTGGCCAAATGGTGCAATGGTGCAAATAAGAGAGAATTTTAAGTACTAATATTTAAAGATCTTGAACCATCATCTTTCATTTAATCACAAAATAATAAAATAAAATTTAAAAAAGTCACAGACTCACAAGGCTAAGAATTATGGGGGAGGCAGAAAAAGGGTCGGATTAGGGCAGTAGTAAAGATTGTAGCCGAGCATCGCATGACGCGTGGTGGTGAGCTCGAGGTGGGCATGGGTGACAGGGTAGAGTTACAAGTTGCATGCGAGGGAGAAGAAGATAGGGGGAGAGAAGAAAACAAAACAAAAGAATGGAAAAACTTTAGGATTTTAACCCTCAGAGCATCAAAACGGCGCCGTATAAAGGGGCATTCGTGTCTCAGCTTAGGCCCTTATACGGCTGGGCCTGCAACACATACTTCAAAAAAAAATCCAAACAAAAATATTAGACCCGTGCTTCACAAATCCTGTTAATTTGATGAATGATAAATTAAGGATCGGTTTGTTTACAAGAATGTATTAGCGGAGTCTAGGATTCACCTATGGTTGGCATAGTTTCACGACCTCATGGGATTAATGAATGAAAATCTTTCAGAAAGAACATGAGATCATGTACCTTTCTGTGTTTCTTTTTTCTTTTCTTTTTTTCCTTTTTTATGTAGAATTTATAATATTTTTTATAAAACAAATTTCGTTAAATTAAAACAAAGGTACGTACAAGAGTAAGGGTGGGAGGAGCCCTCCTCACCGGTGATGGATCGAAGATGATGTGTGTGTGTGTGAGAGAGAGAGAGAGAGAGCGCATATTTTAATTACTTATAATTAGTAGCAAACAAATGCCACACTGAATTATTTCCAACGGCCAAGCATCAAATGGGTACACCACTCATGAATCGATCTGTTTGATGAGAAGCGCTTCACAGATTTCACGCAATTAATTTGATGCGATCCCTCCACTATGGAGATGACTCAAGACCCTATGCGTCACTTCTAAAGTCTCTTGTGACGTAAGAATACAAGAAAACTGTTAAAAATCTGGGTCTATTACCTTAATTTTATCTCATCTTAGTATATCTCGTCACATAATCTTCATATTTAAACATGACAATCATAATATTTCTCAATTTCACAATGTTGATCAGTTTTTCCATCTAAATCATATTATCTAATGGTTACAATTTTTTCAAAATTTTAAACAAAATATAAAAAATAACTCAACTTTCTTAAATCTCAACATTAAAATAATATTAAAAATTTTTATTATAATAATAGTTTAATTTTATAATATTTTTATCTAACATTTTTTCTCTCATTTTCTAAAATCCCATAAAATATTTTAATTCGAACTATTTTATTACTCTTCACAAACCATCCACTAATATTTACAAATTATCTTAACTTACTGTCCAAACAACCAGAAATTTATTGTTGTCCCTAATATTTAAAGTCCGTGGCGGCCTATTCATTCCATTTTTATTGGAACATAAGCTAAAAGCAGGGCCTGATTTTATCTACCAACTTTAAAAGAAAACCAAAGTTTTGAGTTTATATAAATATTGTTTTTATATAGATTGTATGTACATCTGTATCAAATATCTATATCATCCTCAAGATTCAAGATCTATTACATTAGAATCATGATTCCTTCTATGCGAGAATATATATATATATATATGCGTACGTATATAATTCTAAGTACGACGTCTGGGCTTACTCAATGTTATAACCATGTTTCAAAGCATAATTCACAAGATTTCCCAACTCGGCCTCGCTTATGCGTCCATCTTTATTGCTATCAGCATGCCAAAGTGCTCGAAAAGCTCGCCAGCGAGGTGCAGACGAACCAAGCTTGGAAAAGGCATTTCTAAGTTCTTTTTTGCTTAGATATCCATCTCCATCTGTGTCAAAGCTTTTAAATACACCTTTCAACTGCATCTCAGTGTATGGCACCTCCACCTTCTTGTCCTTCATTATAGGGCAGCTTTTGTCGACGTTTTTCGTGGCAATATATGGAAGAGACATAGTTTTTGGTGCAATTTGGAACTTGACTAGTAAAGGTGTTTGCAAGGAAGAAGATATATAAATGTACTCTATTTGGCTATGGTGTGAACATGGGCAAGTATGGTGTATATATAGAACCTAATTAACCAGCCAACTAATTATTCAAATTAGCAAATTAGGAAAGAGAAGAATCTAAGATATTCTGTAAGTATCTATCTGCAGGGAAAAAAGAATCAAAGATCTCTTCTCATGATCCTCACGACTCCCAACGTGGGTAAAGATGCATTTTTTAAAAGAATTGTTACAAACACAAATAAATTATATAAAAATAAATTCATAAATTGATATTATTTCATGATATCTATTAAATTTATTTTATAATAAAAATAATTTTATAATCTAACGTATTATATCAAATTATATCAATTTAAAGATATACTTCTGCATAATTTTTTTGTAGTTAAAGTATTTTTCTTTTTGTAGAGATAACACTTAAATTTAGATCAATGGAACAAATACAACATCTACTTCTTTTTACTATAAGAAAAATTAGTATTTGTGATGGATTATTTATTACGAAGATGACTATTTGCTACATAAATAGATTCATTTTGATAAGGAATAATCATTTTGACAAGGAATAATTGACTATGAATAACTAATTTTCTTGTAGTATTTGCAGACTGATTAGGATCCAAGAAAAAAAGAAATGGATTATTATAACAAAGTAGGAATAAACTGATCTTCCAATTAAAACATGGGTTAGAAAAAGGTGTACAAATTAGCAAATGATGTAGAAATTAAAGATCGAGTTGTCTTAGATGTATTTATAAAAATTTGAAAAAAAGTTATGAATATTGCATATAAAGTGGTGTTGCATTAAAAAACTGTTATTGGTCTCAAGTGTAAATAAATTTTGAGTTAAGATAAATTTAATAATTTAATAGTTGATCAATATTTAGATGTTAGAGTACTCACCTTAAAATTAGATGGAGTTGATTTCAATTCAGTCCAACTTCCAAACAGACTTTAATTAAACGGTATTGATATAGTTAAGAACTATAATATATATCATCGGTGCCTTGACTAATTTGTAAATTTTTGTTATGACATAGATATATATTGCTCTCTAATCAGCGAACGTCTATATATGTTAATACACCTAATTTAAAGTGATAGTGGATTTCTTATCGAAAAAACGAAACAAAGAAACTGATGATCATGATAGTAGTGGGCCACAAGATATGCCGATAGCAATCAGGCTTATCACCTTTGCCATATAGGAATTTGATGCGAGTTTCACATGCATGATATTAAAGTTTTGAGGGGTCTACTACAATTATTGATCACTCTTCATTGTTAATTAATTTTCATATTCTTCCAAAGTTAGAATCATTGAACGTTGAAGAATGATTAACTAGAGTACAAATGGGTAAAAGAATATGGCAATTGATCATCGAGAATTTAAATCTTTGACCAATCTGCATAAATTAATGTCTAGATAATGAGTTAGATCTCAATTCAATTTATCTGGTTTAGTCATTACAATTTTTCTAAACTTCTATATAAATATAATAAATAATTTAATTTTTTAAATCTTAAACTAAAAATTATATTTTAATAATATTTTCTCACTTTTCAACTCTAATCTCATCTCAATGCAACTCACTATTCAAATCTAAAAATTTCAAATCTTAATATATGTAGAGAGAGAGTTTTTTGTTTTCTCTTTTCCTTTTAATTATAAGCATCCACAAAACTAAATTGCTTCAACACCCATAAAAAAATATTATATACGAGCTTATAATTTGCGGATAGTTATTTATGTTGAAATTTATAGATTTAAATAGTTCATTATATATAACCAATATCACAACTATTACAAAAATGGATATCAAGTATATATAAAATAGAGCATGCACATATAAAAGAGTTCATTTAACTAATAAATATTTCATGATCAATTTATAAAACTCAAAATGTAATTTATATATATATATATATATATATATATATATATGGAGCAATGCTATATATTATCGTCAACTGGGGACTTCAATGCAAGCTAGCCTAGTGTAAAAATAAAAATAAAAATAAAATAAAATAAAATAAATTACAATAATATCCTTTTAAAATAATGTTTTTTTGCAATGCAGTTCCGTACTCAGAATTGTTAAAAAGAATTTCTCATATAAATGATTGTTCAATTTGAAAATGTAAAATAGATATAATTAATATGAAATACGATTTTATATTTCTATTTTACATTTTAAAAATTATATTTAATTCTTTTAACTGAATTTAAAGAAATATTTTTTTTTTCCCTTCCGCGCCGGCGCTTAGTGCTTTTTCATTTGTTATTCCTCGCATATTGTAGATTATAGGGAACTTAAAAAGGTTTTTTGGCCCTCTTGCCCATAGCACATCCACCATCTCTTTGTGTGTTAAGACTGTCATACATTACTATTTAATTTCCTTGCTACTTCTATAGGTACAATCATTGGTCATTTTATGTTAAGCCATAACTGTTTCCCAATTTTATAAGTGTGATAGTTTGTTCCTATTTAATTTCCTTGCTACTTCTGTAGGGAGAATCGTTCGGCATTTTATAGGTGTGATATTTGATTTTTTTTTAGTATAATGTCTTCGTATGATATTCTTTAAGATGAAACTACCATCCTTAATTTTTAAGATGAAACTAAATTATAACATATATTTGCAGGAAATTACAGGTCTGAGAGAGCATTATTTACAACTCTTCTGAATTGTCTGGACTAAAAGGGAACATTGAAGACGTCATAGCTTAAGCTTTAATAATATTTGGGCAAAAATCTGTCAAATGTTTCTTCCAATAGATTCAACCATCTAGAACCTGGGATGATTCTTAGATTTTCACGTTCCATACAAAACGACACCAACTTTGGTCTGTCTCGATACGTGAAAAGGTTTGAGGATAAGCAAATGTTAGTGTCTAAGATACGACAGATGAAACACTATATATTTAGATGAACACTGAAAAACAAACAAAACAGAACAATACTAAAAACAGGAAAACAGCCCAAAAAAAGAGCAGTTTATGGTATAAGTTACTGGAGTAAGTTACCTTCAATCCATTTCTGCTGTTGCTTGACTTTTGAGGTGGCTGTTTTGTTTGTATTGCATTCTATGGCACAGTTATATCTGTGATCTTGAGTGAATAAACGAGGTTTGAGTATGGTGACCTGCAATTACGGTTTTTGGTGTCATTTTGAATAGGACAATATTCCTTCCTTAGCTATTCAAACATCCTTATGAGATCCTATGAATATGTAAATCCTATTTCTTTTCATTGTTTGTTTAAGCTTCTTATGTTTAAACTACTTTTTATGCATTCTTGTTGGTCTACTCATTTTTTCCCAGATATTCATCTGAATTTTTGTAGAATTTTTATCCTCGAGACCACAAAAAAAGGAACATGGGTCAATTCTATAGATGACTGCTCATTTTGTTTTTTCTTTGCTTCAGGACCTATATGTGTAGATGTTTGAGTATATAGTATGAACTATATATACATAGATAGAAGTGCTAACTTCAAAAAAATAGAATTTTTATTTCTATAATTGAATAACAACCCCAGGAAACATACTCAAATAATTAGAATGCCTTTCAATCCTCTATCCAATGACCCCAAACTAAATATCCTTTTTCTTTTCTTTCCTTTTCCTTTGTAACATAAATGAGATGGCTTTCACTAAGAATGACATAAAGTCCGGTACCCAATTTTCAACCCCAACCAATCAATTTCATTCCCAGAAATACCAATTTTCAATGCACATGACCATGACTTGCAACAAATGAGACCCAGACCCTTATTTTGATGGTGTTGCACCCCATAACCCAAACACAACAAACATTATCATCTTATGGCAAGCATCGAATCACATTTAGTCCTAACATAAAAACATGTTCTCCCCATACACTGATCCAAAACCACACTCACAACAATATGCCTTCCTCGAGGCTGAAGTGCATGTAGGTAACATATAGCATGAATAACAATAAATCAATTAATTCGTATCGGCTACAGCACATGATAGAAGAGAGGGAGAAATAAAAGGAAATACAAAGTAGTTTAAACACATCTACAACACATCTATCAAGCAGATTCTTAGAACAGGAAAGACAAATGCATGTGAAAGTAAACAAAAATATCATTATGGGAAACAATACATTACTGACCGGTATAGGATCTGAAATGAAAACTCTTTGAGATGATATCACGACACCTCCGCACCCAAAACACAAATTAATGCAGAACTAAACAATGGCTTGGTGAAATTGAAAGAAAGGGGGAGAAAGCGAGTGGAGAGAAAAGTAAAAGAAAGAACACTAATTTTACAAAATATATATGGTTAGAGTAGTTTTTATTTTTCAATTGGTGTCATTATTTTTCAATTGATTATTTATCATACACTTGGTGTCCACACTCCAGTCAGTAAACCGGTTGGATGGTGTCGTTCAAGCTTCATAAATTCAAACCCAAGCCTAATTGCTAAAAGTTCAAGCCAACTACACTAAAAGTATAACTAGAGTAAGCACCTTTGTATAAACCTCGACCTTTGAACTTTCAGTTTGGTAGTTCTCTGGAGGCTCTACTCAAACAATGTTGCCTTGTCAACCAGCTCTGAGAAACTTCTGATCGAAAACTCACCACTTAATCGTATATTCCGTGATTCAAATGCTCTTCAATATTTTTTTGGCTTTCATCTCTTCATCAAGATCAAGTAAGTAGTGAAGGGAGACAACTTCACAAATATGGCAGCATATTGATGCATAATCATAGTCCCCTGAACAGGTGAGGCTAGGTAATAAGGACTATTCTCCCATAAACTTTATTGATAGTCCTATCTGCAATCCATGAACATTTATCTTCATTGATCAATTTAAAGATAAGTATAATATCTTTTGTTCGTCTATGCAATTTAGGACTCGAACTACTTCCACAATGTCCTAATCCCATCCTCTGCCATAGTTGGGTCACCTCTTCCATCAAATGAAGGTGACTGCATTAGATTGAACTATTTAATTGTACAACCCTCCTCATTAGTGTCACGGTTGCGACCTTGGTGGTGCTAAGCAATTTCTTCCATCACTTGTTGCGTCGTTATTAGACCCATTCAACAAGTTACTAACATAACAAGATGTGACATCATGAAAACATAGATCCAGTTAGACATTTCTAAGAAAATACACATATAAAAGCATAGGCATATATATAAAGACGAGAACAAATATAAAACATCTCAATTTCTTGCTTTTAGCCTCATATCTTACTGTAACCTAAAGGATGCAGACTTAAAACCCTAAATCTTAGAAAAACCATCACCTAAATTCTATAAAATCTAATCCTTAGCGTTTGATTAAACTTATATGCTAAAATCCACATAACCTAAGACCTTGAACCTTATCCAAAGTTCTTTATTGTGGTCTGCAAATTATAAAATCATATATACCATTAACATCACTCTTAAAGTTCACAATATCTAAAACCTCAAATCTCACATAGGTAAATTCCTATAATTGGGAATGGCCTAACACCTTAAATTTCCAAAAAAACTCAATACATAAAGTCTGTAGAATCTTTAGCCTCATCTTTTATACCAATTGTAACACCCATAACAGGAGGGTCAGGGAGTTAGTACCTATTGCCTAAAAAACACATCCCAACAATATGGATATAACTCTAAATAACATAAGTAAATATATAACATGTAAAACTCCTTTAGTCAAAATAAATAGTCCTCCACAAAGACATCCAAAAATTTTATCTTGTGGCATGGACAAAAATCATAGCATAATATACTTTTATTCCTCAAGGTTTTCATACACAATACCATATTATAACAGAGTGGTGACATAGAAATATCATATATTCAAATAAATATTTCAAAGTTCATATTCATTCTTCAGGCAATAGAGAAACATACTACAAACAAATTGCTCGTCTACACTAGTTATGATAAAATGTAACAGTTAAGAGTTTAAATAAAGAGACTAGTGAAGCTAACTGAGGCTATTCCCATAACAAAATATGCGGAGACCTCAATCAATTTTAGGCAAAGTCTAGCATAAGAGCACAACTTACGTAACTTGTGCATTATACTATTTAAGTTTTGAACTCAAACAAAACCAACATCATCACCTAATCCATGAAATATTACAACATTAATATTAAGGAAACAATCACAAAGGATATTGATAGCAACGACTAAATCAATTACACGTGATTTAAGGAGTCTGTGTTACATTGTACATGATTTGAGGAATATATTATTCTTGTAAATATTTACTTTCTTTGTTCATACTTACCTTATAAATCAGTCTTTCCATAGACATTAAGGGACAACCTATATTCGGCTCTCACCTTTTGCAGTACTGACATATAAATATACATATTCTCTCGTTGGTAAATACACGAGAGTTTCCCAGAATTTTGGTGTTGTTTTATGGTATCAAGAGCCTAAAGCATGATCACTGTCCTTTTTTTTTTCTAGCCTTGATCCCATGGCCTCATCATCTCCAACGTCAATCACCCATATTAAAGTCCATAGCATTGTTACTGTCAAACTCACCAAGACAATTATCTCCTATGGAAAACTCAAATCATCTCATATTTGCGTGGCTAGCACCTATTCGATTTCGTTAATAGTACCATTCCCCCTCCTCCTCCCACCATAACCAATCTTGAAAACACTTCCGACTCCTCACCCTTCGAAATAATCAATCCCAAATACACATCGTGGTATGACCAAGACCAAATCGTCCTCAATACCCTGGTGTCCTCAGTGTCCGAGAGCATTTTGGAACAAATGGTTGGGCTCTCCACTTCAAGAAAAGTCTGGACTCCCCTTAAGAGAATGTTTGCCTGTGACTAACCCAAATTCTCCTTAAAATAAACACGGGAATCGAGGCGTCGGGATGATGACAACACAAGTCACACATCCCAACGACAAGTGCCAAACGTGTGTGCACACATGACATAGATAAAATATAAGTCGCAGCGGATAAATAAATCATTATCTAAGTACCAGAATTTTTTTTAAAATATTTTACAAACCATTTTAATATAAACTCTCCAACAGGAGATTTAATATAGTCATCCGAAATATAAATTAAACAAATACATATTTTTAAAAGGGAAAAAATAATTTCCCAAGAGAACAATTTATAATAATAACACATCACCGGCAGAGCCATCTCCTCAGGCTCAGCCTCTACATAATCTGCATCCACAAAAACTACGACGCCAAGATGGCATCGCAGGTAAGTACAACCCAACCAAACCCAAGATAATAAATACATTAATGCCACAATAACAACCATGAACAAATTACCATATGCATGAGGCTTAAAATCATCTTCCTCAAAGTCAATGAAATAACCACACACACCAAAATCTCATTTTAGCCCAACTAAAACTCCAGTAAAATTACCCATCATTTCCCAGAAAATAATATCCGCAAAACCAATCATACCGGGCGTTACGTATCGCCGTCCCTGATATGATAAACACACATACCAATCATAATGGGCGTTACGTATCGACGTCTCCATTATGATTCACACACACTCATTTCATATCGGGCGTTACATATCACTGTCCCCGATATGAAATGCACACCCAATAACCATAACAGGCGTTACGTATCACCGTCCCCGTTATATCATCCACACACTATCAATTACAATGGGCGTTACGTATCGCCGTCCCCATTATGACTGACACACACACAATGACCATAATGGGCATTACGTATCGCCATCCCCATTATGTCATCCACACACACGCTGATCACAACGGACGTTACATATCGCCGTCCCCGTTATGACTCAGCCAAAAACCATTAAAATCCATAAACTCAATAAAAAACCCAATTTCCATTTCCAACACATGAATATCCGAAATCATGCAAAAATCTAATTTCCAAATATTTTCATGAACATGCGCGTAAATACATAATGCAGACAACCATGCACCAAATAGTCAACAATTAATAAATTTTAACAATAATCAAACACAATAACTGTTGATTCCAAAAATATATTTAAATCTTAAAACTTGTTTGGAAAGTACTTACAGCGGGTAAAAACGCAAATCCTTGAACAAACTTCAATCCGTAGTGTTCGTAGCAGTCACCGATACGTTAGGCTAAAATGCTCGGTTTGACATCAAAATTTAGGGAGATACTCTTTAGAAGGTGGGGAATCTCATGGAGGTAGTGATGTGGCGGCACAACCACCGGAAGGTGGTGGATCGGGGTCAAAATGGGTGAAAACCCATTTTCAGGTTTGAGGTTGTACCGGGAATGTGAGGCAACAATTGGGGAAACTGAGCTAGGGGCTGGGCAATGGGAGTCTTTTGGTGGCGGTGGTGAGGCCTACGGTGGCCACAGATGGCGGCGTAGCGAAAATCAACCCGTTTAAGACCCATTTCGGGTGGAGGAGTAAACGGCAGAAATGGGTAGCTTTGGGCGGTGGGTTATGCTCGCCGGAGGGTAGGGAGGCTACTGGTAGGCCGCCGGCGTCAAGGGGTGGCCGCCGGTGGCCGAAAAATGCAGGGGAAGCTAAAACACTCATTTCGGGTAGGGGGCCGATTAGGGGCAATGAGGTGGCCGGAGATGACACCACCGGTACCGTTGGACTCGCCAGCATGTGGGGGTGAGGTTGGGCTGGGCGGTGTCGCCAGTGGGTGGCCGACGGCAGCCCTGGGTGGAGATGAGAGAACCGGCGAGAGAGAGGAGCGAACAGGGGAGGGGGACTCACGCACGGCTGGGAAGCAGAGGAAAAAGGGAGAAAAAGAAAAGAAAAAGAAAAGAAAAAAGAAAAAAAGAAAAAAGGAGTCCAAGTAGAAAAACACAATAAATTAAATAAAAGTCGACTGATAATACTACAATTTAATATCAATAAAGTAAAATATTTAAAGCCCAATAATAAACCAATTCAATTTAAATAACATTTTAAATATAAAACACTAATTAATATTAAGAAAGTACATCAAATAAAATCACATATTAAAATAAAGGAATTTAATTCCAATTATTAAAATAATTACCTCACATTAAAATTAATAAAGAAATAACGTAACTCAACATTTAATTATAAAAACAACATAAAACTAACACTTACTAATGAATAGCTCAAATAAATATTTTAAACAAATAAAACACAACCAATAATATTATTAAAATAAATTAAATTAATTAATACCGAGAATAAAATAACGTATAAAAATACACGTAAATCTGGAATCTCACATTGCCTATCATTCATATGCTCGAGCTATCCAAACTTGGCAATTTTTGGCCCTCAAAAAGAAGGGAAATATGTCAATTTCAAATTAGTTCCAGAAGATGAAGTCCTTTTCCGACACTTTGGCTACTATCGAACAGCCTCTTCAAACTCATAAGTTCACGGCATATCTTCTTGGAGGACTTGATAGCTCATATAGTGCTATCATCACGTCTATTTCAACTCAAATAGACAAAATGTCATTAGAAGAGAGTTTAATCATCTCCTTGCCTTTGAATTGAGAATTGGGCAGCATCAATCTACTCTAGAAGCCACTGTTGGTTTAGTAAACATGGCTATTCGAAATGATGGACGCTCACGTGGTGGTAGATCGGCAACCCAACAGCTCTAACTCCAATTATAGAGGCAGCGATCGTGGCAACTACGGGCGAGGTAGTCCAGGTATGTGGGAAAAATAGGCACACTGTCGTACAATGCTACTACCAGTTTGATCATACCTACCAAGGTGCGCCCCCCCCCCCCCCAACATAACAGCATACCTCACATCACCTTCCTCACCAACTGATGCTAACTAGTATCTTGATACAGGTTCTACAAACCACCTCACAAATGACTTCTACAATCTGACAGTGCACTCTGAGGCTTATAATGGCACTAATCAAATCCATGTTGATGATGGGGTAGGTTTACTCATTAAGAATATTGATTTTACTACTCTTTCAACACCAACTAATTCTTTTTCTTTGCATCAGTTACTTCATGTACCAAAGATTAAGTAAAATATAATTTCTGTTAGTGAATTTACCCGTGACAATAACGTTTATATTGAGTTTCACTCCTTTTTTTTGGTGAAGGACGAGGCAACGGGGAATGTTTTGCTGTGCGGCAAAACTAAAGATGGACTCTACACCTTTCCATCCAGTGCCATCTCCATAAGAACTTATCGATCCTACCTCTCTCAACGTGCTCCCCTTAATGTGTGGCATTGCAAAATGGGACATCCTTCCTATCAGACAATAAGACATCTCATCTCCAATTTTTCCTTACATATTTCATCCAATAAAATGTCGAGTGTATGCTCTGCAAGACAACAAGGAAAGAGTCATCGCCTTCCTTTCACATTCGCAATTTATATCAAATTCACCACTTGAATTAATTTTCTCTGATGTTTAGGGACCTTCCCCCACTATGTCCACAAATGGCAATAAATACTACGTGTCTTTTGTTGATTATTTTAGCAAATTTACATGGCTATTTCCCATCCCAAATAAATCCAATGTTACGAAAATTTTTTGCTCATTTCAAAAACTTGTTGAACGCTAATTTAATTGCAAAATAAAATATGTTCAAACCGATTGGGGTGGAGAGTATCGCTCTATACACAACTATTTTGCAGCAATTGGTATTCAACATCGGATCACTTGCCCCATACTTCAAAACAAAATGGTTCCGTAGAACAGAAACAGTGTCATATAGTTGAAACGAGACTCTCTCTGTTGTTACATAGTAGTGTCCCTCATGCCTATTGGGATGACGCTTTTTTCATGACCACATATCTTATTAATCGGCTCCCCACCACCCCTCTTGTAATCTCACCATTTGAAAAACTCTATAAACATACTCCATACTTTTCATCTTTAAAAATTTTTGGTTGTGCATGTTGTCCATTCCTTCATCCTTTTAATCCTCACAAGCTTGATTTCAGATCAAAGCAAAGTGTTTTTATCGGCTTTAGAAACATGCACCGTGGGTACAAATGTCTTGATATTTCAAGTGGAAAGTTTTTTCTCTCATGGCATGTCATCTTCGATGAACAAACCTTCCCATTTGCAAGCCCAACAACTCAGTCCAACAGCTCAAACCATTCGCCATGCTCAACTGTCACTCCTCTGCTTCTCATAAACAACACATCCACAAATAACGTATTGCCATCCTACACATCTAACAACACATCAAACACCCCTATAATCCTGATGATGCCGTTTGACCTTCCCTTTCCCTTTCTCCCCTACACGATCCTTGCTCAACTCCACCACAAACACTCAGCAACCTTTGCCCACATCACCAGATAGCACCTCCACATCTCCCTCTCCACTATCTCTAGATATTGCAGTAGCTGCTGCACCCGCAACTCGACCCCATCAAATGACTACTCGGTCTCAGAACAACATAGTGAAACCAAAGAAGTTCACAGATGGAACCGTAAGGTATCCACTGCTACAATCGTTCCTTGTTATAGGTACTGTACCCGAGACACCATCCTCATATTCTAAAGCTTCCAAGCATGTGAATGGCGCATAGCCATGGATGAGGAGTTCACTGCCCTAATGCAAAATGGAAGCTGGTCATTAATCTCTGCAAGACCAGACATGAATATAGTTGGCTCCCAGTGGATATTTAAAACCAAACGCAAGTCTGACGGTTCAATTGAGTGGCAGAAGGCCTGCCTGGTTGCTAAGGCTACCACCAACAACCAATGATCGATTTCGATGACACTTTCAGTCCAGTGGTAAAGCCGACCACCACCAGACTTGTTCTCAGTTGTCCTGTCTCTAAACAATGTCGGGTTCATCAAATCGACATCCAAAATGTCTTCCTTCATGGCCACTTATCTGAGGAGGTTTCCATTCGTCAACCCATCGGCTATGTTCATCCCAACTTCTCAAACCATGTCTGTTGGTTGCACAAAGCCCTTTATGGGTTGAAGCAAGCTCCACGAGCTTGGTAGCACCGACTACACGAGCACCTCCTCTCGAACGGTTTTGTCAACTCTAACTTAGACTCGTCCCCATTTAATTACAGACAAGGCCCAGATACACTGTTTCTACTACTGTACGTCAACGATATTCTCATCACCAGCTCAAGCTCCAAAGCTATCACTCACTTGATTACCAACCTCAGCAGTGAATTTGCTATCAAAGACTTAGGCAATCTCAAATTTTTTGGTAATCCAAGCACTTCATGTTGCCGAGGGCCTTTTCTTATCACAAAGTCAATACATCTACAACCTCCTTCAATGAACAAAGATGATTGATGCCAAGGTGGTTTCATCTCCAATGTCCTCATCACAGAAACTTTCACTATTTTCGGGAGCATTATACTCTGACCCCTCAAATTACAAGTGTGTTGTAGCAGCTTTGCAGTACCTCTCCTTGACTCAACCCGACATCTCATTTGCAGTAAAAAAGGTCTGCCAATTCATGCACAAGCCCACTGAGGAACACTGGACAGTAGTGAAAAGGATCTTACGGTACCTAAAAGTTGTCTATCATTCGGCCAAGCTCATCCACACAGTTGTCTATTTATTCTGATGCCGATTGGGCGGGCTGCCCCAATGATTGCAAATCAATCTTTGGCTTTTGCATTTATTTTGGTGACAACCTAATCTCATGGAATACCAAGAAGCAACCAACGGTGCCCCGCTCAACCACAGAAGCCGAGTACCGTGCAACTGCACATGCCACAGTTGAATCCCTTTGGCTACAATTCTTGATGCGTGACCTTGGCATTTTTATTCCACAACGACCAATACTTTGGTCAACAATATTAGGGCAACATACTTGATAGCCAACCCAGTCTTCCATGCATGCACAAAATACGTCGAAATAGACTACCACTTTGCCTGAGAAAAAGTGCAACAAAAGGCACTAGAAGGTCGCTTCATTTCAAGAAAGGACCAACTTGCTAATGGCCTTACAAAACCATTGGTCACAGCCAGATTTAACTTTCTATGGAATAAGCTCAATGTGCAACTTTCCCCGATGAGCTTGAAGGGGCCTATTAAGAAAACAATCACAAAGGATCTTGACAGCAACGACTAAATCAGTTGGACATGATTTAAGGAGTTCGTGTTACATTGTACATGATTTGAGGAATCCGTTATTCTTGTAAATATTTACTTTCCTTGTTCATACTTACCTTGTAAATCAGTCTTTCCATAGACATTAAGGGACAGCCTGTATACGGCTCCCACCTGTCGTAATACTTATAGATAAATATACATATTCTCTTGCTGGTAAAGGTAGGGGTGTAAAAAGACCGAACTGGACCAGTGGACCGGACCGGACCGGTTGTCCCGGACCGGGACCGGACCGGACCGGTTGGAGTCCAGTCCGGTCCGGTCCAAAAAATATATGGACCGAAAAATTCCGGTCCGGTCCCGGTCCAGGGAGTTCATCCCCCTGGATCGGACCGGACCGGACCGAATCCCTAAATTTTTTTTTAAATTTTTATTTTTAAATATATGTATATATAAATAATAATATATAAATTTTAATATTAATATTAATATATATTAACATATTAATATACAATATATACTAGTATAATATTAACATATTATAATTTATAGTAGACTAGTAATTGACTAGTTATAGTATAAAAATATAAATTATAGTATATCTAGATAAAGTATTAGTAATAACTTATAAGTAATAAGTATATTATTATTATTTAATATATTATTACTAATTTATCACTATTTACTAACATATAAATATATAATATACTAATGTAAATTGTAATAGTGTTATTACTAATTAGTTATAATTTATTAATATATACTAATGTAATAGTGTTATTAAACTATTAGACTATTAGTTATAATTTACTAACATACTTAATATATAATATATACTTTTATAATATTAACATATTATAATTTATAGTAGTTAAATTTGGGCCAAAAAAATATTTGATTATTGTAGAATTTTAGATTAAATTTAGCCCATTAAATCATATGGGGCACCCCTGGGCCGGACCGGACCGCCCCTGGACTGAATTGGACCGGACCGGTATGGACCGAACTCCTGTTCGGTCCGGTCCAGGGTGAGAGAATTCTTGGACCGAATGGAATCGGTCCACAAATTTCTCGGACCGGACCGGACCATTTACACCCATAGGTAAAGGCACGAGAGCTTTCCAAAATTTTTGTGTTGTTTTAATTAATAACTCAAAATAATACAAAACCAAACTAGCAAAGGTCGAACAGAAGCATCCTCCCTTTGTTGGGCCGAGACCTTGCGACCAACCTCCAATACTTCCACTTACGACAAATCAACCAAAAATAGTAATAAAACCAATAGCACATTTAACTCCACTACACCATCCAAGAATGGTCTACTTAATCAACAAATTCCAAACTAATCACAATTGAAATTACAAGTACACGGGTAAAAGGTGTGAGGATCCGTAATTTTACTCCTTATGTAATTTAAGATTTTAAATATTAAATATATTTTAATTGCAATTATAATATTGGGTGTTATGAGTTAGTGGATATTAATATTATTTTATTGTGCTTGTGTTTAAATATTTGAATATATTTCATTTTCATTTGAAGATATTATTTCTATGATTTAATTGTAAGCTAATTAATTCTCTTATTATGTTATTGTGATGCATTTAATTTAATGTTTGAATTTAATATTATTATTTTATTATGTTGGTAATTAAATTAAATTGTTGCATTTTATTTATTTACAGTAAAATGATTAATTTGTTGGGTTGCAATATTTGAGATTATTTTCTATGTTGTTTATTTATAAATAAATGTCGTTCTACTTATGTGATCTGTTTAATTAATCTGTTAATATTAATTATTGTTTTTATTGATGTTACCATATTTTATTGTTCTTTTATTTATGTTTATTTTTAATTATTTTAGTTGTTTTCGGTATTGATACTTATTTACTTGTAATGATTTATATACGTTGGCGCTTTGGGCGTGACTATAGTGGCGAGTACACGGGTTGAGGCGCGGAATCATTGTTCGGCATTTTCAGTAACTTTAGGAATTATTAGCGAACATACTGTAAGTACTTTCCAAACGAACTTTAAGATTTAAATATATTTTTGGCATCAACATATGTTGTGTTTGGTCATTGTTGGAATTTATTAAGTGTTGGCTATTTGGTGCTTGGTCATCTACATTGTGTATTTACGCGCTTGCTCATGAAAATATTTAAAAATTGGATTTTTACATTATTTCGGATATTCATGTTTTAGAAATAGAAACTGGGTTTTCATGTGTTTATAATTTTTGGATGCGTGTATATCATGACCCTAAGCCGAGATGGGGCATTATCTCGGTGGAGCTCCTCTGGTCACTCGGGAGCGGAATATACTGAGTGACGTCCCCTGGGTCGTCGCCGGGCGACGACGAGATCGGATGGGATGGTAACGCTCTCGTGCCGACTCTGTGGCTCCTCTGCTGGCGGGAGCTAGGGGATGTCTGGTCATGGTACGTGCTGGGCGCGGTTAGCTGGGTATCGCCCGTTCGGAAGTCACATGCGTGATCGTTACCTTCGGTGTGATGATGAAAGCCAGGGTATGTGGATGGTTCCTAGGGGAGATCATAGTACATACAGTTAATAAAATGGATGTTTAGGCCATTTTCTAGGAAAGTTACGGGTTTTAATTATTGGTTTTACGTGGATCATTTTCTAGAAAAATGGTTGTAGTTTTAATGAATTTATGGTCATCATTTTCTGGGAAAATGATGGATGATTTTATTGGAGATTTATCTTGAGATTTTGAAGTATGTGGTTTATTTATTTATTTTGAGGGTGACGATTTTAAACCTCATGCTTATGATATTTTGTTTATGAGTGATGTTTTTGTTGTTGCATAAATGTATTTATTATCTTGGGTTTGTTTGGAATTTTTACTTACCTGCAGTACCATTTTTAGTATCGTAGATTTTGATGCAGAGAACGAGGAGGTTAAGCCTGAGGAGGAGGCTCCGCCGTTGGAGTGAATTAGTGTAATTAGTTTCCTTGGATGACATTCAGTTAGTTCTGATGATTGTGTATTATTTTATTTGGCCTTTGGACGACTATATTAAATTTCCTGTGGGAGAATTTATGTTAAAATGGTTTGTAAAATATTTCTAAAATTCTGGTACTTAAATAATAATTTTATTATCCACTGCGACTTTTATTTATGTATGTCACGTGTTCACACATTTAACACTTGACGTTGGGGGTGCGTAATCCGTATTGTCAGCATCCCAACGCCTCGATTCCCATATTTATTTTAAGAAAAATTTGGGAGTGTCACAAAAGAGATACCTCACTAGGCTTGGAGCAATGTTTTGTTGGAGTCTGTAATGGAACAATACAGATTGAATGGTTTTGTCACTACAAGATATAAGGTTTTTTGCAGCGACAGAAAGTCGCCGCAAAAAGCCTTATACTCGCAGCAAACAACCGACCCTGGCGTATTTTGTCGCGCCGAACACGCGCCGCTATAATCAAGCGGCTACAGGTCTGTCCCTGCCAATGAAGCTGGATGTTCTTGGACTTTTTGCGACGAATTTTGGTCGCAGCAAAAAGTCAAAACATCGCAGCAATTAACTTACTAACCCAGGTTAGACTTCCGGGATCAGATCATTTGCCGCGAGTTTCTACCCTTTTTGCGGCGAGTTAAACTCGCCGTAAATAATATTTACAAAAATAAAAAAAATATATAGAAATACTAATGAACCAGTTTATCTGTCTCACTAGTATTTTGTTGAAATACATTATCATAAATAAAAAGAATAAGAAAAAAGAGGGTGTAAACAATAGAATAATATTTTCAAATGTTTTCTTAACATTATTCAAGAGGTTAACTTCATTATTCATTATTTCATAATATGAATTTACATTCAGACCAAATAAATAACAATAGAATAATGTACATTGTTGGAAATGGCAACTGCAGAATATATACATACATTAAGTAAACAGTTTCATGCACTAGAATAAGTATACATTATGTACTAACAGATATCATGACTACTGAATCAGCTGATGCAGTAGACATGGAACTTGAGACCCCAGTTTCCCTACACCACAAAAAGTTGGAAAAGAAGCTTATCTAAGATGTCAAAAAAAAAGAGTCATGAGAGTTAAGCATATATTCTCCTATACTAATCCAGGATCTGAAATGTACAGAACTATATATTATTAAGATCCAACAAGGGGTATCCATTCTAAGTTGCTGTTTTGAGGAAATCCCCACAAACTTATAAAACAGATAAGTGTAACAATGCCAAGATAAGAGCCACTAATGCCATTCTAGGAAAATAAGGGGGAAGATCATGTATTTTTTTTATAGGTAATCAAAAGAGATCCAGCATGTAAAAAATAAATAGTAATCTACACATTCCACTTTCTCTCATGCAATCTTTAAAGAAGACAAACACAAACAATCTAGCATACCAACAGTCAGCAGAGTACTCTAGCATATGCATAAACGAATATATGATAACATGTATCATTTTGGGATCTACCCAAAAAACTGCAGCTCAAATTAAACCTCATTGCACCCTAGTGCATTTAAATAAAAACATGTGAAAACCTATGTGTTATTCAAAATTTACCTAAAATGTTCTTCCCCTCATGACACTCCAGTCCACGAGGTGCACATGCATATAAACACAATAACCAAATTTAGTTAAAAAAAAAAGTGTTCCTACAATATAAACAAGACAATATGACTTTATAGAAAAGTTATCTAGATTAAACAAAACAATATGGCAGTTCAATCATAATGCAAGAGTTTCCGAGTAGGAATATTAAATTATCTACACAGTAAAAACCATTGAAATTTACCTGCTGGTTTGAATGGGCTTCAAATCAAGGTGCCTTTGACCTAAGCTTCTCTACTTGATCAAATAAGTTGTAATGAAGGTAGTTGCGAAGCAACAAGTTAAGAAGTGTTTCCTGCATTGTGCCATTTCACAAATAAAAAAATAGTAATATGAAGATATGATGGGAACTTAAATACAACTTGCCATCATGTGCACAGGCTCAAAACTTAACAATTAACTTCAACAATTTTGCAGGAAATAGTAAATATAACGACCAACAATTTTGCTATAATCGGGCAGCGACAACCACAATGCAAAGCATCCTATCCTTACTTAATCTCCCATGTAGGGGAAAACGTAGGTACATTAGTTCTGAGGCTTTTGATCACAACCCCTATCTAGCATTGAAATCATTAAATGCACATATGAGCTGAGTTTATTAGACCCCATATTATGTTGCCCCACAAAATTATTTTGACTGGAAAAGGACACCCAGATATAATATACAAAACCCAATATCTCAAAATCAACAAATAATGACTATCCATTTAGTTCAACCTTAATATGTGAAGCATAGTCAGGGTAAAACTGGAAAGGTGTACATATGTCTTAATGAAACTTACCTACTCTGTCCAGCTTTGAAACGCCTTAAACTTGATGTTTCCATAAATTATGCCCGGCACTTGTGTTATAGACGCAATTGACCCACTTGTCCCGTCAAAACTAGCGACTGTGCAAAAAGTGCCGTGACAAGAGGTATTCCTTGTAGTGTGATAAGCTAGAATATTGGGTCATCACTGAGATAGACCCGGATCATAATAATGGGTTGCAGCGCCCCTCCATTAATTCAACTCCGATCTGGTTCATGATATATATGGAGCAGAGTTTATAGAAAGGGTGCAACCATATTTATATATATATATATGATCATGATCATGATCATTCTATATATATCTTGTTATTAATTGGATTCAATAGCTTATAATTACATGCATGAAATCATGTATATACATAGAGATTGAAGGATATTGTATCAACTCATAATTATCTATAACATATTAATCAGGAATTAACTGTACGAGAGATCTAGGTTGATTCGTACGTACTGTTCCAGAAGTTGTAGAACCCTAAGTTTTCCATCGGAGCAAAAATTAAAGAGAGAGAGAGAGAGAGAGTCATTATCATATAAGGAGAAACTTACATAGATGTATATTTTTTCATATTAATATAAAATTATACGTACGTTCCAGTGACCTCTGATTATGGTATGAACAAATTCTGCATTTTCGTATGACAATTTGGAAGCCATCATTGCAAGCGAAGCATTATATTTTCTTACATCTTGTCTAATCCTTTTGTCTAACTCCACTCTTCCATCAAGACATCCCACCACAGATGTGAACGTTGCCGATGATGGATCTGGCCTCACTATCTTTCCTGTATAAATTAATCCAAATAATGATTCGTTAATTAATGATTCAAAGAACAATAAAAATGGGAAAATAATAATGTAAAATTAAAATTACGTGCCTGTAAAGATCAAGTTAAAAAACAGCTTGAGAAATCCTCCGTTACTTGATAGAAAATTCAGACACAGCTCCAGCATGTGCCTGATCAGAACCAGAGGTTTTCCAAAGAGGAGTAGTTTTTGTATGAGAAGAAAGTTGAAGATGTACCATTGGCGACAAAAAATCTCCCTGTAGATCATCAGATTCTGTGCAGTACACAAGGAATACACTTGTTTCTGAGTAGTTGGAGAAAAGGAGAAAGCGAATTAGACCATAGAAACTCCCCTCTTCTGGCTTAAGCAGAAGAAAAGTTTTGCTAATATAGGGTAACGTCACACTACCATTCTTCACGTTGCTAATAACTAAAGATTCTTACTTGTTTTAGAAACCATGAATGGTATTCTTGAAGCTGGTACTCTTTACACAGAACATGTCATACAACATCCTCGTTTTCACTGAATTCCCTGTTTTTGTCACAGCATTCACCTAAAACTAGTATATAAACTAATATATATATATAATACTATTTATTTTAAAAGAAGAATGATCACAATAGAGACGAAATGTATAATATAATCTTCCTACAAAAAACAAATGATCCAAACAAAATTGGAGCATGCATGGAGTAGATCAAGGTCCCCTCAGTTTGGGTAAGAACTTAGGGGGATCTTTTTAGATATAGATTAGAGATCACCCCAACCAAAAAAATTCAGGGCTGCGTATGAGCATTCGATATGTCAAAACACATCATTTTGGAATATTTACTTCTTTAGTTGTAAGAAAACATACCACACCATACTCAAATCATCATTTATACATGTATAACACCTATTTCCTTGATTTCTATCTTAAATGTGATTATCCCCTTAGAGAATATTCCAATAAGTAGCTTTCAACGAAAATTCAAATCTCAATAGGTATACGGGCATATTTAGATTGAAAACTGCGATGTTAACATTCAAACTTATACATTACCAACCAGAGCAAAATATAGAATAACATAACAGTGTTATTGTAGAAAAATATAAATTCTACGAAAAAAAATTATGAAGTCCTAACAAAGGTTATCCAAGGCCTAACAGAGAGAGAGAGAGAAGGAATAATGTAGATATCACACAAATACTCATTTTTAAAAGGATACAATCCAGAAGAGTATGTAGCTGTTTTTGAGTGCACCAAAAAACCCGATTATAGATCTGAAGTTACAGAAAACAGAAACATGACTGTGAATGTGTAGAGAATAAAGTGTAGGGAAAAGAATTAGAGTATGTGAATGTGTCAGCGTTCATTAACAGAGAAAGAAAAACTTACATGATAAAGATAAAAGCACCAAGTCCTAAAACAGGGAGAGTGAGAGACCTTCGATCACAGCCATCGTAATGAGTGCTCATCCATATTCCAAAAATTATGACAGCTACAGATAAAAGCTGTACAATGAGAACAGATCAAACCCCATATTAAACTTGTCAAATGGCACATGATTTACTTAGTTTGCTTTGGTTTTACAAGTTATTCACTTCTATTAACCATCGATGAGAGTTGTCCGTATCTTTTTGGAAAAATTAAATAAAATTTAAAATATAAATGGATAGCGAGCTAAAAATATGGCGTACCGCTACATCTTAATCCAAAAACCATGAAGAAGAATCTGCAGAATCCGGATTTAGAGAGCAGATTGAATAGAAGGAAACCGGATTTAGAGCAAAATGACGGATAAAATCGATATCCCCGAAGTGGAACAAGCAGACGTTAATGAGAACTAAAAAAAGAACCCACCACATAAGAGAAAGCATTAAATCGAGCACGCTTAAAGGATCAAACTTTTCAAAATGTACAAAAAGGATAAACTTTCGATGTGAAAAAAATCAGATAGATTATAAACAAAATAGAAGAAAATGAAGAGCACAAAAATAAAAAACTAAATTTTTGTTCTAACATCGTTGATGGAAACTACCTAGATAAACACTTTGTAGTGGGGGAAAACAGAGGAATATAATCGGGAAAAAGAAAAATATAATAGGGGGTAAAAAAACCACTATAAATTTTAATAAAACACTATAATCCACTGGTACAAACCCCAATGAAAACCGAACAAAAAAAATCTCCCAATCAAGCTAAAACCACCAATAAACATAGAAATTTATGAAAACAAACTTAAAATAATAAGTAATATAGAGAGATAGAGGAACAGATAGAGAGAGAAAACAACGACGAACGAAGAGAGAGAGCACTACAAGAGTGAGAGACGAACGGAGAGGGAAGGCACAAGAGAGACACTTACCTGGTCAGAGAGACACGCGACAACCCATGTACAGTAGCCACGAAGGGGGCGCAATCACAGAGAGAGAGAGAGAGACAGAGAGACAGAGACAGAGAGAGAGAGAGGGGGGGGTTTGGAGGAAGCCGCCGGGGGGCGGGGGTGTTTATCACGCTAAAGAGATCATATTAGGGATTTGGGGGAATGGGGGCATCGGGGATGGGTAAAATTTTTAAAGGACTATTTGCGGCGCTTTTGGGTAAAATTTTTAAAGGACTATTTTCGGCGCTTCCAAAGCGCCGCAAATAGCCCTAAAATTCGCCACAAATATGCAAACAACCAGGTCTCACTTGAATTTCGTCCCCCAAATAAAAAGTGACGCTTTAAGTGTATTTTTCCGTCGTTTTCAATTACGGCAAAGAAAAAAGCGCCGCTATAGGCGTTATTCTTTGTAGTGTGTGTGGTTGGGCTTGTGGAGAAATAGCCTCCACTGGTTGTGATGACAAGATTAGTAAGGAAAGAATTATTGAGAGAGGGAGAACCAAGAGGTAGCGGCTAGGTAAGAGAGAGACAGAGAAGTCGGGCTAGCTAGGGATAACAAAGGCTTAGTGTGGCGGAGCTTTGTGGCGCATGACGATGTAGTGGAGCTTCACGGTGTTGACTTTCGAAACTATAGAGAGTGGCACAACACAAACCAAGATGAATGGTGTGGAGCCAAGCACGATGACTAGCAGAAGATTTCAGAGAAGAGTGGGAAACAAACGGATAGAAAGAGAGATGTGGTGGTTGGGTCTCTTGATGCTACATAAACAATGAGGGAATAGGTATCGGGAGCTGGGGTAAGAAAAATATGAGATAATTAGGAGTGTAAGAAAAAATTAAAAATCGGTTGAATCGGACTAAACAGGACCAAATCGGTGGGTTCGGTACGATTTGTAATTAGCCTAGTACGATACCAGTTCTTAAAAACAAAAAACGATCCTAAATTGGTGTGGTACTGGTTTTAAAATTTTAAAAATTGATTTAAAGCAAACAGAACATTACATTTATATCTCTAATTTTTATATTATATAGAATTTTAATATATATAGTAATATTATATATATTGTAATTTATATTTTTAATTAATATAACATAAAATTTTAATCCTATTGCATATGTGATCTATTAATCTTACAACATAAAAGTATAATTAGACACTAATTATACTATTTTAATCTTATTATTCAAGTTTATTAATCACATTAATAAATTAGTTACTACTTATATGATACTAGTATAATTGAATATTAAGAAATTAGTAATTGTTGATAATAAATACTAAATTCTCTTAATTAAGTTTAGCATTTAAAAAATTATAATATTAAACATATATAATGTCACACATATAAATGTAAACTGAAAAGTCGAACGACTGAAATCGTAAAATTGGATAAGACTGAACCGAAATTGAAAAAACTAAAAGTTTCGATCTATGTGAGGGATTGGTCAATATCAGTTCTTAAATTCTCAAAATCGGTATATATTGATTTAGTTTAAAATTTTTTCTAAAATCAGATTAAATTAGACTAATTATACCCTTAAAACAAAAAAGTGCGAAACGCGATATCGTTTCCTGAAACGAGACGATACCGCGTTATGCACCTTCGTTTTTTTTTTCTACTTTATCTGATGGGCTGGGTTGTGGGGCTTGGCACAAAACGTGGCGGTGCATGGCTACATTGGATATCTAAAAACCTTATACTGAATAGTCTTTCTGAATTAGAAAAAGTTGTGTGAAATTACATAATTAACCTCTGTGATCATGTATATTATGCCAATTTTTTACGGTACAACGAACAACATATATGTATGATCAAGATGTTCAACTCAAATTGTCCAATACTGATTCGTGTATATCCTATACCTCTCATTTTTTATCAGGAAAAGGACAATAGACAACGAATATATCCGCCAAGCATATTATCCTTCAAAGGAATATTTAACTACCCCAGCCACAGATTAAAGGTAGAGAAGAGAGACTTGAAAGGAATGGCATTTATGAAGATCACTATAACAAAAGAAATCGAAATATACAATCCCCGACTTCACTTATTAACTTTATCAAAATCAAATGATTCCTTTTTTCCTTTCAACAAGAGGACGGGATTCCATATCTTATTGAACAGTACTGTCCTCACTTTCTACGGAGGAATACCATGTAAAAAAATCGAGTGATTACTAGAAACCTGCTTGTTCATGAAGTACCTCGAATGAAAACCAATGATCAGGAATCATTGAATTATTTCATATATATAGGCAGTTTGAATGGATTATTTCAGCCTAATTCTGTTTCCATCATCATCACATGCATGATGAATTATTATATTAGATCATCCAATATTGCTTGGCTGAAAGGGGTAATAACTTAGTCGAACAAAGTCTATATATTCTTTTGATCAACAAGTACGTACTATTAAAGAGATTCAGATCAAGTAGTACTCAAGGCTATAAATTAACCCAGAAAGAGAGGATTTTTATTGCACGTTAATTAAGTAAAAGAAAGATGCAGCTTGCGAAAATACACAACCCACATGTTTCCCACAAACTATACCAATATTTATTATCCCCTCCCCGCCCCAATCTTCTATATCATGTATATAATATGAAGTTAGGTCTTGGGAGTGGTGCTGAGTGTTAAGGCGTATTTGATGAGCGTGCCGAACTCGTTCAAGCTGATGTATCCATCTTCATTATCATCAGCATGCCAGAGTGCTGATTTAGCTCTCAAACGAGGGAATTCAACCCCCATCTCTGCTAAAACCTTTTGCAGCTCTACCTGGTTAAGCTTGCCGTCTTTGTCCGTGTCACACCGCTCATACATAGCTTTCAACTGCGCATCACTAGTGCATGTCACAGATTCATTCTTGACAGCAACTTTCTGAGCCATGGCAGCACGAGACACTATTCTTGTGCTGGCGGATTTGGTGTTTTGGTTTCCCGTGCTAGAAACTAAAAAGGGAATATTATGCGAAACTGCTGATCTGGGATGGGCTGGTGGCCTGTTATGTGGAAATGACATGGGTTTATATAGAACTTCAGGTGCGTGCATGCATGCAGTTTCGTTTCCTATTGATGCGAATAAAGTTTTTATTCATTTGTTGATTTTTCTTCTATTATTATTATTATTATTTTGTTGTGAAGACCCGGATACCGATCATGACTGAATATTAATTCATTGTTGTGGATGACAGACGTATTTTGGTAGTGATATTTCGTTAGTGGATCGTAGAATATACGACTTTTTTTGGACTGCGCCAGATGATAAACCAAATGATATTTCTGTTAGTGTAATTGTAATTTCATGATGTGAACGATTAATTGATTGCGATTGTAATGCTATATATAGTTTTGATCCACTAATAACAAATGGATTTTTTTAGGTGAATTCTAGATCTGTACGCTTATAAATTTTTATAAATTATTTTTCATAATATTCGAAAAAAGTGTACGAAATTTGCACACTATAAGACTTTACAAATTAATCATTTTTTATAATATTAGTTACAAGGAATGGTGACCATTAAGATCCAATTAATCCATCCATATTATAAATTTATTTGATAAGGACATGTACGTAAGTTATAATTTAAAAAATAAAAGAAAAAAGTGAGTAATATGGCCTGGTGGAGGATCATCATGATGGTATATGGGGAATCGGGATGGAAAGGCTGAGCGGGAGTACATGGTCACAGATTAGTGGGAATCCAGTCCCCACTCATCTTACCGTGAGGGAAAGTAATTCTTTTTTTTTTTGGAGCAAAAAAACAAATCGTTATCCATATATCATATAATAAATTATCTATAAATCTTTATATACATATAATAAAATCACAAACTTATGAGGTTAAGAAAAGTGTATATTCGTTAATGTCGAACGCAGCAGACTCATTAATTCAATTCATGAGATCGAGATAATAAAAACTCATTTCATCTTTTTATTAGTCTGAATTTTAGGCAATTCCCTAAAAAAGATAGCAAAAAAGATTAATCCTAATGTTGAGACTAAGAGGAATCAGAAATGTGTAAACTAATGCTTCCATATATTAGATTTCGGTAATTTATAATTATAATTTCCGTACCCTAGTGTTTATTTTGGGTCATCTCTCAAATAACTAAAAAGAAAGAATCAAAGAAAAGGTAATTAGAGGTGGTGCCTTTGTCCGTTTCCTTCTTGAATTCTGTCATTTTCCTCACTTCTTGTTCGGGTTTGGGTGGATTATGGATGAGATAAAGGAGATGTGGAAACATCTCCATCTGAATGAGGAAGAGGAAAAGGTGTTAGATATTGGGAATTCGAGTCAAGCAGCGGTTCATACAAAGGGTGCACTCAGTTTGATTGGTAAAATTTGTTCTGAGCGAACTATTGGCATGAGGGATTTGATAGCCAATTTTATGTCTAAGATATGGAGGATTAGTAAAAGGGATATATTCCAAGAAGCTCTCAAAAATATGTTTATCATATTTACATTCTAGCTTACATCTACCGGCCTCAAGTGTAAGTTTAACAATGGAAAATATTAATTTAAATCATTTATATTATATTTAACAGCCTAATTAATTGATTGAAATTGAAGATTCATGCAATTGGAGAAAAAAGTCAAATCATGAGGACGCTAGTTGATTTTAACATGATTTTAATCTAGAAATGTATATCAATTAATCTATATCCGTGATTCCCTTTTTTATTTGTTCTTTCTTATCCTTAGCCGCCAAATGGCCATAACTTGAAATATTTCTTTCCGTCGGTGCATCGATCATTTCCTAAGATTCGTACGTTCACCAAAATATGGAAATGTTGAGCCTTCAAGAGGAAGGGATCGATAAAGTTGAGAACGAGCATTATGCGAATGATTTGCACTAACTGATCTTCCCAAATTTATTAGTATTCCTTTTTGAAAGGTCTAGCCGTACTCTCTCTTTTTTTTTCTTAAAATGCTATGGCCACCGAGAAAGTTGACACCTGCGTTGTACCGAATTGCACTTTTTTTCTAATACTTTTGAACCTTTAAACATTATTTTAAAAAATTACAAACTCATTAAAAAAAACTTCCCCAACCATTATGTATAAAAAAATAAAAAATAAAAATCTGCCACTTAATTTATTCACCTTTCCCATGCAATGGCCGAATAATATAATTTTTTCCTTTTTTTCCTTTTAATTTACTTCCTTTACAATAAGATACGTGTTGATGGTCTTAGTGATCTTTTCCGACCTCACTTGACGTCTTAGAATTACTTTTTTGGTTATTAATTCATGTTGGGACTAATATTTTAGTCTGGTACTGGTTTTGTAGACATGAGTTGATGATCATTTGATCCGTCAAGGATTCTTTTTTTTTTTTTTTTTTAGACTTGACTCTAGATCAGACCTGATCATCGACCCGCTAGATTAGGTTTATAAGTACTTGTATCTTGTAATATTATTGTTTGTATAACTGTTGTAGTACTGATCTTTTATCATCATCTAAAATAAAAAAAATAAAAAAATTATAATTTTATATACAGTTTAGACGTAAACACATTGCTGAACTGTATAAATTTATGGTGGCTGTGATTTTTTCTACCTTTCAATTTTTTTTTTGTCTCATCCTTCCTAATAACTCATTCTTCAAAGGTATAACTCAGTACACACTCTGATAATCTCATATATAATTGTTATTCCCTGATCAAGCATTAATGGTTTCTAATTAATTCAAAGCTTTTGAGTCAAAATCTTGGAGGCCATACATGAGTTTAACAATTTGTTTCACGTTAATTGATTCTATTTTTTTTTCTTATTTTTTTCTTTCTTAATTAATTTAGATTATTGATCAGAGCTTTTTCAGCAGGATTAAAATCCTTTACAATTCATAATTAGCTTCTTTATAACTTAGAATTATTTAAAATCTAATCCTAATTATATTATTAACTAAAAGGTTGAAATTTCAACACAATAATTTGTTACGGAGTCTTTGCAAATATGGTACAAAGCTCACAATATTGTTACACATAATCTCAATCTAAGATATGCAATCATTATTGCATATATATAAGTACTTTATTCAAACCATTACATCAAACTTTCAAATTTCTTGACAAGTTTTTTGTTTTTTATTGTAGCATCAAACAATCAACGAATAATTAATTAATTTTATATAAATAATATTATGAATTTGAAGGGAATAAATCATTGAAAACTGCCTAAATATCATGTAGAATGGAGGTGATCATGAATAGCCCGCCTTCAGAGACTAGTAATCTGCATCAACATGCTTGACCATGTGTGTAGCTTTTCCGGCCTCTCGACACTTTTTTTCTTGAGAAAGTTTTTTGGCTAACCTGAAGAAATAATTTATATATGTATTAGTTATTTTTATAATAAACTATGAGTACAACATCAAACAATGAAATGTGTACTTATGTGAGTTCAAACATTTGTTTCTCATACATTCTCAAAGCCTCCTCATTTGTGCCACAATTTTTGACTGGTTCTGAATAACCCGTCTGCAAATTCACCCTTGATACTTGTTTCTTCAATAATTTCTCCCCTATCTCAACAAGTTTGTTCAAGTTCTCTTTGGTAGAGTCATCAACTGAAGCGGCTGTCCCAGTCAAGGTGTCATCCTAAATGTCCAATAATTTACAGAAAGAGTCATTAATAACTTGAAATTTTAAAACCCTTGCAAGCATTGAAACCCTAGATCAAAACAAGTTTCTTACTTGAATTCGGAGGTAATTTTGTTCTGAATGGAGGGCTTGGAAAACCACAGCTAGATGCAAATCAACCATATCTGCACTTGCTTGAGTAAACACATCCACTATTGGAACTGAACCGCCATGAATTAGCCAATCAAGAAGGCCCCACTTTGCTGCCATTTTAGCACTGTATTTTTTTTCTATCTTTCCTGAGCCAGTTCCCAATGAGATTACAAGAAAGCGACCATAGTCTGTGGGCTTTATTGGGAAGAATTCAGGATTGGCATCGAAGATCTCTTTAGTCACTTGGTTTATGGCAACTAAAGCCTGGACCAAGGGTAAAACAAGATCATCAGCTCAACTTGTTGGAACTATTAGAACTATAAAATGTCACTTTAAAGATTATATAATATTGTATATACCGGATTGTTAGCTGCAACACCTCCATCTATAAGATTGAACTCAGAAACCTTTCCCGCGTCGTTTTGGTACTTGAAGTGATGGGCAGGAAGGTATGTCGGAGCTGCCGAAGTACCAATGCATATGTCGGATAGTCGAGCATTCAAACAGGAGTGATGTTTCTTCGCCTACAATTAAGAGGGACGAGGTCAATGCATGGCTTTGAAAGGAAATCACTAACATCTGAAGCACATGATTCTAGAGATCTAGAGAGAGAGAGAGAGAGAGATGAGACCTCATAGGTTGTGAAAACTGTTGGCTGCAGATTCTTGATATCAAAAGTTGGAATAACAACATTGGTCAATGTGCTATTCAGCCGAGTTTCTCCTAATTTCTCCCTTAGAACCCCGTGAAGGTATTTCCCGTCATATTTAGGCCCTATCAATGATCTGAACATTCTTTCCATTACTCCATATAAGCCACTGTAATCAAAAGATTGAAAACCAGTACATTTTCACTAGTTAATATTTAAATATGGAGAATATCAAAAGCTTTCATGTACTGAATAGATAAAATATACACTACACTACACTACTACTGGAGATAAGATAAAATACCCCTTCTGCGGGAAAATCCGAGGACCGTGTTGGAGATAGAAGGGCTTGATATCCTTGGCATCAAAGAGAGGTCTACTCTTTTCATTTGGAGCAGTTAACATGGCGGTCACAAGACCACCTGTGCTTGTTCCTGCAATCACGTCAAAGTAGTCTGCAAGTCTAGCTTCTTCACCGTCCAACTCCTATATAATATACACGCCATAGTTATATCAAACAGCTTTAAACTTTCTGGTAAACAAAAGTTCTATATTATATATATAGTACATGCACCTGAAGTTGGGATTCAAGGAAAGCTAAAATAGTTGCAGGGATAATCCCCCTTATGCCACCCCCATCAATGCTTAAAATAGTGATCATGTTCCTGTATGTTGGGACGTGCTGTGGCTGAACGGACATTGTTGTTTCCATGACGAAAACGAAAAATTAATTAAGGTATGTAAGTGATCGTAAGAAGCGAAAGATTGCCTTGGTTGTTGTTTATGGAAGATCAAAGGAAGCTTAAGTTTCTGCTCTTGGCTTTGATCCATCGACAAATTACACCTATTTATAGCCTCAGTTCTGGAGGCCGTCTTCAATTAATTATTATGTCGTCCTAGCCTCTCTTGCTGCAATTCTGTTAATAGGGTACGTGCATGCATGTATGGCCGTTGAACAAAGGATATATCGAGGATGTTTCTTGTTTCTTTCCAAACATGTTTCTTGGACTATATATATGATTAATTAATAACAGCTTGATAAGAATTAATTAATATTTATCACGTGGGATATATATTGGGATCTTCAAACTACAGCATATATATCACGATTCGGGTCATATTTTTAGGCCGTGTTAGAACATTAACATTGAATGCATCAAAATTTTCTTTTAAAAAATATAAATTTGTACAATTTAAAGAAAATTTTAAATTTACTATTCATTTTTTAAGACAAAAGGTATTTTTATTCTATTTTTCTACTTTTGATCAAATATGATCAAATTTTCTTGATATATGTGCAAATTTATATTTTTTGAAAGAAAATTTTAATAGATCTAATGCTAATACTTTTATATGTGTTAAGATATTATAAAATAAAAAATAAAATCTACCTTATTTCATCAACTTAAATTTTTGAGATAAGTAATGATTTTACATAATATCAGAGCACAGATCCCAAATTTGAACTCTATAATTTTACACTATATTCTATTTAATTAAATATTACATGTGTTAGATTATTTATTGAGGGAGAGTGGCCATGGCCTACCCGTGATGGAGTCAAGAATATTAAGATATAAAATAAATAATAAAATTTATCTATTCTCATCAACTTAAACTTTTGATACAATTAATAAATACAATATATATATATATATAAAAGACACGTGTTTCAATAATTTCTCATTACGGGTCCTATGCTGCAAAAGTATTGCATGCATGCTTATCCATCGTCCCTAGCTGGATGGAAATCTGCAGTGAGAAGAACGCTTCAAATTCATCGGTAAACTTGGTCAAATAAATATTAATAATATATTTTATTGACACGCATGTTTCAATATTGGAGCAATATCACAATCCTCCTAAATTTAGCGTACAATATTGATTCAACACATGTCTCTCTGCAAAGTTAAATAGTATATATATTTTGGGATGTTGAACTGGTCTAAAACTTAATATTTTTCATTATCCTAAAGAAGTTAGTTATCTGGGTTATCCATGATCAGGAAAGTCATGCATGGCATTGCATTGGCAGCTTGACCAAGATATGGACCTAACTTCTTGGACTCGCAATCTGAGGATGGAGGAATACAGATACCAATATTTTCACGTAAAAGTAGTACTCATTCATCCATAATATACTCATGACTGATTCACCCAGATCATGATCATCAAGTGCTCTCTAGTCCAGCATCCTCACACCCAATTAATTCACCTGAAACACCAAATATATATTATATATATTTGATATGTCATCTGTGTGTGTTTATATATGTATAGGAATTGTATGTATATTAATCTATCTTGTTTAATTTGCAGGGTGCGAAACAGAGCACTCCCGACCCAGCTCCGGTCTTTTACAAAAGATTTAACATTGTTATATCTAATTGAAACAACGAACGTACGTCGTCAGAACTTATGATCTACCAAACAAATGCAAGGCCGTAGGACGAGGTTAGATATGTTGTTTTCGTGAACATGAGTACTCGATCTTAATACGTACCTCTTCCATTTAATTAAAAAAATATTGAAGTTTTCATTTACTAGATCAAGAATTGGAAAAAAAAGAATTCAATGAGATTATTATAATATTTTTACCAAATTTCCTCATCTCATATATCCGGTCCCGTACGCTTCGACCGCCGGCCGCCTCTGCTCTTCATAGGATGAAACTTAACGTTTTCTTGATCTTGACCAGCTTTTGAGATTCAATTATATAATGGTCAATAGTGATAAAGGAGAAAGTCCATTTACTTTTTTATATATTTATTTATTTATTCATTGCATGCAGGCATGAATTATTGTCCCTCACTTCATGGAACGATAAGTACGATAATATTGGCTCCTTAAGCGCCAGTGGCTGGCCTGAATTATTTTCCACTAGATAGTAAAATTGCCAATTGGTAAAAAAAAAAAATGGACTTTAATTTTTTTTATTGACTTTTTTCTTATAATGAATACAATACGAAATTATAAGTTGGTTTTGGTTTAATATAATTAAATAAGTTTGGGTCAAAGCGGATTGACGTGGTAAGACGTAATTAATAAACTGTTAATTGCGGGTCAATCTATAAAATCCACAATCAATCCGTATTAAATTCCCTTTCAAATTTTATAAGTTTTTAGTTTATATATCTTTTTTTAATTGTTGGGAATGTTTAATATTAATATTAGTATTTGATTACTTAATATTTTCTGTTAATGTGGAATTTTATTTTATGAAAATACTAATTTACCTATATATTTTAATTGGTGTGGATTTTGATAATAAAATATTTTACCTTGAATCCAGTTATAATTGTGAATAATTTTGTATTTATTCTTGTATTATATATGAAATCATACTAATTTAATTAAAAAATATATATACAGGCCATCAAAGTCTTAACTCATTTATATGAAACAAATTAAACGGGTTAAATTGTTTATGTCCACGTTAACTTAATTAAAAGTTAATTACTAAACCAGTTAAGTGGATCATATTATGCCACCCATTATTTATTAAGATTTTAAGATCTGACTGGTTTAATTAAATAGGTTGTGTTTGTGATGCTCCCAATTTATATTCGTAATTCAACGCAAATTGAAATATTAAAGTAATTAACGTTAGGCTATTCACTCCCGTACTTATCGAAATTTAATGCATACACCTAGACTTACTAGTACATGCAAGGGAAATCACAGCGGAAAAGTTTTATCTAAAATTTTTCTAATGATCACATGGTAAAATAAAATCATAATATTCATATCATCTATTTTTATAATAGATAATGGGTGGATAGTGTGTGTGACAGGATAACAAACTTTTTGCATTAATGTAATGTACATTGATATACAAATTATTAACACACACTCTATTTCTAACATTTTGTGAAATTCAAGCATCTTGATGGAGTGGTTGAGCAGAATTATATTTTTGTGGAGATTAATTTTCAAGCTTTAGCATAGAGCATGAATCTTGATGCAACATTCTATGTTGATGTGTGGCCTGAAATACTAGGATGCTATACTCATTGAGGTAAGACTTTGTAAGATTTATATAGAATGAATGGCAAGCTTTTGAAGGGAATTTGCACACGTTTACATTTGTAGTGTTTCAAAGTTAATGTTCATTGATTTTTGCACATGATTACATTTGTGGTGTTTCTCACTTAATGTTCATTGATTTAACATGAGAGAAATAAACTACAGGACTATCGAGCCTTTTTTTCAAATAAAAAAGAAAGAAAGAAATATCAAGGCAATTTGTGAAACTTTTCTAAATTAAGGGCTAGAAACAATTACCCAAGACTTTAAGAGTTGAGTGTTCAACCTTTAAAAATATACTTGGCATAAAAACTAGTAGTTCATTGGGCTTTGAGGTAGTTAAAATCAGCAATGATTAATCTTAAAGTTGAAAAATCTTATGGCAAATCATGGATAGTAATGAAGAACACACAGCTAGGTTAACTCCACACACACATCTGAGTTTTGAGACATTTGCTCCAATTTTATATTTAAGATAGTATTGGTGGATCTAACTCATGGAGTTTAGTAATAACTTGTCACTTTTTGTGAGAATTCATAGTTGTGTTTGATTGCTCCTATTTGAGTTTTGATTTTTATACAATATTCATCTCAATTAATTTTCATTATTTTGCACAGGGCTAGCAAAATTCTACTTGGGAGTATTGAGCTGAATTATTGCATACTTTATGCATATAAAGTCAATATATTTCAATTATTGCATGACATTATCATTAGTTCTATATAAACATGGTTAAAAGGTGTAAATCCAAGTTATGAGTTAAAGTGATTAATAGTATGGTTTATACTTAATCGTATAACCTGAAATTTAATTAAGCAATATTTTTTCACATGTGCAGAACATTTTTATATTTGAATTTTCATTTTATCTTATCTTGTACTTACTTGTTTTATATATAGGTCAAGCATGCATTAGTGTTTAAAGGACAAAAAGAGGAACATGAACCATAGGCTTTTGGGAGGCGTCTTTGGGCTTGTCACATATAGGATTGCCTTGCCAAATTATTTTGGAGAGGTTCATGATGTCTTCCATATGTTGTCACTCAAGAAGAGCTTCGGACAACAGGAACTGTGTTTCGTCAACCCAGAGAGCATTCAACTTCAATCTGACCTAACTTATGAAGTTGCATCAACTTAGATTGTCAACTGGAAAGAGCAACAGTTGAGATAAAAAATGATACTCTTGGTGAAGGTGTTGTGGAGAGATCCGTTGGCTCAAGACTTCTCTTAGGAGAGAGAAGCAGACATGAGACAATTGTACCCTTATCTGTTTGGATACTATTGATTGCATATATCTCTCAAGCTTGAGTTGAGCTTATCGTTGTATCTTGACATGAATTAGTGGATGAGCTTGTCAATTTCGGGGACGGAATATATTTTAAGGGAGTAGGATCTGAGATCCTTTATTTTCTTTCCTTGTGTTTTTAAATATTTTATTTGTTAATTTTCATTAGATCTCTTATTTTAAATTTATTATTATTTGAGAGCTACTAAAGACACAAAGGGATCCCACACACTGATGTGGCACGCTGTTAGGGTGCCATGTGCCCCTATTTCTCTTGGTCGGCCACTCTTGCCTTCACTTAGCCCCTTGCCGCCGGCCACCACCCCTATCAGCTTTCCTTCATGCTGTCGAGTCTCCCAAATGCTTCCCATGCCCAGTTGTGCCTCCACATTCCCCCACTGTCCATCACTCTCCCATAGGTTCTTCATGACCCACATGGCCTAGATCTACCGAAAGACCACTGTGTCGCTAGAGGTGATCAAGATCTAAGTCAAACTTGTCTGTTGGCCGTCTGTGGTGCTCACGAACCACCACAGGATGTTTGCAAGGAGGAAAGGGGGAGGAGGGGAGAGGCACAGAGAAAGGGGAGAAAAAAAAGGAGAGATAAAGGAAAGAAAAAAAAATGAGAGATATGTGGCACACTTGCTACATTAGTGGATGAGCTAGAGTTGAGCTTTTCGTTGTATCTTGACTTGGATTAATGAATAAGCTTGTCAGTTTTGGGGTTTAGGAGAGAGGATGTAAGATCCCATATTTTTTTCCTTGTGTTTTTAAATATCTTATTTGCTAATTTTCATTGGATCTTTTATTTTAAGTTTGTTATTATTTTGGTTATATTATATTATTTTATTAAATTGTTGTGTTTCCTATAATTTTAGTAGTTATTTTTATTTTGTTTTAGTTGTGTTCTTCTCGAGTTGGGGCAGTCGTAGTGTTGTGTGTTTTTATTTTTTGTTTTTTTGTTTTTTCTGGGCTGCATATGCGTGAGTGGTCCTTTGAGGGCCTAGCCCGTGATCATTGAAGACTTAGCCCTTTCCCTCAGTACGGTGCTATTTTGGGGCCACTACACTCCCCCTTTCTCCTTCTTCTTTTCTTCTCATTTTCCTCCATTTCTGCTACAAGTTGTGAGTCCCCCTCCCCTAATCACTTTTCGTCATCCCCCCCATGCCACGTGTCCTGCAATGTAAAGCTAATCTACAAGCAACCTACACCACCAAGATTCCTTCCTATTCCCACGAGCCATGCATCGAGGTCATCCCATTTTTCACGTCTGTAACTCAGGCCTCTGCCATGGCAGCATGCCGCTGCTCATGGCCTACCTTGTGGTGCCATGCGGAGTCCTCACACCGCCCTATTTACCAAATCGCAGCTATGACTGCATGCCCCGAGCACCACCCTACGGCATATAAATAAGCTTTGCATCCTCTTGCTCAAACTCACCCCCAAAATCATCTTTCTTTCAACCTTTTTCCCCTCTCAAATCGTGTTCTAAGTCGCTTCCCCGCTTTTTCTGGGATTAAGGACAACGAGTTTTTAGGCATGGTGGCTTGGGATGGGTTGCCCAGCTTTTAGAAGGTGGACCTCGAACTGCCGATGTCCCCCTTGTGCCGCCGATATCTCATCGAGGCGCTGCCACCTTTTGTGACACCTCGTGATATGCACCCTTGACCTAATGAGGGGCTTGTTGACCGATGCACACGCCCGATCTTCTAGAGATTTGCTCAACAGCATCATATGTAATCTTCCGACGTGACTCTTAGAGTATAAAATATTATTTCTGCACTAACACCTTCTGTAGTGTGGTTGGTTGGACTGGGCTTCAAGCCCAATGGAGCGTTGGGACATAAACTATAGTTGATGATGGTTGGGCTTTAGGCCGGTAATGGAGGATGGGCAAACACATGTAGTTTAATTGTGATATTGTGAATGCGAAAATGTGGTTGTGGAACTGTGTTGTAATTGTTCGTGTTGTGTACTACCAGTTATATTTCATGCCATGTCATCCAATATATTGCTTTTCATGTATTTATGCATTTATGTTTATGCTATTTGAATAATACATATATCTGTGTTGTGTTATACCATATTATATGAACTGGATTTTGTGGTATGTATGTGCTGGTTATAACATGTGGGTGCATACATATCACAACCCCAAGTCGAGATGGGGTATTATCTCGGTTGAGTTCCTTTGACCACTCAGGAGTATAATAAATTGATGTGACATCCCTAGGCTGTTGTCAGGCAACAGTTGGGTCCATCAAGACGGTAACACTTTTGGCCTGACCCGTGGCCACTCGTTAGCATGCGCTAGAGGATGTCTGATTATGGTTCGCATTACTCATGAAGCTAGGTATCGCTTGCACAAAGTCACATGCATAATCGTTACTCTTATTGTGATGGAGGGAGTTAGAATGTACAGATAGTCTCGAGAGGAGATAATGGTGTACACTTAATAAATGGTTTATTTTTTGAGCCAAATGTGTATTTTAAGTTTGTCCTTTCCGAGAAAAATGATGAATTTGTGTTTGGATGTTCTGTTGTGTGGTTGCGAAATGTGTTGGTTGCTTAAATATATTTTAAACTCTTTGATATTGATTGGTTGCTTACTTGATGAGATTTCATAATCTTACTGTAGTTGTCTCACCTATGGTTCCATAAGATGAAATCCTAGACTTTGATGATGAGGATGAGTATGATCCCGAGAGACCGGCTTCGCCGAAGAAGTGACTTTGTTGCTCAATGTTGTGGGATTCATTTCCCTTCTATTATGTATTTCTCCTCTTTATTTATTTATTTTTCCATCAAATGACTGTATAACCTCTTTAAGGATTATTCGATTTTGTTGTAGATTTTCAATTTTTTGGCACTTAGTTGAATGCCTTCTCTGTTATCATTTCGCTACGATTATTATTAGCACATTGTTTGCATGTTGCATACACTTTGAGCATATGTCATTGGAGTGCGGGATGTATGTGGTCAAAATCTCAGTGTCACGGATCTACCATGTCCCACATGGGGTCGGGGATGCCACATGCCGCACTTCAATTCGCACAACAAAGGGCTTTGGAAATGCAACAAAAGGGTTTCTTCTCTTTGCAATCTCCATCTCCATTCATCTGATTTTCTCTTTCCAAACTCTAGTCTTTATTTAATTTTAGTTTACATTTTATATTGTATTTTTTTTAGATTATTAATTTAGAATTATTTAATTTTGATCTTGTATTTTCAACATGTTAACTTTGGTATTCTAAGTTAACTTTCTATTTTCATCATTATTTTAATACTTTTAGTTAGCTTTCTTTATCATTTTGTTGTTTAGTAAATTTCAGATTTTATGTTTAATGATTATTAATTAAATCGATTTAATAAGTTTCTTCTTGGTTAATTAAAATAGCGAGTCTAGTTCAGTTATTATTTTATTGTCTTGCATCTTAATTTTTACTTTTCACTTCGACACTAAAAAATCCAAAAGCATGAATCTAGTCCATGACTAGTGCCTTTTTGTAAATATTTTTACCATTTTACACAAATCTAATTTAAGCAACTTTTCCTGAGGAGATGATTTAGGAATGTTATTACTAATTATTACACGATATACTCCTCTACCTAAGATAGCTTTTATGCTACTCATTTTTTAATGAGTCAATATTAATACACTTTATTATAAATCTTATCATCCTCCTTCTCCAAATCCAAAGTTGAACAAAACCGACATGGTTAAATAAAGGTGTGGCCCCTCAACTCAACAAAAGAAATTCCAGATTAAAGCCTACATTTCTAGTATTACACCTAGGTGACATGTGGTTTTACCAAGATTTGAACCGCTTTGATACCAATTATGGCATCCTTGACCTCCACATACGATTTGGTAAAAGTCGTGGTACTAGAATAATGACTACATGAATCACACAACCTATTGTCATGTGCTAGTGTATGCAGACATGCAATATGTGTGCAACATAAATAACTTAGCTAAAAGATAAAGAATAGTCAAAGCTAAGTATCAGAAAGTTAAAAATAGTACAACCCATAATAATAATCATCCAAGACGTTTATACAATCATCCAACTAAGTTGAAAAAATTGAAAACTCAGTTGCAAGAATTGGTGGATAAGAAATTTACTCAGCCCAGTTCCTCACCTTCTTTAAGCATAGCTTAAGGAGCTTTGTTTGTAGTGCACAGCCGCCCTCAGCAGCCTTGATCTTAAGGTCGTGCAACCACCCTTGAGCACCCACCTTTGCTTCTTGTCGTCCTACCCCTCAGATCCACTCAACCCAAGAGCTTAAGCCTATCCCCACCTCTGCTTCGTCGTGTCCCACCATCTCATCCCTCTCCACCACCCACTAGCACTCGAAATCCGACACCCCTTGGGTGAAAAATCTACCAAAAGCCCTATGTCTTGTCGAATCCGTCATTGGCCCATTGCTATCATTTTTGGTATAACCTTTGTTAGCCAAATCTGTCATGAGTTGCTTTTTGATTTTTTGTTAATGTTTTGTTTATTAACTAACTGTTTTGCCTCCATCCAGATAGCAGCGTGCGCATTACTCCAATCACACAACCCATAGATCAATATGCATACAATCATCCAAAATTGCATGTTCTCATTCTGAGTAACTCTCCATTGTCACACAAAGTGTTGGGATCGACAATCATAGTTGTTGTTAGGATTTGGGCCAAGGTCCGAATGGAGGATGGGATTAGCTGGCGTCTAGTTGGAATTGTGAAACTATGAACATTGTGACTGTTGTGATGTTGTATATTCTCTTACGTGTGTTATATCATGCCATCCAATATACTCTCTATCATGCATCTGAATATTTATCGTTATTACTATTTTGTATGAATTAATTAACTGTGTTGTGTTATGCTATGTTTTATGAATTGAAAACTGGATTTTCGTGTACTAGTGAAAAGATATGGGTGTGTACGTATCACGACCCTAAGTTGAGATGGAGCATTATCTTGACGAAACTCCTATGATCACTCGGGACTGAGGCGAAGTCATAGTGTACACAGTAATAAGAGGTTTTCGCATGAGTGGTTTTGATTAAATGTGTTCTTTTTCGAAAAGGGTGGAAAAATGGATATTGTGGTCCTTTGCTTGTATGATTGTCTTACTTTTTTGGTTGTATAAATGAATATTTGTAAACTCTTGATTGTCGCATGTTCATTACTTACTGAGATTGTGAAATGTCAATGTGGTATTCCTACCTACGATTCTGTCTCATAGAACCATAGACTTTGATACAGAAGATGAGTATGAGTAAAAGGAACCGACTCCACTTGAGATAAAGGCTTAGGATTGTACCCATATTTGGTGTTGGACCTTGAATTTGTGGCACCTCCGACCCCTAAGTGTGATTTGGTGGAAATCATGACATCAATATGATGACCACACGAATCACGCACCATAACAAGTGCTCAAAGTGTGTGTGCAACATGCAATAAGTGCGCATGTAAATAATCACAGTCGAAAAATAAAAGGGCATTCAAACTAAGTACCAAAAAATTTAAAAACAGTACAACGAAAAAAAAAAGTTCTCTAAGAGGAATTATACACTCATCCAACGGATAAATAAATAAAAAGCAACAAATTACATAGCATAAGGGGAAATGAATCCCACAATCGTTAAAGCAACATCAGCAATCAGTCTCCGGCGGAGCCGTCCCTCGGGCTCATTCTCATCCTCTGTGTCAAGGTCTACATTTTCATAAGATAGAACTGTAGGTGAGAGAACTACAATAAGAATATTAAATCTCAACAAGTAAGCAACCAAACAACATCCAAGAGTTTAAATTACAATTTAAACAATCAACATATTTTATAGCCACACAATAGAATATACAAGAACAAGTCCATCCTTTTTTTTTAGAATGACACCTTTACCCACACACACCAAAAAAATCATTTGGCTTAAACATAACAATTTATTATGCATACACCGTGCCTCTCCTCGGGACCGCTAATATACCCTGGCTCCTTCGTCACACTACGAGTAATGACCATGCATATGATTTCATAACAACCGATGCCCAACTGCATACCCAATGTGTACAATGACCAAGCATCATTTAGCCTCTGCCAGTAAAGAGCCACAAGTCATGTCAAGAGCGTTATTATTTTGGCTACACAGCTATCGTCCGGCGACAGTCTAGAGGATATCACTTAGTTTATTATGCTCCTAAGTGACTGGAGGAATTTTGCCGAGATAATGTCTTATCTCCGCTTGGGGTCATGATATGCATGCACCCACATGTTATAACTTGCACATACAGACCTAGTCTTCAATTCATACAACATGATATAACACAGCACAATGAAGTAAATAAAGCAATTAACGACGGATGTGCATATGCATGACAAACAGATATTGGATGACATGGAAGAACAATCATCACGCAACACAACATCATAACAATCACATGTGCACAAATTCACAAACCAAGCTACACATGTAATCATATCCTCCGTTTTTGGCCCAAGGCCCAAACCCACCTCAACAACATTTTAATTTTTCCAATGATCCACTGGGCCCTAAGCCCAATCCATCACAATCAGACTACAAAAAAGCATCAGTGGTAAAAATAGTATTCTAAATTCTAGAGCCGCATTGGGAAGTTACATACAAAGTAGTTGGTCAAATTTCTGGAAGACCACTAAAGCATATCAGTCTATGGGTCCCATGTTATGCCAAGACTGCACCGTGACGCGGTTAGACACCAAGGTGTTAGAAATTTAAATATGCAGACAGATTAACAAAAATTATCCCAAAGGGACAAAATGCTCACCGAGGTGTCGTCAAAAAAGTGGCGTCGACGCAGCATTCACTATAACAAGTACGGATTTGAAGGGAATAAAGGGGATCTATGACTGAGAGGGCTAAAGGTGACAGAGTCGAGGGTAGAGAAGGGAGTTTCATGACGAGGTGCGATGAAGAATGACAAGACAGTGGTTGAGATGGGCTCTCACTCGTGGGTTGGAACCCAGGGAAGGGGATGACGGGAAAGGAAAGTGAAACACTCAAAGGTTATCACGTAGCCACCCAAAAACATCTGGGAGCGGTGGCTCACGACGACGCTAGGGCAAATAGTCAGCTGCCAAGGCAATGAAGCCTTTGGTTTGCATAAAAGGAATGGTGAAAGACCAAGGTGCACGGCTCGTGGATAGGGGAATGGGGAGGTGGTGCAGGCCAGATGAGGTGGTAGCTTGTAGTGGAGGATGTGTGACGAGGCTGGGTAGGTGACAAAAACGGCACAACAAGGGGGAGGTGGTCATGAGTTTGTAGCAAAGAAGAGAGAAAAAGGAAAGAAATGAAAAGAAATGGGATAAGAGAAGAAGGCAATGGCACTGGGGGGAAAGGAATGAAACCCTAGGAACAGGAGGCCAAAACGATGACGAAACACCAAGGGGGTGGGGCCTCATAAGCCACATAGACTAGGCCTAACTCACTCACTCACAACAGCTCAAAGAAAAATAAAACACACCCAAAAACCAACACAAGGGCCCAAACAAAAAAAGATACATACAAAAAAAGAGGAACACATTAAAATAAAAGCACAGCCTAAGCGAAGATTGATTAAAATAATTAATACCTTAATAACAAGTATAAAAAGCAATTGAAAATAAAGAGCCAATAATAAAAATTAAGAACAATTAGGGATCTCACAATATTCATTTCTTTTATTTATGTTGGATGATTATATAAACCTCTTGGAAGATTATTATTTTGGGTTTTATTGTTTTACATTTTCTGGTACTTAGCTTAGACTACCTTTTATCTTTTCGCTGCGTTATATATATTGCATGTTTGCACATACTAGCACATGGCGATAGGCTATGTGATCGGTGTGGTTACTATCTTATTATCACGTCTTTCACCAAATTACAAGTGACTAGGGTCGAGAACGTCGCCACAAAAGGCACTCATTTCTCTTTCATTTTAGTGCCGAGAATGATCATGATGACATGCAGCTACTTTAGTCTAGTATTCAAATTTAAATGTGCATATATATAATTACTATTGTCATAATTAATATATTATTCTCCAAGACATTACCACCACTAATCAAAGAAGTCGTCATCATAATTCGTAGGAAACTTACCAAAATCACTACATAGTGGAGTCGTTAAGTGCGCGCGGTTAAAAAATATGTAGGATATTGTACTAACTTACCGCGAAATGTCTATACAATTCCTTAATCTATTACGTACTTTGGTCGGCCCGGCCCTAGCCAAGCTATTTCGCTGAAAAAACCAACAAATTATAACTAGACAAAAGATAAAAGTACGAACAAGATCCCGATTATTCTCTTCCTTTTTTGTATTTAAATGTTTCGTCCTCGTTTGGGCTATGTTCATCTTGATCATCACTAATTAGTCATTTGATTTCATGTATTTATTTGTTGGGTGGATGGGAGAAATTATGTAATAGGAAACTGCTCCCACTCTTATTGTATTGATAAACTTAAAATTTTAAGTAAATTTGAAGCTACCTCCCATGGATACTCCATCTTTCTTTCTTCTAATTCTCATCTTTCTTTTACAAGTTCTTTCTCCATGTTCATCTACGTACCTCATCAAAGGCTCGTTTCTGTCTGTAGAGAAGCCAAATGATGTCTTGGTCTCATCAAACGATGATTTTTCTGCTGGGTTTTTCGGTGTTGGAGAAAACGCTTTCGTTTTCACCATATGGTTCACAAAATTTTCGTCTCCAACCATAGTTTGGATGGCAAACCGAGACCAACCCGTAAATGGAAAGGCTTCAAGGCTTTCCCTTTTGGAGACTGGAAATCTCGTACTTTCCGATGCCGGTCGGGCCACCGTTTGGACCTCCGCAACAGCTTCACCCTCCTCGGTGCAACTCGAACTCCTCGACACCAGCAATCTTGTTCTCCAAACATCAAATAGTGTTGTTTGCCTCTGGCAAAGCTTCGATTCACCTACGGATACCCTTCTTCCTCAACAATTTTTGACAGAAAATGCCGATCTCATCTCATCCAAAAGTCGAAGCGATTACTCTTCTGATTATTACAAGCTCTACTTCGACAATGATAACGTCTTTCACCTTCTGTATAAAAGTCCAAACATTTCGAGTGTGTACTGGCCAGAACCATGGCTCCTAGCTTGGGATGTCGGAAGAACAACATACAACATCAGTAAAAGGGCAGTTCTGAATTCGATAGGCCACTTTAGGTCATCTGAAAATTTGAAATTTCAAGCTACAATATCTGGAGAGGGGCCTAAAAGACGGCTAACCCTTGATCCGGATGGTAACCTTCGACTGTACAGCCTACAAGAGAGCGAGAAAATTTGGGTTGTTACTTGGCAAGCTGTCTCGGACGCATGCAGGATTCATGGCATCTGCGGAGCTAATAGTCTGTGTAATTATGATCATGTTTTGGGTCAAACATGTTCTTGTTTGCAAGGATATAAAATCAAAAACCCAAATGATTGGTCTGGTGGATGCGAATCAGAATTCAACATCTCTAGCAGTTCTAGTGTTCAGTTTTACTTTTCCAAACTTGTCAATGTTGAATTTTATTAATATGATAAGAAGTACTTTGCAAATTCTACGTTACAGAATTGTGAAGAGCAATGCCTTAATATGTCCGATAGTTGCAAAGGTTTCCAGTTTAAGTTTAACAACAAGACAAATGCCTATGCTTGTTACTGTAAGTTATTCCTACTTAATGGACACCACACGCCAAGTTTCGACAGAGATATGTACCTAAAACTATCGAAAACATTTAGTTTATCTCATAAGAAATCTGGTAGAGAATCATTAACATTAGATTGCCAAGGGGAGACGCATGTGGCGCTATATAGAACATATGAAAAGCGCAATGAGAACAACTCATTGAAGTTTTTCCTTTGGCTTGCCATTGCTGTGGGAGGTGTAGAGTTGACCTGTGTATTCCTATCATGGTTCTTCTTGTATTGGGCGAGAAAAGAACCGGACATGGCTGCACAAGGTCGATACACCTACGCTGGATGTCAAGAATTCACCTACGCTGAGCTCAAAAAAGCAACACAGGGATTCAGGGAAGAGATTGGAAGAGGAGGCCGAGGGGTCGTGTACAAAGGGATATTGTCTGATCATCGAGTAGCGGCAATCAAGCGACTAAATAATGCTGGCCATGGCCAAGGGGAAGCTGAGTTTCTCGTAGAAGTAAGCTTAATTGGGAGGCTGAACCACATGAACTTGATAGACACGTGGGGATATTGCGCAGAGGGAAGACACAGACTGTTGGTTTATGAATACATGGAATGCGGATCCTTAGCAGATAATCTCTCATGTTCTGCTGCAACTGCACTGAGTTGGGAAAAAAGGTTCGAAATTGCGTTGGGGACTGCCAAAGGATTGGCATACTTGCACGAGGAGTGCTTGGAATGGATCATGCACTGCGATATAAAGCTGCAAAACATTCTTTCGGATTCTAACTACAGGGCAAAGGTGGCAGATTTTGGCCTTTCCAAGCTCTTAAATAGAGGAAATCTGAATAATGTCACCTTCTCAAGAATCAGAGGAACAAGAGGTTATATGGCACCTGAATGGGTTTATAAACTTCGTATCACCTCAAAAGTAGACGTCTATAGCTGTGGAATCGTCGTGCTGGAGATGGTTACAGCAAAGGAACAGACAAACATCCTCGGAGCTAACATCAATGGAGGAATGATAGAGCACGAGGAGGTGGCTGCGTGGGTGAGGAACAAAGCCGATAAAGCCAGCTTGGAGCGGAAGGGCGATAACTCATGGATTGAAGAAATTGTTGACCCCATAATCAAGGCCGGCAAATACGATATGGCAAAGATTGAAGTTCTTGTTAGAGTAGCTTTGCAATGCGTAGAGGAAGATAAGGAAGAAAGACCCGCCATGAGTCAGGTATTAGAGATCCTTTGCGCTATATAAGGATGGATATTCCGTGATCTTCTCTACCGCGACCTGCATTAGCCATGGTAAAATCTTCGAGCTCGGAGTTTTGCTACTGCTCAATATTTCCCTTGCGTTATTTTATATGTAGGGCATGCTGCACTTGAACGTCCAAGCGAGCTAGGTAAATCTCTCGTATACTTTTCCTTTTCTAAAACTGTAATGGTTGATTGTCTGCTAGACTAAAATTTACTGCATGATTTTTGGACAAAATAATATAATTAACCAATTATATTAAAAAGGATCAGGGAATTTGATTTATTTTTTATAATTGAAGAAAAAAAAACGAACCTCCAATTAATTAAATTTCCCAGAAACGCTTTTAAAAGTGTCCCATAATATTACTGCGACAAAATTAGAAGCAACCAAAATTAAGAGCTGACTGAATTACTATTGCGGCGAGCAGAATTCATTCGAAAACTTCTTAATGCGGCGAAAAATCTGGTGCCACTGTATTATCAATAAGAATAGGAAAAAATTATTGCATCAATAATTAACATTGACCTCTAGCAATTACAACGATTTCCTAGAGACGAAAAAAAAGTAGGAGGATGGATATAAATTAGTCGCAATAACTTTCCAGCAACGACATTTACTACTATTACAGCGAAATGCGAAATATGTCCACGGGTTAAGATAGCTATTGCAGCGACTTACGTTCTTTGTCGAGAATAAATATACATATTGCAGCGAACATTAGCTCTATTGCGGCATGTTTAGTCGCCGTTAATAACTATTCCTAACGATACAATGGGAGATTTGGACAGGCTTTTGCGGCAATTATAATGCCAATTGTGGCGAATAGAATTCGCCAAAAATGAACACATATCATCCACAAACTTAAGCGATAGCTGGCATTGCGGGAGATATAATAGCCGGTAAATAATATTTCCGGCATTTTTCATGGGTTATTACAGCGAATCGGACCGCCAAAAATAGTACTTTACCTTGTAGTGACTTTATATTAGCTTAGTAATGTTGGGCTGTCATTTAAGATGTTTTCGCAATTGCACCCTTGTCTTCAACTTGGTCTATCCAAAACTCCTCAGTAATGTTAAAGCATGATCTGCAACTTGTTTTGGGCTAAGCAGCTGCTGTTGATTCACATACAAGTTCCTGCAGTACCAAAAGCTCCAGCCCAAACAGAACAAAATAGCTAATTTATCCTGTCCATTTTGCTCAAATAATTCATCTGCCAAGTCCATAATTATTTTGCTACTATGTACCTTCAACTCAGGAATATATAACTGGATCAAACCCTGCAACGATGGATAGTGTACCAAATCATGTGTTACATCTTTTATAGCATCTAAGCAGATCACACAATTAGCATATGTGCCAACTCGTTTATGTTGCAAGTTTTCTCTCGTAGGCAGCACATTTTTACATGCTCACCATACAAAAATTTTGATCGTATTTGGTGCCTTCAACTTCTACAAATGCTTCCAAAAAATTTGCTGATTATGCACATTAGAAGTTTTTGGAAATTAAGCTCCAAGTTGAGAATCTATAAATCGATAACATCTCTTAACATTAAAGAGTCCACTTCTCTCATATGCCCAAACCCTTTTGTCCTCTATCTCTAAAGAACATAATTGTACCTTTAAGATATTAGCTACCACATTTGGATTAAAGAGATCTCTAAGTTTATGCACATCCCAAGCTTTCACACTCAGCTAAAACAGAGAATTCATTGCTCCACGCCTATCCTCTTCCCTCACTTCCATGCCCTCAACAACCAAGGACTTGTGGCCAAGATTCCACTGGTCATGCCATAAGTTAACCAAATTTCTAGATCTGGCCCTCCACCTACAACTTGCCTCCAAGCATTTTCGAGCAACCAAGGACTTGTGGCCAAGAATCCACTGGTCATGCCATAAATTAACCAAATTTCTAGATCTGGCCCTCCACCTACAACATGCCTCCAAGCATTTTCGAGCTTCCCAAATTCTCCGTCATATGTAAGAGGGACATCTACCCAAACAAGTAGTCATAAAAGTATCATTTGGAAAATACTTTGCCTCTAATAACTTGTGCATCAGTGAAGCTTCATCCTGGATCAATCCACATCCTTGCTTTGCTAGTAAAGCTAAATTAAAGATTTTTAAATCTTTAAAACCCATTCCTCCCTTTGATTTACTTTGGCATAATTTTCCCTAGCTAAACCAATGAATCTTCCTCTCATTCCCCTTTTGATCCACCAAAACCGAGCCATCATACTTTCTATATCATTACATAAGGATGATGGAAGGAGAAAGTAGCTCATCGTATAAGTTGGAATTGAAAGTGCTACTACTTTCCAAAGAATTTCCTTTCCACCTTATGACAATAGCTTCTCCTTCCAAGATTGTAACTTTTGCCACACTTTCTACTTAATAGGCTCAAAAGCACGGTTGTTTGACTTTCCAATAATAGGTGAGAGGTCAAGATACTTCTCATAGTGTTGTATTTCTCCATTTGACAATAGGTTTTTTATATCAGTTCTAGTGGCAGCACTTACATTCTTACTAAACACCATAGAAATCTTATCTTTGTTAATTTTTTGGCCTTGAACATCTTCATAATGGTCTCACTAACATTAGCTAATAATAAATGATTAATGATTGGAGCCCCATGATAAATTCTTATATCAGATATCTCCTTTTTCAATCCAACAGATTTCAGCAACGAAATTAAACCTTCTGTACATAATAAGAAAAGATAAGGGAATAAGGAATCCCCTTGTCGTAGCTGTCTAGATGGAACAGTAGAACCTTTAGGCTCCCCATTCACTAGCATAGAAAATGAGACCAACCTGATATAGCACATAAGAAGTCCAGCAAACCGAGGGTGGAACCCATGACCTTCATAATTGATTCTAAAAAATTACATTCAACACGGTTGTAGACCTTACTCAAATCTAATTTTAAAGACATGAATCCTTTTTTTTTCCCTTTTCTGTTTGAGATAATGAATTATTTCATAAGTTATTAACACATTATCCAAAATGAATTATTATGCTTTAAAGAGACAAATTTCATGTTCGTACATCCTTTGTAAAATAATAGGTATCACTATAAAGTAATAATTATTTTATTCTTTTTTAAAAGGGGTCAGCTTTTTTACTTATAAGGTCGAATCTTGTCTATTTGGATTTGTACAAAACCATTTCTTTAGGTTTATTTTTTACTTTGTATCTCATGTAACATTTCAAGGGAGAGATCATTCAAGTCATCTACACCTATAATTCAAAAAGACACATACTAATCAATTATGTGATTAAAGGTCTCGCTATAAGAAAAACGAGTTTTTGTGACTATTTATTTGCAACAAAAGACAATTTACAACTCATTTTTATTGTAAATAATCATTTCGCTAGAATTAACTAGCTGCAAATAAATAAATTTCTTGTAGTATCTATTAAAACTATTATAAAAGGTAAAAACTTCTTATTCTCAAATATAGGTTATAAAAGGTAAGAACCGTTACTAATCAATCAGTACAGGTACTATCACACAATATAGATTGTGCCTATATTTTCCAAAGATCACTAGCTAGATATTAGTTGTTGTTATGTTATTAATACATTACTTAATTAATTCAAGAGTAGTTTTATTTTTCTCTGATCCTGGCCTGCCTACTTGACTTGTGAAATTCACTTTGCCTAAACTGAATAAGGAAAAGGAAAGAAAATATCTAAGCTTTAGCCTTACAACAAGCTAACACAACTAAACTGTCGAAAACAACTTTCTTTATATGAGATGACTACTAAAGGTACCTGTCTAGCGTATGGAATAGAAGAAGTTCTCTAATCTATGTTAACAATCGACCACTCCACCTTAATAGCTCAATAATAGAGTGCGCCCCTAATAATTATGTCGTTGTGCCTAGGCTGTGAGGGCTCTCAGCTACATGGATGGTTCAATGTGCTCATTAGCAGGGGCTTACCTAGGAGAGGCAAAGAACGGAAGCAATCCTGCCTACAAAGGAGGCTTCATTCGCTTCAGACGTGACTCACATAGCCTAACTTGTGGTGACTTAATGATTGCTTCAATCCCCCGCTATGATGGATACTGGTTTAAGGCTTAATTCAAGCAGTTTAGGCGAGCTTGTTAATTTGTTGTTTCAACAATGATCCTCTATGGATTAAATTGGGTTGGGGCAAGGTTCCCTTACAAGATTGGATGGAAATGATGCTAAGTAAGCTACGTGAAAAAGCTAACCATTTCGAGTATGTCAAGCCCCATGTCAACAACACTATAAAAAAGGGAAGAAACTCGAATGAACCAAGTCCTCCCCACTCTCTGTGGAACGAACAATCAAAGATGCTTACATTTTTCCAAGGGGAAAGGCTGCTTCACAAGCCAATTGGCAAACCTATATATAAAACGCACAAAAAAAAGAGCTAAATGAGAAGAGAAGGTAGAGTGCATATGATCCTTACATAATGAAATTAAATGAGAGAGTTCAAGTTAAGGTGGATAAAAGAATGTAGTTACACTGAATGTAATGCTAGCTAGTGAGACAGAGCGGATGATCACTACATGGCTTTCCCACTTCTTTTTGTTTCACTAACACAATCTGCTAACACTCTGAACGATTCCTAAGACAATTGCTCTCTAGCCATAGAGAACAGGCTACATCCGAACTCATACTTACAAGCCTATGTTATGTTTCTTAAAAATACATCTGCTTTATTGATTATAATTGTGAAGCCCAAAATTGGAAATGCACATATTTCTACAGAGGTGGAGCCCAAATATATAGATTAAGAGAGTTCTTTTTTGTGTGAGTGAAGGCAAGTTTATAGCCCAGCTCGTGTGTGATCTAATAAGCTGATAAGAAATGCCCCACCCTTCCACCAAAACTACATTGTTTTGGCCTAAGAATAGAAAATCCTAACTTTTTCCTCTTCTTTCTTATTTTCACCCATTCCCTTCTCCTGCATCACATGCACCACCCTCTAACTCCCTTCTCTTCCAATTTCTTCTTCCTGCCACTATGACCTTGCCATCACCCGAATACCATAACCTTATAAGCCATTCCACCATCTCGATCCCTCTATTGACCACCCTCTCTGTGACGCCCCCAACTCCCACATATAAAAACATGGGAATCGAGGTATTAGAATGCTGACAACACGGGTCACGCACTCCCAACATCAAGTGCTAAGTGTGTGAACACGTGATATACATAAATAAAAGCAATAGATAAATAAAGTCAATATCTAAATACCAGAAATTTTAAAATTATTTTACAAACCAGTTTAATACAAATTCTCCAACAGGAGATTTAATACAACCATCCCAAAATCAAATCATAAAAATACATTTATAAAAAAGGGAAATACATTTTCCAAGATAATAAATTATATACCATACTTCAACAGCGAAACCGCATCCTCAGACTTAGCCTCCTCGACATCTGCATCCAAAGTCTATAACGCCAAAAATGGCATCACAGGTAAGTACAACCCAAACAAACCATAAGATATAAAATATATTCATGCAACAACAATACGCATGAACACGATACCATATGCATGAAGCTCAAAATTATCTTTCTCAAAATAAATAAAATAAACACACGCCAAAATCTCATTTTGGCCCAAGATAAACTCCAATAAAAACATCCATCATATTCCCAGAAAATGATATACGTAAATCTTTTAAAACCAAAACCATTTTTCCAGCAAATGGTCCACGTAAAACCAATAATCAAAACTCGTCATTTTCCCAGAAAATGGCCTAAACATCCATTTTATCAACTGTATGTACCATAATCTCCCCTAGAGACCATCCACACATCCTAACTCTCATAATCACACCGAAGGTAACGACCATGCATGTGACTTCAGAACAGGCGATACCTAACTAACCGCGCTCAGCAAGTACCATGACCAAGCATCCCCTAACCCCCGCAACAGAGGGATCACGGAGTTGGTACGAGAGCATTACCATCCTGTCTGATCCCGTTGTCGCCCGGTGACAACCCAGGGGACGTCACTCAGTATATTCCGCTCCCGAGTGACCAAATGAGCTCCACCAAGATAATACCCCATCTCAGCTTAGGGTCGTGATGCACACGCACCCAAAAATCATTAACACATGAAAATCCAATTTCATTTCCAACACATGAACATGCGTGTACTATGCAATGCATACGTCAACATACAAAATAACCAACAACCCATAAATTTCAACATCAACCAAACACATAATTGTTAATGTAAAAATATATTTAAATCTTAAAATTCATTTGAAAAATACTTACAGCGAGTAAAAACATAGATCTTTGAACACGCGTCAATCCATCTCGCTCATGGCGGTCACTTAATACGTTAAGTTAGGGTGCTCGGTTTAACACCAAAATTTAAGAAAATAATCAATGGAGGGTGGGGAATCTCATGAAGGTGGTGGTGAGGCGATGCAACCACTGGAAGGTGGCGGATCAGACTCAAAATAGGTGGAAACCCATTTTTGAATTTGGGATTGTACAAGGAATGTGGGGCCGTGGTTTGAGGAGCTGAGCTAGGGTGAGGTCGCCTGAGGTAGGGGAGCACTTTGGTGGTGGTGGTGAGGTTAACGGTGGCGGCGGGCAGCAGCTGGGTTGCTCAACCCGTGGGTCTAAAACTCATTTCGTAGATTGCTTGTGTGGAAGGAAAGAAGGGCTGCCGGCGGTGGGTTATGCTCGCCAGTGAAGGGGAAGGGTGCTGGTAGGTCACCGATGCTATGGGTGGCCGAAAAAACGCATGAATGGGTATTACAATACCCATTCGGATTTCAGCTCGTGGAGGGGAGGTGGGAGGTTATCCGGGGCTGGAGTCACAAGGGTAGGCTGGTCGGCAGGTGGCGGTCCTAGTGGTGGGGATGGTGGGGCCACTGGGGGTAGGCAGTGGCGCTGCTAGGCTGGAGAGCTTAACAGGAAACAGGGGGGCTGGTCGCGCGGGTCAAAGGGAAAAGCAGGGGAAAAAGAAAAAGAAAGAAAATAAAAGAAGAAAAAGAGAAAAAGAAAAGAAAAATAGATATAAAGGAAAAAAGGAAATTAAGTCTAACTAGAAAAAAGAGCACAATAAATTAAATAAAAACCAACTGAAAATACTACAATTCAATATCAATAAAATAATATATTTAAAGTCCAACAATAAAATAAATTAAACTAAAACGCAATTTAATTACAAAACAATAATTAATATAAAAAAAAACACATCAATTGAAATCACATAATAAAATAAAGGAATTTAATTCCAATTGTTAAAATAATTATCTCACATTAAAATTAATAAGAAAAGTAACGTAACTCAATATTTAAATATAAAAACAACGTAAAACTAATATGACCTAATTAATAATTCAAATAATAATTTTAAACAAATAAAACACAACCAATAATATTATTAAAATAAATTAAAATAGTCAATAATAAGAATAAAACAAAATATAAAAATACACGTAATATGGGATCTCACACTCTCTCATACAGAAACCCATATCCATTTTGGATTTGAAAACCCTTGCTACCACTGCATATCCCATGATACCATGTCGTCCAATGTCAGCCAAGGTGGCTCCTCCCTCTCACCCCTCTCTCTCTCTCTCTCTCTCTCTCTCTCTCTCTCTCTCTCTCTCTCTCTCTCTCTCTCTCTCTCTCTATCTCTCTCTCTCTCTCTCTCTCTCTCTCTCTCTCTCTCTCCCAGTTAAGACGACACCGTTGTGAATCACCACCCTCCACTGCTCATTGAAGGTCCTTTGAGCAACCCCCACCCCCTTCCAATTCCCACTCGGCCTTTGAGTTCTTAGATCCACCCAACCCAAGTCTAGACCCTCCTTTAGTGTTCAACGTCGTTGCCTACCACCACCTTTTATCATAAGATTCCCTTCGTCCACCCTCTATTTTCATCAAATCTATCACCCACTATATTCTCAACTGTAGAGTCCCACGTGCTGTGTTGAATTTATTCTCGTCCACCATGCACCACCACTGCCAACGCCATGCTCCATCACTTCTAGCGCTATCCTAGTAAGTTGTGTGCCACTATATTTTCGTATTTATTTTTAGGCATCGTGAGCTTTAACTAACTATTTTCCATCTCACAACGACATGCACGCTCACATGCGATAATTTAACAGCATGCTTGATCATCCATGATTGCCTTCCACGTTATAAGCAAAATCCTAGGCTAACCCTTGGAATATTGACATTGGAAAATTGTTTTATTGTGTTGTTGTAGTATGGTTATTTTGGAATTGTTGTCTGAGGGCCAAGTGAAGTGTTGAGAATTGTGTGTAGTTGTGATTTGTGAAATTGTGAATCCATGTGTTGTTCGGCAATTGGTTGATGTATTATTGCCATGTCATCCAATATTAGATTGTTCACACGTACTTTTATTGTATTAGTTGTACTCTGACCCATGTTTGTGCTATGATTAATTTATTAATTGTACTATGTTCTCTGGATTGTGTTGTGAAATTGAAAAATTGTGTCCTTAGTCTTATTTATTGAAAACATGTTTTGTAGATAGGTGTGTATCATAACCCCAAGTCGAGATGGGCATTATCTAGGTGAAGCTTCTTTAGTCACTCATGAGTATGTAAAATTGAATGGCATCCCCTAAATTGTCATGAGCGACAACAGGCTTGGACGAGATGGTAATACTTTCATGCTAACTCTATGATCTCTTTATTGTCAGAGGAAGTTGCATTGTCTTTGAGCCGCCTTGCTCTAAAAATATACAAAATGACACATAGCATGTTAAATATTTGGTATGCCAATTTAAGGCATAAAAGTTTTGACGAATCATGTTAAAACATAATAAAACTTTACAAATATAAATAATAACAATTCTCAATTGAAAAAATTAGCAAAACAACTATTAAAAAAATGAATACATATCCGGCCCCTTTTTTACATGTAAAAGAAAATTGATAGTTGTAATTTTATGGTATTCAAATTTCACACATTTTCTTTAAAGAAATTGAGTAAATTTGATATCCACATGAGAAAATTTATTTTAATAGAAGATCTTACTTTTTCAGAATAAATACATAAAATTACTTGTACACTCTAATATTTAAGGAGTTATGCTATTAAAAGCTTTAGTTATAAAATAAAAGAGAGTAAAAAAATAAAATCACATTTAATAATTGATATATAATAAATATGCAAAATGTGAGGCTTCTCTTAAATTTTTCTTATGATCACTATATGCGAAATGGAGCTGCAGGCATGGGGAAACCAACCTCCAAATTCACTTTCCGAGATTGGTTGCATGGAGACTAATCTCACAGGATACAATAATTCACAAATGATATCTCGAAAAGTGAATTACGAGCGTAGACATGATCTCTTGAAGGTAGTATCATATGGGGTGGCCTACAAACCATTCGGTGAACCATATGCATGATATCTAGGCACAACATGATTTTTTTTTTCTTGATGGGGAACCTCTCCAAGGCAAGGCCTTTTGGACCCATCCCTACAAAGTGAACTCCGGTTCCATGCACCACACCTTTCGAAGTTTCCATACACAGAACAAGATAAGTCACTGACTTTTCACCAAAGGATGTGACCCCAAGAGATTGTTTGCACCTATAAGGTGTTAAACCATGAACCTTGAGGTATTGAAACCTCAAGACTAAGGCCTTCACCACTTAGGCCACCCCTTGGGGTTCAAGATGATTATTTTAAGAGCATCTCGAAATCTCGAACTAAATTAGAATAATTCTTTTTGCAATCTATATTTTGTAGTGCCCACGACTCCCACGTGTGATTTGGTAGGACTCGCGACACCAGGATGATGATCGCACAGATCACTCACCCCATCAATAAGTGCTCCAAAAGTGGGTGCAGCAGACATTAAGTGTGCAAGTAATACTCACAGCAAAAGATAAAAGTATTAAATCTAGTACCATAAAATAATAAGATTTACAACCCAGAAAAAAATAATTCTTCAAGAGGAAATTATACAATCATCCGATAAAATAAAGCAATAATAAAAGGTGAAATAGTAACATCAGGGGATATGAATCCCACAATCAGTCATCACCAACAGGTCACTCCTCCAGCAGAGCTTGCCCCTCGGGCTCAAGCTCATCCTCTACATAAAAAAGTACGATTTCATTAGATGGAACCGTAGGTGAGAAACCATTGTGAGACGATAACTCTCAGTAAGTAGCAATCAAACAACACACAGAGTTTTCAAAGAACATACAAATAAGGCAATCAACATGCTCTCGACCAATCACAAGTAAATAAGAGTCAAACCGCTCTTTTTCAAAAAAGGACACATTTACCCACATACATCAAAAACCCAGTTTTTGGTCTACGACACAAACACATTTTTTTTTATTAAGTGTACATCATGATCTCTCCTAGGGACCAACCGTACATCTTGACTCCTTTCACACCACGGGTAATGACTGTGTGTGTGAACTCGTACGAGCGATGCATAGCTCCACGCCTGACGCGTACCGTGACCAGGAATCCTCTAACCCTCACTAGCAGAGGGGTCACGGAATCGGCATAAAAGCGTTACTGTCCTGTGCAATTCTGTTGTCACCCAGCAACAACCCAATGGACATAACTCAATTTTTATACGCTCCAAAGTGACCAGAGGAGCTCCACCAAGATATTGCTTCATCTCGGCTTGAGGTCGTGATACACACACACCCACATGTTATGCACAACATCTTTACTAAATTCTAACAACCAACAGGGCAAACATAGCACAGTTAAACACTTACGACAAATAAATAAAGGTGTGTATGCATGATAAACAGTTATTAGATGACATGGCAATGACACTCGAAAAGCAAACATGGCATCAACATAATCACATCAACATTTCCACAAATAAAGGTGTCCAACATTTCCAATTCACAACCAAACAGACTACGGGGTGATTCCATCCTTCATTTATTGGTCTCAAACCCAACCAACCTACTCCTGTTTTATTATTATTAATATTAACAAACACTTCACTAGACTCAAGGCCCAATCCAACCAACTAGGCTATAAATAAACATTAGCACATAATATTATGTTAAATAAAATCCTAAATTGCATTGGACGACTATTTACTACGCGGTCGGATAAATTCTGGAGAATCAAGCAGGTGTCAAGATAGGGTCTTGCATATCAACAAGCGAGCATGTCGCATACAACCCATCAACGTTAATAAAATAATATTTATAAAAAATAAATCATTTAAAATATTACTTAAATAAATAACCGCATGAAAGGATCAAATCACCGAGGTGTTTAAGGCGGCAGTGCAACAGAGGGACAATAGCAGTGAAGAAAATGGCGATGGCAAAGGGGTTTTTTAAGCTCTCGAATTGGGAGTCTTTTCTACGCTTAGGGTTTGGGTTTTGCAGGTAATGAGTTTGAGGTGACCACGAGACCTCCCGAAGGCAGTACAAAGTGGAGGCTTGCGGCGGTACATGGCGGCACACACGACGAAACAAGGAGAGTAAATATCTAACTACCACTGAGGGCTACTCAGAGAAGGGAAGAACTCGAAATCATATTGGGGTTGTAAAGGACGCGTTTAAGGGATGGTTTGAAGAGGATGGGTCTCGGCCTATTTATAGGCCAAGTTGTAGCACTCAGACATCGCAGCCCATGCTGTAATTGGTGGGAGAAAACACTGCAGGGTCTCCACAAGACCACCTTGTGGCACACAGAGCTGGGCAAAGGCCTTCACGTGCTGCCATGGTTGAGATTTCTAACCCTTTTTCAAATGAAAAATCAAGGGAAAACAGGGGAAGAGCTCAAGGTTTTGGGAGAGGAAATGTGGGTTTTCTGAGCACATGGCTCGTGGGGATGGGAAGAAAATAAAGATGAGTGTTCAGCGGGACCAAAGGCTGCTCGACATGGGACGCGTGGGGTGGAGGTAGGGGCAGAGATGACTGGCGATGAGGGCGGGAGTTCACGGACTCTGCTGCAAGAAGGAAAAACCAGAAAAAAGAGAAAGAAAAGAAGGAGAAAAAGAGAAGATGGATGCGCAAGGAGATAAGGATGGAACCCTAGCAATGCCAAAATAGTGTCATTTTGGGGGATTGGGTTTGCCTCACTCAAAACACACGAGTTGGGCCTTCCACAAGCAACCCAACGGCCCAAAAACACAATACACATACAAATACCATACCTGCCCAAGAAACAAAACAAACACATAAAAAGGCTAGCCCAAACCAACTAAACATATGAAATACAATAAAAATAAAATAGAACCAAACATTAATTAATACACAACATATTAAAATAAAATAGTTCAACATATATACATATATAATTTATTTAACCCATTTAAATCACTAGGAGAACATAGAATGAGATCTTACATATTTAGTGGACTGTATTGCAAGTCTAATTGAAACGCTCTCATTTAATAGGTAAATGAAATGGGTTTTCTAAATTTTTGAAATTCTTGATTTGTAAATAAGGATATTTTAGTCAATTTTATTCTAAATTTGAGATTTTTCTGTCTGTTTATTATTTAAACTGCAAATAAGTCATAAAAATAGACTGTATGTAGCATTGCCAGTAAGGTTTAATTGATTTTATAGACAGTTTCAATCCATCTCATTTTATTTTATCTTAACTCATTTTAATATCTAGCACAATTATAATACAAACACTTTTTAATTTTCTTTATATAATCATTACAATTTTTCAAAACTTCCAAAAAATATAATAAATAATTTAATTTCTTTAAATCTCAAAACAAAAATTATATTTTAACCATAATTTAATTTTATAAGATTTTTATTCAACTTTTTTATGTATTATTTCTCAAAATCCTATAAAAACATCTTAATTGAAATAATTTTAATATTCTTCATAAATCATCTCATTATTATTCATAATTTTTTTATTCCCTCTCATCTCATTTCTTCTCATTTACTTAATCAAATGAGGTCTAAGTGCCTATATGACGGGAAACTAAGATAGCTACAAAGGTAATTACTTACCGATTCGTGAAGCCACAAGTGCTGAATTGAAGCCACAAGCGCGAAATGAGTTTTGTAGAAAGGTAATTTCCTATCTTGCGTAACTATCTTGTAAAAAAATGGATTCCACAAAATAAAAATAAAATAAAAAATTCACACTTTTTTATAGTGCGACCTTTTTTTAATAAAAAATTTATGATAGATTTGTACATTTAATACTTGTATACATCATTATTTTTATTTAATATAGAGTTCTCAAGACTCAATCTAATCTTGCATGATAATTAAAATGGCTAAACTATTTTTCTTCAGAGAATTTATTATTATTATTATTATTGTTTCTCTAATTAGGACTATCTTTTGTTCATATGTTTTCTTTTCTATGAGTAGGTATATTTTTTTCTCTTTTTTCTTCGGCCGGGGGTTGGAGGAGTGCTGGGCTTGGCATTTATGAAGTTTGATGAAGACCGAAGTGACTGAACATTGGGCCCAAGGCCCAAAAATGTGAATCAGCCCATTAAACCATACGTGCGTGAGATGTACTTCACCATCTGCAGGTGACAATAGCACACCTCGAAGTCTCAGACGTCAGACACCATTATCAACTTGATGCAAGCACCGCCCTTATTCACCTCTCCTGTCCTAAAGTGATGGAGTCCCCAAAACCCTACGGCCCCGCAAACCCCATTCTCTCGCTCTCCACCTTCGTCCACCAGCACTGCCACCGGCTCTGCGCCGAGCTAGCCAGCCGCTTCGAGGACACCAAGCGACTCGCTGGAACCCTAGCCAACGGCTGGCCCCCTGTGGCAAACCGGCGCCACCGTTCGTCGTATCCTCCGCTGTTCGCGTCTGTAACCCAGCCGAAGCAAGCCTCGGCCGCAGGTCTGAGCTCCGACCATGTAGCCAAAACCCTAACAGGCACTGCAGTCTACACTGTCAGCAATTCGAACAATGAGTTCGTGCTTATCTCTGATCCCAATGGTGTCAACTCGATTGGATTGCTTTGTTTTCGCCAGGAGGACGCCGAGGCCTTCCTTGCTCAAGTTAGTAATTCTATCTCACGTGTTCGGTTCCCGAGAAATGATAGGAAAGTAGTACCAATTAATAGATTTTCTTTTTGTTTATTGCTTACTTTTAAGCGATATAAATGGAATGGGTCTGGTACATTTTCTCAGCAACCGAGCTGAAAGTTTTCTTTTGTCTGTTTTGAGATATTGATGGTTTTGCTTGGCCATTTTCAGGTTAGAACACGGAAAAGAGAACTACGAAGTGATGCAAAGGTTGTTCCCATTACTCTTGACCAGGTACTTAGTTGGATTTTAAGTGATTTTTTTATCTCCAATTAAGCGAAATTCTTAGCGCCTTGATGGTGGGTTTGGTAGGTAGTTGTGAATATAACTCATAAATCTATGTTATTGTTTTGGTTTCTCAGATGTTTATATTCATTGTTAGATTCATTTTGGAAAATATAATTTTTGTTCTTTTCTTTTTTCGAATTATAGGTATATATGTTGAAGGTCGAAGGAATTGCATTTCGGTTTTTGCCTGACCCTGTTCAAATAAAGAACGCCTTGGAGGTTAGTTTGTCACTTCCCGACGTTCCCATCGCTCTAAGTCACATCAGTGCCGCATGTTCTAGATTGAAGGCAATGCCTATACTGTATTATCTTATCTCGTACACCACTCTTATCTTTTATAATGTGCCATAATTGTTCCATGATATTTATCATATATCAATTTCAATCTCTCATTTTCTTATACCTCTGTATTGAATATTTAAATTTTTATTCTGTCTTAAGTTGGGCCATATGCTAATATACATATGAATTAAGATTAATGCCAAAATATAAGAAGAAAAAACGTAGGGTGGCATACACAATGCAAAGACCATTTGGTTTTGGCTTCTCATGTGGATAGCAGGAAATGTGAAGTTCCATTGAGCGGACACCTTAGCTGTGATAGAAAATGTTGTGAGAGAAACTCTTAATTCTTGTTTATGAAGATTCTATATACTTTTCTTTACCTATCAAAAGAGGAAAATGTTATATAATTGTCTTTGGATATTGTATGATTGTATTAATCTACCATTTTATCTTTCATGTTGACTAGCTCAAAACCACAGATTCCAGGAATGGGTTTGATGGAGTTCCTGTTTTTCAGGTTTGTTAATCTACTTTTGAATCTAGTTCCCATCTTTGAATGCAGAAATACATTTCTAATACCAACAAAATTTTATTAAAAAGGGCTAAAGGTGAAACCCTAGTGCACATGATGTATACAATTGAGCGAAAGCAAAAATATGTCAAACTGAGCTCTTAGGTAAAATAACCCATGGATCTAATTCGTTCCATTGATTGCTTATGCATACATCACCGCATGTGGCCATAATTGAAATAATTTGACGTACAAGAATAAAGAGGCTGGTATGAAGGAGAAAGTAAGAAACAGAAATCCATGATCTAAATGACTCTTGTTTTTATAAGGCCCGGTTTTTTTCCCAACTCAGCATGTTTTTATATGTTCCATTACTTTTGTTAATCCATTTTTTGTTATTTTAGTGTGGATTTTTCTCAAAAAGTATTTTACATTCTTAATATGTATGTGTAAAAAGCTATTTATTGATGTATGGGGTGTATCCATGACAAAGTAGATTTGTAGCATGGAAAAAAAAAATTTGTTGCATGGATTTTGTCTGCCCTTGATAGTGTTGGGGTTTAGTTTGGTGACCAAAACTTGCTTCAGTATATGTTTAAATAAATTTTTGGCTTTTAGTTGCTCTTAGGGGTGTAAATGGTCTGATCTGGTCTGGGAAAAATGTGGACCAGTTCTATTCGGTTCAGAAAGTTTTCCATCCTGGACCGGACCAAACTCCTATTTGGTCTATACTGATCTGGTCCAGGAGTACCTAATATGATTTAATGGGCTAAATTTTATCTAAAATTCTGCAATGATCATAAAGAATTTTTTGCCCAAATTTAATTATTTTCAGTCCAATTTATATATTTGTCACAGATTTAAGCCAAATGATTTTAAAAAAAATTTACTCTTAAAACAATTGGCAAACAAAAAATAATCTAAATGAAGAAGTAAAAAAAAAAAAAAAAGTCCTTAAAAATTCAAATAAAATAAAAAAGAAATTAACTAATTAGTTAATAGTGATTTAGTGATACATCATAGATTGGTAAACTATAACTAATAATATTATTACATTAGTATATTATAAATTTATATGTTAGTGAATAATGATAAATTAGTAATAATATATTAAATAATAATAATATACATATTACTTATAAGTTATTACTTATACTCTATATAGATGTACTATAATTTATATTTTTATACTATAACTACTATAAATTATAATATGTTAATATTATAAGAGTATATATTATGTATTAATATATTATACTACCACTCTTAATCTATATTAAGAGTAATATTATAATTTATATACTATTACTTATATATATATATATATATATATATAAAGAAGTGTGAATTCGGGCCGGTCCGGTCCGGTCCAGTCCAGGAGGACAAATGTCCTGGACCGGGACCGGACCAAATTTCGTCCTTCCGGTTCGGTTTTCTTACACCCCTAGTTTCCCTGGAGCAATCATTCTTCCTCAGTTTTGCTAATGAGTTGTTTGTGGCTACAGTCTGAGCTTCTGGTTGTCAAGAAGAAAAACAAGCGTTACTGTCCAATTTACTTTACAAAGGTTGGTTTGGCCAATTGAACTCCTTGTAGATGCTATTACATTTTAAGATGCAGATATGAGTGTATGATTTACTAGCTGCGACCTTTGCTTGTTCCTACACAGGAAGATATAGAAAAAGAACTGTCCAAGGTCTCTAGGGCATCAAGAGGACCAGCATTATCTCAACATATTATGGTATGACAAGCAGCAATTCTTTTGCCCACCTCTCTTTTAATCATTTAGAGCTTATGGCGGAATCTTTTCATTGAAAACACATTGCATAATAATATGTAATCTGTCCAGAAGCTAGAAGAAATTTTCAAAATATTTTTGCGTAAATCATTTTTTTCTTTTTACATGGTTCATTTTTTGCCTTCTTTGCAACACACCAAGCTTAGTATCTTGTTTCTTCGGATAGTATGACATTTCATTCTTGTGCCCTATTGAGGGCACCAATTGCTAATTTTGTCTCGCAAGAATCAATGTTGTAATGTTCTCTTTAAAGTTGGTGACAGTTCGAATGAATCATTTGTTCTGTTCAATTTGAAAGGCTTAACGTTACTGATGCTTTTAAAAGAATTCATTTATTACAAGAATGAAGTCCATAGGACCATCAACAGCTTACAAGAGTCAAAGGGTGGAATTTGTAAACCCTTCAGACTCCCATTAATGAAGAAAAAAAATGAGAGAAATGTGGGATGATCAGAAACTATTTCCCTGCAATGTATTTTGGGAATCAGCTAGAAAAGGATTGAATGATACATCTGACTTGATATGGTTTACTCATAGTGCTGTTTGGGCAGATTTCTGTACGGGAAACGTTTCATGTTTGATGACTTCTGCACATAATCTCAAACCGTCCAATGCTTTTGTTCTTGGTACCATCTCTATTACATTAGTTAATAAAAATTATTTCTACAGGTTGGTAGCTTGGAAGCTGTTTTGAGAAAAATGGAGGTAATGGATGTTGGCAATTCCAATGTAAATTGTATTTTTCATTTAAAAAAAAAATGAAAAATGAATATTGATTTGGCTCTAATGCAGATGAGTGAGCGTAACTCAGGGTGGGAAGATCTGATTTTTATTCCACCTGGCAAAAGCCACTCTCAACACATTCAAGAAGTGCTTAAACTTTAAAGCATGATTCATGTGATGCGTGACTTCAACTGACTATTTTAAAGGATCTGAAAGCTGTTAGACACTGCATGTTTTCAGGGTCAAAATAAAGCAGGTCAGCCATCACGACTATCAGTAACCCCTGTATGCCTGTTTGATTGTGTATACTGCATACTTGAATGTAACAAAACAAATTCCTTGAATGCGGCTAATGGTATGTAGGAAAATTAAAGCTCCGGAGTGTGGGTTTTTACAGCTAAAAAGAGATCCACTGAAGGTCAGGGAAATCACCATGTTGAAACAAAAATTGTGGGACTGTTGTTGTTTGTGTACAGTTTCATTGCATTGACACAAATGCTCCCTATATGATTTATGGAACATGAATGATCAGACGCTCATACAAACGGCATCACTGCATCTTGATGTTTCCGCAGTCACATATAATTGAAATGGCAATATCTTTGTTGGAACATGGTTGTGGTTTTTACCTATCCAAAAATGGGGTTGTAGACTTGTAGTCTATAACATGTGGATTTTTTGTTGTGTATTAACGCTGATGCTTGAAGAGAGATAAGGTACGTGGCTCCATGATTTTCTTAATTTACAGCGGCTTGCATTATGAAAGCTAACCGGAGGAAACGTGCTTCCATACCGATGGGTGCAGGTGGGTGGATATGATCCCCCCCGACTCCGGGGTTTGTAGTCAAGAGCTCTATTACTCTTTTAAGTTACAAGGTCACTGGGTCTTCACTGGTTCTATTGGGGCGGCTCAATATATTTTTTGGTCTTAGGCGATGGTTAAATATATTATATTTTAATTTAAAAATATAATAGTATTATTTAAATATTAAATAATAAAATATTATTTGAAGATTTTGAGATGCAAATATGATATACTTATTTATAAATTAAATACTTACTTTTGTTTAAAGTAATATATATATATATACATATATATTTCTTTTAATACTTAATTTTGAAAATAAATAAGACTATCAATATTAAAATACACATCATTTTATTACTTTTATTCTATTTTTACTATTGTTTAAAAATTTTGTACATTTTAAAAATAAAATCTTTTTAAATAAAAATTTTATATTTATTTATTTTAATTAAATTTTTCATCATTTAGACAAAATTAGGAGGCCTATTTGAGATGGGAGGCCTCAGGCGTTAGCCTAATTGGCTATCCATTTGAGCCAGCCCTGGTTCCGTTATCAGGCGAAACTTAAATAATTGTCATCTTTTAGGGTACTTGATTTATCACCTGTTAGATATAATCATAGTGCATCACATTCCATTTGGACTTTTTAGGACGGGTCCTTGGCCACCTGAGGTGTGCAATGTGACACATCATACTGATCAATTTTCCTCTCAGATTTCTCAGAAGAATAGCTATTAACAAAACAGGGCCCAAAATAGATGCAGCAAAAAAAGGGATGCACCATCTCCGCTGGCACATTTTTGCACAAAAATATTATTTGATTTAGTGACAAATAGCCCATTTATTTATTACCTAGAGCCCCACTGCGTGTTCGTCATTATCAGGAGGCTGATTAGAGTTAAAAACAAACATACCAATGTGATAGTTCACCATAAACATATATAGGCAAAAGGTCATGTAAAAACATGGGCTACATTCATATTCATGAGTTGTATGATGTGCTGATATTTAACCTAAAGCAACCATATAAAATAAATAACAATTATGAATAAAAGATTAATATAAATGTGTAAATGATTAGAAATAGGATATTGGTGGGAGATTCACAATTTAATAACGGATAATAGCGACATTATCTTTCGTGAAGTCGACTTCCCAACCGAAGGGTTGTTGGGCGGCCTGCGTACCTGCCTCTTTCCAGATTTCTACCTTAGTTGAGGAAAATTGGATTTTAATTAGATTTTATTGACTTTATTTTTTTTTCTAATTTTTCTATTCATTTTCTTTGAATAAGAGTAGTGTTTTAACAAAAGATCCTATAATGTAGTTTGATTTGATACATTAACACTTATTGAAAGAAAAACCTATACGAGTATAGATAGAGAGGGAACTCAAGCAAAATGTCTTGAAATACCAGTAGCCAACAGCATGGGAAAGAGAAAGTAAAATTTAAGCATAATTTGCGCCGACGTACTTGTCCCCAAGTAAAGAAAACCAACAAGATTACAACAGCAAATGCCACCTGGAGTTGTTTAAATGGTTTTGGCCCTCTTGATTTTGAGATTTTCTTAAAATCACTCCCTATAAGGCTCTGTAACCACTGCATCCAAAACTTTCCTTCAAGGTCCTAATCATAATAATTAACCATTAATTACACTTCAATCCGAAAATGGAGTAATTAGATTTTTTTTTTTTTTTTTTATGAAAACAATGGAGTAATTAGTTAGATTATATATATAGAGCTCTCTCTCTCCCTCTTTTTGAGGCATGCACTACAGACATTTTGTTTTACATTATGCCGGAAGGATTCGGTCTTCAAAAGATGATGAAGGCCATTCCTTCAAAGGCTTTGGTGATCAAAATCAACTTGATCTTCCTTGCTTTCTTCCTTGTTGTTTATGCATCTCTTCTTCTCCGGCCATCTTCTTCACTTTACTTTCAGAATGCTGCATCGATTGTTAGGTGTTCATTGCGTGAGTGCCATCACAAGGTAAGGTGAGCCGGCACAAGCTATATATTTTTCCTGCCCACAAACCCCAGAGATTCTTCTCTCTTCTCACCTTTTTTTCTTCTTTTTTTTTCTGTTTTCACGATTCTTTTGTGACAAATTATATGCAACAACAATGACTATTTGTGATTAAAACAGACTCACTTAGACAGAAAATAATCACTCTGAGCAATTTTCTTGTGGTGCTTGACCTTGGGATTACTTTTCAGATGGACACAGGTCTTAAGATGAAGGTGGTTCTGGAGGAGACAGACCCTGGAAATTCACTAAAAAACCTGACCAAGATAGAAATGCCAAGCTTCATGATTAAAATGGGGGGAGGAATGAAGATTGGGATGGTGAATATGGAAGACGCGGATGTGAGTGAATGGAGCTCCCGCAGTTTGGAAACAATTCCAGTCACATTCGAACAGGTCTCTGACTATTTTGAATGGAAAGATCTGTTTCCTGAATGGATAGATGAGGAGGAAGAGATCGAAGTTGCAACCTGCCCCGAGGTGCCAATGCCGGATTACAGTAGGTACGAAAACATGGACATGATTGTGGCGCAATTGCCATGCAAGTTTCCTGAGGAGGGTTGGGCAAGAGATGTGTTTAGGCTGCAAGTTCATCTTGTGGCTGCAAATTTAGCAGTGAAGAAAGGGAAGAGAGATTGGTATAGCAAGACAAAGGTGGTGTTTTTGAGCAAGTGCAGGCCGATGATGGAGCTGTTTAAATGCGATGATTTGGTGAAAAAAGAAGGAGATTGGTGGTTTTTTGAGTCTAACATGGGGAGGTTGGAGCAGAAGGTTTCATTGCCAGTTGGGTCTTGCAAGTTGTCTTTACCACTTTGGGGACAAGGTAAATTATTCAAGTACTACTCCTTAATTTGCTTCAATTTCAATCCAAATTCCCAGTTTTCTTCTTCATTCATAAGATTATATAGCACATTCTAAAGAAATCTTTTAATCCTTTGTTTCGTAAGGAGTCTTCTCTGTTTTCTTTATGCATTACTGTAATTTGCAAAGCATAGGCTAAAAAATTGAAGAACGAAAGTAGAAGACGCGCCAGATAGGGGTCGAACCTATGACCTTCTGCTTAGGAAACAGACGCTCTATCCACTGAGCTACAGGCGCCTTGTTCCGACTAAGATATTGTAATATATTTAACCTAACCAGAAGGAAAATCTTCACCCACTGACGTTCTCACAAAAGTAAAATAACAAAGGTTTAATATAGCACGGTAGATTTTAACATATTATAAAAATCATCATAATTTGCAAATTTACTTTTACAAAAAAAAGAATTGTCACTACAAAAAAATTGGCATTTTTTAGTCAGTTAATTTCAGTCAAATGATTATTTACAGTTAAAATTAGTTACAAATAGCATTTTCGTCCCTATTCATTAGTCATAATAACTCATGTTTCTTGTAGTAGTGTGTATATGTAACACTTATCTTTTTAATTTATGGTTTATTTCCTACATTTATTTTCGATACCATCGTGGTTTAGTTGGCGGCATTATCTTGAAGTGAAATATCAATTAAAGAGCAGACGAAAGTGTGTTTGCTTACTATTAGTGATACTGACGCATTGACATCTAGCTTTTGGTGGTTGGGACGGTTCTTTTTCTTAGCTTTGTTTCTAAGAAACATTCCTAACTACTTCCTAGGCGCCAAACACAGTTGTTTTCATGTATATGTATTTATGACTATTGCCTTTTAGAATTTGGAAACATCTATATATCTCTCTATCATATTTTGCAAATATAATAATTTAAATTAATTCTAATATAATTCTAACAAATTATTCTCTTCAAATTCTGTGAAAAATAACAATTATTTCTTGAAGTTTTACCGTATAAGATCCAAAATTAATATACAATTGTTGGGAATTGATCATTCGCAGGGATACGTGAAGTCTTCGACATCTCCAAGATTCAAAGCTCGACAAAGACACCAAAACGAGAAGCCTACGTTACAGTTCTTCATTCCTCTGAATCCTATGTTTGCGGTGCCATAACGCTCGCCCAAAGCCTAATCCAAACCGGCACAAAGCGCGACCTCATACTGCTCATAGACAGCTCCATCTCCATCCCCAAACGCGACGCCCTCGCCGCCGCCGGCTGGAAGATCCGCATCATCAAGCGCATACGCAACCCAAGAGCCGAGAAGGACACGTACAACGAGTACAACTACAGCAAGTTCCGACTTTGGCAACTCACCGACTACGACAAACTCATATTCATTGATTCCGACGTCCTTGTTTTACGTAACCTCGACATCCTCTTCTACTTCCCTCAGTTGTCGGCCACCGGCAACGACGTTTCCATCTTCAACTCCGGCATAATGGTTATCGAGCCCTCCAACTGCACGTTTCGAGTGCTCATGGATCATCGAGAAGACATAGTTTCGTACAACGGCGGCGACCAAGGTTTCCTCAACGAAATCTTTGTGTGGTGGCACCGGTTTCCGAGGAGGGTGAATTTTTTGAAGAATTTTTGGGCGAACACGACGGTGGAGACAGGGTTTAAGAACCAGCTGTTCGGGGCGGATCCGCCCAAGGTTTATTCTATACACTATTTAGGGTTGAAGCCATGGCAATGCTATAGAGACTATGACTGTAACTGGGACATTCCGAACCAACGTGTTTATGCGACCGATGTGGCACACCGGAGGTGGTGGAAGTTTTACGACACCATGGATGAAGGGTTGCAGCGTTTATGTGGGTTGACGGAGAGGAGGAGGATTGAGTTGGATTGGGACAGGAAGTTGGCTAGGGAGATGGGGTTGCCTGATGAGCATTGGCGGATTAATATTACAGATTCTAGACGGTCTCATTTGATGAATTAGAACAAATTTGCAATATTTTTGTCCTTTTTTTTTTCGTTTTCTGGATTTCTTTTTCTCCCTTTTCTCTGTACGTAGAAGGATATTTGGGATTTGATCTATGTTACACCACATAATTTATGTGTGAATAGATTATCGTTAGAAAAAGTACTCTGCCTTAGATCATGTTCTCAGCCATGCATATAATATATATGGATAATATCTACGCTCCTGATCGTGATCCGCTTTTATTTTCTTTTTGGCTGTGCTATGAACGAAATAGATCACGTAAGCAGCTCATGACGGCCTAGTGCCAAAGCCCCAATCTAGCTAATTCAACTGATCTTGAGCTAGCTAGGTTTAGTTCATGGAAATTTTGAAATAATTAAAAAAATAATGTTACCCATCATTCCATTCTATGATATGGTATCAAATAAATTATTAATTATGTTCACCCGTGAAGCAATCATTTAATGTCATATCAAGAAACATTGTGAATATAGTAATTAATAAAAGAGAGTTGCTACAGATAAAAAGAAATTGTACAAAAAAAAATTCACAAATTGATGTGATTTCATACCATCCATTATATATATTTTATAATAAAAGTAATTTACAATCTAATATATCATGCACATCAAGCTACATCAATTTGTAATTTTATTTTTATGTATTTCTTTTATAGCTCAAGTATTTTCTTTAATAAAAAGGCTGGTAAATAAACACGTTTGAATATATGTTTTAGATTCAAAATCAGATAAACATAACCATATGTGAAATTAGAGCTTGATAATTTACAATATACACGTAGAAATGAAATTCAAAAATACGTTTGAATATATGTTTTAGATTTTTTATGATAATGCTTCAAAAAATAATATTAATCCATTAAAATTTTTCTAATGAAATATTTAGAATTTATTTGCTTCATCAAAATTAACTATCTAGTGATCTTCTAAAATGTCATCTTTTATTTTAATATGTAAATTATTTTATTAAGTTTCATATAAACTCTTGATATTTTCATGTCGCATTAAGCATATAACTATAATTGAGAACTTAAATAAGTTTTTTCTTCTTAATAGAGTCCAAAGGATAAAACCTCTCAACTATTTTTCATATAGATCACCAACTTTCAATAAATTTTTTTTTCACTTTAGATTTGTTATTAAGAAATCTAGTATAGTATAACAAAAAATTTTGGGATCCATATTAATAAGTCTATTATTAATTTCTCCTAAACTTAGTTTTGATTCAATTTTGGTGAGACCACACTCTTAAAAAAAGTACATAGAAATTATACAAAATTATGACACTACAGGAAAATAATTGGAGAGATATTTATAAGTATATTAGAATTTTATAAAATTTTGCAGAGCATATAGGATTTATGAGTTTCTTTGGGAGGCCATTTTATGTAATTATAAAAATATGATTAAAAACTAGGATATATAGTAATTATATAGTTAGATGAAGTATAACTAATTTTATTTCTTTCATATTTTCTTAACATATTTTTGAATCAAATGAATGAAGCCACAACTTACTACATCACCACCAATGTTTATTATTTCGGGCTATTTCTTTTTCTTTTTTTTTTCCTTTTTCTTTCTCGATGGTAATTAATTCATGGATTACTCTTATAATAGATGTATAGTACGTTATATAGCCAAATAATATTGAATATAAAGACTCTTAACTTGTGCCAACCAATTAGTTTATTCTTTTTACAGATCAAAACGTTGAGTTGTTCCTTTCAATAACGAGGTTTGCCGTCTGATCAACCGATAAAATATTGTTTGGGTGCAAGGAAAGTGTGTATATATATAAAGTGTGGTAGAATTGACTAGTTGTGATTACGATCGAAAGGATTGGTTGAGCAAACCCATTTAGGTACACCTACTGAGAAAGCCCCAAAAAATACATCTATACCATGGCCCCATAAAGTCACAGTCGATGCAGCTTAATTACTAACAATAGTCAATTCCCTTAAGTTTAATAATTAATTCAACTACCATTAGGTCTAGAAAATATATATTTACTACATGATCAGCCTAACCTTATGACAAAACCATATATCCGAGAGAAGTGGTTAGAAAGTTCTTCCTAATGAATATATATATATGTATATGTGTCATGTGTGTGTGTGTGTGTGTTTTTACATGCTTGCTCTTCTTTTTTGAAAATACTGAACTTATAAGTTGTAAATAAAATAATAAAGAACGAAAGATATTGTTTCTCATTGCAAATTTTAAATGGCTTTATATATTAATTAATGGCATTGAAATAAAATAAAATAATAAAACAAAAATCATTATTAATGGCATCACGTATCAAGAGTACTTCTTTCCTTCCTTTTTTTTTTTTAAAGGGAAGAGTATAACTTCTTTCTTAGACAAGGATTTTGGTGAATCTTTCTACATATATCGATCTACCTGATGGCTGATGGTAACAGGTTTCAAACCTTAAGCAGCTCATGCACCGATCAATGCATGTAGGAAATCAATACTCAAAAGCCTTTTCTCATATGCTTTGGATGTTGAACAAAAGAAGAGTAAGGAAAAGCCTTCAAACTCAAATCGTTCATGATTTGTATATGATATTGGGTAGAGTTAAGGGATGGTTGAAGAAGCATGAAGTACAAGTTGGACAAAAACAAAACTTCCATGATCTAACAATACCGCCCTGCATGTATGTGCAATTATGGGTTGGGATTTTGAGTTAATTGTTTTGGACCTCATCAATAAGCTAAGCGTTTGGAATATTTGTATGTACATTTGGGCACATCCAAGCAAATCAACAAGTCTTTTTTCTCCCCTTTTTCTTTATGAGCTTAAAACTAACCAGTGAATCGGGGAAAAATTGTCTCAAAAGCCTTTTATTTTGGATAAGAAATAACACTGGACATCATTTGACTAAATTATTGGCATTTTTCAGCTGTTTGTCTTTATGAGATAAGTAACAACATATGATGGTATTATCAATAGCATAAATTAGGAGAAAAATATACCAAGCAGGCTTGATTTAGAATTTTAGATCACCAGATAGAACAGGAGTTTGATTCAAAACAAGACTCATTTAGCCAACCGAAGTTCACTTCATAGGTCTAAAGTAGAGAAAGAGCATCTAGTGCTTCATCATGCATTAATACAACACTAATGGCTGGGAGACATCAAAATCGCTTGCAAATTGCAAGACAATCTATAATTCTCCTTTAAAACAGTCAGAAAAATTAGAAAAGAAACTATCTGTTACTGATTCCTTTTGAAACATGCCCTAATGAAACAATAATCTAGGATACAATAAAGTTCTAAACCAAGCTTCATTGATTAAGCTAAAAGAGCAAACAAGAAATGACTGAGAATGTCATCTCCTGCTGGATATGCTGAAGGAGCTGACTTTCAAGGGGGTTGCAATGACCAGCGGGGCCTCGGGTGAATCCATGATGGCAAATTTCTCGTGCATGAAACGACTATCAACTATGGAGTCATCCTTCAAGACTATCTTGTAACAATAGCAGCTCTTGAGACCATCCTGATTACGATAGCATTCATGAGAGCTATTCTTCACCTGTAAGAAGTTCCATATCACACTAAATTTGCCCACTGTTGCAACCAAATGGCGCTCCTGCTTTCCATTCTCCGTGACCTATGAATATGTGCATGAATTTGTTCAGAGTGCACCCAAGAACTAATGAAAATCACAGGAAAACTAGAGGTTCCAAAAAGATGTTAAGTGCAAATGAAAGACATTATCGAGAGTCAGAGCTCTAATAACACTTTTCTCACAATCGGCACAAAGAACATTCACTAAAAAAATATGATCAAAGTTCCAATATTAAGTTTAAGGATTACAGAAAGATTTATGTTAAAAAAAAATACACTAAGTGGACACAAAAAGTAGAACCTCCATTGGGCTCCCTAGCATTTCCTTATTATATTGATAATTTATTTTGTATCATCAATTATGTCTAAAATGTTTTTTGTGTAACATACATAGACAATATACACAATGAAAAAAAAAATATATATATATATATATATACAAAAAAAACTTAATTCAGCAACTGATATATGGATCTCTACATATATAAAGAAATTATTTTATATATAAAGATAAAGAAACAGAGATAACATCCAGGGACTGAGCAGCTTATACAGAAGAAAACCCTGCTCCCCCAAGTGGAGGGGCATAAAATTGCTAAAGAAACGCAATCTTTATGATGGAATGCTCATCAAACAGATTCAGCAGGAACTCATGATAAATGACAGCATTAAAATAAATGCAAGAAATGCCAGCCAAGTTAATCAAATGGCTGATTGCCAAACCACTAAACCAAAGTATCCATGAGCTACAAATTCAACAGCACAAAACCATCATAATGCTAATATAATCATTTACAACTACAAGGAAAATTTTAAGTTGAAAACTCCCGATCGGACAAGAGGTTTGAAACCCAATTTCATGTGTGCAGGTATGTGTCAACTAATCAAAGGCTGGAGGTACAAAGAGGCTCAAGCAAAGAGAGAAAGGTGAGGAGAAGATTATTCTTCCTCCATGTAAACACTATTATAGTGTGTAGAGTTGACATAACATTTATTTCAACGACAGTCTTCACTCAATATGCTTTCATAACAATACTTTTCCAAATCAAATTCCAAGTACATGGCAAGATTTATGAGACCCATCAAGAGCATGTAATTCATCTCTCAAGCAGCTAGTTTGCAGTTTCAATGCATAAAGCGGAAAAGAGATCAAAGTAACAATAGAACACAAGAAGAACCAGCAATTCTATTCACAGCCTGCTGGAAAACCAATTTATGAATCCCAATTCGAAGTCAATTAATTTCATTAAAAAGAGTAGAACAGGAAACATCAACTAAATTCATATATAAAGTGAACGAGTAGACATCACAATCCAATTTAATTGTTTGGGGTAGACATGACAGAGTTTAGCTTCATTTGATACTTGGAAAAAAAAAATTGGATGAGTTTTTCCATACCAACCCCTAGATTAATTGTATCCAAATTTGTAAATCAGACAAAAGTTAAAAGGACAATTCAACCCTTCATATATTCTTTTATAGAGTTCCAGTAAAAAAAACACATAGAGTGTTTGATAGACAGAGTGAGAAGAACATGAGTTCTCTAGTGTCGGTACATAATGTGGGGTATTTGGTAAAACGATTCTTCCGTGACATAAAATAAAATCAGATCAAATTTAATATAATTTCATCCCTAAGCCAATTCAGATGAATTCTAATTCAAGTCGGTAGGAAATTTTAGACTTGAAAATACGAATTTGAATTCAATTCATGTGCCTGGTAATAAGTGAAATAAATTTTCATTCAATTCCACCATGTGATACCCCATATGATAAAGATACGGGTAGGTCGTGTATGGAATCCCACATTGTTAGGGAAGAAGAAATTATTGCTCTTTATAAGTTGCAATAGGGCTTCAGTGATATCATTAACTAGTTCTTATAAAGCATAGATCATGCAGTTTAGGCCTTCAATTAGAATGTTACACACCAAGCACACGAAATAGGCTAAATGAATTCCAATTAAATGTATTTTTGCCAATTCATGGGTTCCCAAATGAGTTAAGTACGGTTAACAACCAGATGCATGAAATTATGCAATTAAAGCAGATGAAATACATATAGATACTGTAAGGAAATAGCCTAGATCTTTGTCTGATTTAAACAAACATTACAGGGATCAAAAGAGTAGTGCTAGGGATCCCCGGGAGGGATCCCCGCCGCGGCCACATAGTGTATATTTTTTTACACTTTTTTTCATTTCAATTTTTGTTTTTTACAAAAACAAAAAAATAATGTGTAAACACAAAATATATGTAGTTTTCTAAATTTTTAAATTTTTTTTCTACTTAAAAACCCTCCCGGGGCCGCAGCGGGGTTAAAATGCCGGGGATATAAAGTTTTTTCCATATAATATATGTATTTACAATATGCAGACATAATGCAAGGAATAGGCATGCCAGATATGTAATCATTATATATTCTAGTAATTACTGAAGTTGAAACGTTCTTATATTTACGCACCCAATTCCAAATATAATTGCCATAAGAATCAAATAGTAACTTCTTAACCTATTTTTGCAGCTAGCTGCTGAACAGAGGCGGTAAGAGAAGGCACAGAATATGTTCACTTACCCATGAAAACTGAGCATTTCGAAACTTATTATTTACTCCAGCTAGATGCGAATCCAGTGGATTTAGCTTCAACAATCTCGGAGCCGAGATCCTATTCCCCATGCGGCCACTAAACCCATTCTTTGTTTTTCCATCCTTGTCAGTAAAGAGCGTGCAGATAAGGATCAAATAGGTATCCGTAGTGCCCAAGATCCACTTCCCATCAAAGGTAACATCCACATGAGTAATAGGTGAACCAAGGCCCGGGAAAGCTGTCTTCGCTTGTCTCATAGAGTTGATAGAATACAATCTAATCTTTCCATCAAGAGACCCAACGACAATTGAGCCATCACCAGTAGTTGCAAAGCACTGAAAATTAGTCCCTCGGGAGAACTGATGCCCCTGTGTCCAATTCAAGACGGGGGTGCTAGCATTAGCAAGATCTTGAACCATCCCTTTTCGATCACGCATATCCCACCGGCAAAGCCTGTTGTCATCCAATCCCAAAAACGTTGAGCCCGAGGGATCCAATTGTGCTCCTTTACTCTCATTTGTCACATCCCTCATCGTAATATCAGTTCCATCTTTCTCAAACTTCCACTCCGTAACAATCCTCCCAGTTTCAATATCAAGCTGATGAAGCCCTTTGGAGTGAGGCTTCCCACCATTCATTGGACTCATGAGGAGCATATTAGTCTCTGCCTTCATAAGCAGTGCCTTTCTCGGCGTGGAGTGCGCCAAACTCGAACCACTCCTGTAATCCCCACCGTCGAAATTGACATAAACACCTTTCCCTTGAACTCCATGAGCGAAGTTCTTGACAACCTGAATGCCCGAATTACCAACTAAGAAACTATTATCCAACGCCCCCAATGCCAAGCTCTGTATCCCGCCGTTGGCCACTTCCTCGAACTCCTCCCTCAAATTTTGGCTCGCTCTCACCGGCGTTTCCGAAGTCGGGCTCTTTGAGAATGCATCATCAGCGTCTTCCCACATAGAATCGTCCAATGTTTCTGGCTTCAACCACCCAATGAAGTCTTTGCCGTACAATTTCACCTTATTCTCTTCGGTGGCCTCCACCCCGTACGTATTCTCAAACAAACATTCCTGAAACTTAGCAACAAAGCCCTTATAGTCCTCGTCGCTATAAAACTTCATCGCCCAAACACCTTTGGCCACAAAATCAACGCGACGCTGATCCCCAAAAGTCTTCAATTGCATCTCAGTTGAAACCTTCACCCGAATCTTGGAACTAACTTTCAAAAGCCACCAAGAATCTCCGCCTTCCTCCTCATCTTCCTCGTCTTCGTCCTCGTCATTGTCACCTTCGATTCGAGAGGTCTTGACGAAAGAGTACGAGGTGAGTTTCTCTGAGACTACCCATTTGGCGATCGGGGTGTTTCCGCCGATGTGGAGGTAGAGCTTGACGGCATTCTTGAGATTGGGGTTCTGGTCTGAGGAGGGGTATTTAAGCTGCAGGGCCTTTAGCTTGGCCTCTACTTGATCGAGCGAAGACGGTGTTTTGGGTCGGCGCTCCGATGACCTATCTTTTGCGTCATGGTAGTTTTCCTCTTCTTGTTCAGCTTCTTCTTGTTCCGACTGTTCTTCGTAATCTTCTGCGTCGGAGTCGGAGAGTTCCAGATCTTCGCGGCTGTGATTGGCACCCATCTCTGTTGCTTTGTGGTGAGGAAAAGACAGAAATGGAGAAAAAGAAAGGCTTGACGATCTGACAAATGGGAATTAGGGATCTGAGATTCTGAACTTGAAAGAGCGCCAAGTTCGAATTTTGAAATTTGAGCTTCTTCCTTTTTGCTGGTTAGGTTGGGTTTTTGTTTGACTGGCGCTCCAGCCGAATAGTTGCCAAAATGAATTTGTTTTTCGAGTTTACATCATGAATTTTGTTTTGATAATCTTTGGTGGAGGCATGGAATGAAAATTTTTGATATTGCTATTATTTTGGATACTGTTTTAATAAATTATATATATATATAATAATTATATTTTACAATAAATTAATATAAATTTAATTAAAAATATATATATTTGATAAATTTAATAAATTTAAGATTTCAAATTTATTAAAATAATTATTAAAAAGTAAAATTAATTTGATTGATATAAATATCCAGAATTAATAACAATAAACAATCAAATAAATGATAAAAATTTTAAAAAATAAAAACTAAATGAAGAAAAAAATATTGAAATAATTCTACTATTCAAAAATATAAATAAAAAAAATTTAAAAAAATTTAAAAAACTAAAAAAATATGCTAATTCAAAATTCGGCCGGAATTGACTGGAATGGTTAGAATCGAGACGGAATGGACTAGAATAGCTGGAATTCTGGCCGAAACGGAATATAAACTTCTACCGTTCTGGCCACTGTTCTAGAACAAAATTTTTTGACAATTCCGACCGGAATGAAACAGTATTTATAACCTTGGTTTACATACCTGTTTGTTTGTTTTTTCAAATAAAAATAAATGAATTAACATTAGAATTAAAATTAAATAAAATATTATTAAAATATATATTTTTAGTATTATTTTTATCTTTCAATTTAAAAAAATAAATCTTTATTTTATTATATATAAAAATTTAAGAAAATTATTTCGAGGGCGCCAAACATTACTATCATCTCATTATAACATGTCATGATAATTAAAAATTAAATATTTGGTTTATATTCTTTTAAAAAAATTTATACATATATTTAAAAAATAAATCATAATGAGGAATACATTCCACCGGATTTCTTTACTATCAGATTGGATGCAATAATAAGAAATCATGGCAGTATCCTAGCAACAATTTGTTGGAACAACCATGGAGAGCCAGTTTTTGCCAAGACAGATTTTATATGCAATTCTTCTCTAAATTTAGGCGAAGCAATAGTAGCTTTAATGGCGATCAAGGAAGCAACGGATAGACAATTGAAAAATATTATTTTAAAAGGAGATTCCAAGGTTAATATTCAAGTCGTTACCACAGAAAAAGTAATGCAGGACTGGAATATGAGCCCAATAATTGGAGACTTAAATCATCACCTTAGTCTTATAAGCAAGTGGATGATAAGGAAGATTCATCCATCCAAAAATCGATATGCGCATAATTTGGCACAGTAAACAATATCTACGCAAACTTATAACAACATCCCTCTTATTCAAATTCCCCCATCATTACTAACCTTCCATAGTGAAAATGATCCCTTATTGTATAATTAAGTCGTCATATAATTACGTCCTGTTATATTTGTCTTAATTTTGTTGTATGATTAGACCCATTTGTATTAAATGTTTATTATAATATATTACTAGCTTGTTCCAAAAAAAGAAAAAAAAAGTAAATTTTTTGGATCAATCTTTCAATCTTGTTCATTCACTTTTCAACTAGATGTATCTAGTGAATTTTAAAAAAGATGTAAATCAAACTTAAAATTACAATTTACCTTAGTTTTAATTGCAGTGCATACTTCTTTTTTTTTTTTGATAACCAGAAACTTCGTTCATTCCAAAAGAGATCAGAATACATCAATTATTGTCGAACAATAAGGCTTGTTGAAAAAAGTTAGAGACCTGATCCCACCATACATTAACATTCTCAATATGCCAAGCAATTCTAGCTAGCAAATGGGCTAACCCATTTCCTATTCTACTCACATACTGGACTTTAACTTCTTGGAATCGCCTCATGAGAGTTTATGCTTCAAAGTTTTGAATACTGTATTGATGAGCGTATCGATCAAAGCACTAGAACGAAATATTTTGGTATCAGTATCGTTTCATATACCGTTTCGAAATAGTCTATATACAAAAAAATTATATATATAAATACATATATAAATTATATTTCAAAAAAATAGTCAATATATAGATAGATTATATATATAAATATATATGTAAATAATCTAGTCTAAATTGAGGTAAAAAAAATAGCAAGAAATGAAAAAAAAAATTAAAATCTGGTATCGCCAGTACGACCGAAATACCGACCGGTACAACTAGTATTTGGGCCGATACGGTACAGGCAGTGTACCTGTACTACCCAAGTGCGGGGTACGGTATGTACCGACCGTATCGGCCAATACGATATGGTACCAAAAACAATGCTTTGCTTCCTCAATCACATGTCCAACATTGGTAGAAGAAACTTCAAACGCCATCAATTCATTCACCACATGGATACAATCACTCTCTACAATCAATCTTGGAATACCCAATGGTAGACAAAGTTAGAGACCTCTTAATACAACAATAGATTCAATTGTGGCAACTTCATCCACGACATCTTTGTGTTTGCTCGCAGCCATCACCACTTGCCTTCTGCTATCTCGTAAAATAATTCTTATGCCAACTTATTTTAGTTCTGCAAAGATTGCTCCATCCACATTCACTTTGAGAAACTTATCTACTGGAGCATTCCATTTAAACATATTATGATACTCCCTTGCACTTATTGCTTGCACTTCAAAAAAGCTTTACGCAAGAAGAAACCAATATCTGCAGCTGTCTCAAGCTGTAGCATATTAGTATCCATTTGCATTTGATTTTTGAATTAAGAGAATCCAGCACTGTCGTCGTAACTAAGCTACCTATTATGTGCCAATAAGATTGGAAAAAACACATTGACATGTCATCAAGTCCCGGAGCTTATAATAGGCTGCATTTCATCTAAGGCCAACTTCACTTCAGTAGCTTCAAAGGGTTTGGTCAATTCATCATTCATCTCCTCAATAACTTTACTTTCAACCAAGTTCACAACAACCTCAATAACTGTAAAGTGGAAGTAAACAGATTCTTAAAAAAATTAACAACCAACTCATCCCACTTGGCCCTTCATGCCAAATACCCTTGTCATCTTATAAACCCTTGATCAAATTTCTTCTCGGTCTAAAGGAAGCATTTGAATAAAAAAATCGTGTATTCTGATCTCCTTTCTAGCACTTCCCATACTAGCAGGATCAAGATTAAAATCATCAAGCATCTACTTCTTCTCAAGTTGTTTCCTTACATTAAGGTCTGGTTTGTTTTCACATATAAGATTGAGATAAAATAAGATAAATTGATATTAAAGTTAATTAAATAAAATATTTTTTTAATATAATTTTTGTATTGGGATTTGAAAAAATTAAATTGTTTATATTATTTTGTATTGAAATTTGAAAAAAATATAATGATTAGATAAGATAAAATGATATGAGATTGAGTGTGTTTTGAAACTAGGCTTGGTTTGTTTTCAAAGTTGAGATGTGATGGGATGAGATAAAAGTTGAAAAAATAATAAGATATTGTTATAATATATTTTTTTAATATTAGTTTTATTTTGGAATTTGAAAAAGTAATTTTAGAATTTGAAAAAGTTAAATTTTTTATTATATTTTGTTTGGAGATTTGAAAAAGTGTAATAATGAGACAACCCGATTTTTTTCTCTATAAGACTTTGTTTGTGCTTAGATTGGATATCCATTATTTTACTCATTCTTTGGATATATGTGGATCAAACTTAGGCATTTTCTTGAATGAAAAACATAGGAGTTTGGCCCAATAGATTGAAACAAGGCCTAAAGGCCCATAGAAAAAAAGTAGTGGCCAGCCATGCATTCGGATACAGTTGCCTAGGATATTGTGAGATATTTTGGGATACATGGCACATTAAGAAGTTTACCTTCCCAAGAAAGAAGGTTTTTGGAGAAGGGAGAAGGCATAGTGAGGGGTGTGAGGAAGATTGAGTTGTGGGAGATCTCTTGAGAAATGTGTGACAAGTAACAAGTTTAGATACTCAAACAAAGAAGATACTCCATCTCATGAGAGAGAGCATCGGTTTGGATGGAGAATGAGAGGGAGCCGAACCTTGCTTTTAGTTTCCCATGCAAGCTCAAATCTTTGACAAGAGACAAGTTGGATAATGCGAATAAGATCTTTGAAAAATGATTGACAATTAACAAGTTGAAGATAACAAACTAGAAGAGTGGTCTTTTTTCCTTAAAAAATTTCGGATGGGCTAGATTTTTTTTTTTTTTTTGGGCCCGGGGTGGGGGGGGGGGGGGGGGGAGGGAATCGAAACCTTATTTTACTTCTTTAGGCACTATCACATCACTAAGGAGATATGAAACTCTCAAGTATCAATCAATCTCTTGTGTCAATTATGCTCAAGTGCCTACCAAGTTCAAATTGGAATGAGTATCCTATGTTTTAGGCACCCCAGCATGGGTGTTCTCTTCACCCTACTCCTTTTTGCCTATTTTCTCCATGTGTTTCGGCCAACCCATCTCACACCACTTTCTCATTTTTCTTTACATTTTCTCACCATCCAAATAACCTTGTTCTTTGCCCCACTTGTGTGATTTCTTCAAAAATTTTGTGGGATCATCTACTTTGGAAGGTGAGTAATCTTTTGAACCTCTTTTGTTATACCATGCAAAGAATTGAAAAATGATTTCCTGTCCAAGTTTTCGGCCCTAGAATTTTTTCAAGAAAATGTTATTTTTTGGAAACCAAGCAGTCTCTTTTAAATAGTGGGCATTCGAATTTCTTAAGTAAAATTTCCTAGTTTTAATATTGGGTTCACTTGTGTGTTTTTTTTTTCAAATTTTCTTACCTTGTTCTGGGAGTTTTATAAGTGCACATTTAACCTAATCTTAGCATTACTTGTATATATGGAGTGAACTTGTTGTTGTTGGTTGGTTCATATTATCTTTTGTTTGCTTAATGGATGATATTTTATACTTTCTCTATACTTTAATCTAAGAGATATTTATTGGAAGTTTTGGAATACTTGAAGAATGAACATAAGGAAGGCATCCTAGTGATTTTCAGCTATGGTTGAATCAAGGTCATATATGTTGTAAATGATGAAAATCTTATTCTAGAGAACTTATGTATTTCAGCCATGGTGAATTTTTGAGGTAAAACTTTAGGCATTCAACTCTTGATTGATGATATGATTTTAACCTAATTCCTTGGGTAGTTTAAGAGCTTAAAAACTATTGAATCCCTTGGTGTGTGATTTCAATCCATGCATGAAATAAGGAGGGGGTCTTATTTGGTGAAAGTTGACAAAAGAATATTGAAGTCTATAAGCATTTAGGATTTCGGCCAAGACCCCTTATGGTTTGTGGATTAATTTATTTTATTTTTTTAAGAGAATGCATGAGTTGATGAAAGAAAAGAGAAGGAAAATTAAGATTTTGCATCTATTAGGTGTTTTGGCCCTACTCCTTTTGGATTAGGGTTGATTTTCTTGTTTCTCTTTTAATCAAATGAACACGATTTTCTTAAATCTAGTTACATTTGCATGATATAGTGTGACCAATATATGATTTGGAAATGCATATTTCATATGTTTCATGAATTACATGCTTTGCATAAGAAGTTGCATGTCGCATCCATGTCCATTCAAGTTATGAGTTCCGTGTCTTTTGGGTTATCATGTTTTTCAAAAAGAAAATGGGTTAAAGACTTTTTATAAGAATCCCAAAGGCTAGGGCAGAGTATTGTCTTAATAGAACTCCCTATTCACTCAAGAGTAACTAAATTTGAGTGAAACCCCTAGGTCGACGAAGAACAGTCGATAGGTCTCGAATGATTCCTATTAAAGGATTCCGAAGTGAGATCACACTTAAAACTAGTAGGTGCCAAGGACGGTGAAAGCGAAAATTGAACTGCCGTTAAGAATATAAGTATAACATAGCCGCCTCGACTAAAGTAGTCGTACCGTGATGCGGTAACTAGCAGGAAACACATGGTGCATAGGGGAGTCGTGAGGTGTCCAACATATAATATGAAAAGTCATGACAAGAAATACCATTAGCCTAAGAATGATATAAATAAGAAGAATGACACGTAATGTTATGAATACTAAGAAAGACAAAAAAAGGTTTACGAAAAGTTATGAATACATGTCAAAGAAAGTCAAATAATACATGTAAGTCTTTTTATGAAAACACATGTGCATAAGTCATGTCATATGTCTCATGTTCATGATACATGCATGTGTTTATGTTTGTTTGTTTATGCTTGGGATGTATTTATTATGTTATCTGTATACTTATTGAGATTTTTTTAAATTTTACTATTTTAATTTTCACTATCATTCATTCACAGGTTGATAGAAGTGGTTACAGGCATTGATGGATCACAAGAGTTTGACTCTCCGGGAGACCCCGAAAGTCCTTGAGGGCTCGATGGAGTACCCCCTTTTTGATGAGATGAACCACTTATGGTATGTCAGGTTGTTAGACGAGATGAGGAGGAGCGCCCATTTGTTATCAGTCCCTTGGGTGTTGCCTAGTTTTGAGATTGGATAGATCCCTGTCCCTTGATGACATCTTTGCGTCAACGACTGGGATAAGTCTTCATTAGAGTCGCAGCCTGAGTTTGGGCCACTTTCGTTTTTGACTCGGATATAAAGAAGTGAAGAAGAAACCCCTGTAGAGAGAGGTAGTAGGGTCATTTTCTTTTGAGTATCGGACAATATTTATATTTTATAATTTGGAGAATTGTTGTGTATCTCCCATGTCTTGGGAGCTTGTTCCTTCAAAGACTTGATATATTATGCTAATATGTTTATAAAGTTTTGAGGATTTTATTTTTTTAGCTTTACTATGTGATGATTGACAATTTTTTAAATTTGCTTATCCTAGTAGAATTGACTTTATTTTACTACAATATATATAATATATATATTGCTAGTAAGTTAGGTGCAAATATTTTAATTCTGACATAAACGAAGGGTATGTAGCTTTATGTTACATGTTCCTGATGCTTCAGTTTACGTTCTATCCCAAGTATAGGCTAGAGACGTCGACAAATGATAAGTTTGAGAAGATTTTAAAGTTTTTAATTTGTCTTCCAAAGCAAATCAGGCCTTAATTTTTTCCTAACATGCTCGAAAGAAGCTTTGTTTCATGCTGACAATTCTTCTCCACAGTCCTTCATAAGATTAGTGATACATTCCATATTCTGAACACTACTACTGGGGTGCCAAACTTGTTCTATAATTCTCTCACATTGCTCCTCCCCAATCCACATGGTTTCAAAACGAAAGGACTTCTTCCTATGTTGCCTCTCCTCATAACTACTAGTTTCAAACACTACTGGTAAATGATTAGAATAAGTATCACTTCCATGGAAAATAACAACTTGGGGAAAGAGATCATGAACAATGTTATTCCCAATAAATCTATCAAGTCTCTCAGAAACACTGACAACACCCTCTCTCCCATTCCGCCAAGTAAATTTGGGTTCTTTGAAACTCAAATCTCTTAAATGACAATCAATGAACAGCTCTCTGAAGGCACCAATTTGAGCTAGAGATTGAGGTCTTATTAAAATAAAAAGAATGTCATATCATATATTTTGATAGAAGAACTCTATTTATAAATCATATTTAGCATTTCTAAGAATGCAATGGAATAGCTATAAATATTAACGTTGACGCTTTAAACGTTTCTCTATTTTATTTTAGAACATAGAGCTTGTATAGGAATTGTGGGAGAGGGGATTCAAATCCTTTATAAAGAACAAGAATCACTAAAAAAAAGGAACAAGAACAAGAATCACTAGTGATAATACTAAACTCGCAATCCAATTCAATTATATATTTTGTTAATCAAGATCATTAATAGCACTCATATTGGATTAACCAAATGTTAGTATTTGTAAATATTTGCATCATTTGTCTCAAAAATGCCTTCATTGAATTAGCCAATGCATAATTTTATGACTTTGAAATACAATGATTTCCTTGCATCAGTTATATTTGGGCTAGTACTATTCATAGACCAAATGAATATTTTACTAAAGAAGATTCTATCCAACTGCCATATTTGCTCTTTCCATCACATTTTTCTCGTATTGCCCAAACCTCATTCTCTTCCTCATCCTTGGTTCTCGTCTTCCCTTGAGTAGAGGATTTCTAGTTGCCGTCGTTCATGGTCTCTAGTTATCGTTTTCCCTAATATGTGTGATGAAACACCCCCTCTTTAGGGTGACGATTTCGTATAATTTAATAATCTGGACTCTTACAAGAATCTCTTACAATAAATTACAGTAATAATCTCTTTTAAATAACCCCAATTTAGGTTAACATTTCCTTATAAACTGTGTTTTTCCATATTTTTGGTTTGCTGGTGTTGAAGAATGACATGATGAATAGAAGATGTTTCCCTGTCAATTTAATTGTCGTGATGATGGCATCTCTAAGTATTAGCTCTATATGATCATTATCGTAATGTTCATCAATATGTTATCAGGAGAACAAAGTCCTATATCCTAATGTTGTTGTGCTAATTGTTTGCTAGAGTGATTCGGCATTCTATTTTATGATGAAATAGACCTTTAACTCATGATATGACTATTATGGTATGTTATCAGCAAAAGTGAAAAAAAATGTTTAATTTTCTAACACAAGCTACATCTTGTTAAGCAATTGAGTTTTATCTAATGTGAATTAAAGTCAGTATAGGTGCAAAGTTTTAAATACCATTGCGGTGACTGTTTTGATGACCATTTTGGTTAAGATATTAAAATGAAATATTTCAGTACTAATATCATTTCAGGTTTTGTTTTGAGATAGTCTATATATAGATAAATATAATTATATACGTATAAATTATATTTTCAAATAACATCAATGCAAGTCTTAAAAAGTTAAAACGCATAATTATAAAACTCAATAATACTTCTAAGTTTTCAATCCAACTATTAAAATAAATAATCACTCATCTTTATAACGAAAAAGAAAGTAGGAATCTAATTTTAAATACTTGAGAAAATGAATTAAAAAAGTTATGAAAATAATCATTAGATTTGGGAATTGAAGTAAAAATTATGAAAACATATTGAAAATACAAAAAATATAAGTTTTGGCTGGTACATTGAATTTCGGCCGCTACTGAACGAAATGCATCGAAGTAGCCGGTATTTGACCCCGTACAAAACAAATATTTTCTCATACCGATGTAGTAATCGATACGGTACGAAATTCACAACTTTGTATATAAGGGTTCTATCCTCCTTAAACAATAACATACAGGGCCTCTAAAGCGCTTGATAGCAAGATTTGTTTCGTGGTTATCGAAATGGAAGCTAGTTGTATTTTTCTGAGTTTACGAATTCACTTGGGTACAAAAAAATCTATACTGCTAAAATTTTTATTTTAACATCTATGTTGTAAATTTTAATGCATGACCCAAATCTCATTATTTTTTGTCTATTAGCAAGCATATCAACTTGGTTTTCTAAATTTGTAATATACTTGTTCTCTTATGCCCTCTTATATTGATTGCTTTTGAATCAGAGGATTTGTCAAACTTTGATTGCTGCTCATTGTTATTTATAGGTTGATTTGCAAAAGACGTGGTTGTGCAAAAGGTGTAAAACTATAAGTGCAAAATTAAGGGTTTCACACTATTTCCTTATGGCCTTTCAACTACATGTTTTCATTGTAGCAAGTGTTTGGGCATTTAATGTCTCTAGCAAGTGAATGAAACCTATGGTAGATTTTGCTTGTATCTCTTTGCCTCTATTGCTATTGTGAAATTATATGCAAAGTGTTTTAGTTGTGGGATGTTGTTGTGAATTACTGGGCAATGTGGAATTACTATTGTTTTCATGTGGAATGCTATTGTGAAGTTAGATGTAAAATTAGTTGCGACTGGTTATCGATTGATGCAATTAGATGTAATTTTAGTGTCTCTAGTGTAGAAGAGCTATTTTGTTTAATTATACAATTTATCTCTACCAATCTTATAATTTTAATTACTAACAAATTAATTGTCAATGGTTGTATAGGCTCAACAATAGTAAAGGAAAAGAACTGCAACACTTACGGAATATGGAGCATCTAAAAAGGTTTTATCTATAATAATTGCTTTATGTATTTTTTTTTCTAACATAAGTTGTTTGCTGTTAAGTTTTCCAGTATCAAAGTATTTAGAAATAGTTCTTTCCATTATTAATATTCTTCCATTTTCGTGCTCTATTTTGAAGAAGTATACGCCTTATTTCTCAATATATGTCCAAATTAAGTCGCTCTTGCAAAAAATGATGCAAAACGATAAATGGCATAGAGGCTAGAGGGTCCCACTACCCTTTCCATGTTAAGTTGCCTCCAAGACAAGCTCTTGCGAAAAATAGCGCAAAGCGATAAAGGGCATGGAGGCCAAAGGGCCCTACTACCCTCTACACATTAAGTCACTTGCAATACAAGCTCATGCAAAAAATGGCGTAAAGTGATAAAGAGCGTGGAGATCAGAAGGCCGCACTATCATCCCCATATTAAGTCACCTGCAAGACAAGCTCATACGAAAAATGATGCACAATAATAAAAGGTGTGGAGGCCAGAAGGCCCCACCACTCTCTTTATGTTAAGTCACTTGCAAGACAAACTTTTACGAAAAACAGCACAATGCGATAAAAAAATGTGGAGGCTAGAGGCCCCACTACCCCCTCCACATCAAGTCGCCTGCAAGACAAGCTCTTGTGAAAAATGGCACAAAGCAATAAAGGGCGTGGGGGCCAGAAGGCCCTGCGACCACCTTTGTGACACAAAATCGCAATACAAGTAAAAAATGAGCATCAACATGATTCAACCAGTAATAAGAATAAGCAGAAAGTAAAAGGCTCAAAACACGAGCCATCCATCAATCCAAAAATCTTCAAGTGTAAGCAAAAAGTAAAAGGCTCAAAGCACGAGCCACCCATTAACTCAACAATTGTTCGAGTTCAAGAAGATAAAATTGAAGGGCTCAGAACAAAGGCCCAAAAATGTTTGAAACAAAGAAATTAAAACAACAAGGTCATTTTGCGAACAGCAGGTGCGGAAAAGTATCGAGCATCTCTTCTTGTCTCAAAGGGTCAAGGTACTGAGATTGGACGAATAAAAGGAAGGCGAAGACCATGAGACAAGGTGTAGACAACAAGGCTTACCTTTCAAGCGTAACCCTTCCGGTCAATGCACCCCGCTTCAGAGATGTTCATGTCTACGTTGTTGAGAATGCGATAGTGCTCCTGTAGGTTGACTAGATCGACGACATTAAGGATGAAACGCCATGAAAATCCTTCAAAGTATGGGAGCCTTTGGGACAAAAAAGATTAACCCTTGTACATCGGGAAAGATCTTGCAAACCCACGACTGGCCATTTCAACAATGAAGGTAGGAGAGAAATATTGAGAAAAAGACTGGAATAAACGAAAGGAGGCACAAGTAGCAAGGAGCACAAGGGGATTGAGGGATGCAAGTGAGTGAGAAAGAGATAAATGAAGGGCTTCTTGCTTATTAAAATAAAATCAAGGGAAGCAATCTTGAATTTGTCTCGAAAATGTGAATAGACGTTGACGACGACAGTTGCATAACCCCTTTTGAAAATAATTTAATGCGTAATAAGAGTTATTGCAGACATCAATCGTTTTGTAGAAATGGGAATGTGTAGTGACATGCGTGTTAAGTATAAATGCCAGCAGGATAAGGATATGATGGTTAAGAAAATACGCTCCCACACTAGTAGGGTAAGTAATAGATGCAGGGGATTGAACATATTAATTATGATAATATAAGAAAGATTAACGGAATAACTAGAAGGGATATTTGTGGCCATTAGCAGCCCAACCCAACCCATGACTATTAAGTTAACCCTCAAATTACTCAATACCTTGGGCCTTACAGCTAAGGCTTAAGAGCCAACAACTCTAATCACGAAAGGATTGCATTGCAAAAGGTTAGAGAAAAATTTTGACTGTTCCCACTGTCACTAGGATTAGGATAACTCTTTCAAATGGGAGTTATCTTAGACAAGATATCTCTTAAGTGATGAGGATTATCTCCCCCCAACATCTAGTGATCACGAAAGATAAAAATTTGAAATGATAACTAATGGTTGTCATCGCCAAATCATCATTTCCTATAAGTAAACTTTAAGAGGTAATCAACGATCTATCTTAATTTTTGCCATATCTTCACTCTCATATATTTTATTGACTTTAGCATCAGAGTGTCCTCAGGATATTCAGTACTGTCTTTCTACTTATCACAAGTTAACTATGTGGTCTGTCACGGTGGTGTGGAACTGTCATTTAGAAATGTAAAATATAACAAAAATAAATTAAAAAATAAATAATTATTTAATTAATAATATTTTATTATTATTCGACTAATAGATGGATAATTTAATATGAAAATAAGTTTTGCGTGAAATAGCTAAATGCAATCATGTGATATTTGACAAAATATTATTTTGCATTTGCATAATCCAATATGCCAATGCTCTAAGAATGGATAAGATGGTAGAGACCTAAGTCTACAACTACAGTGTAACCCACACCCTAAATTCCTTTTTAGAAAGACATTTTGCAATCAGTACAAAAGTGGCTAAATTAGAGCAACCACAACTATTTATCAATTTTATATATAGAGATCAAAGAGTAAATATATATGTTGATATAGAGTATATTTTAAAAATTATTAGAAGTAATTTTTTAACGAGTTTAGATAGAAAATTAAACAGACCATTGAACATTATCTAAGAACAATCTCTGAAGAGATACATAGAACTTTGATTAATTTTACTACATCTATTGCATTCCAAAGCAAGCTTAGCCGAATTTCTCTTTTTTATTGTTTAGGCAGAAGCTTACCCTATTCTACATTACCAATAATGATCGCTTGTTGCATACTTGATTAATGATATCTTGGATGAACAATTTCATGCTTAGATAGGAAGAGCCTCCTTCTTCAATTGCACTCTTGGCCATATCCCCAAGCTCTCTAGCTCTCTTTCTTCTATCTTCTCCTTCCTTATCTCCTTCATCCATCAACTGATCTATTGCCATTTTAACTTGTTCCCTCTTCACCACCACCCCATGCTTCTCTTCCTGTCCCCAATTCACAACAAATTTGGCCCCAACAGGCACACCAATCTTCAACACTTGCACGGCAAACTTCTCATTGTAAAATTGCTCAGCAAACAGCGGCCATGTTATCATTGGCAAGCCTGCACATACCCCTTCAAGTAATGAGTTCCATCCACAATGTGTCAAGAAGCCTCCAACTGCAGGATGTGACAAAATCAACAGTTGCGGAGCCCAACCCTTAATCACAAGCCCTCTCCCTTTGACTCTTTCCTCAAAATTTTCTTCTGAAATCCATTTCTCAAGCTCAGCTAATCTGTCTCCTGATCTTATCACCCAAATGAAAGGTCGGTTTGATGCTTCTAAGCCTAACCCAAGCTCTATTAGCTGTGCAGATGTCGAGCGGCTGAGGCTTCCCAAACAAGCATAGACTACAGAACCTTGTCTCCACGAATCAAGCCAAATCAGACATTGGTTTTCATTAATAGAAGATTTGTCACCTCTGGCAGCCTTATCTAGGTTGTTTTGGTTGGTTTGTGACACCGGCCCAATACACCAAACTTTCTCTCCTCTGACCTTTCGGTATTCTCTAACATATGCTGTTTCTAATTCCTCGAATGAGTTGACGATAACCCCATATGCTGCTAATTCAGCATCTCTAATTTCTTTGCGAATGCCCGCTGTGTTGGAGGGGACAATATTGACAGCATTAGGTAATTGGGATTTAGTTAGCTCAATTCTATCAGGTAAACCAGGCACAACAAAGGGCTCCGACTCGGACAAATGCTCACAAACGTTGGATGTGATTATGTTGTGTGTACACAGGAGCGAAAAACAACTAGTACCATCAAAAACAATTCTGGGCATCCGAAACTTACGGGCTGTGCGGTCAGTCCAGGCAAGATATTTGTCGGAAATGATGCAGCTTGGAGGAGGCTTTAGCTCGAACAGAAGCTGCTCCACTGGTTGTTGCAGCATGCTGATGCCTGTCAAGAAATTTTTTAACATGTCTTTTGAGGGGAGGGCGTCCATGCTTTCACATCCTTCAGGCAACCCAACTTCAGAGCATGGAAATTGGAGTTGGAGAAGCTGGATATGAAGCCCGGATTGGGTGGCCTGATCTATGACTGGTTTAGCTCGAGCGCCATTGATGGGGGTGGTGATTATGGTGACGCTCACACCATGCTGTGCTAGTAACTTGGCCATGTCCGTCATGGGGATCAGGTGGCCTTGGGATAGGTGGGGGAGCAAAACGAAGTGAAGGTTTCGGGTTTCAAGAGCCATTAGATTTGAATTAGTGTAAACCGAATGGTGTGAGGACAAGCAGTATATAAGTTTGATGGCATTGCGTTATATTTAATTATTTATATAGGAAAAAAGACATCTTTGGGCCAGGTAAGAGCATCCCCGATGCTCCATACCCTTTTCTAATTTTTTTTTTTTTTTTTAAATTTAGTTAAGAAGTGAAGAAGTACACTCTTATAAATTTATTTTAAATTTTACTTCTCTTAAAAAAATTTCTTACATCTCTTTTTTTATTATTTTTTTGTTCTATAAAAATAATATTTTTCTATTTTTCTTTATTATTTTTCTACTATTTTATTTATGCATCTTTAGCTATATCCAATAATATATATAATCTAATTTTAAAGATGAATAATAACTCTTCAAATATAAAAAACTCTTATATTCAAATTTAGAAAGTCACTAATCACATCCTAACCTATACCCTAAGATAGTAAATCGGATGAAAAGCTATTTTTGTCAACAAGTTCACTTTCTTTATTAAAATTTAGAGATTTTGAGTGTTTAGTAGGGGTTGCAATATGTTACACAATCCGTTAACCCTACACGAACACGACACGATAATAGTGAGTTAGAGTTTAGTTTTAATGGGTTTTAGGTCAGAACGAGTTGACCCGTTACGACATGATTGCTTAACAGGTTGATAGCGGGTCAACCTGTTTTAACCCGCTATGACACGTTTTGACATGTTAAAAAAGTTAAAATTATAAGTATACATTTACATTTAAAAGTAAAATTGTTAGAATCTTAATTTTAATATTTTTCTTGTTTAGATTATAATTCATGCTTGTAATTAATATTATAATTTTTATAACTATTGTGGTTTTAACATTTGTATAAAATTATACTAAATTTAATTAAGTCAAACGGGTTAATTTCGAATATATTCAATACATTTACATAAACAGGTTGAAATGTATCATATTTTGTCGTGTTAATTTATTTTGTAATATTCACTAATGAGTCATAACGGATTGACATGACATGACACGTTATGTTAACGGGTCGTATTAAGGTTTGAGATTTTGACACGAAAAGCTTAACGGGTCGAATTAGGGTTGACCTATATAGTATAATATACATGTCTTGATACGATACGAACACGATTTGACACTCCTAATATTTAGAGCATTCATATTGAGTTTCCAATTTTTTTCCAAAATTTTAGTTAAAAAGAACATTCTTATTATTTTTTCTTAAATTTTACTTATCCTTAAAAGATTTCTTACATCTCATTCCTTATTATTTCTCCATTTTGTTAAAATATATATTTTTTTATTTTTTCTTTATTACTTTTTCTACTATTTTATTTCATATTTTTTTTCAACTATTTCCAATAAAAGAAGATAAAAATTTGATTCAGAGATGAATACTAAAACATATACTAAAATATAGAATATACAAAACGATCTCCTATTAAGGGGATTTGGATGTGGACTGATTTTAGAATAAAACTCTAAAATAGACCCTATAATTTAAAGAAAAAAAAAACTTTTAAGGAGCTCAGTATAGACACAATTAGGCAACGGGATGTAGATGCTCTAAGAGATTCAATGAGTGAAAATAAATAGATAAATAGGTTATAATATGTCCTTACGTTTGTAAATTGATACAAGTTTAGTGCAACTCATTTAAAAAAATAGAATAAATTTTTACATGTAATTTTTAAAGTTATCTAATTTTTTAAATATGAATAAGAATTACATACACTATACAAGCGGGTACAAGTCTATTGTAATCCCTTTTAAAAAAAGTGGTACACATCTAAAACTCGACATGAAAAGCTTGCTTTCCCTTCTTTCAAAATAGCCGTGTACAGCTTATACATCCTATATATAGTATTGTTCTTTTAACAAATTAGGCCTAGTTTGAACTTAAAATCCTCTTCAATTTATCTTTATTTTATTATTATATTTTTTTAATTTCTTATACAATACACAAATTTTTATACAAATTTTTTAAATTTTAATACATATTTTTCAAATCTCAATTCAATTTTTTCAAATTTTAAAATAATGATCATATTAAAAAATAAATTAAACTTATTTCAATTCATTTCATCTTCGAATTCAAACGGGCCTAAATTTGAATGTTATATATTGCATCGTGCATGTTGATCATTATTAGATTTTGTTTGAATAGTGAGATAATATGAGATGAGATAATTTTAAATAAAAATCTAAAGTTAAATAAAATATTATTTTTTAATATTTTTAAAATATTATTTTTTATATTGTTAAAATATTATTATTTTAAGATTTGAAAATGTTGAATTAAAAGATAATATAATATAATAATTTATTATATTTTATGTAAAAATTAAAAAAAAAAACTATAACAATAAGATAACATAATTAGATCAATTGAGAGGATATCTAAATTCAAACGGAATCTAATAAAATCATAAATAATATAAAAAAACTAATTACAGTGACATTGACCAGAAAAAGGAAGCAAGGGCTTTGACCATTAGTTGGAAACTTGGCGGTTCCTTGCTTTCAAGCCTGCCCATTGCAGTGTCCTTGGACCTTTATCATTGGAGGGGAATATCTCGTTTAATCATCATAATTATAAAAAAATTAAAAAATTAAATTTCAATAATAGTTTATTTAATTTTCAATTTAATTTAATTTTATCTATATAATTAAAATTAATAAGTGTAATTTTTATGGAATTTTTGTTATTTTTTTATTAAAATTATTAATTATTAATTATTAATTATTTATTTATTCGATTGTGTCGAAGGAATGAGAAGAAAACATAAACGAAAAATTTGCAAAAGGGAGAGAAGCGCTGCACGTAAGCTTTCAAGGGATGACTTCAATACACTCGACACTTCCCTTCACAATATATTAGTTATTGTTTAATTAAATTTTGATTAAAAATTTTATTTTTATAAATTTTAGTTAGTTATTTTTTATTATTCTAAATAATAGATTCAACAAATCAATTATTATTCTATTAAAATATAATTTTTTAATTTTTTAAATATTTTGATTTCAATTGTAATTTAAATATTAATTTATTATTATAAAATACACATTAATTTTCTAATGTTCAAATTATTTCTAACGAATAAAATTTTTTAACAGTCATATTTTTTAACGATTATATTTTGTAAAAATAGATTCGGAGGAATTATATTGAACTGGAATGATGTTTTATAAAATCTAGCCGAACACGAAAATAAAAATAAAAGTAAAAAATAAAAGTCTAATGTGAGAGAGTAAACAAGTGGAAATGATGAATATTTTAGTCCTAAAATATAATTTGGATAGCACCCATTTGCTAGTTATATTTGTTGATTTAAGAGAGAGAAAATTATTTTGGCTAATTATTTTTTGAGATTATTACAATCTTATTTTAATATCTTCTAACTATTATTTAATTGAACAATAAATTTATTGAACCCATTCTGAATGCTCTTAAACACGTTGTTTCAGTTGATTTTCAAAATGCCACAACTTAGACTCGACTTGGGCTTTATCAAGCATTTGAGCATAGGAGCTAAAGGGCCCAACACATTTATGACAGGGAGCCACACTTGTTACTTTCCTTGAGAAAGGCTCACCGCACTTTACTTCAGACCACAATTCGGTTATTTCTCAATTCAAATTCAACAGGCTGCAAGCCACTAGGCCGCACGTCTTTTTCACTTGGGCTTCATGCAATCCAGTCGGTTTAATCAGCACATGGGCCTCATGGATTTCCACTTTGGGGCACGCTGACTGGGCGAGTTTCTTTCGGATTGCACTTCCCAATTCCACACGTCACTTCACCCAGCCACACATTCTTGAATTCGGATTCACTTCAGACGGTATGTATATATATGTATATTTTTAAACAGTTCTGATTTCGTTGCATCAAACAGTACATTAACTTGCACATTGCAAGGTTTTTCTCTATCAACTAGAGTTACAAGTTCCTCAGGAACTTCCTCCATCCAATATACATCCTCATTCCGCAACCTTGCTTTCTTAGCTAACTCGTGTGCTACTCCATTAGCTTCTCTGTAAATTGCATTCACTGACCAGCTAGGTCTACGTGCAAGAACATCTTTTATATCCCCTGCTCGTTGATCAATCCATCCATGATGGGCATGATTACTGATTATTGCCCTTACCACACTCTGGGAGTCACCTTCAAATATGGCTCCCTACACTTGCAAGTCAACTACTATCTCCATAGCTTTCTAAAGAGCCATTATTTCTACAACTGCAATCTCTCCTATAAAGTTCCTTGTAGCACTACAGGAAAAGATAATCTCACCTTCATGGTTTCTGGCAACGACCCCAATTCTCAATTATCTTCAGTGTTTAGAGATGCATCATAATTTATTTTTGTACAATGCTCATTTGGGCGTGTCCAGCTTGATATTGATATTCTTCCTATCCTTCTGCTTGTTTGTTCTTCTTGTTTGACTTGGGCTTCGTAGTAAGTATCCATCATTGCCTCAGCTTATTTTAGAAAAGATTTTGGACTTTCAAATTTATTTTCAAAAATATATTTGTTTCTTTTGAACCAAACAAAGCTAGCCGCTGTTTTTGTAATTTTTCTTAATCCAGTGCATTTGCAATTCTTTTCCACAAATGAACAAATTCTCCCTCTTTAATAATCCATTTGTGGTGTCCACTCGATCGTTCAGCCCAAACATCTATAGTTGCTGGACAAGTCCACAGCACATGTTGAATCGATTCTTCTTTATGGATATAGATAGGACAGCTAGCAGAACTCACTAGCTTCCTTTTAAATAGATTCATCTTTGTTGGCATAATTGACTGTAAGCATTTCCATAGAAACTCTCTCACCTTTTGTGGTATTTTCAGGCTTCATACAAGCTTCCACATTTCTCCATTTTCTTGCCATATCGAGCTCTCTCCAATATCTTCCTCAATTTTCTTCTCCTTCATGAAATATGCACTTCTCAGTATAGTTCCCATCCTTTGTGTATCCCAAAACAGGTTGATCTTCTTCTCCTCTCATGCTTAGTGGTATGCTGCATATTTGAGTAGCCTCCTCCCTATCAAATATTAGTTTTATCAGCTCTTCTTTCCGTGTTTTGCTTTCCGAATTGATCAACTCTGTTACTTTTGCTTTAGGTTGAAGTATTTTGATTGGAGATTTGATTCTGTTTGAAGCTGTTTGTGGTAGCCACTTGTCATTCCAGATTTCTGTGTGCATCCCATTTCCAACCCTCCATGTCAATCCGTCTCTGACCATCGATTGAATTTGCATGTGACATCTCCACATGTATGATAGACATCCCCACATGCATGAGAATTCTTTTAATGTTTTTGTTGAAAGACTAGCAACAAGAGAATGCTGCTCTACCTATAATTTCCATCATTGCTTTGCTAGCAAAGCTTTATTAAATACCTCAATGTCTCTAAAACCCATCCCTCCATCTATCTTATTCTTCCTTACAAATGTCCATTTCTTCTAGTGTATTAACCACCCTTCCTTCTTGTGCTTCCACCAAAACCTTGATAAAAATGCATTTATATCAGAACATAGCTTCTTAGGTAGCAAAAACACATTCATTTATATGAGGGAATCAATTGTAACACTGCCTTAATCAAACTTTCTCTTTCAGCTGATGACAAAAGAGAATTCTTCCAGTTATTTATCATTGTCCATATCCTTTCCTGAATGCCCTTAAAAGAATCAATTTTTGCTCTGCCTATCACCACACATCATTGTTCTTGTGGTTCTCATGACTTTTGTCTTAATATCCTACTGTGTATTGGTACTAAAAAGAATTGAGGTTTTTTGTTTGTTTAGTACCGGTCCTGAAGCCTTCTAATTCCTCTCCAATATATCCTGAATTGTCATCTAGTTTTTCTCATCTGTTGTGCTAAATATGAGAGAGTCATCTGCAAAGACCAGATTACTAATCTTGGTGCCCTTTCAAGTTGTTGCTACCCCACTCATCCTACCTTCCTGCTCAACTTTTGCTATCATATTACTCAATGCTTCAACACAAAGGATGAATGGGTAAGGTGACAGAGGATCACCTTACCTTAGGCCTCTCTTTGGCTGAATTCTATTTCTAGGCTTTCCATTTACTAACACAGCAAAGCTCACTAATTTAACACATTTCATTACCAAAGCTACCCATCCTTCTATAAATCCCATCTTTCTCATAGCACTTTCCAAAAAATTCCACTCCATTCTATCATATGCTTTTGACATGTCCATTTTGAGTGCTAGACAACCTTCTCTACCTTTCTTTCTTGTTATCATCGAGTGAAGCAATTCAAATGCCACCATACATTATCAATTATACTTCTTCCAGACACAAAGGCAGTCTGACATTCTGAGATGATTTGTGAGAGTACTATTTTGAGTCGATTTTCTAATACTTTGGCAATGATGTTATATAAAATGTTACATAAAGAAATTGGCCTATACTCATGGGCAAATTGAGAATTATTCACCTTTGGAATTATACTTATAAAAGTATGATTGATTTCTGTAGGCAGCTGACCTCCATTTAATATCTCCAGTGTAGCTGAACTAACCTTAGGTCCCACTATTTGCCAATGTTCTTAATAGAACCCTGCTCCAAATCTATATGGTCCTAGAGACTTCTATGGATTCATTTGTTGTACTGCACCTTCAACCTCCTATGCTATGTATGGTGCCATCAATCTGTCATTTGTCATTCATCTCCCACGAAACCTTTGTCTCCATATGCTTCAAACAATCCTCCATAGCTTGCTTGCTTGGTTTAGTAGATGAAAATAGAGGCTGGAATTATTGCTTAAACACATTGCTTACTTCTTTCTCATTTTGTTTTAGATTTCCAGCTTCATCTTTTATACTTGTGATTCTATTAGATTTCTATCTTTGAGTAGCACAAGCGTGAAAGTACCTTGTATTTTTTTCTCCATGTTGGTACTAGTGAACCTTAGCTCTCTACCTTAGCTTGTTCTCTTTTAACTGTAGCTCCCCCACCTCACTCTGTAAGTCTTTGATCACTTTTGCATTTTGTTGCCCTTCAATGTTTTGCTGTGCTTCCAACATCTTAGTCTTGATTTGAATCTGTTTTTCCCACCTCAGATGCTTTATTTTTGCCCTTTTGGGTCAAAACTTGTTTGCTTCTATTCAATCAGCTCCTAAGTTTATCAATGTTACTTCCCATGTCAGCATCTTTGCCCCCATTCATTTTGAATTCTTTATTTGCATTTTGCTTCACCTCCCCATGCCATTTCATATCTGAACATTTGTTATTCACATTCTTATTCCTGTACCACTCTTGGAAGCAATTTATAAGCAGAGGTTTGTGATCTGAAGTGCAAGCAAGCAACACATCAACTTGATTCTTCAAAACTAGCTTGCTCCATTCTGCATTAGCAACACCTCTAACCTCTCCTTTGTAAAAGTTATATCATCATGTCCATTATTCCAAGTAATCTTGATCCCTTCCATCCTAGATCAAATAGCCCATCCTCTCATGAGTTAACCTAAAATGCTCCATTTGACACTCACTTCTTCTAGTACCTCTTTTATTCTCAAAATGAGTAAAGATTTCATTAAAATCGCCACACACCATCCATGGTCTCCTATCTACATATTTTAATTCCCCCAATAGATGCTAGGAATCCATTCTTTTATTACTTTTAGGTCTACCATAAAAATCTGTGAACTACCACTCTTTTTCTAACCCTTATTTCCCATTGTAGCACTAATGTGGCTTATAGAATAAGAGCATATATTAGCCCCTATATTAGTTTTCCACAAGAGTGCTAATACCCCGTTCCTATGCCCAGAATCTACCACTAAACATCCTGAAACTTTAATTTATTTTTTAGCCAATCCCATTGTTTTGCTGCTAATTTGGTTTCCATGAGGAAGACCAAATTGAGGCTCTTTTCCTCTACCATCATGTAGAGGTCCTAAACTGTATAGGAGTTTCCAAACTCCCGAAAATTCCAACTTAGTATTTTCATGACTCTTGGCAGCGCTCCTTCGCAGCCGTCGTCAAGTTTACAATGTTGTCCTCTCAGTAACTCCTCATTTGCTTCTTCTCATGTATCTCTTTACTATCCTCTGGTTCACCTTTCCCCTTTACACCCCTCTTTCCTATAATTATCCTATCATAATAGACCTCACCCTCCTTATTGCTTCTAGTTTTCCTCTTCTAGCTTCTTGTCTTACCCACAATGCTTTGTTGTTTAACATTAGGTGCTACTCTGTCTAGGTCCTTTCCTTTCTCCATCTCCATCTCCGTCTTTCACATTCTTTTGATTTGCTATTTTTCCTTTTCTGCAACTTCAACTTCATTTCTCCCTTCCTTATCTTCTGTCATAGCTTATTGAGCTTGTTCTACCACTATATCTTTTATATCATCTTTCTTGAGACAACAAATAGCTCTTGCCACTGAGTTAGAACCAGCTTCAAAACACTCCTCTTCAATACCTTCTTTTTCTATCCTAATGCTCCCTTCCCCTCGTACACCCTGTCTTTTTCTTGTAGCTCTTTCCCTCACTTCCACTCCTCTTGCCATTATCCGAGTGAAACTCTAGATTAAGCTTTTGGCCTTGCTCAAATTTTCACTATCCTCTCTTCCCAGAGTTGGCCTCAACTTTCAGCCATGAACCATATTGTTGGTTATTTGCTATAGTTTTCCCTCCACTTTGTTCTTTCATTTGACAACCATTCTCTGGACAAACAATTACTCCATATCCAAAGCACAATTTTGGTAATTTTTCGTACTTAAAAGGTATAGATACCTCCTCACCTTTCATCCTTATTATTCTTCCCCTTGCTACAACCTTCTTTAAATTTAACTCGATTCTGACCCTTAGAAACTGTCCCCAGCCTAAATCATTCTCATTTACTTTGATCTCCACCTGGCTGGGTCAAAATGATTTTGGCCACGGATAACCCCTACACTTGGTTTATATCATGGGGTTTCCTTCGTGTAAGGTGGTTGCTTTCATGGAGGCAGAAATCTCCAGTGGCCATCAATGTGAAAGGAAGTTTGTGGTGTAGTGGAGGTTACTGGTGCTTTGGGGGCAATTGATGATGCAGCCACTGTTTGCATGCATAGGCCTAGCCCGCGTAGCTCACCACCTATATGCATGAGGATTGCCTTTGTAGCGATAGAAATATTTGAGGATCGCCTTCCCTCGGTCTCCCACCCTATCTTGGTCTCTCTTTTTATCATACTTTATGATGTTTTATAGTGCCCAATCCCACACCGTCCAGTCTTCTAGGTTTGTGTTGCTCTGGTCCTTGTCGTTCGAACCACTACACGCTGTAACTAAGTTAGCCTTCTCTCTCTCTCTCTTGCTCTTTGCTCACTCTTTGTTGTATTATAATCCGTGTGGCCAGTGGAGGCCACTAAGGCTAGCCTTACCGCCTCATCTCACCAAGAGATTATATCGGTAAAACTTCACAAGTTATGTTGGCCACTGCCTTATACTTAGATTCAATAGATGAGCGAGCAATGGTGGGCTACTTTTTGGAATCCCAAGAAATTAGATGCGAACTATAAAAGACACAAAACCCTCCTATGAATTTTTCATGATCAGGGTATCCTATCCAGTTACCATCGAAGAAGGCCGATAGAGTTAATGTATATTATTTTGAAAAATAGATGCCAAAGTGAGAAGTGAGTTTTAAGTATATGATAATTCTTTTGACTACCTGCTTATGAGGAAATTTTAGATTATGCATGTATTGATAGACTATTAACAACAAAAGGAAATATCCTGACGAGTAAAAGATAAGTATTGAAGCTTACCAACAACACTCTTATATGTAAAAGTGGATTTTCAAAAGTAGACCCATTAAGAGCTGTGAGTTTAGTGGAAACTGACATTGGAGTAGAAACAACTTTTGCATTGTGGATATTGGTCTTATGAAGCAGATTAGAAACTTATTTTTATTGACTTGAGAATAAGCCATCATTATTTCAGAAAATCTCAATTCCTAAAAAATAATGCAACTGACCTAGATGTTTAATTGGACATGAATGTCCAAGAGTAGAAATAAACTAAAAATTAACAAAGAATTTGAATCGGTAATGATGATTCACATATGTAAGAACAAACAAAACATGAGATGAATTACGATAGATAAACACAGATGTATCTGATTTTGATTCTTGGAAGCCTAAGGAAAAAGTTTGGCATTGAGTTTAGAGAATCAGGCTCGGGGAGCCTATTTTAGGTCATAAATGACATTTTTCAACCTACACATGTAGGATGGATAGTTAGGATGCACAAAACTGGGAGGTGATTGCATATACACTGCTTCTTCTAGATCACCATGTAGAAAAGCATTTTGTATGTCTAACTGTTTCAGTGACCAATTAGAACTAACAACAAGTGAAAGGATTAGTTGAATGGTTATGTGCTTAACTACTAGGGAGAAAGTCCCAGTGTAGTCTATCCCAACTTGTTGGTGAAATTGAGCATTTCTTTTAGTTTTGAACACCCATTTAGAGCCCAAAACGTTGAAGGAAGCCGATAGTGATACAAGGTCCCAAGTGTGGTTGTGTAAAAGTGCTTGAAACTCAGACTTGGCTTCATGCCGTTCACGAAATCTATTATCCTTTATGTAGTAGCTAGGCTCTTCTAGGATAGTGGTGTGTGCTGATACAATGAGTGGCAGTGAGGGTTTTGGTGTGGGCCAAGGTATAGTTCCATAGGTGCGAGTTAGAGGTTTGTGGGCCTTTACCTTGGACTGATGACCATGGGATGGACTGGTGGAAGTGATGTAGTAACTAGAAGACTCGGTGTAGAGCAATGTGAGGTAGACGAAAGCATTGGAGAAGATGACTCGAAAGTGTGGATGTTATGAGAGAATGAGGAGTTGAGTGTTGGACCGGATGACTAAGAAGATGTGGATCCGAAGGGATTGGGCCAACTCACTGAAAGTGGGTCGTGCGTGTATAGGGCTCAGGAACAAAAGATAAGGAAGACTGAGTGAGAGATGGGCAGTGGACTATCTGAGTGTGTAAGCGGCCTTGTGTTTATGTATGTGAGTGGGCCAACTATATTAGTAGAAAGATAATGCCTATTAAAGAGTGGATGAGTGGAAGAAGTAGAAAAACGGGCCAATTGAGGTGATGCGATTGGGTTGGGCTGACAGTAATAAGAAAATTATATGCCACATGGTATGTGAAGACAACAATATTTCCTGAGCCCAATGTCTCCTGTGAAGACAACCTTCATTGAAAAGAACATCTCTAAAAATGTAAGTCCAGCCCAATAGTATGTGAAGACAACAATGTCTCTTATGATCATAACTATATGCCATGAAAACACAAAGTTTAGAATGGAGATCCAATTTGTGTTATTAAAGGGACGTAAGTTGGGCCAACATGTTGACCCAAAAACATGAAGAAATTATAATTCGGAGATGTTTTAAAAAGAACTTGAAAGCATTCTGATTTATTTTGTAAGTCTGAGGTGGGCATTCTATTAATTAGAAAGACTACAATGTGGAATATTTAGACCAATACTTAAAAGGCATGGAAGCGTGAGCCAAAAGTGACAAGCCTATTTCAACAATATGCCTATGATGTCTTTTGTGCATGAGAGTATGGACATGCAATGCGACGAGTTATTCTAGAGATTGCAAAATTTTTTGAAGGGGACAAAATTATCCTCCCCAATCAGATTGGACAACCTTTATTTTGGTAGAAAAAGAGATATGCACATAACGAAGAAAGGCAGTAAAGAAATAAGAAACGTCAGACTTGTTTTGAAGATAAAATAACCATATAAATTTAGTATGATATTTGACAATAAAAAAGTAATACCTAAAACTAGGATAGATAATATCCGGGCCGGACCCCAAACATTTAGAAACAACAAATCAAAATTATTTTTGGATCAATAAGGGAAGAGGCGGTGATCAAGAGTATGTATTTTTGCTTGGAAGCACGCTGAGCATGTATGGACAGAAGAGTTAGAGTGCACTGGAAGATTAAAATGCTGAATGATGAAATTGGTAACCCTAGGTGAAGTGTGACTCATTCGAAGGTGCTAGTAATTTGGTGTGGTGCATGCACTGAAAAGGTCTTGAGGTGAAATCGAGAGAGTTGAGGAGGAGCTGGCCGTTGTAGGTAAGACATACAACTCGTCTCTAATGATGCCCTGAATTAGAACCTCCCAAGTGTGTGAATCCTTCACATAAAAATAGGTAGAGTAAAATTCAAAACATGCAGAATTATCTTCACAAAACTGCCTAACAGAAAACAAATTCTTACAGATTCATGGAATATGAAAAAGTTGGGAGAAAAGAAATTTGCCAAATGGAGTATGTAGCTGAGCTAAAATCGTGTGTTGAATTGGCATGAAAGAGCCATATTTGATACTTACTTGATTTGTGCCCTGATAAGAAATAGAATCCAGATTAAGTTTGTTAATGTTGGCAATAAAATGATTGGTCCCAGCGTTTCTGGGAACCAAGAGTTGAGGTGAGGTGGTGGAATGGTTGTAAGGTTGGCCGAAAATGATGAAGGCAAAGGTTTGATAACTATGATTAAAACGATAGTAGCATGCAATAACCGTATGGCCTACTTTGTGGCAAATATGATAAAGAGGATGAGTATCAATTCTATTTGAAAAGGAAGTGAAGTTTTGTCTACCATTCCCATGCCTACCCCAAAAATTTCTGCCACCTTTACCTCATTGAGAAGGTGGTCTTGTAGAATTAAGTTGCTTAGCTACGAGGTTACCACCAAGCAGTGTATAAGCTCAATGAGAGAGGCGAGAATCATGGTTTAGGAGATAGCTATATACCTAATGGGGGGAAGGAGGGTTAGCACGTGTAATGAGGAAGGTGACTAACAAATCATAGTCAGTTCCTATACCAACTAAAAGGTAAACAGAGGACTCAGGGTTTGACAAGGGCTGCCTAGTAACACCTAAGAGGCAGCCAAGGTTTTTGCCTTATAGAAACAATCAGTGATTGATTTCGACCCCTTTTTTAGGGTAGCTAATTGATTTTTTTGTTTGTATTACATAGGTAGACGACTGAGCAGCAAATAAATTTTGCGAGGTTCAAACTTCATGCACTGTGGAGGATTCAAGAACCTGGGCCAAGACTTTTTCGGACATGGATGAGTTGATTGCCAATAAATGAGTTGATTAAGAAGTAACCACTTAGTGTGTTTTGGATTAACAGAGCCGTCGATCATGGGGGGAGGCATACTAGATGAATTATCCACATGATGAAACAGCTGATGTCCCTGTAATAAGGGTACCACTGACCTTTCCGTAGGAGGTAATTTTCTATGGTAAGCTTAATGGCTTCTGGAATTAAGAATAGTAAAGATGGATATGGGTGTTAGATTCAAACATAGTAGAGGAATCGGGTGAAGTCATGCTGCTATTGCTTATGCAAAAAAAAAAAAGACGTGAGTCATATTAAATGGCTCTTGATACCATGATGAATTTTCTATGCATGCTATATGTTTGACAGAAAGCAATAAAGAAAACCTCTATTTCTATTCAATAAAAATCTTTTTCATACAGACTATGTCGAGACCTTACAGATTTTTATAGAAGAAATCTGTGTGCACGCTTACTTAGCTCATTCGACAGCAACGAATGCGAAGCAAAGCCCTTCCCCTCCTTTTCTACTGTAACCAAAGTAGATCAACTAATATCATAGAGAATGAGAGAGGAGCGCAGCTTAATAGCCTAAGTAGCATCCACCCAACTCTCTATTTAACTGGAACTGAGACGACTCGAATCATTCTTATGAAGTGTTCCACTCGTCCACCTTACAGATTTCTATAGAAGAATCCTAACAAAATCTATCCTTGATTCATGGATCTTCTGCCACTTGTTCTACCAAACTTTAATTCCTTATACTAGCACATTCTTCATGATTTTGCTGTCATTCTTTCAAACCTCTTAAGATGGCATTTGCCATGCTATGTGTACTGTTGTTACTGTTCTTCTCAACTTTTTATTTTTTATTTTTATAGATGGAGTGGCTGAGTCACCTATGTACTTAAATAAATCATCTATGAAAATCTCGAGGCATGAAATTATTTATTGCTTTGATTATGGGCCCCGCCAAGGGTTATAATTATGAGCAGTACTATACATTAGCCTAGTATTTTACCAACACCAAACACTCTGCTGAGTTGTCATTTTTCTTTTTTTCCACTTCCTCGTTTCCTAGCTAGATCTATTCAGTGTTGCTCTTAGGGATGTAAAACAAACAGGCAGCTCTAATTCGACTTGATAAAACTCGAGATTGGATTAAATCTTACAGCAAATGGGTTGATCGTAAACACAAAATTAGACTCGATAAGTAAATGATACAACTTGTACAAATCTCAACCGACTTAATTAATGTTCGCACAATCTCGTATAGAGCTCGATTGACTTGATTCGATTCGACTCAAATAATATTCGTGAACAAGCTCGTTTAAAGCTCGATTAACTCGTATAAATGCATGATCTCAACTCATATATATTCTTACATATATAATATAATATATATGTTTTATAACATACATAATGATGTATTTTAGACTAATAATCTAAATTTATAAGTCAATATATAGACATAATTATATATATAGTCATTAATAAATAACATATACTAATATACGAAATAAAGATGGTGATCTACTAATAGTATTATAATTTAAAGAGTCATATATTAATACTATAGACTATAAAATACAAATTTATAATTATAATTATAATTATAATATTATAATTATAATTTATAATACTATAGTCTATAGACTATTGTCTATTAATAATTTATCACTAATTATTATTAGTATTAGTATTAGTATCAGTAATACTATAACTATTACTACTATACTCTATATTATACTATATTAATAGTATATACTATATTAATATAGTACATTATAAATTTATATATACTATATACTATATACTATATACTATATACTATATTAATAGTATTACTAGTATATATATTATTAGTAAATTACCATTTATATAAGTTACCGTTACTAATACTACTACATTTAATATTACTATTACTAGCATAATTATATTACTATTACTATTACTATTACTATTAATTGCATAAGTTCATAACTATATTTGTATTAGTATTAGTATATAAGGAATACTAATAGTTATTTATAAGTCTATACCAATAGTTAGTAACTATTAATATTATTATATAGTTCTATTAGTATATTAGTAACTATAGTCTGTAGAGTCTATAGTTAGAACTTAGAGTGATTGTGATTAGAGCCGTAAACGATTTAGTTAAAATGATCTAGTTAGTTAGTGTGATTTAGTTATAGACTTATAGTGATAGTGTTAATTAGTGTGATGTAGTTATAGACTTCTAGTGATACTATTACTTATAAGGGTGTTCATCTGGATTTCGAATTTGAGAAGCCGGAATCTGGATTCAAAATTTCTTTAAACCTTTTAAAAAATAATAAAAAATATTAAGAAATAAATAAAATTTCAAACCAGGTCGGGTATAACCCAGCCCGGATGAACAGGCCTATTATATTATATAATAGTTATATAATACATACTATAATAATACTATAACTAATATACTATGGTTATAAATTATAATATTATATAATATAGTTAGTCATATATATACTATATAAATATAATATACTTATTAAGCACTAACTATAAGTAGTATAGCAGTTAGTATACATTAATATATAATTTAAATATATATTATTATAAATTAAAAAAATATATAATAATAATAAACTAATAGTATTAGTATATAATATAAATAGTAATATAGTATATAAACTATATAGTAACATAGTATAAATTTATAAATATATAATAAGTTAAGTGTAATTGTGTAATATAATAATTTGTAGCCGTTAGATCAACATCGAATTGATCTTAGCCCTTGATTAATAAAGTGGCAGCCCTAAATTGTAGCCATTGTATCCGCAATAAGTTAATCTCAGCCCTTGATTGTTAAGGTAACTACTTCAATTCCTACTCGTTAGATCCTTCCTCGATTTCATATTGGCTGTTAATTTGAGATCATATAAAACCAAACTATGGTGAAACCCTTATCATCTTTTGTGCGACTATGCCTCTAGCTCCAAGCCTCCAACTCGAGTTCTCTTATCCCTGTTCTCCTTTTGCTCATATCCCCCAAAACCTTCCAAATATGATTGTAAACGAGCTGTCTCCGTTGCCGTCTCGCCATTGTTATTGTTGTCCCGAATCCCTCGTCGTTGTCGTTCCCAATCCTTCACATGTTAATATCTCTCTCGTGCTCTCCCTCGCCATCATCGTCCTCAATCCCTAATCTATCATAAATTTTGTGTTTATTGGTACGATTTTAACATAATTGGGAGATTTTGTCTACTATGTTTTCATGAAATAGAGGATTAGGATTTGTATCAGTAGTATTAAAAACTGTAACCTCTAATGATAAAGCAATAGTAGTTCTGAGGAAGAGGAAGCATGGAATGGATAATATATTGTTGTAGAATAAGGATTCATTCACTTCATGTCTCGATGGGTACGTGTCTACCAAATAGGGAGCTCTTTAGTATATGTCATGAAATTTGTCGACGTTGCTTATGGTATATTTCTAGTGTATGTTTTTCGTGGGGTGGGAGTGTCAGGTCAATAATGTTGTATGTGATTCATTCATTGTCTTGCAGATATATACATTTATGGAATGGAAGGATTTTAGGAAGTTAGATGTTGTGGTTCTAATCTTCTTTTGGTTTCTGAAAAAATAGAGTTACTTATTACATAGATAGCTAGGAAACATATAAAAGAAAACAACAGGAATTTTGTATAAGATTGGTATTGAAATTTGAAGGGATAAATGCAAAGCAAGCAAGATTTCAAGTCTTCTTCATGACTTGTGGAACTTCGTTCATCATCCATTAATTAGAGTCTATCAAGTAGTGAAATAGGAGAAGCCTAGCTAGATTATCAACTTGTGAAAACTACCTTTAACAATGTTCTGTAAAATGTATCAATTATGGCACATAATATATGCTTTGGAATGGAGAAGGTGTAGGTTGAAATCCTTGAACTCACAGCGTGCTCTGCGATTTTTGAGACTGCTAATTTATAATGTATGTATCATGTATTATATATATTCAAGATCCAATATTATCATGCATTAATATATATTCTCTAGGATTGCTCTAGGAATAAGATGGTTATTCTTTACATGAATCTAAGCGTTACTTATTTATGGAATTGTATCTAAGCTTTATTTGTTTTATTCTTTATGTATCAATGCGGGTTCATGTTCATATTATAATATTTTTGTCCCTCTCTCTTTGATTTAAAAACTAAGATAGATTTTGCTACCTTTGGGAGACTTCTTGTTATGTTTTTAGTCATAGCCACAGGTTAACATAATCTTGTGGATTGCTTTATCTATGACTGACTTTAAGTTGGTTAGTTTATGCTATTTTTTCCCACTCTCATTGTGTTTTTTAACCATTCTTGTCTTAAGACTCAAAATCTGGATATACATCAAATTTGAAAGTTTTTTTCCACCCTACAATAAGACTTGCCAGAGTAGACCAGCAGTATTGGTCCCAAACTGGTAGCCGTCGAGTTTTATGGCGACTGGGAGTAGGAGCTCTGTAACACCTCGATTTTTTTTTCTAAGAGTATGCACCTAAACTTAATAATTAAGTGCAATGCAAAGCGCAATGGAAAGAGGTAAATCTTCCATATATGTGAAGAGATCTAACTCTTGCGTAAATAAATCACATGACATATTAAAACTATATTCTTCATAACTTTTCATTCATCATAATATATCGTATCCAGAACTTACATAACCTAATTAGTTTTCTTCTAATAAATATTTCTTCCTACCTTCTGATAGTCTTGCTATTCCACTTGATCCCATACGTAAGATCATTCCTTTAGGAGATGATTATTCTGTAGGACCCTTAGGGCTCCTCAGAATCTCTTGTAATGTCTGAGTCTCATCATAATTTATTTACTCCTGCAACATTATCTATCATTGCATAAGGAATGATAGATAAAATATAAAAGAATAAGATTTCCAAGAAATCTCAATAAGTACACAGTCAACGAAATATGGAATAGATGACATAAGAACTTATCATACATGTCAATGCTCAGAGACATATATTTTATAAAAATGCTTTACAAGACTCATGCATTACTTAGACTTATGTTCTTCATGGACCCACTCTATCATACTAAAACTCTTATTTCTTTTATTTCGTAACATTGTGAGTCTTACTTGTTTCGTATCATCGACAGATGTCCCAATCGAATAGTTCTTATTTCGTATCATCGACAGGCTTAAGTCCCTGCCGGTTTTCATATCCTCGACAGGTTTAGGTTCCTGTGGGTTGTCAAATACTTGACAGGCTTAGGTTCCTGCCGGTTTTCAAATACTCGACAGGTTTAGGTCCCTGCCGATTTTCACATACTCGACAGGCTTAAGTCTCTGTCGGCACGTCAAATACTCGACAAACTTAGGTCCCTGTCGGCACGTCAATCATACAGGCGTATCGCTGGTCCTCATCATGACGTGACTAACTTATTAATCTTTCCACTTGTTACGTTTTCTTAACGTATTTTCTTAAAACATACTTCATGAAACATATATGTGACATAATGCAACATACGCATAAACTTAGACTTATGACATTCATATTTTATATCTATATGAGCCTTATAACATGTGAGAACATTTCACAATAGCATACATCACATGCACATACATTTACGTTACATCAATTCATAAAATCAATGCCTACTAAGATAAACTCGGTTCTATAACATGTATCATACCAATTATACCCTTATCCAAGTAACATATATAATTTTTTCTTTATTAAAACATCAACCTTTATCCAAGTAAAAGTCTTGAATTTAAGCAAATAGGGTATCTCGCTCGAGCGAGGTATCGAGCGAGAATCGAGCGAAGTCTCGGGTTGGAACTCGCTCGAGCAAAGTATCAAGCAAACTGGGTATCTCGCTCGAGCAAAGTATCGAGTGAGATTCAAGCGAGTTCTTAAGTTAGAACTCGCTCGAGCAGGACATCGAGCGAGTGTCGAGCGAGTGTCGAGCGAAGTCTCGGGTTGTACTTCGCTCGAGCCAAACATCTAGCGAGAGTCAAGTTATTTGTTTTTCACTCGATCCTTCGGTAGAGCGATGGTCGAGCGAAGTTACGGTTCTTAGGGTTTTTTAACTTAAAACATGCCATTCTTTTACCTAAACCTTATTTTTTTAACTTATTAAAACATAAATCTATGTTCTTATAATTATTAAGAGTTTAGAATATAAGAAGAACACCTTTTTGACATCTTCACATACTCTGTTCTGCTATTCAATCCCAATTTCGCCTTATATATAGTTTTTATCTTTTAAAGCTTAAAACACCAAAGTTGTAGATCTTTGTCTAGCTTTCCATAGACTCTTGAATCATTCAATTTCGACATCACACTAACAAGTTATGACCAACTTACCATAAGATATTAAATCTGTCAACATAACCCCTCTTAAATCCGAACGTTATTAGGGTTGATCTATCATTTTCTTCCAAATCAAGACCTCATATTTTCACATAATATTCTTCATATAACATCATAGAATATATTCCTAAGGTCTCATAATTTTTCTAGCATTTTATCATAGCAAAAACCACTCCAAAACTCAATAGGTTTCAATTTAACACATAAACTAAGATTAAGCTCAAATAAATATCAAACATGATCTAATCACCAAACCACTCATTCTATGCCAAGATTAGGTTAAATTATATACTTAAAAATTTCTCAAAAGCTTATATTGATGATAGAACCAAGCTCTTGCAAGAATTCCTCAAGATCACACAATTAGCTCACTTAGGTGATGTTTGGATATTCAATGGTTTAGATAGGCTTCTTCTTTGGTTTTCTCTCCAAGTGGGCGTGTATTCTACCTTTCAAAGAGGGTTATAAGACTTACTAACCCATATATATAGGAAGGTGGTCGACCCTTTAGAGGAAAAGGAAAAGAAAGGATGGCTATAGGCAACCAGTTATATCTTTGTTTGGGAGATGAGGTGTCATACCTCTTAAAATCAAATAATTACCTCTAATTCTCCAAGATCCTAAGCCTTGCAACAAATATCATCATACAATGGTTAAAATTGAGATATTTTAGAAGTGAAAATTGATCAATGGTTGTGAAGTGAGCTAAGGAGATAAGGCATGAGGTGGCACTCACCTAACCATGCATGAACCAAGCCATTCCAACTCTCATCTGGTATGCCATGCCTTTCAGCCCCTCTCCTATCCAATTTTGTCACATGTTACACTTTCTAAGACACCACTTGACATGTTCTAGAAGACCATTTTGAGATTTGGTTGGGATAACTTTAGTTTGTAACTCACTTAGTTAGACTTGGACAGATTCAGGTAGATTTTTGTCTCTCATGTTTGCTTCATGTCTTTGGGCCAACTAAATCTTCTAGATCACTTCATCTCCTCATGAAACATACTCCTACACATGTCAATACCTTAGGAAAATTGATAGCCAATCACAATATTTTCACATGGCCGAATATAGGACAATTTATCTAAGTCGGTTATCAATTGGACTCAACCCAAAGCCTTCCACTTCACACCAGATTTCATCCTTGATCCATTCTTTATCTTCAAAAACCTAAAACATAAAAGTTCTAGATCTACTTCTTAAGGTTCTATAGGAACTAGAATCACTTAATTTTGAGCTCATATGATCAAGTTATTATTTTTCCACTAAACATCGACAGATAAGCCCGAGAATTCCAATCCGGACACACCAAGTGTTTGGTAGATATTCCTTCTTGTTTCACACGAAATTCCCTAGATAAAATCTCCTCATTTTCCACATATATACACACTTTTCCAGATCTTAGGCTAATTTATAAAATAATTCAGATACTTAATCTTATCCAAAGTCCTTAGTCAACGTCAAAGTCAATGCCTATCTACTCCAATCCAGATCTTCCACTTCAATCTCAATTTTGTATTTTTTTAAGTTCATATCTCTTAAATCTCAAAACATAAAAGTTATATATATTTCTCTTAACTTTCTATATCCTTTTGAATCACTCAAATCCGATATCAAATGAGCAAGTTATGGTTGTTTTATCAAAAGACGTCAAATCTCTCCATGTATCTCTCTCGAGCCAGACATTAAGCGAGAGTCGAGCGAGATCTCGGGTTAGCTACTTTTTCCACATAAAACAAGCTACCATTGTACCCAATTCTACTCCTAACCTTCCAACATACATTTATAAGTTTTTTTCTTTATTATACTTATTTCTTATTTGATCAACCTTCAATAATCATGCCATATATGAAAATTAAACGGATATATAAAAATCCGGATTATGACAAGCTCGTTGCCACCGGCGCACTTCTTCAAGATAATACTCCCTTCTACCCTGATCGAAAAAAAAAATTGGTAAGTAATGCATATATACATTAAGTATTTTTGATTAATTAGTTCTATAACTTCATGTGGTTATGAAATCATAATTTTAGTTGGTCTTTGCAGAGTATCCCTAAAACATTTGTGAAATTGTTTGGGTCTGAAGTTGGAGCTGCTGTTACACTTACTCCTCCCAATAGTGGTAGTTGGCAAGTGGGATTGGAGAAAGCCTAGAGGAAGATATGGTTTCTTGAAGGTTGGTATGATTTTGTACAACATCATGCCATAGATAATGACTATTTTTAGTCTTCAGATATGAAGGGAATTTCACTTTTCATGTTCTTGTATTTGACAAAACTGCTACTGAGATCCAGTATCCAGCAACCAATATTATTGATGAAATGACAAGACCTGATTATGTATTGGACGATGAAGAAAAATTAAGTCACGATAGTCCATCTGTTTCTTAAACATCTGAGCAAGAAAGACTCAAGATTATTAATGGAAGAGAGAGAGAGCAATCCAAGCAGTTAACACACTGAAGCCTACAAATCCTTCGTTCGTGCGTTCCTTACGGCCCTATAATATATAAAAAAGTTATATGGTGAGTCTAAACATGTAGTCAATGCAAGTTATTGTTCAAATTCAATTACTTTCGAAAAATATGCTAATGAGTTGAAGTTCTTTTTTGTTGTGTAGTACGTGTTTGCTGAATTTGCTGCAAAATATCTATCATAAAATCAAAGTGTAAAACTTCAGACTTTTGATAATAGAAGACAATGTGATGTCATTTGCTATTACAATAGCAGTGATTGTTCATCAATGAAAATGACAAAGTGATGGAGTTTATTTGTGAGGGCAAACAATTGAAAAAAGGAGATGCCTTTGTCTTTGAGCTTATGAAGAGGAAGTCTGCTATATTTAAATTCTACATATTTTGCGTAGCTGACTATGTTTGAAAAAGTTTTTTAGTAATTCCTTTCCTTTCAATTTCTTGTAATTTTCTTTCGATAACTTTTTTTTTTTAATTTGGATAGATTACTAATCTCCTTCCTTCTTCTTCTAGACACTATTTCTTTTTTGTATTTTGAGCAGTTTAGTATTTTAGAGAACTTGGATAGTTTAGTATTTTGGGTAGTTTGGTAGTCTGTATGTAGCATATCTGATGATATTTGGACAGTTTAATATTTTAGAGAACTTGTCTTGGTTGTTATTTCGTTGACAAGTCTTGTTTTTAGAGGCGTATCGAGCCACCAAAGCAAGAGTATGTTGAGAATGTTAAGAATCAAAATTGTTTGACTCTAACTATTTAATATTATTAGCCTTACTTTTTGGAGGCACATTGAGCCACTAAGACATTGTCGTCTGGAGGCACATTAAACCACCAAGCCAATGTTGTACAAGTATAAATTTTGTTGGAGTCAAATGGTTTATGGCTTTAACATTTTTTGGTGTCCTTGCTTTGTTAATTTAATTTTAATATGTATAACTTAGTAATCTGATGATATTTGGACTGTTTAGTATGTAATAGTTACTGTTTTGGTTGTTCTAACTTGTTCTGATTTTTTGTTGTGTTCTTTGGAGTTGGGATGTTATTAGTCAACACAGTTCAGGTAATTTCTAGCTTCTTTTGGATTTCCTAACTTTTTATGAGTGGCAAATTAAGTTTTACAATCTGTAACCGTCCCTTGACAATATTACTAAGTTAAAAATACTTGAATAATAATGCAAAGGAATAAAAATTTTATTAATATTTTTTAGTGTATGTGTGTGCAGGTGATTCGGCGAATAATGGTGATTTTTATCAATCTGTGCAAGTTTGGCAATATTAGCACTTAGCAAGTTTGGTATCTGTTTTTGGCTCAATTTAATATTCATATATGTTTTATGACTTATTTATGGTTGGTATCTGTTTAGACTTTGGAGCGATTGGTACATTTAAGTTTTTAACTAATTTGAAATGAGATAATTATGTCTATCAATTATGGTATCTGGAAAAGCACTCTTAAGTGCAAGTTTAGTAACTTGTTTGGTATCTGTTTTGTTCAAACTTAAATTTTTGTATATGGCACCTGTCATCTGTGTAACCCAGGTTTCAATGTTTATTGCCTCTCATTTTGTGACTTGGCATCTATGCAACCCAATTTGTTATCCTTTTGTTTTCCCATTTTTTTAAGTGATTGCTAATTGTTTCTCTGTTTGGTAATTGATACCTATTTTATGTTTATGAAATTTGTTAAATTGTTATCTTTTAGGCAAATTAAGTTTTGTAATTCCTCTCAAAACATCCATTGACAAAACTACTAAGTTAGCACTTAACAATACTTGAGCAAGAGATTCAAATTATGTCTAACGTTTTTAGTTTCATTAGTGTATGTAGCCTGTAAAGACAGCAGATGACAGTCGACAGTGGGCCAGTTGGAAACTTGGAGCAGCCTAGCAGGGCAACTTGGCACAATGGCAAGTGGTTCTTATTCAACTTTTGGAGAATTCATGTGAAAATTGAAATGTAATTTAATTCTTGTTGTAATTTGTAAGTTGTAATAATTTAATTTGTTATAATTTGTAATTTGTAAGTTATAATTTGTAATTTTTTGTAATTTGTAGATCTAATTAGGCTCAATGATATAATATTTTTATTACAACTTATTAGTATATAAATTTATAATCAGTAGACTTACAGTCTATATATAAAATAATGGTGATTAAAACAAATATGTTGGATTAGGAATTGGACTTATAATAAACGGGCTGAGCCCAAAAATTCAAATGAAATAGGCATCATGGAGTTTGAAGATTTGATAAACGGGCTGAATGAGCCCAAGCTCGACTTGCTAATAGGCCCGAGCTTAGCCTTCATATATACTTAAACGAGCCAAGTTCAGACAGTGTTTTGGGTTTATAAGTTAAACGAGCCGAGCCCAAGCTCAAATCGTGTAGTAAAATGGTCGAGTTCGTACAACTCCAACTTGTTTGAACTCGGCTCGTTTACGGCCCTAGTTGCCCTCCTCTCTCAGAATCTCACTTTCTTTCTTCCCTTCCTTGAATCTCTCTCTCTATTTCTCTTCATAGCTTTTGCCACTTGCTTTACTTTCTAGTTTCTTGGGTTGTTTATCTTGCCTTTCTAATTGCTAGGGTGCTTTGGGATGGGACGGAGAAAGCGAAACAGAGTCGTGTGGATGCTTTTGAGAGATGGGTAGTAGTGAATGAATGATGCAAAAAAAGACAGGAACCGAGCGGGAGGGGCGAGGTGTTTATTGTAGCAATTAAAGAAATGGATTGATTTGGGGAAAAAGTCGGAAAGATGATTTACTGTAGGAAAAACTCAAGGTATTACACAGAATTATCAAAACTTGGCAATTCTTTGAAGGAGAAGAAAACCAGAAGAAGCGTTGGAAATTGAGAAAAAATTTTGTGGGAGACAAAGAGCTAGTTAGTAGTTAGTATTTTCTGAGAGAAACTTTTATTGAAATTTTTTGTGTAGCATGCCGATTTCTCCCACTTGAGGATCATGCCGATTTCTCCAATTTCTCCTAATAAAATTTTCATGGGGACTGAGTCTTGAAAAACTGAATCACAGTGGGTAAAAAAAAGGAAAACAAAAATAGAGGTCTGAATTTTGACACAGATCTTGATGAATTCTGACACAAAATGAATCACAAAGGGTTGTTCTGCTAGGATTTACTCTTTCGAATTTGCGCGTACAGGAGTTGGGAGGTGTGTTTTTGAGCCGTGTAAGTTGAAAATCTGTGACATAGCGATCGGATCGGGTTCGCCATGTCACGGTGTGTAGAGTGGGTGTTTTAGACCGGCCTAAGCTTAGATTTATTCTATAATTATGGCCTCTCTTCTAGGCATACCATGGGTATATAATTGTGACATTTGTTTTGAATGCACTCACTTTGAAGATAAAGTGGTTTTTGTGCTGCTTGACTAAGCACAATCCCATCATAAGGTGGTTTTTGTGGTTTTTTATGCTATTTTGGTTATGTTTACGCCAAAGTCTTTAAATTATTATTGTAATGAAATAAAACAACAGTACTATTATTTTTTAGATTGTTTTGTTGGTATTCTTTAATTGAATTGTGTTTACACACTAGTATAGATATATTTCTTATTGAGTAGTAGGACTTATCGGTTTAATTCTAATTTATTTTTTATTTTTTATTTCAGATAACTTTGATGGTTGTGACCGTTAAAATAGATGATAAGTCACAAGATTACAAGAGAAATGTGAGATAAAGTGCCAGATAAGATAAGTAGATTTGTGAGATTTGAGTGAATATTATTCATGTCGAGTTTGCTAAAAGGATTTTTAAGTCCTTTAATTTTGGAAGATTATGTATTTAAACTTTCATATTTATAAATTTCAAATTAAAAGGTTCACCAAAACCTGAGTGTGACAGTATGCATTTTATTATAGAACCTGTTTTTGCTGTAAAAAAAGAAGAGAATATATTTCTTTAAACCAATAAGAAAAGAAGTTGGATGAAAACTTGGCATGCTTGTAAAAGATATACTGCTCGGAACACATACTGCAATTTTCGGGCCTAAATATTTGGGCCGAGAAATAGTCTACTTTGGTTTATACATTTGCCGTGATCAATAGGATAATAATAGGATTAGGCAAATGATAAACACAATACTTTTTATAAAATATTTTATAATTATGTTTTAAAATAAGCGGTCTCATTGTAAAACACTATATATTTTATAAAAATACCCTCATTTTACATCATGTGATGTAAGATGAGGATATTTTTGTAAGATGAGGATATTTTTGTAAGATGATAATATTTTTGTAAAGTATTGATACATACACCACAACATATTTTTTAACAATATTATAAGATGACGATATATAATATATTATTGTGAAATGTGTTGTAAAAATATTGAGTATAAATCATTTTCCATCTTTTAACATCTTAATCATTAAGAAAAATTTAAATAAAAAATATATTTTTATTAATAATTACTTCCTTAATCTACTGCTTGTCTATTTTTCTAACCATCTTCTAAGGTTTTAGAGAGAGTGACTTTTCCTTCTCTCTAGAAAACTTAATTTCAATGATTGAAGTTGCTAGAGAGGAGGGTGGCTCCCACCCTCCGCTTCTTCTCATTTCCTTTTTTGCAATATATATACACTTTCAAGGTAATATTTTTTCCTTCTCCCTCATCTAGTTTGGTTTTTGTCAGATATGCTACTTTCTAGCAGCTATCTGCCTATACGCGCCCCACCAATCCATCCAACAACTGCTAAACTATTGGGATAAAGCGACATCGCCAAAAAGATCGACGTGTGGCCCTCACGCGTGGCTTGTTATTGCGTGTGATCTTCATGCGCTATTGCACGCTGACACTTTCGACAGCTATACGAGTTGTACCAGCAGCAGTGGTCTATTGTTTGCAATTTTTTGCAAACATCTTATTTTTATTTTTTAAAACAGTATCTTCTTTGTAGGACTTGGATAAAAACTAAGAAATTGATTGTTAAAACTCATTTTTTTCTCTTTTTTCACCACTTTGCATTGTTGTTATTTTTCTAGGACGTAGTTGAGAAACCCTACCCCTTTTTCATGTATCTTTTCAAGTTTTAATGAACTCTACTTGCTTGCTTAGAAAAAAAAAATCACTTCCTTAATTATAAAATCAAAAACAAAAATTTTAAAAATAAAAAAAAAAAAAGAAAAAGAAATAAATCGTAGAAAAATAATAAATTTGTCATAGTTACCCGATCAATATACAGCTATATTCCTGAGCTTCGGTGTCACCAGCTTCTTGTTTGTTTTAGTTGTGACGTAAGAGCATACATAGGCAGAAAGGGAAGGGTAAAGACACGTTTCCCATGCCATGAATTCAGTTCTGTTCTTATCTTCTTTCCATTAAGATGCAGAGCATCAAATTGAAATGGGTAGTTGGGACTCAAGCACAGTACGCTGCCAGCACCCAACCCAAACTTCTTGAGGCTGAAAATAATGTAAGCATCAAATAACCTGTCTTGACTACTGAAAGGAACATATAGGAACATTCAACACAACAATCTCACCTACTACATTATGTTATCCTTGATGGATTAAGTCCTGCTTGGATTCGAAGATGAGTTGAGATGAGTTTAGTTTATTTTTTAATATTATTATTATTTTAAGATTTAAAAAAAGATGTGTTAGGATTTGAAAAAGGTGTATAGGAATTTGTGTTTTATATAAAAAATTATAAAAATATAATGATGAAATGAAGATGAGTTAAAATGAGTTGAGCTCATCTTCAAATACAAGCGGAGCCTAATTATCATGTACTCCATGGAATAGTGTTAGCATGAGTCCCATCGGCTAAAAGACAGCATAAAAGAACCATCCATTTTTTTTTCTCCCTTCAAAGCTATTATTAGTATAAATTGCATTTTTCTTTTTCATTTTCTTTCAAATATATTTTAAGCATCGACAAGTAAGAAAAAAATATCATAATTTTATTAATATTCACTTCTTTATTCATTAAAAAAAATATTAAAATATCCAAACCATACATTGAATGCAAAAACATAAGGCTAATTATCACTTTCCATATCGATTAATAAGCTGGTAAATACGACTTTAAGATTGAATGCCCACACCTAGTTTCCTTATTTCTTCGATTAACAATGCAATGCTAAGGAATGAAGATCCGCCCTTTTCTGTTGCTTCCCTAGCCATCTCTGCAAGCTTTCTTACTCGTTCTCTTCTCTCTTCCATTTCTTTTCCTTCAGCCATTATCTTTTGTATAGCTTCCCTAACTTTCTCCCTCTTTACCAAGGCTCCACCACCCTCCCCCACTGGGACAGCTATTTCATTCCCAACTCTCTCACCAATCTTCAAAACTTGCACTACCAACTTCTCATTAAAAAACTGATCAGCAAAAAGAGGCCACGTCACCATTGGCACGCCAGCACAAACCGCTTCTAGCGTTGAATTCCAGCCGCAATGCGTCAAAAACCCTCCGATTGCAGGGTGTGACAATATCAGTACTTGAGGAGCCCAGCCTCTGATCAAGAGCCCTCTCCCTTTCGTTCTCCCTTCAAAACCATTCTCTGATATCCACTTCTCCAACTCTTCTTTTCCATTATTATCTCCTCTAATGACCCACAGAAATGGCTTGTTGCAAGCTTCCAAGCCTAGACCAAGCTCTATTAGTTGTAATGGTGTGAGGCGGCAAAGGCTTCCAAAACAAGCATAAACAACTGAGTTTTCAGGCCACGAATCAAGCCATTTCAAGCACTTGTTTTCGTCGATGGAGGATTTGTTTCCTCTCCGAGCCTTCTCCATGTCTGTCTTGTTGGATAGTGAAACCGGGCCAATACACCAAACTTTATTATCTCCTCTTGCCTTGCGATACTCCTTAACATATGCTGACTCCAACTCCTCAAAACTGTTGATCACTATTCCATAAGCTTTTTCTTCAGATGCTCTTATCTTTGCATGAAGATCTTTAAAATCTTGCATGGAGGGATTGAAACTCGATGGTAGTTGTGCTGTAGTTAACTCAATTCTTTCAGGTAAACCTGGCACTACAAAGGGCTCTGAATCGGAGGCACTCATGTGGGCCTGAGATGCGTTCAAACTATGACAGCACAAGAGATTGAAACAACTTGTACCATCAAACAAAAGTCTTGGTATGTTAAACTTTTCGGCAACGTCAGATGTCCAAGGAAGATTCTTGTCGGCCAATATGCAGCTTGGACTCGGGTCCATGTCTTCAAGTAATTCTTCCACCGGTTGTTGCAGTTTATTAACAGCAGAAAAGAAGTTCCCAAACAATCCACGTGAAGGGATTGCGTCGATACTTTCACATCCCTCCGGCAAGCCCACCTCATGGAGTTGCAACCGGAGCTGGACAAGTCGGATTGGGAGCCCGGACTCAATGGCACGGCCGATGATCGGCTTGATTCGGATGGCATTTAAGGTTGTCGTGATAATGGAGACGATAACACCACGTTGTGCCAGCAGCCTAGCCATGTCAGCCATGGGAATAATGTGTCCCGGACACATCAACGGTATCATCACAAAGTGAAGATGGTGGTCGGCGCCTGAATATTGTGGTGCCATTGCAGTATTCGGATTGCCGGTGGAATTGAAAATGAAGCAAATTATAACTTTAGAAGGTCAAATCTTGTGCGAATACGATTTGTGTCGTGGCTCTTCCTGCACATATATACAGTACTTATCAGTGCGCTAACTTCGATAAGTTCTATGCGCGCTAACTTCGATAAGTTCTATGCAATTTATGGCATATATGTGACCAACTGTCCCGTGCGTATAAATATTTTGTGGGCCCTCGTGTTTTGGATAGAATTGGGTTGGTTTCGATTGAGAGATAGATTAATTTATTATATTTTAAATTTATTATTATACATATATATTTTTAAATTTTTATATAAAAAATATATATATTTTTAATTTTAATACAATTTTTTTTAAATTTTAATTTAATTTTTTAAAATCTTAAAATAATAATAATATTAAAAAAATAATATTTTATTTAACTTTCAAAATTTATCTTAACTCATTTTAACACATATTAATTCATCTTATTTTATTTTTAAATTTAAATTAACCCTTACATGTTTAGGGATAACCACTGATCTGTAGGTTTGAGGAAAATAAAAATTTTGTTAACTTATTTTGATATTTTATTTTAATATTTTAATTTTAATTTTTTTGTTTCATAGTTAAAAAATTAATTATTTAACATTTTTTATATTTAAAAAAAATTTAAAATGATAATTTTTTTGAGTTTATTCTTCTTAAAATAATTAAAATTTTCTATTCATTATTCATATATCAAATATTTATAAAATTAAAAAAACAAATAAATAAATAATGCATAGTGTGTGGGAGGTTGGATAGATTTTCTTAAAAATTTATTTTATTTTATTTAATGATTAAGAAAATATTTTTTAATAAGATTATGATTTTATTATTTTTTAAAAATGTGTAAAAGTATTAGAAAAATACATATAAAAAGAGTAAAAGAATAAAAATATGTATTTTAGAACTCTTTTCTAAAGAGTGATGCTCCGATCCTGATGGGTGTCAAAATCGGTTTTGCACCAACTAATTAAAAATAGCCACGTAGAACCCCATAACTCCTAAAGATGGATCCACATGTGCCAAAGTCTCTCTCCTTCATCCCTCCCAACATCACAAAACCCATTCTCCATCTCCCGCCAGGGGCTCTGTTCGTTGAGGGCGGCTTCTTCTCCATCTCTGTTCAGGGAGATAGTGTACATAGAAATTAAAACCTTGGATATTGAGAACCTTTTATGGGCTTTTATCCCTTCACAGGATTCTTCTCTCTCTAAAAAATTGTCTACTTTTCCTTCAGTGATATATATTGGCTGGACGGGACCGATGTTTGTTTGCTGAGAAAACGGAAGAAAATAATTTTTTAAAAATAATTTTTTGAGAGGAATTATTTGAGAGTGGAGAATTTAACTGCAAATTAGATTAATGGCTTACTGGGCTGAACTGGATAAAACTTGGGGAATACGAGTCTTTGTTTTTGTTTTCTTTATCTTCCCGAAATTTCTAAGCGACCAAACATGGGGCAACTGGAGGTGGGACAATGTAAGTTTAGATTTCACCGTTTGTCTACTGTTTTTAGTTTTCTTTGGTGTTGAATTTGCAGGAAAAAATGCTAATTCGAACAGCAAATCTGGGTCTGGGTCCAAATCTAGAAGCTTTGATCGGGTCAAATTTTCTGCTTCTAGAATGGAGTTCTGCAAATCGAGGGAAGAAGCAATGATCGGGTGGATGCGCATTCAACTTTTCTTTTTCTTGAATGTCCACGTGGCACTATAATATTGAATTGGTGTAAAATTCAATTTTCAACCTTCTATCCGGATGTATTGTCACGTGGACATTCTAGAAAAATGGTATACTAATCAATGTTCTTTTTCTCCAATATTTATATCTGAAAATTATAGTATACATATGAGGTTTCAATGTTTAGAGAGCACATCATGAAAACCTCTGAAATAGATTGCAGTGAACTTGACGTTGCTTATCAAAATAATTATATTAACCAGATTAATCATTCTACTACTTTGAATTTTTCTAACATTAACTGAGAATTCAGAGAGCATATATGATCAAAACCGTACATGGAAGAGGAGATCAAAGGATTCAAAGTTTAAGAACATTCTCATTAGCTTGACTATATCTAAAATTTGGATAATTTATACTAAAAATACTTCACATTAGATTGGCTATATTTAAAATATTTAAATTTCATTTAAAATGCTTAACTAAATATAGAAGACTGGAATAGATTCTTCAAACATTAAAATATTAGTTTCTCACTCCAATCAAATATAAAAAGATTGGTTTCTCACTCTAACCAAATATTAAATTTATTAATTTAATAATATTACATTATTATATAGATTATGAATAGTTAATCCAATATAAAAATTGAATTTAAATGAAAAAAGAAAATACAAAAAAAAATGTCATATTAGTTAAATTTTAAAAATGAATTTAACTAATTCAATGAAATGCTCTAAGGGCAGATTTGGATGTCAAAACATCCTCAAATATTTTCAATAATTTTCTTACGAATAGAAGTTATCTTTATCCAAACATATTTTGAAATTATCTGAGAAGTTTTTGTTCGACCACATCGATCATCGTTTGCAAGGATTATTTGTATGAATGGACCGCACAAAAAAAAAAAAGAAAAAAGTGAAAGGACATTAACATAAAAAAAAAAGTGAAAGAATATTTTTGTGAGTTTATAAATATAATATATAAATAAAAATAAATTTTTTAAAATTTTAATATAAATAATTTTTTATAAATAAAATCTGTTATGCAAAATTATTTTTTAAAGATTTTAAAAATTATTTAAATTATTTTTTTATAATAATTTTATTTATCATTATAATATATAAATAAAACAACCATTTCACCTTTTATTATTTATCATTTATTAATAAGACTCATATCTTTAATATCTTCTTATTAAAAAAGTTAACATATTTTATACATTCAAATAATTTAAACTATTATTAATAAGACCTACAAATCTACTCTAATCTTTACTTAAATTATTCATAATTATTCTCAATATGTTTTAAAGATTTTTTTGACATTCAAATGCAATCTAAGATCGGTGAAATAAACATCTGGCCCATATAAAAAATAATAATAATAAACATCTGTTATAATTAATTATGCAGGCCGTGATTTGGATAAATATTAAATAGTACATGATGGAAAAGAAAAAGTATCCAACTATGGCTATGTATCCAAGTGCCAAGTGGGCACCCGCTTGAAAGTAAAATCGAAATGGTAAAGGCATGATCTGGACGGTCCTCATGACCAAGCTGCATGCATCTTCATTATTATTTGACAGAACATTTAGGTTCTGATGATCCATGAGCTTCCAGGCTGTGAACAGCCAGATATCACAGAATTCCAGCTGAGCAATGTTGTCGCACGCATCTCAAAATCAGCTTCTATCTTATGAAAATTGGATATATGCATGGTTATATATCCTAAGTGCCGAGTGGGCATCGACTTTCAGATCTCGTTTGGATTCAGAAATAAATTGAACTTATCTTAACTCATTCTATTTTATTATTATATTTTTATAATTTTTTTTATATAAAATACAAATTTTTATATACATTTTTTAAATCCCAATACACATTTTTCAAATCCCAATACACATTTTTCAAATCCCAAAATAATAATAATATTAAAAAATAAACTAAATTTATCTTAACTTATCTCATTTCCGAATCCAAACAAGACCTAAACCAAGCTGAACTTGTACCTACCAATACAGACAGCTTCGCGCCAACTCCCTCCACCTCTCACTTATTTGCTTCTTTCCTTTTTTGGGTTTTTGGTTTTATTTTGTGCCTTTCTGTTTTCTTCATTTTTTTTTTGTATTTTTTCGTTTCCTCTCGCCCCTCATCTCTTTCTCTCTCTTGTTTTCGTTTGTTCCTTTCTTTACTTTTGTTCTTTTTCTAATTTGTGGGTTTTAGGAACTCCGGCTCGTCTTTGAGCATTTGGAGTGTCGATAGTGAATGACAGACTGAAGCCGGCGTTTAGGACACCAAACGCGTCCCATCGCAGACTTTCCAAGCTGCCGATCTCTTAGCCGGGAGAAGAATCATATCAAACAAAGCGGCGTGTGAGCCACACACACTCTCAAAGTGGGAGTTTGATTTCCACGCGCCATTCCCAGGGTTGACATTCTGCTGCCACGTACGACGTTGTAGGGATTAGGGCCTCTGGTCACTTTGTACCTGACCATCCGCTATTCTCAAAGGGCAGCATGGGTACCCCACGCACCACTCATAGTTAGTATTCCTATATGCCTTTAAATTTTCTCTAAAATTGAAAATTGGATCTATGTCTTATGAAGTGTTTCGGTTTTCCAATATGTTTTTAATTTTTGTTTTGTAATTCTTAGTATAATAATAAAAAATAAAAAAATAATTTGTCTTTAAGACCTCTAGTTAGTAGAGTTTTTCTCCTTGAACTTTTATTCGAAGCATGTGTTTTCCGGTCCCGTCTTAAAACGGGATAGGCATTATTTTTAACTCAGTCTTGGATAGCATTAGGCTGTTTTTCAAACGGTGATATCTAGAGTTTTGCAATATTAGATTATATCAATCACTTTTAGTGCATTAGAGAGCTACAAATTATCGATAGTTTGCTTGTAATATATGTTTTAAATCTAATTGTAATGCTGTTATTAATTAATGCATCTCTAATTCAAAACCATGGATTAATGCAAGCCCAGTGCATCCAACATCTTCATCTTTAATTGTTGAATATTAAAACAGTTCACCATAAAAACTTATATCTTTCCTTTCTTAGCATGGGTACTTAGTATTTTTTTTTTTTTGTTATTAAAAGAAGATAGTAATCCAATTTTATTGATTAAACCCTCATTTATAACATATGATCGAATACCTTATACATGCAAAGGGGAGCAATGTGGTTACAAAAATCCCAAAATCAGGCTCCTATAAAAACTATAATCCGTAATTAGTACCTTGATAAAAACTAGTTACAAATGAGAAAGAAAGAAAAGAAATTAATGATGCAATATGGGAGTTCATATACGATCTAAAGAAAAGATACCAGTCATGTGGTTAGGTAATTTATAAAGGGAGGAGAAGCTTACCGTATTGCCCATTGCAGCAAATGAAGCAAGGCTATCAACTAAGACATTGCCTTCTCTACATATATGGTATATATCAAATTGGAAAGCACTTTTAAAATGAAGAATGTCATCCCAAATATTGAAATAGGCGTAAGGGAGCAACAAACTATTCTTAAACCAATTGACAATACGAAGAGAGTCCGAGTCCACAATGAGATAAGGAATTCTCAATTGATAACATATGGTAATTAAACTCAACTTCAGAGCAGAAAATTTAGCATAAATATTAGTATCAACGCTCAAAAATGAGAAAAATCCAAAACATAAAGGAAACATCATGGGAACGTAAAACTTCCCCAATATTAGTAGGACTAGGCCGGTTGCCTTTGGAGGCACAATTTATGTTTAACTTAAAACTACCAAGGCGTGGACGAATCCATTTGACTAAAATAGGTTTTTTGGATCTTATAGTGAGGATAGAGAGATGGAGGGTGTCCAATATGGTAACACTAGAGCTGGACATAATAGCTTTCGAGTTGAGAAAAAAATCGAGATCTATCAACTATGTTTTAACCATGTAGATAACTAGAGATTGTTGATATGGGTGCTATCAAACGTGGTTTAATTTATTCTTGGCAAGCCAAATCTCCTAAAAGATGAAGCAAGAATAATAGGTAATCTGGTGGTGTTGAGTATTGCCTTGAAAGTAATAGCACTAGTGAATGGCATGCCTTTACCAGTTAGGGAAAGAAGTGCGAGTATAGCTAAATATATTTTAAAAGTAACACCAAACAGCCTCGCTAAGAGAGCAGTTAGAAAATAAATGAGAAATAATTTCCAAAGAACCAACAACATTACAGTTGCATTTACAAGCAATAGAGATACCACAATGCTTAATATTGTCATGATCTAGGGGAAGCAATAGAGATACCACAATGCAACTGTAGGGGATCAGTACCATTGTGTCAAAGTTTCTAAACAAAAATGGAGATTTTTAAGGGAATAACTTTGTTCCAAATGAAGGTGGAAACAAGAAATATGGGAGATGCCTCCCTGAGGAAGTTCCATGTCGATTTGGTGGAGAAGAGACCATTTGTAGAATGTTTCCAAATTTTAATGTCTGAGCCAAATTTGAGCGATATGAAAAACTGTCTAAGTTCATGTAAGAGAGAATGGTCACCCAAACTAAGAATCACATCTCAGCTCCACCTAGAAGGAGTATGTAAATGTTTGATTTACAAATTTGGGAAATAAACACGAAAATCTTTCTAAAAAGAGAAACAATATCGAACCAGTTTTCATATCAAAAGTCTATAGCAACCTCACGAATTCTCTAGACTCTCTTGATGAATAATATGAATGAATTTGTGAATGACTTTTCATGTGCTGGAGTGATAAGGTTTGGCCACAATGTGAGTATGAGAAAAATTGTTAGGCATATACTTGTGGTGTAAGAAATTATCCCAAAGGAAATCAAGTCTAAAATAATTCCCAGCAAGTTTGCATCAAGAATGTTGGGAACTAATTAAAAAATGCTACGAATACCAACACCACCTTCAGGTAGAGGGCAAGAAATGTGAGACCAAGAGACCCATTTTTTCTTAAACTGACCATGTACCTCCCCCTAGAAGAATGTGGTGATAGCCTTACGAATGACTTCAATCACTTTCCATGATTGCTATGCCTCTACATTTCATATAAGAACAGACTTCATTAAGATATAATTTGAGTTTTTGTGTTTGGGACAATACTTCTTAGGTAATGCTGCAATGTAATATCTAAATTATATGACTTATATTTCAAAATGACTAGTTAATGATACAATTGAAATTTTATTAAAACTTTATAAAGAGAAAAAACTTCTCATTCTCAACTAATGTGAGATTTCATTCACCACCTACTCTTATCCTTATCATGGGACTATCACAATCTACCCCTTTAAATTCCTGACGCCCTCATCCGCCCTGTCTGTTGTTGGTGGCACGGCTTAAGTCCCGCATTTATGGTTGTGATAGGTTCTGATATTATTTTTAACGTCTCAATAGAAGAGCCAAATCACATGGCTTATATTCCAAAAGGAGTAGTCAATGATACAATTGGAGTCCTATTGAAATTTTATAAAGAGAAATAATTTCTCATCCCCAAGTAATGTGAGATCCTATTCACTACCTACCCTTATTCTTATAATTAGGGTATCACAATCTATTCCCTTAAATTTTTGACATCCTCATTGGACCTGTCTGTTATAGGTAGTTCAACTCAAGTCCCACATTTCTGATTGTGATAAGCTATGATACTATTTACAAAGCTCTAATGGAAGGTCAAAATCACAGGGCCTATACTCCAAAAGGACTAATTAACGATACAATTGAATCCTTATTAGAATCTTATAAAGAGTAAAAATTTCTCATTCCCAAACAATGTGAGATCTTATTTACTGCTTACATTTATCCTTATTGTTGGGGGTATCACATGTTATGCGTGTTACGTGTTTATCTTTCTTTCTAGAAGCATTCACCATGACTTTTCAAACCGACAAATGAACTTTTGAAGGTTGTAGCTCTTCTTCTATAATGGCTATACTAGAGTCTAGATTAAGAGCATTAGCAAGCATATCAAAGGAGTTAAATATGGGTATCTCCTCTATTATGTTGGTATTTAAATTAAAGTGTTAACATTTAGTTTATTTTAATTTGATGGGTTTTAATTAATTGGTTTTAGGTGACCTTTGGATTTGGGCTTATATATATATATATATTTATAATTTTGGATTTGGATTTTAGTTTTGATGTGATGGTTTTATTGAGCCCAGGCCTTTTAATTCTTAAGCTCGTCCCTTCATTTGTCTCAAACGTTGCCGTTTGAGTTGGAAAATTTGTGAGACCAGGCCACTTTAATTTCCTTCATGTGTCGGCTTCTTTAGAGCATCCTCATTTATCTCATCAAAATAAATCATCAAATTTTGATGAGATCAATGTGGATGCTTTTAGTGGTGACAAAACGTCAATGTTTAAATTATTGTTTTAAGTGTTTTTTAGCCTTTTATTTTCGCACGACGCTACTGCCCTTCATTCTTCTTCTTCGGTTTCATCTTCTCTGTATACCCGTGAACCAGTCTGAATATTTGCAGCTTTCCTTCAGCTCATTTCACACACGTGTTGCTCTATAAAATGCCTAGTATTCTGATGAGTTTTTCCCCTCTTATTTCGAAGTTGATCCATGCTTCACGTGCCGGTATATTCTCTTCAGACTCGCGAGTTACCCACCGTTTCTACCCCTGATTCCTTTTGATTCTCATTTGAGAAAAGTGAGATTCTCTTCTATAGAATCTCGTGGTTGTCTTTGCTCAACTTTGGTAGTGTTTCCTGTGATTTTTTCCCACCCAAAAACTTAAGCTTTTCAGCCTATAAATGGCCATCGACCCTTGCTGAAAAACTCACCCCGAAAACCACTCTCAAGCAGTGTTCTACCCTTCATTTGTGTTGATTTCGAGTTCTCTTTTTCCCACAACTCAGACTTGAGTTTTTGTCCTCTTCAAATACTAGTAATCTGAATTGATTAATTTATTTAAGTGTTTTTTTTAAAATTTATTTATGTGGGTTATTTATTCATGTTTAATTGTTTTAAATACTTGTTCATAATAATTGTTGTTAATTGTGGTGTTTTATATATGTGATTTTATTTACGTTTAATTTTAATCAATTTAGTTATTTTTGGTAGTACGTTGGGTGCTATGATAGCAACGTGTTAGCTGGTGGAGGCACGAGATCGCCTTTTGGCATTTTCACTATCTTCGAAAATTGTATCGAGCGTATAGTAAGTATTTTCAAATAAATTTTGAGATTTAAATATATTTTACATTAAAAAATATTTGGTTTTGGTTGGTTCTACTGGACTGAGTCTAAGGAGTTTGGGAGTTAGTTGGATTAGAGAACGGAGTCTTTGTTGTGTGATTATTTGATATTTGGACCATGTTATCTTGCAAGATATTGAAAGGAAACTTATTAGAAAACAAGAATTTATCTTAGATGGCTATGGGTGGAAGAATAGCTAAAATCATATAACGTTTAGATTACAAAAGAAAGTGAAAAATGGAAGTTAAAGGATTTCGGTCTTGGTGTTTATTTTTGGGACTATTTCAGGTTTTGTCATCTAAATTATTGATATGTTGATTATTTTGTGATATTAAAATATTGCATAACTTCTATGAAGATATATAGGTTTACCTATGTATAGAATGATGAAAGAAAAATATTGAATACAAGAAATATTTGAAGAACATTGAAGGATGGTGGTTTTGGAAGCAAATAAATAAATAAATATTTTAGAGGATCAACTTATAAGCATGAGTATGATGATAATTTGAGTTCATGAATGATTAAGAGTTAAATATTAAAATAAGATTTAATCTTAGTATATGGGTTGCCAAGTGAGTGGTGAGACTAAGGAACCATTAGGGTTCAATCAAGCTTCTTAATGGTTGGATGATGGATTTAATTTTTTTTTTCTATGAGATAGATGAATTGATAAAGGGAAATACAAGAAGAAAAGTTAAGCTTTGAGAACCATGGAGTGTTTCAGCCTTAACCTTTTTAGGTTATGTTTATTTTTAAGTTATTCTTTTGGTTATTGAATAAATATAGTTTTCTTGAAAATGATTAGGTTAAGAAATGTACAAATTAGGGTTTAAAACCCTCACGTGTGTTTTGATTATATTCTGGTGGAATATAGATGTTTTGAATTTTTTTTTTTTTGGTTAAATAAACTTATTATTCTCGAAATATAGTTAAGGTTGCATGGTGTGACATAACCAAGATATGATCTGGAGATGCATGTTTCATATAACTCATGAATTACATGCTTCGCATGAAAGTCACATGTCACATGCATGCTTACTTAAGTGATAAGTTACATGTTCTTTGGATCATCATAATCATGTATTCAAAGCTTGTGAGATGTTCCTGTAGCAGAGAATACGTCATATTCACATTGAAGTGAATACGTCATAATCACACTCAGTTGGACATATTCCTTTGCGGTTGGCTAGTTTTTCTTATCATACTTGTCATATTGAATACATCACGACTCCCTTATGCACCGTGTGTTTTCTGCTGGTTACTGCATCACACTGAGATGAATATGTCATAATCATAATCATAATCATTATGGCATGTCATTACACATTTACCGTCTATGGCACCCATCAGCGTTAGGTACGACCACACTCCGTGAACCTTTAAAAAGGAACCATTTGTGGCTCGTCGACTGTTTTTCATCGACCTAGGGGTTACCACTCCATTCTTAAACACTCTAGAGTGGCCAGATGAGTTCACTTGGACAATACACCGTCCCAGCTTTTAGGATTCTTATGAAAACATCACAAATTTTGAATACATGATTATGATTATGATTATGACGTATTCACCTCAGTATAATGCAGTAACCAGCAGAGAACACAATGTGCATAAGGGAGTCGTGTTGTATCCAATATGACAAGTATGACAAGAAAGACTAGCCAACCACAAATGAATGTGGTTGACAAGAAAGACTAGCCAACCACAAGTATTCAAAGCTTGTGAGATGTTCGGTAGTGGGTCATCCAACCGATATGTGTCCAACTTTTCAAGAGGAGCCCATTGAGTAAGTGAATGCGGCGGGTGGTTTTTTTGGATAATCGCAAATAAATTATGATCTCTATTCGAGTACATATAACTTGGGATGAAGGGATTACCCCAATCTTAGTTATGTGAATCCACAAATAAATCAGTTTGCGACTCAAAACCACCGAAATTTCCAGCAATATAAGCAGCCATACCCCCCCTAAACAACAGGGTCAGACTTATAATTCTGGTATGTCTTTAAAAGATATTATTCAGTCTCTTGCCACTAATATTTTACAATTTTAACAAGAGACGAAACAATTTCAACAAGAGGCGAGGGCCAATATTCAAAGTTTGGAAAATCAGATAGGCCAGAAGGCAACCACAATTAGTCAGCTAGAGGTGCAAAGTTAAGGAAAATTACTCTCTAAAACGATAGTAAATAATACAAAAGAAAATGCAAGTGCAATCGTTTTGAGAAGTGATAAAGAGATTGAGATTCCGGCAAAGGTAGCCCTTACATCTTTGGAGCAAGAAAAGGAAAAAAAAACGTTGTTCCAAACAGGAACATTCCCAGTGACGATGACGAACCTAAGCATAAGTTTTCGCCTCTTTCTAATTATAAATCAGTACCTCATTTTCCTAAGGCTTTAGTAGAATCTAAAAAAGATGAGCAAAATAAAGATTTATATGAGACTTTTTATAGATGTGAGGTAAATATTCAACTTTTAGATGCTATTAAATAAGTACCTCATTATGCTAAATTTATGAAAGAATTGTATACAATTAAGAGGAAAAAAAAATTAAAGGATGTGAGAAGGTGAGAGTAGGGGAGAATGTTTCTGCAGTTATTCAAATAAAACTCCATGTGAAGTGCAAAGATTCAGATATGTTTACTATTCTTTGTACAATAGGTAACACTAGATATGAGAAGACCATGATAGATTTAGAAGTTTCTATCAATGTCATGCCATATTTTATATATGCTTCTTTGAAATTTGGACCTTTGAATAAAACTGGTGTTGTGATTTAATCGGCTGATAGATCTAACGCCTATCCTAAGGGTGTAGTTGGGGATGTTCTTGTGCAAGTTAATGATTTGGTTTTTCCTACTGATTTCTATGTGCTTGATATGGAGAATGGTGATCAAAGTACTCATATTTTGTTAGGAAGACCATTTTTAAAGATATCCAAGACTAAGATATATGTTCATAATAGCACACTTACTATGAAATTTGATGGTGAAATTGTTAAGTTTAACATCTATGATGCCATGAAATATCTTGATGATGATAATTCTGTTTATTCTATTGATATGATTGATTTTTTAGCATAGAAAGTTTTTGAACTTGATGGAAAAGATGGATTGGAAGTTGCCACTAGTAAGTATCTTGAAAAAGAAAATGAAGAAGAAAGCCTTGCGTCAAGCCAATGACAATAAACAAAGGTGCTGTTTGCGAGGCAACCCAACAGGAGTTCCTTTTTTTTTTTTTAATGTTATTCTTGCATTTTCTTTGCATTTAATCTTACATTGGGGACAATGAAGTTTCAAGTGTGGGGGAAGGGATTTCGATTGTGTTCTAATTTTTTTAAATCTTGAAAAAAAAAGTTTTGCTTTTTGTGTTTGTGGTTTTCAATGATTTTTTATTGTGTTTGATATGATCAAGACTCAATTAAGCTTGAAAAAATTCATAATATGATTGAATAAATAATCATTCAAATTAATTAGTTTAGTTATTTTTTTTGAAAATGGTAGTGACTAAATTTGGTAGATAAAAGTTTGTGAGATTTTAAGCATTTAGACTGACACATTCATATCAGTCTCACTATTTTCTTTCTTGTGAGATATTCTTTCATGGATTTATTTCTTTAAAACTTGCTTTGATTCTCTTCGAGGGCACATTGATACATGCATACAGGAACATGATTAAGGTCTTCTTTGTTATAAGCTATTTACCTTGTAATTAATTTTTCCCTTTGTTGAACCCTTTTGAGTTTTATTAATTTTTTTTGTTTGTTGTGAACCTACGTTGTTACAAGCTTTAAACTTGAAAAATAATGCCTTTACCCAAGCCGTAGAGCTAGTGGAACATTATTCTCATGATGATATGTATGGGTGTGCAAGAAATAAGTGCGGAGGTGTCTGCATTTTTGGTATGGCTATGACTGGTGAAATAGAATATGTTTTTATTCTCAATTCATGAGTTCTATTGTTGATGCAGTTTTGGTGAATTTTTTTTTTTAAAAAAAAAAAGAGAAAAAAAAAAAAGAAAAGAAAAGAAGAAGAGGAAGTGATGAAGGAAATTACTTTTGATAGTACAAACTATCCATGTTTATAATTCCTCTTAAAATTCCAATAAAGGGGTCTATTTACATGTGATATATATAAGGTGTAAGCTGTTGCGAAGGATCGTTCTCTACTACAAATGATAAGCGTTCCTTTTAAATGATCTCTTTTTTAACGTAGGAGTTTTATATGGTTTAAGTGCTTTAAAGCCAAATTGAAGAAGTTGCTTAATGGAGTGATTGGTTATACATGTCTTATATATTCGAATTTGGGTTGATTCATTTTGCTCCACTAGATTTTATGGCTTTTGAGCTACAGTCCAAAAGATTTTCCACCTTGACCCTAAACCCTGTTACAACCCTTGAAAAGTCCTTATAATTCATGTTATGCAAGTGATCTCAATGGTGAAAAATGAGAAGATATGCAAGCCTATGGTAGATCATTTTCATTGGAATGAATTGGAATGAAACATATACCATTTAAATACATGAGAGTCGAGTGTTTATTTTTGTGAGGGTCTACATATTTAGTTTACTTCATCTTCGAGTGAAAATGCTTACTAAGTGATTGTAAATTGTTTGTTCATGATATGTTATGAGTTTTAAATAGTTTGGTTGTTCTTTGTTGATGGCATTGTAACCTTGGTATTTTTGGGAAAGTGAGTAAGTGTAGGTAAATTTGGAGCCAAAGACTTTCCTAAGGGTTGGACCAAAGCTTTCAAATATGAAATAACATAGAAAATCAGAAGAGAAATCTCTAGTCCATTTTAAGAGCCTTCCATGATGTGAGAGTCTCTGATCTAGGCTTTCGACAAGTCTTCTGCAGATTGAAGTTTAACTAGTACATGATATGAATCGATCAATCCCATGATGGGGGGATGTTGAAGATTCAATTTTGAAGTGACATGAATGGCATCCATTCGTGAGTGTCCCTTTAAAAATTTTGCAAGTAGTGCAAATTGGAGATTGATTGCTGAACCTCCAAAGTAGTGAAATGGACTGATTGGGCGACTAATTGCTGAACCTCCAAAGTAGTGAAATGGATTGCTAGCTTCCCATTTTTACTTCATGGTTGTTTGATTGGCAATGATGTCTCCAATTGGGGTAGAGGAGAGCTAATCTAGTAGGTTAGTACCAACGGCAATGTGACTCACTAAAAAATTAGTAGCACAAAAGCTATCCAAAGTGTAGGAGTTTGTCGTGTAATAATTAAGAATTAAATTTTTAAATCATGATCTCCTCAAGGAAAGTCACTTTAAATTAAACTCGTGAAAAATGGTAAAAAAATTTACAAAAATGCATTGATCATGGACCAGATTCATATTTTTAGAATTTGGGATTTCAGAGTGCAAAAAAAAAAAAAAAAGGGATGCAAGACAATAATTAATAACTAAACTATACTCGCTAAATTAATTAATCAAGAAGAAATTCACTAAACTAATTTAATTAACAATGCATTAATATAAAATATGAAATTAACTACCTAATTATAAAGCAAGCAAAATAAAAGTATTAACCAATTAATAATCAAAACAGAAAATTAAATTAAAAATACCAAAATTTAATATGCTGAAAATAAAATATCGAAGTTAAATAATGCTAAATTAATAATCTCAACGAAATCTAATGTAAAACATAAACTGAGATTAAATAAAAATTAGATAATGAAAAGAGCAAGTAAGATGAATGGAGACGGAGATTATAAAGAGATAAAATCCCTTTATTGCATTCTTAAAAGCAAATGTGTGGCTCTATTTTTTTCTTTAAATGAACTGTATTCAATTCATTAATAACAAGCATTACAAATAGATCTAAAACATACATTATAAGTCAACTAAATGACAATCTGTAGCTCCCCAGTACACTTAAAGTGTCTGACATATTCTAGCCCTGACTATACACCTCTCCAGAATAAAGTTTGAGAGACAGCCCAGCTTCATCAAAAACAGAGTTACAAACACCAAACAAAAACAACCAACACCATTACCTTTTAAAGACGGATAATGGGACAAACTCTAAGGACATAAAGTCTTAGTGACAATGTGTTTTTTATTTTTTATTTTTGTTTATTGTTTATTAGCTAAAAAGAACAACAAACAGAAATAAACTAAATGGGAGAAACCGGATCACATAGACATGGATCCGTGTCTCAACCTTGGAGGAAACATAAGCCGGCCAGACAGGAGAGGTCGTGGCTGTGAGTGGCACGTGGATAGCACGCGCCACACCTGGAGGATGCCGGAGAGAGGAGGGCGATGCAACTGGAGGCCCTAGTCCTCGCAGAAACACTCGTGGCAGCTGAAGGCCACCATAGGAGGAGGCGCATGGGGAGACAACATCCTCCCTTAGGATTGTGTGGCTCCTCACGCGTGCCTCCGACTGGTGAGGAACCACCCCCGACTGAAAGATCGGGACCTTGCGAGGCCAGTAGAGTGGCGCGTTGGGGCTGGATGCATGAGCAACTCTGGAGCACGAGCCGCTTGTCTGAATTGCCATTCGCCATTCGCCGTCTGCAGATGATCCACAGGGAAAACAAAAATGTCGACAGAACCCCTGCGTACCGAAACTAGAGAAAACAGAAGAAAAAGAAGAAAAACAAATAAGGGGGAAGGTAGGGGACGGAGGGGGAGAAACGAGCAAAAACAAAGGAGGGGTGAGAGAAAGGGGCGGAAGGCAAGGGGTGGGGCAGGAAGGGAGGGGAGCCAAGGCTCCCACCCCCTCTCGCGGCGCCAGGGTTTAGGAGAGGGACTAGGGTTTGGTCGTGCAGAGTAGAGAGCGAGAGGGTTGGAGGAGCACTCGATAAACGTGTGGCTCTATTGAATTGAAGTGTGTGGCTACTGTATTGAAATTGAAGGAAAACAGATTGCGGCGCATCTAGCCGAATAAATGGTGCGGCTATGGTAACAGTGAAAACCTAAGTAAATTGCCTCTAGTGTTGAAGTCCAAATATATATATATGGGTGGGGCCAAAGTGGTGCGGTTTTCCAAGTAACCGAATTGTGAATTGAGTAGTGATACATTTACATTTTATTCATCACTAGTTTATCACTCAAAGTCTATTTATTTTTTTGTTATTTTCTTATATGTATTTTTTTAACATTCTTAATCATTAAGAAAAAATATTAAAAAAATATAATTTTAATAATAATCACTTTCTTAATTATTAAGTAAAAGAAAATTGTTTAAAAAAATTAAAAATTAAAAATTAAAAAGAGTGATAAATTAGTGATAAATGAGATGTATGTATATTTTTCTTGTGGATTTCCCCAAGTGCGGTGCATCCAGTAAGGTTACCTACCAAAGTAGCAAAACTTGCGGTGCTTTTAATTAAACCTAGTAGGGGCCTTCTATTTTTCTGAAGTGAAGTGCGGTGCTCTAGTAAACTGAATGGGCCTCTCAAGTCCAAAACTGAATTTCGGCCCATGCGTAAAGAAACCCTGTAATGAAGTGCGGCGCTATATGTATATGTAGAGGGAAAATGATATACACATAATAAAAATACAACAAATATTGAATGAGAAGTAATTTTATAAAATACTATATTTATATCAAGTGTTTTACAAAATTATCACTCATTTAATACTTTTTATGAAATGTATTGTATAATTATATTGCGTGTATATGAATTCCCATATGTAAAGATGCTGCTCCCCGCTGTATGTGTAAAACCGAATGTATGTTCAAGTGCGGCCTGCTGTTCAATTCAAGAACCAAAAATAAAAAGTGGGGCCTCCTCTTGTGAAAATCCCCAAGCCTTGCTTCCATTTCTTCTTTTAACCCTTAATGCACACTGTTCACAAGTCAAACAAGAAAGCAAATACAGAGAAAGGCAACATCAAACCAGAGAACAATGGACTTCACCACCAATTAAATGGTAAAAGTCAACTGGGACATGGCAGTTAGAAAGGAGGACTTCAGAATTGCAGCGGGAGTGATGATTCGAGACTGTAAGGTTGAGGTATTAACAACCTTGATGCAACCTCTTATCTTCTGTTCACAACCAGAAATTGCAGAAGCCAGGGTACTCTTAACAGCAGCAAAATTGTGCAGAGAATTAGAAATTGCAGGATGTTATTTTCGGAGGAGGCTCAAGTCAAGTGGTATATGCTATGAGATAAAACACAGAGCACAATGTGAATCTAAGTTATTTGGTGAAGGATACTAAGGCCACACTGCAAGGAATAAGGTGGAATATACAACACGAAAAGAGAGGCAAATGAGGCAGTACACTAGTTAGCAAAAAGGCAGTGTCTTTGAGTCATGAAATTACCGATATAGACCACATGATAGATCCTTGTATTATGTCTACTGTAATGGCTGAAGGCCATAAGAATGTATAATGTTTAATGCAATGAAGTTGTTTTTCTTAAGAAAAAAAAAAAAAAAACCCTTAATGCATATCTTGACCTATATATAAAAATAAAAATTAAATGAGACAAAAAAATGAAAAATGAAATATAAATAAAATACGTTGTGCATGTAAAGAAGTATTGTCCAATTAAATCACAAGTTACAAGATTAAGCATAAATTATGCTATTAATCAATTTAAATCACAACATGGATTTACACTTTTTAACTATTTTTTCATCTAAAATCAATAATAATGTCATGCATAATCAAAATATAGTGATTTTAAATGTATAAAATATGCAATAATTCAGCTCAATCATAATGGTAGCATAGGACTTTGGTGGAACATCCAACTTATCTTTCAACATTGATGGAGATGGATTCTCCATGGTTGAAGCGGCGTAAGGAGAATTGTGTACAGAAAAACAGAAACAGAAAAGCAAAGAAATCAAACTGTTGCAGGTGTTTAGTAGTGGAGAGACACAGGAGAGATGAAGAAGGCGAGGCGGGTTCACATGAGAGCCCTAGACTCTAGAAAGAAAAGGTTAGTACTAAAATTTAGAAAATAATACAGAATGCTGCAAAAAAACCAAGTTGTTAGGGGGGAATGACTCGTAAATTAAGCAGTACTACTTCAGGTATATAGGAGTTCTTTACATGCTCATCATGAGTAATCAAATAAATGTCATTGATACACCCCATTTTTCATTGCTTAATTAACTATTAATAGATCATCATCTATTCAGGATGAGCATTTGCTGATAGAAGGCCCATGCACGTACTGAATTGGCTTTAATTCACACTCTCCTCCAGCATTTGTTAAAGGACAAGTTACTGATCAATTTCGTACTCAAATACGAGGGGCGGACCTACATGGTTTTTAAAGATGTGCTAAAATAAAGATAATTTGTCCCCTATTTTTTTTAAAAAAAAAAAACTTAATTTAGTATGTAAATAATAAAAAAAAATTATATAATTAAAATTTTTCTCCAATAACGCAGATTTTCAAATTTTTAATAAAATTATCCCAAAAAATCTCAGTACTCACGTAATTCCAAAAAGTTCCAATCTCAAAAAAACGGTTAAAAGATTTATTATTTGATAGACCGAGTAATTCGTTTATTGTTAACTTTTCCCATTTCTACAATTATTATTTAACGAGTATTTTCTACCATAAAATTTATAAAATTAGATTGCATATTCGAATAGAAGATAAGTTTTTTATAATTCATTTACTAGTTTATATTGAAAAAAGCTTATCAAGAATTTTATTTTAGAAATGATAATAGATAAATTTTATTCCATGAGAGATCATCGTCGAGTTTAATTTGAAGGAAAAATCTTAAGTTGATATTTCATATTTTTTTCTATAATAGTTTCTAGCAAATTACGAAAATACTTAGGAAAATTATCTTAGTATAAGATGATTTATAGACGTATTTTTTATATACAATCTTATGATGTATGATTATTGTTTCTTATATAGCACGTGCAAAAACCACATATTATTTATATTCACAAATATTATACACTTTGTCAATCGTCCTTAAATACTAAATCTTAATTCTGCCCATGCAATTGCCAATCTCACGTTCAAAAGATCTAGCCTATTATAACTAAGATCCAAAGACGGCCAGTTTGATGTCATGTAGGAACAAAAACAAATGAAATTACCTTGTTTTTTGACATGCCTAAACTGAATGCAAAATAAGAAACATAAGTATTGGCTAGCTATAAGTCTATTCTACTCGTAGACGATCTGATCAGGTTGTACATGATATAATTACCAGCCTCCACCAACATTTGTGATTAATTATGTGCATTTGACTTTAAACTTGACTGCCATGTTTAATTTCCTTATATCTTCGACTGACAATGTAACATTAAGGAATGAAGACCCTCCCTTTTCTGTTGCCTCCCTTGCCATCTCTGCAAGCTTTCTTGTTCTTTCTCTTTTGTCTTCCCTTTCTTTTCCTTCGGTCATTATCTTTTCTATAGTCGCCCTAACTTCCTGCCTTTTCACCAAGACTCCAAACTTCCGTTCCTCCCCCACTGGGACAGCTATTTCATTCCCAACTTCACCAATCTTCAAAACTTGCACAACCAACTTCTCATTAAAAAACTGATCAGCAAATAGCGGCCACGTCACCATTGGCACGCCAGCACAAACCGCTTCTAGTGTTGAATTCTAGCCACAATGCGTCAAAAACCCTTGATTGCAAGGTGTTGAGATATGGTTTGAGTGCATGTCTCCCCTGCACTCTCGCTCGAGCGAGGTTCAGGCAGAGACTTCGCTCGACAGCCCTCTCGAGCGAAGTGCCAGGTGGGCGTTCGTTAGCTACTCGCTCGACGTTTAAATCGAGCGAGTCTAACCTAGAAATATTCGCTCTAGTGAGTTTAACTCTCGCTCGAGCGAGATCACATAAATATAAATATCGCGATCTCATTTTTGCGTTCGGCCCCGACGAGCTCTAACCCTCTGTTTTCGCTCGGAAGAACAGAGCATCCTCAAGACTTCATTTCTTCTCCATTTCTTAAGTAGTTGAGTGTAAACAAGTGAAAATTGAGTGTATACACGTGAGGTGAGTGTTTTCTGTTATAAGAATCGTTTGATTCTCTCTCTGTCATCTCCATTTGATCATAGTGAAGTTTGAGACCAATCCCACAGTAGATGTAAGCTCAGTTGAGCTGAACCACTTAAATCTATGTATTTTGTATTGTCTTTACTGTTTTACTTCTCTTAGTTGCTACCGCTGCATTTGATTTCATATCTGTGTTGTTTGTTTTATCGGTTTATTCTCAACAAACCGATATCAGAGCTATCTAGCTCTGTGAAGGATTGAAGAGTTGGCCACAGCCAGTTTTGAAGTAGAGAAGTTTGATGAACAGAACATTTTCAGTTTGTGACACTTGAAGATGAAAGTTTTTTTTGCACCAGCAGGGGTTATTCAAAGTTCTTGAGAAGAGGTATGCTGATTTTCCTGTACCGTCTAAGGACGATGAAGAGTAGGTACATAACACTATTTTATTATCTTTATCTAATGGAGTATTGAGAGAGGTTGCTGAGGAAGAGACTGCTGAGAGTCTCTCGAACAAGCTTGAGAGCTTGTACATTAAAAAATCACTTACTTACCGGTTGTATTTGAAACAACGGTTATATACTCTCAAGATGAATGAGGGTTCGTCTGTTACTGAACACTTAGATGAGTTTAACAAAATTGTTATGGATCTTAGAAATATTGACATTAAGCTTGATGATTGAGATCAAGCTTTAATTATTTTGTATTCATTACTTGTGTTATTTGAGAATTTTGTAAATTCTATACTTTATGGAAGAGATACCATCTCCTTAGCGGATATGAAGTCAGCTTTGAACTCGAAGGAGTTAAGGAGTAGGTACAGTGACAAGGGTGCTGAAACTCAAGCTAGTGGTTTGATTGTCAAAGACTCCTCCAACATAGGAAAATCCAGTGATAAGGGTTCAGAGAATGGTAGAGGAAAGTCCCGAGAGAAATCGAAATCCAAGTTCAACAAAAAAAAATCAAATGCTATTACTGCCAGATACTTTCACATCCCTCCGGCAAGCCCACCTCATGGAGTGGCAACTGAAGCTGGACAAGTCGAATATGGAGGCCAGATTCAACGGCACAGCCGATGATCGGCCGGAGTCGGGTAGCATTAAGGGTTGTGGTGACAATAGTGATAATGACACCACGTTGTGCGAGTAGCTTGGTGATGAGTGCGCGGAAGTGTACTCTAAATATCCTAATATTTGATTAAATTATAAATAATGAAAATATAAATGATTGGATTTCACTTATTTTATTTAATTACATTTCTATTTACATTGAGATATTTTTAAGCATTACTTGTCTTTTTATATTTTTATTTTTTTTATTTATTTTATTTTATTTTTTTATTGATAGGTGAGTAATGATTTGTACATGGGCCTAAATTCAATTAAAATATGAACTGGACTTCAAATGGCTACATGCATATTTTATTTCATACACAAAGGCCCATCCATTAAATTGAAACACGGCAACATATATATATTTGCACCCAGCCGAGCACACGGAACATATAATATATATATATATATATATATATATATATATATATATATCCGCACAAAACGAACAGGAAAAGCAGCCGCAAGACGTAAACGAAGAAGAAGCCGCAGCAGAAGCGGAACGAAGAAGCAGACGAACGAAGTGGACGCAGACATACGTGCACGGACAGAAATAAGAAAGATGACCACCGTTTTAATAATTTTCTTCTTGAGATTTTTGTAGATAACTAAATTCTCATGTAGGGTTAGGAATGAACTTACACATTAAATGGTAATTTTAATTTATTTTTAATTTATGTATTTGATTTTTAATTATTAAAATTCTTTGTTTTATTATTATCAAAATATTATTAATGTTTTCTTCTTCGAATAATTTTGGAATTTATTTCATTTATAGATTCAGTCATGCTTTTTCTATTGAATGGATTTGTTCTTTAATTATTTCTGGATCCTTTGATTATTTATATTGATTTAATTCTCTGCTGCAATATTGCTCTCTGGGTATATTATTGTCGTTGAGTTCTCTCAATGTGAATAACAATTTGTGTAATTTAAAGTAATGAATGATTTTTCAAAGAATTACATTTGATTTAATTTTTGGTTTATAATTTTATATCTTCCGATTGAGAATTACGGAATTGAATTCTTAATTGAGTTATCAGTGAATTGAAAATAGTTAAAATACCGGATATGTGTAAGGGATTCTTGACACTCTACTGTTTGTCAACTTTAATTACTTTTCCATTTATTACTTTGTTTAATTTTAATTTTAATTTTAATTTTAAATCAATTTTTCTTTCTTCATTAATCATTTAATATTTTTTTCTTAGTTTCTTTTCTATTTTACTATTATTTTAATTGTCTGCCTGTGGAATCGACACCCTAAAGCTGAACTACAATTATTACGTTATTTTTTAGACGTTATCACCTGGCCATGTCAGTCATGGGAATAATGTGTCCCGGTGCCATCAATGGGACCGTCACAAAGTGAAGCTGGTGGCCGACGCCGGAATGTCTTGATGCCATTGGAGTATTGGGATTGCAGGATCAATTGATAAAAAAGAAGAGCAATGTTGGGGAGTAGCCACACTCAGGGCACTCCCTCTCACATGAACAATGTCATGCATTGTTCATGATACTGTTCACGTGAGGGGGAGTGCACTGAGTGTGGCTTCTCTCTCTTATTTTTCAAAAAAGAATTAACCAGATTACTTATGAGGTTCAAATCTTAGACGAATACAATCTGGTGTGTGGCTCTTCCTGCGAATGCAGTACTTGATTGTCAGTGCTTCGTGGAGGAGTTGTGGTGACCTGAGAGCAAACGTATTAAGTACGCATCGACATTAAAGATATATTATGGAATCAAGTTGGCCGTCCGTGTCGGCTTCACTTGTCTCCCTCAAAATTTGTATGGGACGTCGTGTTTAATTTTGCATTGTTGCATTTAGAAGTTTCGTGACTTGCTTTTCGGAAGGTGGTATCTTAATTGGGAAAACGGATTTATCTTTTTGGGATAACCGAATATCGCATCCAAGCGGAAATACTATCAATTTTAAGGAAAAATTACAATTCAGAGTTTCGCGTGGTCAGCATCTTTTCAAAAGTTGTGTTCGATCGGTTTAAAAAGTTAGAATTAATATATATGATCAAATCTCAAAATTATCATTCTATATTTACGACCGTCATGATCATCAGTACGCCATAACCAATATCAAGATGAAACATATGTATCATATTATGTACAGTCAGCATTTAAAAGTTTTAGAAATGGGCAATATCAGCATGCTAGGTCATGCTAGATCAACATGAATATTATGTTTGTTTAGATAGTGAATTAAGATGAGATGGATAAAAATTAAATGAAATCTTATTAAAATAGTATTCTTATTTTAGTTTTGGAAAAGTTGAATTGTATTATATTTCGTTTAAAAGTTTAAAAAAGTTGTAATGATTAGATTATATGAGTTGAGATAATTTGACCATCCAAATTAGGCCAATTTTGAGAAGTTGAGAAGGCAATAGATCCCATCAATTATTTGTTTGAGATAGGTTGACACCCATAGCATAAATTTCCAAGATTTAATGTGTTATATGGTAGCCACGTCAACATTTTCTATCAAGAGTCGCTAATTTGTTTGAATAGTAAGATAAGAGAAGATTACCTGTAAATGGTATTGAAATGATTTGACTAATATGTTTGTAATGTTTAGATATTAAGATGAAGAGTCTTTAACGGAAAATTAATAATAAATTATAGAAAACTTTTATCTTCAAAACTTTTCTGAATACCTTACTTCAATTCATTGCACATTTGTTGGGAAAAACAGAAACATTTATCTTCAAAACTTTTCTGAACCTTACTTCATTTCGTTGCACATTTGAAGGGAAAAGCAAAATTCGCGAACGTTTATTTTCCAGGAAAAATAGCATATGCTTATTTTACTTCAGATGACTGTGAAGGGATCCGGGAATACAAACAGAACTATCAAAATCCTAAATTGGCTGTAGTGAATTTGCTCTAATCAAAATACGTTATTTCTCACGCGCAACCGCATCAAATCTTAGATGCAAGTGAATTTATGTAGAAGTATAGAAAAAATATTTATGCAACCGTGGATTGAGTAATCGCTGTTGTAACTGTTTTGAAAAAAATGAATGAGACATGGAATCCACATGAACAAAATTAATTTTTTAATTATGGATCCCACTCTTTTTCAAAATGGTTACATGGTATTTATACACCTCACGATTGTTATGTATAACTACTTAAAAAAATTTAGGATAAAATCAATCAGCATTCATAAAATTTAAAAAAAAAAAAAAAAAAAAAAACTCAGGAAGTCAAAAATTTTGTTTTCAGGTTCACTTTACTCGAGCTCAAGTTTCCATTCATGTCTTCAAATGAAGTCAATTCAATGATGCTAACTCCTGAACAGCCATCCCCTCCAATGTCTCTCATCATGTCCCTCATCCTAGCTACATCATCCCACCTCCCTTTCATAGCATAAAGATTTGACATTAACACAAAAAACCCACAATTGCTGCAATCCAAGAAAAGTAACTTCTTGGCAAAACATTCCCCAAGCCTGATCTCTTGATGGATGCAAGCAGCGCTGAGCAAAGCTCCCCACACGGCAGAATCAGGCTCAATCTCCATATCCTTGACACAATCCATTGCTTCTTCAAACAAGCCTGCCCGAGCAAGGAGACCGATCATGCATGCATAGTGCTGCAAACCCGGCACCAAGCCAAACTCTTCTCTCATGATTTGGAAGCACCTTCTTCCTTCATCAACAAGACCCACATGAGTACAAGCAGCTAAAATACCCAAGAAGGTAATTTTATCAGGTTTTAGTCCTTGAACTTGCATTTCAGAATAACAGCCAAGAGCTTTATGCTCAAGCCCATATAAACTGTAGCCTGAGATTATCGCATTCCATGTTGCCAAACATGGCTCTTTGATGCTCTTAAACACCCATTCAGCACACTCTATTCTTCCGCACTTGGTGTACATGTCTATAAGAGCAGTTCCCACAAAATCTTCCACTTCTAGATTGTTTCTTAGGACATAAGCATGAAGTCTCTCCCCAAACTGTAGGTATCCAAGTTGGCAACAACCTGAAAGTAAACTCGCAATGGTAATGGCATCTGGACTGTGATCAAACCTCTTCATTTGACAGAACAACTCCAAGGCGTCACTTGGCCTTCCAGCCTGTACACAGCCAGATATCACAGAATTCCAGCTGATCAATGATTTCTCACGCATCTCAGAAAACAAAGAAAAAACAGCTTCTATATCATCAAAGTTGGAGTACATGCTTATCAGGCCATTTGCAACCAAACTATTATCATTCAACCCAATCTTTAATCCATAACCATGGAACGTGAGTCCAATGCCCAAGTGAGCAGGATGTGTAATCCCATGGAGGATGCTGACCATAGCAACTGCATCCATCTTCATCTCTAATTGCTGCATTTGATTAAAGCAACCCATGACCAAATCTATCTTTCGTTTCTCAGCATGGCTTGAAATAATTGCTGTAAGGGAAACCAAGTTCTTCTGGGGAAATGACTCATAAAGCAGCTCGGCTAATTCTGTTTTCATGTATCTTGCATAAACACAAACAAGTGTGGTAATCACAGAACTGTCATTGACAACACCATTTTTGATTGCATAACAATGTATAGATTCAGGATGAGCATTTGCTGACAGAAGGCTCACAATGGTTACTGAATTGGCTTCCACACTCTCCTCCAGCATTTGTTTGAAGACAAGCATAGCGTCATCAAAATAAAAATTCTGCCCATAGGCGCCAATCATGGTATTCCAAGAAACCACGTTTCTCTCAACCATTTCCTCAAACAAAAGTTCTGCAGCTTCCAAATCTGCACACTTAGAATACATAGAGGTAAGCACATTCTTGACTTGAGAATCCAAATCAAGGCCAGCCTTAATTCCAATCCCATGAATAGATTTCCCTTGAAACACTCGCTCATGCTGACCACAAGATGGAACCAAACTAACCAAAGTTGTCTGACAAGGACTAAAACCTTCTCTAAGCATTTGAACAAAGAGTTCCAACGCATCAGAATCATACCCATTTCGCGAATATCCACAAATCAATGCATTCCAAGTCACAACATCTCGATCACGCATATAATCAAACAACTTCTGTGCATTGTTAATACATCCCAATTTCATGCATAAATCAAGAAATGCAGTACTCACATATACAAATTGGTCAAATCCCAATCTTACCAGGTGGGCCTGAATCTGATTTGCTTGTATCTTTTGACTGGGTGAATTCAAAGCAGAAGAAGACGACGACGATCTACAGGCTTTAAGGAGCAAAGAGAAAGTGAGGTCATTTGGTTTCACGTTTGATTGCAGCAATTGGCGGAAAAGGCCCAAAGCCTGGCCAGAGTTCTTGCTTTCAACAAGTGATTTAAATACGGAATGAAAGAGAGAAAGGTTCGGACTTTTGAGGAGACTAACCGAGTAGGACAAGTTCATACTCCGCACATGTGCAGTGCGGATTAAACATCCAAGCGTAGTCTCAACGTCCTGGGTTCTACTTGCGTAACTCACCAACTTACCAACACGACATCTCCTGTTAATATTAAGACCTCGTTTGGACACTGAAAAATGTCGTAATTATGTGAATATTATGTGAATAGTAATTAAAATGATTTCAGTTTAATATATTTGATTATTTTTTAAAAAATGAGATGAGAAAATTAAAATAAAAATATTATAAAATTAAAAAATTATTTGAACTTTAAATGTTTTTTATTTTAAAATTTATAAAAAATATATTGATTTTTGTGTTTAGATAATAATTAGATAAGATGAGAGATTTAAACATTTAAAAATTAAAAAGTATTTTACTTTTGAGTAATATTTAGAAATAAATCTATGTGAAATTTTGAGAATTTTAAAAATCCTCCATTTCTTCTATGCTCCGACATGTCCCTAAAACTATAGGCTTACAAGTCATTAAAAGATAATCAAAAAAATAGATGAGACGTGTTTATGTTTTACAAAGACGTGATTGTGTTTTACAAAATTACGTCGTTTCATTAGTAACTAGTTAGCGCCACCTTTCACATAATATAATAATAAATAAATAAATAAATAAAAAACTAGTTAGCACCACCAAAATAAGATTCCATAATTGGCGGTAAGAGTGATGATTCGTATTTAGGCATGTAACAGGTTGGCTTTGAATTGGTTTAAAAAAAAAATAAAAAATTAGAACTAAATTGGCATATACTAATTTTGGAAATTTAAAAATCGATATAGACCTAGTCATCACAAAAATCAAAACTTTTGATTTTTTTCCATTTCAATTCGATTTCAGTGCGCTTTTCCGATTTACCATTTGCAATTAGACACTAGATCATAAGTTTTAAATTTTTTTTTATGCTAACTTAATTGTCGGAATTTAATATTTATTATTAACCATTAGTGATTATGAGTGTTCATCCAGATTGGTTATTTATCCAATCCGATTTGAAAATCAGATATCTGGATTTCGGATTCCGGATCCAGATTAATTTAAATCCGGTATCCATATTAAAATGTATCCGGTTTATATTTTAATATGGTCTGATACCGGATCTAACACCTGGTACCCGGATTCTAAATAAATTAATCCGCACGAGTGACAAACCCACAGGCCACGATCTCCTTCTCTGCTTCTCAATCTGATTGATCTCTCACTCTTAAGCTCATCTTTGTCAAGCAAACCCTAGCCTCGTCGTCAAGCAACAATCGCGCCCATCTCCGTGACCGTGAACGTTTGTCGTCAACGTCTGGGTTTAAATTGCATCGATTTTCGTCGATTCTAGAGTATTCTCTTGCTCTCTCGCTCTCACTTGCCTGTCGCTCTCGCTTTGTGGTATGGTTTGTATTTGATTTCTGTATTACATATATCGGATCCTTTTGGATGAAATCTAGAACCATTTTACCTAGTAGAGATTAGCTAAGATCTTCTTTATAACATTGATGGGTTTGTTGGTTGCTATTTCTCAAAGTTGGATTCTCCAAGTATATATACTCTGATTTTGAAGATGTTGGGTAGCAGATTATTCACATTAATGCAAAAAATTATAATCTTCAATATACAAGTTTACAAAAGTTTTGAAGATGTTAACAATGCCACCGTTATTAATTCTTTACCAAAAACAAGGTTTCTAGAATTTATTAAAAAAAAAAAGGTTTTCAAATCCGGTAACCGGATTTCCGGTTTTTAAAAAATTGGATTGATCTAGATTCAATCCAGATTTCAACTCGAGTGAATCCAGATTGGAGTCCAATCCGATTTTTGACATCTAAATCTGCTCCGGGTTGATTTGGATTTTCGGTCTAGAATCCGGATGAACAGCCTTATTAATGATGAGTTTTATAACTCACATAAATGTATGGACTGTTATTTATACTAAATTTTATAACTCTAAATAGTTCATTATATATAATCACCACCACACTTATTAATAAAATGTATATTAAATATATATAAAATGGAACATGCATATATAAAATAATTCATTTCATCAATAAATATTTTATAGTCAGTTTATAATATTAAAAATAATATATATATATATATATATAGTTGTTTAATTCAAAACAAATCTAACATAGATACAATTAGTATGAGACACGATTATTCAATTACTATATTTTTTTAACTTTTCTGAGTTAAATGTTTGGTATTAACTTCATCTGGCCGAAATTTCCTATAATGTTCTAGCCTAAGTATATAAAATATGGTATGACAACTCGTGTTCAATCAAAATGCATGGATATGAGCCAAGGCTTGTTGGCTTGATGGCAGACGACCACTTCTCCAAAATGGAGAAGCTGGGTTCGACCCCCTCTCTTAACCTCTATTAAAAAAATAAAAAATAAAATTGGGCTGTAGCCTATTGTGCGCTGCAGCTCGCAATAGCTCCTCACATGAACAACACAGCTCAAAAAAAAAAAATGCATGGATATGAAGCCATCCCAACTCCAATAATACTACTTTACTCTTGATCATTTCCAAAAATTTGAAGTTCTTAAAGATCAGATATAGAGTACTACTTCCAAATCTGATAAATTCATCTAAGTCTTGCACACTGGCATTAGTGGAATGAGAGAGTTTTGGAAAAGGAGGGATTTAAAGATTTTGTTTCAACTCGTTATTAACTTATTGGTCTTGTGATGGGCATAAGATGCTGCTTGGGCCCACCATAGACAATTATAAGGTTTGTGAGGATATTTGGACTTGCATTGTTAATGGGTTGGGGCTGTCTAGGCCGAAGCCCATATCCACCAATTGCAGAAATAAAGTTCGAGACTTTTTCTATATGTTTAAGAGAGAAAAATTTTAGAAAGAAGTCTAATTTTTTGTACACCCACATAAATATATAAGACTATTTTTATACTCTCTTTTAAAAAACCCACCTCATTTTAGCAAAGCTCCTTAGCAAACCCATTAAACACGTATTAACGTTGGATGCTTGTGCCATTGTGCTCGTCGAATGGGGGTATAAAGCAAAAGATTTTAACCGAGATTTTTTTTTTTGAGCCGACATTGATTCACTTCAATATATCACATAGTTTTGACTATTTCAATTGAAAATATGAACGAACACACTTGTCACAACGTGGCAAGTTAATCATTACACCAAAGTGGCTCTTAACCGCTATAAGTGCCCAAACCTTCTGTAAAGAGATTTGTAAAATTCCTACCCAGAAGCAAATTAACAAAGAAGAAAGAACACATATTTTGATAAACTTAGAAAAGAACTGAAAGTTAGAAAATTGTTTACAGATGGAACAGTACCTTTGAGACCTGAGTGGTGGTTGCAGACTACGGCACCAAGGAAACAGGGGCATTGTGTTCTTCATCCCTCGTCAAAAATCTCGGCCGCGTCTGGCCAATAGTTCAAAATGAGCAGGAGAAGAGCTTTTGGAGTTAAGAGTAAATACACGAAAAGAGAAGAATTGGAACAAAAATCAGTTTCTCAAAGAACCAAGCTCCCCCTAGAATTTTGGGATGGAAGGATGGTGATGACGAAAAGGTGTTTTTGGGGATGCTTGGAGGAAAAGAAAGTGACAGGAGATGGAAGTCGAAAGGTGTTGTCAGTTGTGTATCTCCCACTAGAACTTTTCTATTTCAAGCTACGCACCGTTTATTTTGTTTTGTGCTCATACAGGGGCTTCCCTGTAGGCTGTAGTAGCACTCAGATTGCAAAACCCTAACGGGAAGCTCCAATGGCAGATATGGAAGTGAAACTAGTAGACCTAGAAGAAGATGAAGAGAAAGAGGAAGATGAAGAACCTTCGTGGACTGCCTGGACTCCAAGGACGATGACCAAGCTGTCATGGGAAATTTTATTCTCAATTCGTGGCGTCACAATGCTCATGGAGGGCTTCATTCTCGACATAATATATCCACTCTCCAGCCGCTCTCCACTTGGAACCAGAGGTTCATCCATTACATTTGCGCTTCACCTTATATTTACCTCAGTTACATTACTGAGGTATATGTAACTTCTTTACTTATATTTATTCTTAGTGCAATTTTCAAGTTGGAATTAATGGTAGCATTTTGTATTTTTTCTCAGTTAGAAGTTAACTGTGATTGTCATCTAAAGAGGCAGCAACGGGTTGCGTTTTCTTTTGGAGTAAAATTACTCATATAGTTCATAAAGACCATAAATTAGTTTCAAGGTCTGGGTATTGTTATACTAATCATCTTCAAAAGAATTGTTTGGTTTCGATTATGTTGGTGAAATTTGGGTTAGTATATGATATACAATTTAGATTGCCTTTCCAACACGTTTTGAGCTAGTTGATTTGTCAAAAGATAATATTCTAGAGCTTTTTTGCACTGAAAACGCTATAGTGAGATTTTAAATCATTTTGTAGGAACAATGTTTTTCTGCTAATTTCATGTTTCTTTTATTAGCACTGTGAGTCCGAGAATAAAGTACCGTGTAATCGTGAGGTGCAAAAGCCCTTGGCAAGGAACTTCCTTCAAACCTTGGGTAAGCCAAGGGGAGGCTCTCATAGTCTAATGGTCCAAAGAAATTGTTTGCACCTGTGAGGATTCAAACCTTAGTCTTGGAGGGAGCATACCACCAAGATGAGCGCCTTTGGGGTTCTAATTGCATAGTTGATTTATCCTTTTAGTTAATACTAGTATTTATGATAAGCAGTTTAGTTACTTATATATATATATATATATATATATACATTTATGAATCTGCGTATGCCCATTTCCATGTTTGGGTTGGTTGTGTTTGATTTGATATGTTTGCATCTAGTTTCAGTTTTAACCAATTTGATCGATAGTGCAGGAGTGGGAAGGGAGGTTGAATGTGGGCATGTCGAACTCTGTGATGATTGCCATTCGAGAAAGTGTTTGAGATATGGCGATTGGTAAAACTAAAACAACTGAGAAAGCATACTATGTGACTGTTGAGCAGATAAACCTTTTTTTTTTATAAGTGAAAATATGTTGAATTGAGCAGGTAAACCTTTAGTAAACTTTTGTTAACTTTTATATATACGGAAAAATGATTAAATGGTAGGCTTTCATAATTTATCTTACTTTTTAGATTCTGTTGTTATCTTTGCTTCGAGTTGCTATTCATTGTAGGGATGCATTACACTTGGTGTGGTGAAGAGGATCTTAGAAATTTTTTTTGGCTGTTTATCTACATGACCCTTAGTAGTGTATAGTCTCTCTTCTTAGTACTTCAGCATGATCAACAATGATGTTTAATAATATAACCTTTTTTTGCCTTTTAAGAATTAGTTTTTTAAATAGTTGTTATCATACCTTGGTTGTGTTGGGAAAATTGCTGCATTATTTTTCTAACCAGCCCTTATTTCAGTTTATGACATGTCTTTAAAGATTGTTTGTAGCTTAATATGTTTGCTTTGGATGCATCAAAAACTAGATTACGTGAAATACCTGACTAGTGTCTCATTCCTCCAGGCCATTGATCCTGGAACTCGCATGCTTTTGTTCAAGATGCTAAATTGAGGTGTATTTCATAATATAAACGGCTGCATTTCAACTGGAAAAAAAGTATGTAGATGCTGCAACCTTTAGTTTTTGTACTGATACCTCTTGTATGTTCTTGTTTCATTCTTACAATATCGGTATCGTTGGGTTAATGTACTTGTCATGCAGTCGTTTTTTTTTTCGTATTTTTTGTCAGAGGCAAATGTTTATCATGCAACCAAATCTAATGGTCAAGAACTGGCAATCAAAGTATATAAAACTTCTGTTATTGTATTTAAGTATGTCTAGGAAGCACTTTTAGTTTGCTCGTGAATTATATTTACTTTTCAAAAAAAGTTTTTTCGTGAATTATACTTGCAATATAGTCCATGGATTAGAGGTTGTGTACTTGTTTGTGGGTTAGTAATGAATTTGTTGCACCTAAAAATAACAAGGACAAAGATCGTTATGTACAAGGTGACTATCATTTCAGATATGGATACTGCAGGCATAACCCCAGGAAAATGGTAAAAACATTGGCTGGAAAGAGATGAGGAACCTTATGAGGTAAGGCCAACACATTGTTCCTAATGATTTCACTTATCATTAGGATATTGAACTTTAGTGGAAAGTAAATGAGGTATCGCCACAGATTCAAGTTCTGCTGGAGTAGAAATGCGATCTTGTGGCATATTCTGAAGTTGTTCCAGTTTTTTGAGAATCGGTCCTGTCATCTAGTATTTAATATAGTTGTTGTGAAGTGCAGGCTAAAGGTAGCGGAAATTCGGTGCCTGACCCCAATTCTTTTGAGACTTATGTTCTGGTCATGGTGTTCATAGGTATTGTGTTGATAATCACTTATTAAAAACACTTAATCTCCTATAAAAGAAGTATCGTCTTGATGATAGATGTGCTACTACTCTGTAGTTTTGGTAGTTTTTATTATTATTATTATCAGCAAATAAGAATTTTATTGAAAGTATGCAAAGCCAAGTACATGGGACATATACAAGAGCCACACCTAGCTTGTAGTTCTGGTAGTTATACTCATACAGACGGAATACAATCATGGTCATTTAAACCAAGTGTTTATTGTAGATATTTCTTCTTTTCCTCCTAATTTGGTCTCGTGGATGGAATTGGGTTTTGGCTTCAAGCATACTGTTACGTTTTTGGTTAAATTTTAGTCTTTATACTTGCACAGAAAAAGCAGGTTAGGCTGCACCTCATCTTAAGGATGCTGCTTTATCTCTCGACAGGTTACGTGAAAGTTATATGGAGGTGTGTCCATATTTCTTTTGTCATTCTTCAGGAATTCTGGGTTGTGTAAAGTGGAACTTGATTTCTAGGAGGTTCCCACGTGGCCCTCCTGGGGCTTGGGGTATAAATTATTTTTGTTTTAGTTGTATTTAAATGATAAAGTATTTTCTGCATTTTCTTTTAGATGATTATTTCAATGCGGGCACTATATCCGAAGTGCAAATTGGTGCATGGAGACCTCAGCGAGTATAACATACTTTATTTTGAGGTGTGTGTGCATATACACATATATGTCTATCTTTTTCTTTCCTAATATTGAATTTATTCCATGTGCACTTGGTGAACATCCAGAATTATCTTGTGATTTGCAGGGTCAATTGTATATTATTGATGTCTCTCAATTAGTTGATCTTGACCATCCCCATGCCTTCAATTTCCTTAGTGAAGATTGTTCTTCATGTATTGGTATGTTCTTTATGAAAGTATCCAACAAAAGCTTTTATAATTAGTAATATGACTTTTCTCTTATCAGTAAAGAAGAAGTTTTTATTAATGAGCAGAGGCATAGCTCAAGTACATGGAACTTTTTTTTTTTTTGGCTTAGTATCAGTAATATGAGTTAATTGTGCATTAGCGACATGCAGGAATTCTTTAAAAAACATGGTGTAGCTGTTATGACAGTTTGAGAACTCTTTGATTTCATAGTTGATCCTTCTATTGCTGGTGAAGTAGTGGATAGTTATCTAGAAAAAGGTTTGTTGCTTTATACTGTTAAATTTATATAGGACCACTGGGAGATCTTTATCGTGACTGCTTCCCACTTATTTTAGGTGCAACAAAAAATTTTAGCTAGAGGAGACATATCTATGGAGGATGAAATTGCAGACTGTGTCTTTGTGCAGATAACTTTCTTGGCATATATTGGAGTTTCTATTCATCACCTATCACCTATACATAGCAGTTTTAAGCAGATCTCATTAACATTAAGCATGCCATCTTTGTGGTACACCAATATTTGCTAATCAAGGTTTTCAATATGTTAAATTAATATCGCAAGATATTTTTGACTCCTATAACTATCAATTCCATTAGCTAATGGATCAATTGATTGGTTCAAGCATGGAATGGTTTCATGTGTACAACGGCAAAGCATTCCTGAATAGAACCACAGTTATATCTTGAAAAACACCCTTATACTATGTTAATGTTTAACATATTGACATCTCCCTCAGTTTGATTTGCATAATACTCATAAATCTATGAAATGAGATATTACTTTTCTCTTGGTTTTATGGGTATTGAAGTTGGGGTTCAAATTTGATACTTGAAGTGGTGTGAGTGCGTGCACATCTTTGCATGTATGGGTATGTGCTTTTCTAAAGAATTGAAAGATACTTGAGTGATAGAATGGACCCATTAAATTGTGAGAATGTAAAAATGGTTGCATCTTCTGATTTTTTTGTATGTTTTTACAGTCATTCATTCCAAAGATCCTAGAACATGTAAAGAATGCTGAGAAGGATGTGCAACGGATAAGGACAAAGGACAAAGGACAAAGTGTCGGGACCGGACGGTTTCACGATAGGGTTTTTCCAAACTTGCTTGGATATTGTAAAAGGTGATGTTATGGAGGTATTTAGTGAGCTTCACTCTTTTCAGAAATTTGAGAAATCCCTCAATGCAACGTTTATTGCTTTCATCTCTAAGAAACAAGGGGCTTCAGTTATTGAGGAGTTTCGCCTTATAAGCTTGGTTAGTAGTGTCTACAAGATCATCTCAAAGGTGCTTGCTAACCGGTTAAGTCCTGTTCTGGAACAAATTATCTCCAAGCCTCAGAATGCTTTTATTCGTAGAAGAAAAATACTTGATTCAGTTCTCATTGCAAATGAATGTATAGATCATAAATTGCAGGAGGGCGGATCGGGTATACTTTGCAAGTTAGACATGGAAAAGGCTTATGACCATGTAAATTGAGAATTTCTTTTATACTTGCTTTGGAGGTGTGGTTTTGGGGATAGATGGATTTCTTGGATGCGTTATTGTATCTCGACGGTTCATTTTTCGATTTTAGTTAACGGCACACCGGCTGGTTTTTTCGAGAGTTCTAGGAGTTTGAGGCAAGGAGACTCACTTTCTCCTCTTTTATTTGTTATTGTCATGGAGGCTTTAAGTCGGATGGTGAAGGCTGCTGTTGGTGGTGGATTCCTGTCTGGCTTCCAGGTGAGTAATAGCACTAATGGTTCTGTTAATATCTCACACTTATTATTTGCAGATGATACCCTACTCTTCTGTGAAGCGGAGGAGAGCCAAATCCAAACCTTGCGAGCACTGTTACTTTGTTTTGAAGCAGTTTCAGGGCTCGGGGTGAATCTTGGTAAGTCCGAGTTAGTGGCGGTGGGAGAGGTTCCTCATGTTTCCAGGTTAGCTAGTCTCCTGGATTGTACGGTTTCTTCTCTACCAATGAAGTATTTGGGTCTTCGATTGGGCGCAACGTTTAAGGCTAGAGCCATTTGGGATGGAGTGGTAGAGAAGATAGAAAGAAGATTGGCTGGGTGGAAACGTGTGTACTTATCTAAAGGGGGGAGACTTACCCTTATCAAGAGCACGTTAACTAATATGCCCACCTATTTTCTGTCACTTTTTCCTTTGCCTATAGGGGTGGCGTGTAGGATGAAAAAGCTTTTCAGGGCCTTCTTATGGGAAGGCATGGGGGAGGAGAAGAAGTACCACCTAGTTAATTGAAAAATAGTATGCTCCCCAATTCCATATGGGGGATTGGGCGTTTGTAACTTGAGAACATTCAATACAGCTTTATTGGAAAAATGGCTATGAAGATATCATTTGGAAAGGGGGGCTTTGTGGAAGGAGATCATTGATTCGAGACATGGAGTTGCTTGGAAGGGGGGGTGGTGCTCTAACAAAGTAAGCAGGTTATGATATGAGTTTATGGAAGTTTATTAGGAGAGGGTGGCCAGTTCTTGAAAATCACATTCGTTTTGTGGTCGGAGAGGGCATAGGAGTTAGATTTTGGAGAGATTTATGGTGTGGTGATGTCACACTGGATAGAGCTTTTCCAGCCTTGTATCTCATTGCAGCTAATAGAGAAGCTTCAGTGGCGGATATGCGATTATTCTTTCATGGTTCTCATCAATGGAACATCCTCTTTAATCGGGATCTCCATGATTGGGAATTGTCTATGGTTACAGATTTTTTCAGATTACTATATGCCACAAGGCTTCCTATCCTACATAGAGATAGAATGAATTGGAGATCCAATGATCATAAGAGGTATACGGTAAAAGCTTATTATAAACTTTTATCAACACAAGATCATGTTCCCTTCCCATGGAAGAACATTTGGAGGTCTCGATTGCCTTCTAAAGTAGCTTTTTTTCTGTGGACTTCCGCTCTTGGTAAGATTTTGACCACAACAATTTGAGGAAGAGGGGATGCATTGTGTTGGATTGGTGCTACATGTGCAAAAAGAGTGGAGAATCTGTGGATCACCTCTTATTGCATTACGAGGTCACAAGGATGCTGTGGGATGAGATCTTTCGAAGAGTTGATGTTGCCTGGGTTATGCCAGCAAGGGTAGTGGACCTGTTGGGGGGTTGGAGGAAGATGCAAGGTTGTCCTTAAGTGGCAACAGCGTGGAAGATGGTCTCGTTGTGCATTATATGGTGCATATGGTCGGAAAGGAACGAATGTTGTTTTGAAGATAAGGAGCGATCAAGGGCAGAGCTACAAATTTTCTTCTTTCACACTTTAATGTTGTGGTTTACAAACATTGTATTAAATGAGAACAATATTCTTCATTTCTTGTCTTTATTTTCTAACTCTTAGAATGTCTTTAGGTATTCTGTTGTATACTTCCTGTGTACACGGGATAGAATTTTTTCGATGACATCAATAATAATGATCTCTTACTTATAAAAAAAAGGAATGGAGCCATTAAATTGTGAGAATGTAAAAATGGTTGCATCTTCTGATTTTTGTATGTTTTTACAATCATTCATTCCAAAGATCCTAGAACATGTAAAGAATGCTGAGGAGGATGTGCAACGGATAGCCAGTGGACAAGACATGGGAGATATGTACTATCAGACTATCACAGGACTCAAGCATGCTCTTTCAATGGCTTAGCGTACTCCCATTGAAAAGGAAGCAGGCCCTGGTAAAGATTCTTTTGTTAGTCCAGATGCTCAGCCTAGTCCTCCCACAAGTGTATTCGAGTCTCAAGAAGTCAGTGATGAAGAGAACTCGAGCGATATAGAAGGGAGTTCCTCAGAAACTAAGTTAGAGGTTCTTGTGGACAAGAAAGCTGCTAGAAAAGAAAACAAAAAGAAAGTCAAGAGGAGAAGAGGGATGCTCGGAAGAGTAAAGTGCCTAAAGCCGTGAAGAAAAGAAAAAAGAAGTTGGCAAAACCTCACAAGACTAGATAGCTGGTAGCAATAACTTATAATACAAAGTTCTATCACTAGAACATCACTTATAGGAGTTGCTCTTATATAACCCATGTATTTGGTTTTTGCCTATTTTTCTCATCAACAAAATTTTATTTATTAATTAAAAAAAAAGTTTTATTAATTTGGATAATTTTGAAAACTTTTATTTTTCATTACTAGAGAAATGAAACAATATTGGCCTAGAGTATTCGCATACTTTCTTCTTGGATCTTGTCCTTTTATTTTATCAGTAAACTCTGTAATTTGTATACATATCTGATGTGGGCAGTGAAGATATGAATGGATTTGTTAAACCTTAATTTACATCATTGTTGGTTTGCGATATTGGGTTATTTGGACTTCATGCAGCTAGTCTTTCCTCAATCTTCTACTGGTGCACATTTTCGTCCTTGGAGATTGTTTTTATATTTTAAACATAAAACATCTCAATGAAAATTTATTTACTCTCCATTTTAAGATGTTAACTCGACCTTTCTTGCTATAATAAACCTGTTAGTTTGGTGAAGCTTTAGTTTAGGCACCCTTTATGTGTTAACTCAACCTTTCTCACCATAATCAACCTCGTTGTTTGGTGAAACTTCAATCTAGGCACTTAGATATGTGTGTGGGTTCTCATTTCCATGTTTGGACCAGTTGTGTTTGGTTTGCTCTCTCTCTCTCTCTCTCTCTCTCTCTATATATATATATATATATATATAATTTTCAGTTTTGACCAATTCGATTAATAGTATAGGAGTGGGAGGGGAGGTTGAATATGGGCACGCGACTGCCATTCTAGAAAGTGTTTGGATACTCTTGTTTTCTTTATTTTGAATTGCTATTTACTATAGGGATGTATTACACTTGGTGTGGTGTAGAAGATATATTACATGACCTTGAATAGTATATAGTTTCTCTTTGTAGTGCTTTAGTGTAATCACCAATGGTGCTTAGTTATCTAACCATGTTTTTGCCTTTTAAGAATTAGCTCCATAAGTAGTTGTTATCATCTCTTGGTTGTGCTGCATGTTTATAGTTGTTATCATATCTTGGTCTGGTTGGAGACTTAGCTACATTATTATTCTGACTATATCTCGTTTCACTCTATGACATGTTTTTATAGATTGTTTGTAACTTGAGGTGCATTTGCAGAAAACTCCTTAATAAGAGTTAGTACACCCTTAAGATTAGTCAAGACGTTGTTTTTGAACACCCAGTGCCAATTAGAAAAATTGTTTGTAGCTTAATATTTATACTTGGTCTACACCAAATACTAGTTTGCGTGGAATAATTGTCTAATGTCCGATTCATCTTGCCCATTGATGTAACACCTTGAGTCGATAGCTCAACAACTTCTACGCAAAATTCAATATACCTTGAGCTCTCAATACCCAAATCTCCACCTCTTAATGTAAAAAATCGAAGAAATGGTGGTGAAGAATAATAGCAGAAGAAGAAAATAACTGAGACGGTGAGGACATAAATATTAAAAAATAGAAGTACATAAACTACTGAATAGATGAGAAAGACTAACCTGCTTCTACAACTTTTCTTAAAGCCAGGTTGAGGTCATGCAACTCGTGAGTTCTTTTCAATTTTGCTTTCTCAGGATTGAAATGGAACAAAGAGTGATTATGTGTTAAGATTGGGTCTTAGGATCTGAACCTGGGGCTACCGGCTACGAAATCGTAACATTACACTATTTTTGAATTCAAATGGTGGGGATGCATGTGCTTTTGCTACGTTGGGAGGTAATTAATAATTTAAAGAAAAACTTAGTTGTAAGTGATTCTACGCACCAATATGTGCACCCATCTAATGTGATTAGTCATATTTGAATTGACTATAAAAGCAGCCAATAAGTATATATTGGTGCACAAATTAGTTCACAAATCTGCTTATATGTAGCATTAATCATAATTTAATGGAAACGATCTCAACAATCCATTCTAACGATTGGGTAGTGGACATCATGAACAAACTTTTTTTTATCGTATAATTTTGGTTTGGGCTCGTGGGTACACTGCACTACATAAAAACTCTCAGTAGCAATGCTTAAACCCCTAGTGGAAAAAGTTAAGAAGAAGGTAGTAGGATGACTTTAAAGGGAAGAAACCCTTTCAAAATTGTGCATGGTGTTTCAAAAACATGATCACATGATGCTTATCTCTTGTAAAAGATGTTTCTAAAAGATTCGCGTTGAAAAACAATTAAAAGGATCACGAATGAGAGTGTTTGTCTAGTGAGAAAATGAGGGAAAATGGAAATCACAAAGGGAAATGCGCTAGCCAAAACTCTCTAAGAAAGTGAGGAGACAAAAGGGTAGGGGAAAAGTCCCAAAATTTTTGGCAAGACCTTTATATAAAACCTTCCTATTCCAAGCTTGCTCCAATGCATGCGTGACATGTGGCAGAATCTTCCCATTCTTTCCAAAATGATGAGATTGCATGGGAAATCCAAAAGGAAATTTTGGCTCCCTCTCTCTCTCTTCAAATCTAAAACTCAATCTCCTCAAATTTTTTATTTTAGTCCTCAACTCAAACCTAGAACAAAAACCTAAGAAGGGCTTTTTGGGTATCTCACAAAACCCTAGCCTCTAAACTTGCAACTTGGCATAAGATGAGTGTGGGTGGCTTATCATTTCTAAGGTGACATTTCCAATTCCCCACTCCACCTCTCTCTACACACCTAACATGGTCTCAATGCTCACAAAATCCAACTTTTGGTCTTCCCCATGTAAGAAGATTTCTTAAAAGGGCAAAAGATCTTGTGTCTTACCTTGCCATTTGTCCAAGAGAATTCCAAAAGTCCCTAGGCACCTACACCATAGCATGACCGGCCTTTTGACTCTTCTTGGGCCTTACTCTAACTCTTATGTCAATCTCCACTACACTTTAAACAAGATAAAATAATCCAAATCCACCAAACTTAGGGTTTTCTTCAAAAAGGCTTCCTCTTGCCTCTTTTTTTTTTTCCCTAAAGCTCTAAATACCTCAAAAATAACTAAAAGAATTACTCATCCAATTCTATCATGGATAATTGGTTTTCTCACGAAAGTCCAGGATATCATATCCTCCCCTTCTAAAAAAAAATATTTCGTCCTCAAAATTGGCACGAAAGAATTTTAACACAATCTCTACTAAAGGGAATTCTATACCTCTAACACTGGTTGCCATAGCATCTTTCGAAGAGGAATATGTTGGTACATCATCTCCTTCTGTCACTGAATCCTATGACAGATAAAATATCGCATCTACATTCGGATTATAATACATGTTGATCCTCATCTCATTCAGCTTATGCCGAATCTTCGACTCTTTGTCCTCAATAGATTGGCCTTCCTCTCGAAGGCAAATACGATCCTTTGATGTATCTAAAATCTCCAAAGGTATGTATCTGTCCTCACACTCTTCTGCTGTGTGACTAGATTCTTCTTCTTGACCCAATCTACGTAATCATTCTCTCTTCGCCTTTATCCAATTGCATGGCGGTTGCCGCTCCTCATGCGGTAATGCGCGTTGAAAAATAGAGTTTCATCTGCTATCCACGTCCGTTACATGGTATAGTGCTGTCTGAATAGTAGTCCGAAAACTGTTGTTATAAGCAAATTCGATCAAACAAAAGTGACTTTCCCAATCAACACTTAATTCCAAAAAATATGCCCGCAACATATCTTCTAAGGTCTAAATAGTTCGTTCCGTTTGTCCATCTGTTTGTGGATGATAAGCACTACTGAACTTCAGATCTGTACCCAACATCTCCTGTAAACTCTGCCAAAAACGAGAAGTAAATCTTGTGTATCGATTTGAAATGCGAGTCCAGGGTTTGCCAGCGAAGTTTAGGGTTAGCCAAGAGTTCAACCCTCAGCCTTCTCAAGCCCATCTTGATAACCTGAGATGCCTGAGGTTCGAGCTCTTCCAACCGCTTGTTGGCCTCTTCCAAGGAGGCTCGAGCGCCCACCAATTCAGTTTCCCAAGCAATTCGCTCTAGATTGGAAATCTCCAGCGACGTTTGACGAGCCTCTAACTCCTTCGTAGAAGCCTCTAGCTCGGCCTCCCAAACATCTCGCTCCCACTCCAAAGCTTCTAGATCGGCCTCCCGGGTGACAATCTCATGTGCCGTGGCAGCTAGTTCGGCCTCCGGGCAGCCAACTCTCTTTAGGCAGATGCTCAGTCCTGCTCAACATCAGCTTAGGCTTGCTGTGGCAGCTAGTTGTGGCCACAACATTGCGATGGGCCTCATCGAGGCTCACCTACAAAGCGGCATTTCTCTCCTACAAAGTCTCTTTTTCCTTACTCAACTCTTGATGGTTTGTATCATTGCTTTGCACTTCTCCTTAAGAGCCTTGCACTGGCCCGACGACTCCTTCAACTTGAAGAAACTGAAATGGCAAACCGTGTCAAGCTCTCAGTTGCACTCAACGAGCACTGTCGAGTAGGATCCAATGATTTTCGCTAGCTAGTTGGAGACCTGAATCTAGGAGGAAGTTAGCAAAACTTAATATCACAAAAGAAAAGGGAATAGGTGAACCATGGAGACCTACTTTTGCAAGGAGAGGCTGTAACATCTATATTGTGCGCTCGGTCGTCGTGGCTTGAGCCTGCTTGAAATTCAAAGGTACCTTATCTCGACCACTCTCTACCTCTAACCCAAAAAGTTGTCCAAATGCAGCAATCCCACTACAAAGTCAGAAGAGGGTAGGGGGTAAGGGGGAGTGTCGTGATGAAAGCCAGATCTGGACCCCACTTCAAAAATTTGAGTATGCTTCGGAGATTCTTCATCACTGATCGTCACAAACTCCTCTTGGTGGTTCCTTTCACCAAGACTTCACCTTTGTTTTGGCCACCCATGCCCTCGGTGGAGCCTTCCTCCCGAGCATCAATAGCCCTCTGGCCAGTGACCTCTTCACCTTTGGCTCCTGTAGTCGCCCCTCGATGTGACCAACTGCCGCCTAGTCAGTGGCCCTTTCGCCTTCGATCCCCACAATCGCGCCCTCAATTGTATCACCCTTAACCTCTCTAGGATAGTCTTCAGCATTAACACTTGCCGATTTGGAGCTCTCTCGAGAGGTGGAATGAGAATCCGAAGAGAAAAGTGGCAAGGTATCTTCCTCATTGGGTGACTTGGGAAACTGGCCAACCCGAATGGCTCGGTCTTCTAGCTCCCGATTTATGGTGTCTTCAAAGGATAGAAAGCCCTCGGCACTAGAAGAAAGGGAGGAGGATGTGTTAGTGATTCCAAAAAGGTGAGTTCTACCTCGTTGTCTACTTTGGTGGATGAACCAGAAGAAGATAAAGGAGGAGAGACCCCTGCCGCCCGGTGGGCAGCGAACTGAGCCTCGGTGACTAACCTTCAAGTCTTGGCACGAAGCTCACCTTGAACTTGGCGTTTAGGTGAGGAAGGAGTATCTCGGCGCTCCAAGGAACATTGAGGGTCCTCAGAAATTGAAGGACTCAGGTCAAGTCGTCCCTTAGTCCTTCTCTCCTAAGGGCGAGACCGACTGGGAGCCCGTTTACGTGGGTGAATCAGAGGATTCTTAGGAATCCCCAAGAGGTTTTGGCATTTGGCATATGATCTATCGAGTTGAACCAGATACCTCAGGATGTTCTTGTTGGAAAGTAGGTAGTTTGTTCCACAGGGAGTTGGGGTGTTGATTGGCCCAGGCCACAACGACCTCTACTCACCTCGCCTCCACAGAGGTCAACACGACCTTGAGGCTATCTGCGAATGGAAGTAGACTTATGTTTGGCCAAATGGGAAACTCTCCCTAGGTCTTGCCCTCGGGAAACTGTTAGCCATCCCCTGAGGCGAAGAAAAACTTTCGTTGATAACCCTTCACGCGGGAATGCCTGTCCTCAATCTGAGGCAGCTTCTAGTCATCGTTCTTAACTTGGAAGCTAGCTATATTCCCAGGGCGGCAAATCAGGCGGTACAACGACAAAAACTCCCGAGCCACCATATCGGGATAAACATCATCTTGCCCTAAAAGGGCCATCCAGAAGGTAACACAATTGGCCAGAAGTAGATGCCAGACATTCTAAAGTATCTGCGCTAGCGCCAACCCAATGATATTGAAGGACTTCGTTATTAGGCAAGTAAAGGGGAGGCGCAAGCAAGAAAGAGTATACTACCCTCTGTGACTTCCCTAGGGAATTAGAGGCATTCTCTATCCCTTTGACTGATTCTAGCATGATTCGATGGGAAATTCTGTAACGAGTGCGAAGCTCTTCTATTGCAGGAATAGAAAAGTTCAAAGTCCAGTCATGCCCATTGAAGGAATTCCCATCGAAATCTCTTCGCTAAGAATTTTTAGGGTACTATGAGGAGAGCCCCACCCAGGCATATAGGGCTCGAGCCCATGAGGGAACTGGATGGGCCCTAGGGGTGTAAGAAAAAATCGAAAAACTAGAAAACCAGATCGGTCCGGTTTTGGTTAAGTACCAATCCGGAATCGGTTTCCGTAATGTCAAAACCGGTGGATACCGGTTCAGTTTCAGTTCTAAACTTTTTAGAATCGGACCGGATCGAACCAGGCCGGTTCAATACAATACATATTTTATATCAAACTTTTTAATATTATATGTTATATAAAATAATATTTTTTATATTATATATAATATTTTATACATTAGTATATAATGTAAATTAGTTACAATTTACAGTTTATGGTCTAATACTAATAGTCTAATACTATATTACTATTAGTAATATATTTTAAGTCTATAAATAAATTATTATACTAAATAATTACCTATAAAATAGTGATATAGTAATACTAATATTTTTTTTATAAGTAATAATAATATTATTAGTATTAATTTACTAATACTATCACTATCAATGATATAGTTATAAAAAGTTAAACTTATTATAATAAATACTAAAAGATAATTATTCAAATCACTATAACTAATACTAATAATTTAATAGACTAAAATATATTAATTTAAAACTAAAAAATTGAACCGAACTGGACCGAAACTGGTAAAATTGGTATTATCGATTTTGGGGGGTAACCGGTGCATAATCGGTTTTAAAAAATATAAAATCGGTAGTACCAGTTCGGTTCTAAATTTTGTCCAAAATCGGATTGAACCAAACCAGTTACACCCCTAATGGGCCCATTGGCAGGACGTCACGCCAATTAGGTAATGAATACTCAGCCTAGTAGCCGCATATAAGAATCGGGCAGTGAGGAGGAAACGGCACCCAAGACAACACTACCAAGATGTGTCGAGTCGAGCAGAAACGTATCGCGCCCTTTATCGCATTAAATGCTAATTGTGCCAAGTCGGGCAGCAATATACCATGCCCCTCATTGCATTAAATGTTAAGCATGCCAAGTCGGGTAGTAATGTACCAATGTTTTGAATACTATATCGGTGGGCATACCAGTCAAGATACTAGAACAAAATATTTTGGTATCAATTCCGTGTACCATTTTGAAATAGTTTTATATAAATAAATTATATATATAAATACATAGATAAATTATATTTCAAAATAATAATCAATATATAAAAAAAAAATTATATATATATATGTAATTAGTCTAGTCTGAATTGAAATAAAATAGAAAAAAATAAAGAAAAAAATGGTTGAATGGCCGAAACCCGATATGGCCGAAACAAAAACCAAAATAGAAATATTGACAGTACAAAACTGCTATTTTTTGTACCAGACAATTGGCCGGTATGACATATTTCAGCTAGTTCAAAATTTCAAACTACGCAATGTATCGTGCCGCTTGCTGCATTAAATACTAAACCTGCTAGAGCCACTTTACGTTAAATGTGGCTAACGCAGAAACATACTATTAAATGCGAGTCAAGGACTCTAGGCACGCGACGGCAGAAGTAGGAACTAACACTGCTCGGAGGGGACAACTCTCCCCTAACCTGCCCATGGCGAGGCTACTCATCCTGACACGACAAAGTAAACGATGAACAAAAGAACGGGGTAGACATTCTCTCCATCCTTCGAGAACATAAAGAGTATAGATTCATATCTATAAATAAATGGACGTTCCTCGTTATTAAGGTTAAGCTCTTATCTCTCATACTACTAAGTATTCTTATCTCCTTCAACTCATTTGACTTTATCATTAGAGTGGCCACACACCCCGACCCCCCACCTTCTGCAACTCTTTTCCAGGCCTAGATTATTTTGATCATCGCTAAGTTGCCCAGGTCACGAAACATGACATCAACACACCTTAAGCCACTGGTATCCGCGACTCAGTGCAGAAGTACAGAAAAAATGGATGCCATGCCCTGCGCGCAACAGAGCTAGTAGCACCACCATGGTTTGCATTGTTCTGCGCTTAGAAGAGAATAGTTTCTTCGTCGAAGCGCGCGCAATTTCACATGTAGTAGAGCTAGCCCACAGCTTCATGTGTGGTGTTGCTCATAATGCAACACCATGTACGTTGCTGCTCCAAGAAGGGAAAAAAAGAAGTCAGTGCACACAGTGTAGCATTGGGATGCGGCCATGGCAGTGAAACACCAAATGGTTAGCGTCACACCACCATGCGATGCAGCAACAACGCACCTCAAATGGTTTGCATAATTCGCAGCACGCATGTGGTGCACTATGGTTTCACTTACAGCCCATCACCGAGGTCTAAAACAACACAGCATATTTTGATAGCCATGGCTACGGGAAAAAAAAGTTCTTGTAAGTGTTCAGTGCATCATGTGAAGCATGTAAGATTTCTCTTAGTGGGCATGGTGTTATTATAAGAAAAAAAAAAAATCCCCTCATGCTGAAACGAGATTTTCATCATGCAAATATATTCTAGTAAATAAAATTACAATTTGCATGCAAACATAAATTGTAAACAACCGATCTTGCTTTGATACCAATGTTAGAACTATTTTATCAGATTACACAGCAGAAGTGATATTACCTCGTCAAAAATATCTCGGAATCTAATGCAATTGTTCCACATGTTGTCCAACATCGTTGTTCATCCAAAATCTTCACATCGATGGTGAAGTGTGTTATGTGGTAGAAAATCAGAGCAACACCCACATAATCCACAGTCTAAATGTTGAGACTAGAGAGAACTATAAGAGAGAGAGCTTGTTTTGTTCTAGTGAGTCATCCGAAAGGGAATGAGTGATATAAATATCCCTTTAATCATAACCCCTGGTTGGCCCTTGATGACCAGCCATCAAGTCTCATGAAGTCGCTTGATAGCCACTTCATAACCCCCAAAAAGAGGGAGGTGAATGGCTTCCTACTATGAGTGCCCCTTTCTTATGATTGTACTAAAAAATTGAATGAATAATTTCTATTGAAATACAAAACAAACAAATCAAATGTAACTTAATCCTTCAAACAATCCAAATCAAAATTTCTTGTTCGAATGGTAAATTGGAAATATATTCACTTGAATGAAAATACCATTAAAAAAACCATTTGAAGAAAGAAAATTCAATTTGATCTAACCGATTTGAATGGCCGGCCGATGTCATTTCCACGAATTTATATACGAAGAAATCTTGAAATACTTTTTTTGGATTTAAACGGAAACTGGAAAAATGATATTCAGCAGTATACCATTTGACAACGAAATTTTAGTAAACTAGATAAAATCTATTCACTTTTTTCAAATATATATATATATTTAAATTAAAATGACTTTTCAACTCACTTTTATTCTATTAAAAAATGATAAATGAAAATAAAATTATTTTGTCAAATTTAAGACAATAATATACTCTGGAGACAGTTTTTTTTTTTTATTTGTTGTTGAGAAAATCTTGTAAATATGGGTGGTGTAGGCCAAATAACACCCTCCAATGGTGTGACATAGGCAACCTATGGAGCATATTGTGGGCATACGACATACCCAACCCTTTTCACCCTCTCTCCCATTGTAATCCTCCCTCCCATCTCCATACCTTACTTGCTTCTTCCCCTTTTACCCTCTATTCCTTCTCCCAGTGTAGACTAGATGCAAGTAAAATGTAACAATAATTTATAGCAAACTGCATCACAAACAAGGGAAAATCCCTTTGTTCATAGTGAATAGGTCCCCTCATCGACAGATTACAGAAATCTCTTCGTTGGCAGTGAATCACATGGTATAAAAATAATGCACTTCTGATTTGTCGTCGATTATTTGTAGTTTGTTATGCAATAACAGTTTCTACAAATCACTTGATATCCCGATTCCTAGCCCCCGACCAAAAGGGAAAAAAATGTGTCAAATGATTATATGCCGAAAATCATACCATTAGCCTCAATTTGAAGCTCCCATCCCTGTGAAAAGGAGTGGATTCGAGTGAAAATGAGCAAGACCTCAATAGAATCTGGCAACGATGTGGTTTGTATTTTGGCAGGGGATGGCAGCACCGAAGGAAGGGAAAAAGGTTTAGGGAGAAAATGAGTGCAGGGGGTGAAGGGGGGTCGACGGGTTCCAGGAAAATTCCAGCCCTTTTTCACTGACAATCCGGTGCATTCATCCTTACTTCTTTACCGTGTAACTCAAGTGTTTTATTTTTATTGGTGGGTGGTAAATCCCCTATATAAACACCTTGTCTACCCCAAAGAGGAAATGTTTTTTTTAGTTCAATCCTTTTTCAACCTTTTGAGTTTTCCTTAAAAGGAAATGATAAGATCATTCCAAAATCTACTGAATAAAAAAAAGAACATCAGTTTAGCCAAATAAACGAAAATAGGAGATTTTAGAAAGGATGGTGCTAGTGGACTGCCCCGGCACTACAAGAAAATTCGTTTTTCCCGGAGATTTTTCATCCGTCGGAAAATATTTAGCTACGCAAACTCCACATTTTAGGCAATTTCTATTTCGCCGCTTATGTTTCCCATATATTCGACACTGGTACTTTTTGCAAAGAATGTAGTGATTGTTACAGTGAAATAAATTGCCGTAAAGTGTTTTTTCCTTATTAAGGAGATTTATTTTGCCACAACAATATTTTCGATGATTACGTACGCAATATTAAATTTAGCAACAATTGATTTTGGCCGGGAAAAACGTTTTAATGAGACACACGAAATAACTCCCTTATGCGTTTGAATGGCATAAATTATTGTACTATTAGATGATTGAATAAGTACACTGGGACGATATGATTAAAGTACACTTGTGTTTGAAATTCTTGGTTCTTAAAGAATATTGTAAGTGAATTGGATATATATACAAACTCAGGAAACGTGAATAAAAATCAATTAATTGCATAATTTGGCGTGTAACCAAATATTTATAATTTACGGCGATTTGGATCGAGCCTGGGAAAATGGGGGCGTGCTGGGCAGCAGCCTAGTCCCAGTTGCCGCATAAGCCGCTCACATGAACAGTGATTTTACTGTTCAGTAAAATCACTGTTCATGTGAGTGGCTTGTGCGACAACCGGACTGCTGCCCATATTTTTTTGAGAAACACTAATCCATGAAAAACTAATTGCGGCACATCATATTCATCGCAAAAGAGATATATATATAGCGTTTGTAAAATTTTTTTGCTGTGGTTAATTAGTTCGCTGTGTAATATTTATTGCAGCGATACCATTATGCCGCAAATACCTAAACAACGTTGCCTGCCCAGTGGAGCGAAAACAAATCGCTGAAAAATATAATTTTAACGGCAAGCATAAATCGTCAAAACTTCAATTAATGGATTGTCCAAACATACTATCCCTATCCCGACGATTTTAAGGAATTAACGGCAATTTATAATCACCGAAAGATGTTATCCCAGTGATTATATGAACATATTGTGGCGCATTTGCAGCGAATATTGTTTCACTTTGTGGCAAATATAATGGCTGCTATTGTCTTTTTGTTTGCAGTGATTTTTGCCATTAGCTGAAAGAAATTATAAAAGCTTTTCGATAGCGCCGAACGTGCGGCGCTAGCTACTTCAAGCTGGGCGTACAGCTGTCATAAATATAAAGATTTTCTTTTAAATTTTTTTGTAAATACTTTTGAACATCTTTAATCATTTAAAAAAAATATACACTACTTCAATAATAATTATTTCTTTAATTATTAAGTAAAATAAAAAATATTCGACCAACAGTAAGGCTGTCTATATAGCATTTTCCTTTTAGAAATTGGTGGAAGAAAAAAACATGCTTTCATTGCTGTTATTTACACACTCATGATATAGATTGAAGAACCTCACTAGAAAATTGCTTTCATTGCTGTTATGTTTTTTCTTATTGGAGGAAATTCAAGTATTTTCTCTCTCCTGGATGAGATTGGCTTCTCTCAATTATATTTACTTCCCTTGGTTCAGGCCGATTTCGTAGTGCTATCATGATTCATGTAGGCGAAATATACAAACCTTCTCGGCCAGTGTATAGAGGCCATTAAATGTTATTTATAGCTAGACATCCAAGCAATCACGGCATTGCTTGGAAGGCTCAAGTACGCTTTATAGCTATAGAAAATGGAGTTATATTTAAGTTCGTTTGGATTTGGATTTGGATATAGATGAGTTGAGATGAGTTTAATTTATTTTTTAATATTATTATTATTTTAATATTTAAAAAATGTATATTAAGATTTGAAAAAGATATGTAAGAATTTGTATTTTGTACAAAAAATTATAAAAATATAATAATAAAATAGAGATGAGTTGAAAACACTTTTAAATCCAAACCGGACTTAATCTTATTGTTTTCTAGGTATTGTGAGCGTTTAGTAGTTGTTGGGATATATAGGTTAGCTACAAGAACTGCTTGAATGGAAAGACACTTTTGACTAGTTTTTTAGATAAAAATAAAATTAGAGAGAAATATAAATAAAAAATACGAATAATTAAATTAAAAAATATATAAAAATAATATTTATATAGGATGTGTACGCCAAAGAAGCGCACTCTGTATACAAATTGTATTTCTCTCTTTAGAAAGGACAATGCCAGAACGCCACCGAGCATGTATCATTGGCGTATTCGTAGGGCTGCGCAATTGGGCCAAATATTTTTCCAGCCTGATCTAGAACCCACGCGAAAATTTGAGTGAATCCATATGATTATCCACCTGGATTGGATACAGACAGGTTACAAGATGAAACCATAACCAGTATAGACCCGGTTATGGATCCAGTATAGACCCGGTTATGGATCTTATCTAAGAAGACACAAAAAATAATTTCATTTTTTTAAATCTCAAAATAAAAGTAACATACAAAAATTATATTCTATAATATTTTAATTTTATAATAGTTTGTTAAAAAAATAAAAAAGCATAAAGGCCTAAAAAATAGCCTTTTGAATTGTTAAAAAGATTTTAAAGAATTTTAAAAAATCATTTAAAATATATTTGTTGAATCTGGGTATTAGGATTAGGCGTGTTCATCCGGGCCGGGTTGTGCCGGGTACAACCCGGCCCGGTTTAAAATTTTATTTATTTCTTAACATTTTTAAATTTTTTTTAAAAAATGTTTAAGGAAATTTTGAATCCTGGTTCTGGATTTGGGAATCCGGAACCCGGATGAACACCCCTAATTAGGATTTCTAGCAGCAACCTGGATATCCAGGTTTACATCCGGCTATCTCGTTTTTATTGAACTTCTCCATATGGATGACCGCCCGAAATCCGGATCTTGATCTAGTTATGACCGGATATTTGAATCCGATTCTACATGGCTAATGTGTTCTCTAGTTTATTCCCAATTTTTTTTTTTTGTTCCAAACATTCTGAAACATATTTTTAATTAGCTAGTCATTTTTAATTAATCTCTTAGACAATTAAAATATATGAACGGTCAGACTGAGGAGACAAAATGAGAGTTACTTTAGTATTAATTCTCTTCTAGAAAGAAGTATTTCTTGATAGCTACGACAAAGTAAGCAAGCATCTAATCTAGTGTGTATATTTTTATATATATAAAGTGGCTATCTAACGAAAAATCTTATTTTAACGAAAAATTTTATTTTTCTGTTAAAGTTAACACTTTCCATCCATTTTTATTAAAATAAATACTGCATTTAATGAGAAATATTATTTTAAATACAATCTATTAATTCCATTAATCACCGAAATAATATTCTTGACATTAAATTTAATTATACCACTTCAATTTTCTATAACGATAAACTTTTCATTTAAAACTTTTTTAATGTAAAATAAATATAGAATAATAATAATAGTATAGAATGACATAATAATAGTATAGAATATATAACAATATATATAAATAAACCATTCATAACAATATAACAATGCAATCCTTACTTAGAGTTGTTGATTTATACGTTAGAGAGTTTAATTTTATTCATGAAAATTTATTTCTATTATATAATTAATAAGTTCATTCTTTAAAAATTATTTTATAATTTTAAAATGAATGTATTATTTATTTATTTTTTGAGATGATAAATATACGGTATATACAATTAACTATAATTATATTAAATTGGTAATAATAGACAATAAATATAATTAATATATTATATATGTTTGATATTTAGTTGAAATATATATGATCTAATAAATTTATATATTTAAGATTAAAATTTCATGTTATAAATTATAATATAACATTCTTTTATATAAATTATAAACTACATAATTTATTTTTTTAAAAAAATTATATTATTTCTTAAAAATAATCACATAACTAAAAAAACTGTGGATGATTCAAGTTTATGTAGATCTAGAAAAATTCAAAGACTAAAACCATAGGTATTTTAATGTCCTATCTTTTGAGGTTGTGCAAAATGACGCAAATATTATATTATCGTCTTAGAATTATAAAAATCTAATATTTTGAACGAATCTTTTATTAAAGTTTCAATCAAAATTATCTCAAATAAATTTAATAAAACTATAGATTATATGTTATATTTATTTATAAGACTATCTTATTGTTTTTATTAATACTTTTTTTTATAATATATAAAAACGTGTAATTATTTATCATCCATTTAATTATGAATAATCTTTTAATTTTTATTAGAAATTAAACTAGATAAACGTGTTTTGCACGTTACTTTTATCTAATATATATATACACACACAGACACAAGAGCTACCCTCTATATATCTATACAATTAACTGCTCTAGCTAGTTAGTAATATTGCCTTAGTTAGCTATATCTATTGGTAGGCAGCTTCTAGGCTATAGCAAAAACTCTTATGAATTTTTTTTATTTTTTACCAAGGGCATGACTGTTATTCCTTTAGTTTCTATTTTGGAATGATAGATACAGCAAACGATGGAATGGATTTTCTACAAACGCTTCGTTATCGGTGAAATATTTTAGTGAAAAAATGGTGCGCGCGCGAAAGATGATATTATTGCAACACACGAACTTACGAATAATTTGTAGGTTGCAATCTATGACGTAAGGTCTTTGACACTCAAGAGACAAAAGAAACTTAATATCGCATATATAAACATCTCATTAAATCATAATTCAATGACTGCCATTCACAGCTAGCATATAGGTGACATATTTTTCAATCACTACATTTGAGTTCTAATCTCCTTATAAAAAACGTCTCTCATCTTCACATCAAAATTAACACTCTCCAACAACATCACAACCAATAAGAAATATGGATAGCACATCCATGCTAGCTCCCATTGCTAAGAGGTAATACTAAAACCAACGCTTTCAGTACCTATGTTCGTTAATTTGCTCTATCTTGTTCTCTCTCTCTCTATAGTTTATATAATCTTTTGTTGTCATATTTCAAGATTTCCCCTAATAAAATTTGGAATCTGCAGACTAGCGGGCAAGGTTGCCTTGATAACCGGAGGGGCAAGTGGAATTGGCGAGTGTACGGCAAGACTATTTGCTGAACATGGTGCTAAGGTCATCATTGCTGACATCCAAGACGAGCTTGGTTTCTCAATTTGTAAAGACAAAAGCACCAATGGTGCCATTTCCTACGTCCATTGCGATGTCACTAGCGAGTCTGATGTCCAGAATGCTGTCAACACTGCGGTGTCGATGCATGGGAAACTCGATATAATGTTCAGCAATGCAGGCTGTGTTGCCCAAATAGATGTAAACATCTTGGCCTTTGATCAGGAGGAGTACAAGAAAGTTTTTGATGTGAATGTCTTGGGGTCAATGCTGGTAGCAAAACACGCGGCGAAAGTAATGATTCCAGCGGAAAAGGGCACCATTATATTCACCGCAAGCTGTATAACACAGACACAAGGAATAGCTTCTCACGCCTACACAGCGTCCAAGCATGCGTTGGTGGGACTAACCAAGAATTTGTGTGTTGAGTTGGGGCAGTGCGGAATTAGAGTCAATTGCATATCGCCATTTATTGTGCCCACGCCTATGTTCCTAAAAGGGTGGGGAATAGATAAGGAAATGGGTGACGAGATTGCGTCAACTGCGGCAAATTTGAAAGGGGCAGTTTTGAGAGCAGTAGATTTGGCGGAGGCAGCTTTGTTCTTGGCGAGCGAGGAGTCCAAGTATGTGAGTGGGCTCAACCTAGTCGTGGACGGGGGTTTTAGTGCCACCAATATGGCTTTACCAGAGACCATGCGAAAGCTCTTCAACTGATCAGAGCAAAAGCATATATGCTTGTTTCATAATAAATGCATGAAGGTGCATAATTGCCTATGATATCATATTAAAAGAGTATTTTATTAATGATCTTTATATAAAGAGGTTTTTTCCATAAATCGTACAAGAGAAGAAGTTAACCAAAACATACAGTCCACTTCCATCCAGGACTGTGAACAGCAAGATAGTGACACAGACTCAGTGGTTGCCCCTCAACAGCTCATCAACGGCTAGCGTTAGTTTAAATCTTTCTATCTTTCTTTCTATTTTGCTGTTATACACCTAATGTAATCTCTCTGTTATGTATTTTGATTTTGAATTACACTCTATGTTTCTGTTACATTTTGAATTACATATAATCTATAAACATCTATATATACATAATGAAATTCTTATGTATGGTATTCCATTGAAACCAGATCATTCTATAGTTCTATATTGGTATTAGAAAATCGATTTGGCTAACACCATTATTCGATCCTAAATGGCTCATCATAACACTTCCACTGCTCCTTTTCCCTTTCCCAATATTAGTCTTGTAGTCTTTGTCCGATTGGATGGCATTAATTATCTCAATTGGACCTCGCAATTTGTTCTTGTCCTTAAAAGTAATGATCTTCTAGGAATTGTAGATGGCTCGGAGCCATGTCCTACAAAATTTATCCCTAATGATGAAGACAAACCAACCTCTACCATTAGTACTGATTAGTTGCTATGGTAGACAAATGACCAATTTATTTTGGCATGGATTAATGCCACTTGAATAGAGAAGATATTGTCCATTGTTTATGGACAAACTTCATCTCAACAAGTCCGGACCACCCTATCAAATAGGTTTGCACCACACTCTCGTTCAAGGATCTCTCACCTTAAACGACAATTGCAAACACTGCATCAAGGACACTACTTCAAAGACTTGGTTGTGACTTTGCTGTCGAGAATTTAAGTGCCCTCTCTTATTTTTTGCGCATTCAAGTTCATAAAACCATTCTTCATCTTCATCAAGGGAAATACATTCTTGAAGTCCTTCATGACTCCAAAATGATGGGTGCCAAGCTAGTTTTAGCACCATGTATCTTAGGAAGCAAACTATCCAAGCACACTAGTGATCCTCTACCTAACCCATCACCTTACAGACACATTGTAGGGGCTTTACAGTATTGCACACTTACTCGCCCAGACATTGCCTACATGTCAACCAATTGTGTCAATTTCTTCAGTGTCCAACTACTGTTCACCTCACGGCAGTAAAGAGAGTGCTCTGATATTTCAAAGGCACTATTGAACATGGCTGGCATTATGGCAAATGGTCCTTAGCTTTTCATAGTTTCTGTGACTCATGATCGCAAGTCCACCACTAGCTATTGTATCTCCTTGGGACCCTGTCTCATCTCTTGGATGGCATAGAAACACTTGGGTGGAATACAGGTCTATGGAACTTGCTGAAACTGAGCTTCATTGGGTTCAGATACTATTTAAAGAACTTAGTCTCCCACTTCACTCACCACCTTGCCTATGGGTTGCAATCTCAGTCCTTTGTCATTATCATCTAATCCTATATTTCATGCCCGCACAAAATATATAGAGGTTGACTACCATTTTATAAGGGAGAAAGTCTTTAACAGAGACATTTTAGCTGGTTACATTTCCACACATTTCCAACCTTCAGACATTTTCACGAAATGATTAACAAGTGACAGATTCTACTTGCTTTGTGACAAGCTAATGGACCTCTCACCATTAGCTTGTGGGGGATAGTTAACCAAAACACATAGTCCACTTCCATCTAGGACTGTGAACATCAAGATAGTGACACAGATTCAGTGGTTGCCCTTCAATAGCTCAGCAACAGCTAGCATTAGTTTAAATCTTTCTATCTTTCCTTTTGTTTTGTTGTTATAAACCTAAAGTAATCTTTTCGTTATGTATTTTGAATTACACTCTATCTTTTTGTTACATTTTGAATTATATGTAATCTGTAAACATCTATATCTACATAATGAAATTCTCACGTCTGGTATTCCATTGAAACCAGATCATTCTATAATTCTATTTGAAGATGCCTCCACAAGTCAACAGCCTCATCAGTAGATTGCACCCCCTACAAGTTTATAAGGTCAACTGGGATGTTTCAATAGATTGTATTCGCTGCAGAATTGGCATTGTAGTTATTATCCGTGATTGGACAAGGCATATAATAGCTACCCTCAAATCTCAAAGAATGCTCTTTCCAGATCCAATAATGGCAGAAGCAATTGGGACTTTCAAAGTAGTAATCTTATGTCAACAACTTCAATTGTCCAGGATCATCTTAGTGGGAGATGCCAAAACAGTAGTTGACAAGATTTCCACACGTGATTCTGGGAAATGGTCCACTACAAGGATGATTATACAGGACACCAGAAACAAGATCGACACTTTGCAACAATAGTCAGTCAAGCATGTCCCAAGGGATCTCAATATTGTAGCTCACACACCAGCTAAGGATGCACTTAATCTCTCTAAGGAGAACATTGTATTGGAGGAAACTCCATCTTGTATCCAAGTTTTGATGCTTTAAGATGAATAAGAATTGTTATTTTTCTTTAATATATATATATATATATATAATATTAAAGTAGATGCTAGGTTGAAATGGTTGGCACATGAAGTAGCAAACAAGCAAGCACAACATAAATTTCTTACACAAGCAAGCCATTTGGTCTTTAGTGACAGACGAAATTATTATAGAAAATGACCAAACCATTACCAAAAGTTTTTGTGACAGTTAGAAACTATCACGTCAATCGTTACCTAAAGTGCATCACAGATAAGTATTAGTGACGGTTTACTGTTCAACCTTCACAAAAAATATTTTTAGCGACAGTTGGAGGTCTTTCGTTTGATATAACGTTCAAACATTCAAAATGTTTATGACGGTTTGAATGTGTCACAAAAAGTAACGTTCGAATGTCAACACTGACGTTCGAACATTAGTATTTTCATTCGAACATTTATATATCTGAACATAATGATGACGTTTAGACGTTTCTAACACAACGTTCGGACGTTACGTTTGAGTAGCGTTCAAATGTTAATTTGATAAACATTTGAACGTTATTTAACTAAACATTCAAACTTATTCGTCAATAGGAAAGTTCATTCGAATGTTGTGCGGTACATTCGAATGCAGTTGAAACAAAGGTTTGAAAGTTTAATATGTACATTCGAAGATACTAGTCAAAAATAGTAAATTTTAATAAAATTAAAAAAAATACAAATTGTATCAAGTTACATAATCAATTTAGCATATTACAATATCTTATAGTATATCACAGTTAGATACTAAAAGTTATAAATAATAATAAAAAAATGATTTATTTTTCCTCGTAGTGACATACTGTAGTGACATAACACACTCCATCTGAGTCACCATCTTCCTCTGCACTTGTTTTTGGACTATAGTATGAATTCTTTCTTTCTGGTCTCTTTACTACTCCTGCATATGCGTCTAAAAATTAGATTGTTGCTCCAAGAGAGACTCAAACTCCTGTTGTCTCGACCTCATATACTCATTTTCTCGTTGTATTGTTTCTAAATCTTTGGTGAGATTATTAATCTGTGAAATCGAGGAACCCATGGAGGATGAACCAGAGGAATGCTTGATTGAATGCCCAAATCCTCTGATCATGCCATATTTGGTCCCAAACACTTCCGTGAATATGTTCATATCACTACGAGAGGATTTCTCAGAATCTGCATGCATATCCAACATCCTATCTTGCAATTAAAAAGAAAATACACAGTAAGTAACAAAATTAAAAGAAATACGAACAAAAAAATTATTCAGATATTGCATAATTTATTTAAAAAATTAACATCGCTCATATAATTTTTTGTAATAGCAAGATCCATCCATTCACTATGTTCATTAGTGTGATTAGCAGCATACACATGAATGAGGAAAAAATCTTCAGGATCATCACGTTTCTAATAAAGATACATTAGCGGTTGAAAATTTTAATGTTAGTAACTAAATAAATGTATATCAGAAAAATAAATAAATTTCTATAAATTATTAATTACCATCTTATCAGCAAGACGGTGGAACGACCTTGAACCGACACGATGGTGAACAGTGAGAGCGAATCTATTTTGTACATTTGTCGAACTTAAGCTCTACAAAATTAATTAGTAATGTTACAGCTAATTTAGAACGAATATAAATGTAAATAACTAACTAATTTAGAATACCTAATAATCAAGACTTGTGAAAAGGTCACAACACTTCACCCAATTATCTAATTTCATCTTCTAGAAAAGGAACTTTGCAGCCTCTTCCAACATCGTAAACTTTTTGAAGTGCTCAAGGCATCAGCCCTTGTGACGTCAGAATAATGTAGCAGTTCTTATATCCTCGCTACGAGTTAAATTGAGGTCGAACTCATCCTAAAGAATGAATTAAGTGAGAAATACGATATACTTATTGAGATGAGAAATATATAGTTGTAAAGTTATCTCTCCAGCACATGGCTCCGAATGTGATTCTTAGCCTTATTATGAACATCTTGCCATAATCGCATATAAAATGGAGTATAAGTTCGGACTATTGTACCAATATAAGAGAAAAATGTTGTCGCACCATCATCCACTCCTCCAGTGGAATTATCTGGTGGCATCCTTGAAAAAAAATATAAAAAAAAATAAAGAAAAGTAATTAGAATGTTATTTTTAATAATATAATATTGGAGTTTTAATTTATATGATTTTGTACTTTTATTCTTTTTCTTCTAATGAATTTTCCATGCTTGTTTCAGAATTTCTCTCAATAGCATCGTCATTATCATCTTGCATGTCTTCTTCTTCTTCTTCCGCCTCACTCACTTTAATTGGATGAGCGTCTAGTTCTAATGGGTCAAGGTGGACATGTGCCACATCATCTCTACATAAGGGGAGTATCTCGAGTGCATCGAGGTCAACAAACAAGTTAATACATTGCTCTCCATCCTTCTTGTATGCCTCTACAATCGGAGTGTCATCTTCATCAACGTTTTTTATATGTTCCTACGAAATTTTTTTTTCAAGACTCTCCAAGTTATCTCTCCACTATTTTCATCAATGCCTTTTAGTGGATCAACGAAGTAATAAACTTGCGTAGCTTGACATGCTAATATGAATGGATCATCTTCATACCATTTTGATGTAGTATTGACGATCGTGAAGTAATTATCCTTACGCAATGAACCCCAACCACTGCTTAGATCCCACCAATTACATCTGAAAATATAAGTTATAGACCCACCCAGATATTTCAATCCAATTATATCATGTATGACACCGTAATAGTCAATATCATCTATCCCATGACTTTCTTCGACCAACACATCACCTTTTTGCATCTTTCTATATTGTTTACAGTCCAAAGTATGGAATCTAAAATCTCAAACCGTACATGCCATGTATAAGGAACAACAGGCTAATGCATGCATTTCAGAAGAAATTGACTCGGGATCACGAACACGTTGTTCCAATATCTAACAATATAAAACAATAAATATAATTAATATGTTACCAAGAATATTTAAAAGTTTCAAAATCAAACATGTTCGAACTTGTATTTTATACATGCTACTCAAACTAACTAGAAAATTCTTTTTTCTGTCTTTTCTCCACATTATCTATGCCTTCTGCGTTAACTTTTTCTAGGTGCTCACTGTATATTAATGAAAAAATATTATACTACGTCCAGTGTGAAGATCTAGTAATTTATCATAAATTGGATGAGTACCCTACCTGAGATAATCATCAATCTCCCAGCAATTATTCAACATTTACTATAAAACATTTTTCAAATCTCCATCAATGAAATTGTAACAAGTTTGTGCACCCAAGGGTCGTACATTTTGGGAGAACACTGATAGCTAATGAGGAAGTAGAGCAACAAGATCAGCATTTTACTTTTCACGATTAAATCGTGTCTCAATACTGCGAAGGTATAGTGAGAAACATGTTAACCATTCATTGTGTATATAAACCTCTGCTATTGAACTCTTAGCTCTGACTTTATTCCCAACTTTGCATTTTAGTTTACCCAAATATCTTTTGAATGGATACATCTAATGAAACTGCACCATTCCACCTAACAATACCTCTTGAGATAAATGTATTGCTAAATGGACCCTCACATCAAAAAATTAAGTGGAAATATCTGCTTGAATTTACATAAGATAATGACAATGTCGTCTTCCATTTTCTATAGCATATCACCATTTACAATCCAAGTGCATAAATCCCTGAAAAACATACAGAGCTCGGTAATGGCACCACGTATATTAGATGTCAGTCTGCCACAGATTCCAACCGGCAATAACTTCTGCATAAATATGAGACAATCATGACTTTTCAATCCACTGATTTTCTAGTCATCAGGGTTCACACACCTGCCGATATTTAAAGCATAAACATCTAACAGTTTCACACCTTGCAACCATTTGCAAAAATCCATTCTCTCATTTATTGTCATCATAAAACATACATGCGGCTTGGCCACCTGATTGTCATCCACCTGCAAATGTAGATTATGTTTAATGCCCATTCGCTCAAGATATTTCCTCATGTTGACCGTATCTTTCGTCATCTTGTTAATGCTCATCATTGTTCTAAGTACATTGTCACAGATGTTCTTCTCTATATGCATAACATCCAATCTATGTCGCAACATACAAGACGACTGATATGGCAAGTCAAAAAAAAATATTGCACTTTGTCTAATTCAATTTTACCGTGCCAAAGTTTTTTGTTCTTACATGTTACAATTGTTCCAATATATCATCCCCGGACAACTCCTTAAGTGCAGATCTTTCCTCCACTCTCCCATCAAACTTAGGTCCTTCTCTGTTCCATGCATGATTTGCTACGAGATAACGGCAATAGCCTATGAAATATATCTTTTGAAAAAATTTTAACTACTCACTAGAGGTTTCTTGATTATATGTCAGGCATGCCAACTGCCCTTTAGTACTCCAACCGGACATATTTTCATATGCAGGAAAGTTATTTATCGTCCACATCACTGTAGCAAGCTTCTGAGAAGACGTCCCAGTTGATGCAGCGTAAGTTCCATTGCTCATTTCCCATAACTCTTTTAGCTCCTCAATCATTGGCTGCATAAATACATCAATGTCATTTCCCGATGATCTCAGGCTAGGGATTAGTAAAGTTAACAAAAAGTTTGGTGCTTTCATGCACCTCCATGGGTAAAGATTTTAAGGTATCACCACAACGGGTCAAGTTCTATAACTTGTACTCATGTTGCTAAAGGAATTAAATCCATTAGTTGTGAATCCTATGCATATGTTGCAAGCTTCATTCCCAAACTCTGGGTGTTGTTCATAAAAGGACTGCCAAGCTAGTGAGTCAACTAGGTGCCTCATATATACGCTATCATTAACTCTTTTCTCTTGGTGCCACCTGATATTTAGCTATTTTCTTAGACATATATAGTCTTTGCAATCAATGTGTCAAAGGAAAATAGCGCAACACCTTCACCGGCACATTCTTCTTAGTTTTCCGCATCGACTCTCCGCATACAGAACACGCTTGTTTTCTCTTGTTTTCCTTCCAAAATAAGACACAATCATTCTTTCATGTGTGTATAGACTTGTACTCAAATTCTAATCCATTTATCAATTGTTTTGCTTCATAGAAGTTCTTCAACAATGCAGGCCCTTCAAGAAGCCCCTTGTTAAATAAATCTAATATCATGCTTATTGCTTTCACTGATATTTCACACAATGACTTAATGTGAAGCAGCTGCACAATAAAGGACATTTTGTTGTGCTTTATGCACCCAAGATAAAGTTCGTGCTTTGCATCTTCACACATCGCAACAAAATTATTTGGATCACTCCCTTGACTGCTTGGGGCATTGTTCTTAGGTTTATACATAAATATCCTAGCACCAATATCATCCAACATCTACTCCATCTCATCCCGTTCATCAGCATCATCAATATCTTGTATATAATTTAAATGATCGAAAAATACATCCGGTATCGGTTTATACGGCTCACCATGGAATATCCATTGTATATAACTTAGGTCCAACCTATTGACAAAAATATGATGCTCAGCTTTATCTAATTCTATAGTACACAAATTTTTACAATCTCGACATGGACACTTCATGTAACCACGACTATCAGTAGAGATACGAGCAAATTTAATGAAGGTTCTGACTCCACGTGCATAGGGAACGTAGTCCTTCTCAAGTCTATCGCCCAGGCACATCCAACTTTTATCCATTTCTAAAAAAGCCTATCTATTAGTTTGAGACATTAAAATCCACCTAAAAAGTATGGTCTAAAGTAATTCACTTCATCTTTGATAAGATAGTTGGTCATATCCCATTCAAGATTATATTATCCATATTGCACAGCTTTTGTTACTTCTACTTCTCACGTCAGTAGAAATTTTGGCAGCACCTCTCCATAGTTCTCCAAATATACATGTTCGTACAGAGGGTTTGTGACCCTACAAAAAGTATATCCAAAAAACAAATGAGAAAGATCCTGAAACTTCATACGCGACGTTGAAAGTAGAAGTAACAAAAATGTACAATACAGATAATATAATTTCAAACTATTCACACTGGACAATTCAGGAATTAGTGGACACTTAATCTCAAACGGGTTTAAGGTTATTCATATATGCAATATCACACATTATATTATTTATTATTTATTTGCGAATTTCTAACTATTACATACTACTGGAATTTGGGGTTTGGATTTGGGGTTTGGTATTTAGGGTGTGGGGTTTTGGGTTTGGGATTTTGTGTTTAGGGTGTGGTTTCAGGTTTGGGGTTTGAAGTTTGGAGTTTGGATTTGAGATTTAAGGTTTGGAATTTGGGGTTGGGGTTTGGAGTTTGGATTTGGGGTGTGGGGTTTGGGGTTCAAGTTTGAGTTTGGGTTTGGAGATTGGGGTTTGGGGTTTGGATTTGGAGTTTGGGATTTGGGATTTGGGTTTGGAATTTGGGCTTGGGGTTTGGATTTGGGGTTTGAGGTTTGGAATTTGAGGTATGGGATTTGGAGTTCGATGTTTGGAATTTGGGGCTTGGGTTTGGGGTTTGGGTTTGTATTTGGGATTTAATTAACACATGCTTGAAAAAATAAACAGTGTCATTTCCACTAGTAATTTCAACCAAAGTATCATACTAAATATGCTTGGAAAAAATGCACAAATCACTATACCCACAAAATTCACACAAAGTATTATTGATAATTAATACATGTTTGGAAAAGAGGTACAAAGTATCACACCTAATATGTTTGGAAAAAAACACAAAATAATATACCCGCATTCAAATAACCATAAAACACATTCAACTAATGACCCAACATGCATGTAAAATCCCATTACTAAAAAAATAAACAAAGTGTCATTCACATATTTAAATAACTACATAATAAAAAAAATGCTTGGAAAATCCCATCACTAATATACCACATATTCAAATATAAAAACAAAAAAACAAAAAAATTACATTATATGCTATGTGAAACACAACCTTAAACACTCAATAATCATCCGATATGCAAACCACAATTTATATTTCATAACTATTTAAATATCTATATATTGGTATATTTTTTAAATGAAATAAATATTTTATATATTTATATATTATAGTAAATATAAGAAATATAACTATCTTGCTATATTTAACTATAGTCATTATAATATTATATTTTAGGGATATTTTATATACAGTAGTAATATTATAGTTAAGTAACACTATAGTTAGTGTTAAGTATTATATAGTGTTGACCAATCATATTTTAAATATCACTTTATATATTTTATCTACTATAGTAATACTATGCAATACTTAGTGTTATAGTATTATAGCATGTTCACTATTATAATACTATATAATACACTATATAATAATTAACACTATTGTATTATATGGTACTGACTTAATATATTTTAGTGATGTCTTATACTATATAATATAATATATTTTACTGTATTATAATATAATTTCAATTCAAATTTAAAAATACAAAAATACGTTGGAATATATGCTGTATCATTAGTCAACAAAATACGATGTAACATTCGAACGTTAACTGAAAATATTTGAACGTTTTATTATTACGTTTGAATGTTTTTAACGGTTAACACATAATGTTCAAACATTACCTGTATATATACAGTGGTCCAGACGGCATTTCTCACTTTTTCTTGAAATCCATTTAGTTTCTCTCGTTTTCTCTCCGCAATGAGCACCACCATTTTCATCACTAAAGCCAATGCAACTGTCACCAAAATGTAGGAAACTCTCATCTCTCCATTTTGATGTTCTTTTTGTTAAAATTTCTTAAAAATTGTAAAAACTTAAAAAATGTGGCAGCGGAATTTTCTTCTTGGTTTTCCGGCAACCACGGGTCTCCATTGACCAAAAGGCCACCGTAGAAATATTCATAGTATACATTTCAATGGTGAGTTTTGGCTCTAAAACTCCATGGAGTTTTAGGAATTTTCTTCAATCCTGTGTTGAACGTTCAAATATTACTATGAAACGTTCGGACGTAAATTTTTGAATTATGGAAGACGAAAGGTCACGTTTGAATGTTCCTTTTATATGTTCGAATGTGACTTTTGCAACGTTCGAAGTCGAACAGTCACGTTCGAATGTACCTTGTGTACATTCAAACGTGACTATCTGCAACATTGGAAGCCGAACAGTTATGTTCGAATGTACTTTGTGTACATTCGAACGTGACTTTCTCCAATGTTGGAAGCCACAATCATTTTCAAACGTGACATTGGTTACATTCGAACGCACTATCAAATCCTTTAAAAACTTAGATAAATTACTTTTTCAAATATTGTGACTTAATTTATATTTATTTTTTCTAATTTTTATCTTATTTATTTAAATATATATGGCTCAACAGTTCAAGATTACAAGAAAAAGGGGTTAGGAAAGAGAGAATTAGGAGGCTGCCGGTATCAAGGCCCGCATGGTTACACCCGAGCGGGAGGTGATAATTAATGAGATCGATGGACTCGTCTAGGAGAACTGGAGCCTGAGGACAGTTTTCATGGTCAGGGGCTAGACCTCTATATGTGCACTGAGGGGTTTCATTTACCCCTCCTTAGTCCACGAATTCTACATGGTGATGTTCACGTTGCTCATCGACGTGCATACACATAGGATCACGATTCACGATGTGCATCTCATAGTGTTGACTGATGCCACGCCGAGTTGCTACATATCCCGCGTTAGCAGCCTCAGCCGGTAGCTGCTGACCCTATGGAAGAGGTAGCTACCGCACCGACTCCGCCTACAGATGTTGATGCTAGCATGGTGGAGTCCCATACTGACCTAGCTCGCTCTACGGGCAGTCATCATGTTGAGGTCCCAAAGGCCAAGGATGCTAGATTTGAGCATGATGATCCTCAGCAGGATGAGAATTTCTACATCTTCACCACCAGAGATAGGGACGTGCACAAGATGTCAGACACCTTCCAGCAGAGTATGCTGCTAGGTTTCTTCTGGATGTTGCATCTTATTGTTGCAACAAATATTGGTTTGCTAGAGCACACGACGACATTCAGTCAAGCATGCGCGCAGTTTTTGATCTACTTGGCGTGTGGAGACCCGATCGACTTGTCGATGGTGATCTTTGAGAGGATCCGCTATAAGGTGTGCATTATCTCTACGAACAACCTCTCCTATGAAGTCATCACCACTTGACTATTGTTGGCACAGGGAGTGGCACCTCAGGTAGGGGAGTTAGTACGGTACTAGATCAACTCATCGACATGACCACCTATACCGCAATAAAGGGCAGAGGAAGCGTATGCCTCCTCCTGTAGCAGATCTGGTTCCACCTCCCCAGCCTCAGACTAGTCGTGTTGATCTCGCTCACATTGTCAGCCCCAATCAGCAGCCTCAGATGAGATAGACTGCAAGTGGGGATGTTGGACCAGCTTGGGTGGCCTCAACTATGGGAGAGTTGCTGGCACATATTGACCAACGGATCGCTGCACAAACTATCACAATGACTGCGCATGTGGATCAGGCTATGGAGCAGCTTTCCACTGATGTAGCAACCTTTCGTTTTTAAGATCGAGACATTGGTTGATGAGTTTAAGACATTAAATGACAGCCTATAGTGATGGATTTTCTATTTTTTTTTATGTCTTTTTGTATTTTTTTTCTAATTTATGTATGAGACCAAGTTATCTTTTTGTCTTTATGTTTTTGTTTTTGTTTTTATTTCTATTCTCAACTTTCTTTAATATTAGTTTATCTAAATTTATTTTTAAATTACTGCACTTCATATCTTTCACATATTAAATTATTTTATAATTTAATGTTTTCAAAAATTTATAATATTAACAGGGCCCCGCTAGAGTAGAATCTTATTTTAATTTCTTCATATATTTTTTATTCATATTTTAATCATTTTAAAATATTTAATAAAAAAATCAATACACCAATAATCAAATTATACACTATTAAGTAAGGAAAAAAATTTTAAATGTATTGAAATATAAAATGTGTCAAAATAAGGTGTCAAAGTAGTATTATAGTATATTTTTTTAATATAATTTAAACATTTGGACAGTTTTTCATATCGTTCAAAAGTTGGCGCAAAAAATATGCTCGTTCAAACATCAATAATCTGATTTGTTCGAACATCATCTCAACATTCGAATGTAAAATCGTCTTCATTTGAACGTAAGAAAATTCATCAATTATCATTAATGACGGTTCCAAAAAACCGTCATAAAAAATGGTTTTGACATGAGGGTTTGAAAACTAATACAAATTTCAAACTGTCATTAAAGTGCAAATGTATTGTAGTGTTAAATTGTACTCGTATTATGCATATCATACAAATTTGTTGGGATTCAGATTTTTTGGAAAAGAGAAAATTATAGGTACTTTAATTCGATGACGTGGTATTCTCATCTTACTACAATGTGTCTTGTAAGTTCATAAATATCCTATGGTAAGGTCGGAGTACGTACCACAGAACAGTCTTCTATGAGTACTTTTTATTTTTATAACTAAGCTTCATTGAAATAGATAAGGTGCTGCAAGATATTATCCACCCATTAAACTTGTACAAACTTTTGGGCAAAGGATTCCCATCACACTAAGATGTCATCTATATGCCTGCATGCTGTAACACTCTTTTTCATAGGTTAGAGATGTCACCTGATTTTCATAAAATAAATATCGCAAGAGAGTTTTTATTTTAATAAATAAATTAATTAAAAGATAACTACTTGAAATCAATCTCAACTACTCTATCTAAGTCTTACCCACTTGCTCGCATTGATCATCCTCACGTGGGTAGTTAAAAATATGAAATAAATTAAAATAAATCGAAAACTCAGTTAAAAACATGTTGTAACACTCTTTTTCATAGGTTAGAAATGTCACGTGATTTTCATAAAATAAATCTCGCAAGAGATTTTTTATTTCAATAAATTAATTAATTAAAAGATAACTGCCTGAAATTAATCTCAACTACTCTATCTAAACCTTACCCGCTTGCTCACACTGATCATCCTCACTTGGGTAGTTAAAAATATGAAATAAACTAAAATGAGTCGAAAATTCAATAAGAACTCCATCACAACATGAACATAATAAACATAAGACTTTTGTTAAAAAATTTATGTTGAGAACTTAAAACATGACTATTCATACTAATACTTATGTTATGCATGACTAGCTTACCTAAATTAGCTAGCTAATCTGATTTAACTTATTTAGCTAATGCGGTTGATTTTATTAATCTGATTGGCCAGCACACTTAATTCAATGTGCGAAGTTGTGCATCGGCCCTACGTCCCGCTGCAGTAAAGGGAGTCACTGATAGTATTTTGGCATACTATAGTAGACCACGCTTGAGTCCGTTACTTGCATATCCACTCTAATCTGAACTGCATTGATATATTCATCTGAATAACTATCTGATTAACTGATATTTTCCTAACTATCTGAATAACTATCTAATTAACTAAGATGCATAATATACAAACTGATATAAAAAAAAATTGTAAATTTTTGAATCTGAACATGTTGCTGACGGATATGATCATGTGTCGTTCTTGGTGACATGATTGCATATGACATGAGGGGTACATGAAAATAAGCTGTCAAATAACTGGTTCTAATAATTATAAACTATATTATGATAATCTTAATCTGTGATCAAATTACTTACCTCGCTACACTGCTACCTAAATCTCACTTCGTAACTCATCATCTATACGAAGTACGAACCAGCACTAAATTTCTCTACAGACGTGTCATAATGTTCTACTGAATTAATACAAATCGTGGAGAGTCATTTAATGCATATTATGCTTCATACAAAAGACATTAAGTACTAATATTACAAGACTAATACAATACTAATAATATATTTTACTTTAAAATATATTTTAGTAACATAATCAAAACTATATTCAACAAGCCGTAAAAACTAAATTCTTAAAATAATTTAAATTTTTTATAATTAACATAATTCTTCAATGTTATAAGACATCTATTAAATACCAATATCATATAATTATTAAATCAATAATATCATATAGAGTTTCTCAAGTATAGTCTAGTAAAGAGTATATTTTTATTTGAACCTATAAAATAATAATTGAAATATTTTGTTCATAAAATAAACTTAATAATATTTAATATAAATGAATTCTTATGAACTATTATTATAATCTAACAATGAACATATATACTTAATAGATTCAGCATGTTAAGAAAGATAAATTAAGACTCTATTTACTATTAAAGTTTATTTTAGTAAAATAATAGTTAAGAATATAATCTGCATAAACATAACTTTCTATGGTTAAAAGTTAAAACAAAGCCCAGGATGGAAAAAGGCCAACTTAAAACTTAAAAAGTCGAATGAAAAATGAATCCTACGAAAACCATTTAACCCACATCTGCCATAACTTGAAAACTAGGGTCTTAAAGTAATCAATCATAAGGATAGTAAAGTAATTAAACACAAAAGGTAGATCTAAGAATTCGTTTTCCAAAAATAACATGCAACTAGAGTGTCATCCATTAAGGGGCTCTAGACCGAGAAAGAGAAAGTTTGAAGGCTCACCATGAGTTCAACAGCAGTAATAACAAAGTTGTGATCAGAGTGAAATCAAAGAAGGCGGCAGGGCTGAGATCATGGTGGCTGTCCATGGCGTCTATTGCGAAACCTTTGAACACCAATTAACAGTCAATTGTTCGAATGGTACAATCAATGCATTCAAACATTTAGGTCGGTTTGTTTAATAAACTAGATTTTATTATTCACAACTCATTTCGTACTTTCAACATATCTGAACTACTCATTTCAAATTTCAACTCATTTTATTACTATTTATAACTCATCTCATCTTTTATTTGAATCTAATATGCATTCAAACACTCAGCTAATAATCGTCCGAACAATAAGCTGAGTGTTTGAATGGTAATTGCATATTAAACTATTCCCACTCAAATAGATGTTCGAATGGTCAACGACATACGTTCAAACTGTCAGTTATTAAATTTGAACTGTGACGATTTTCAAATTGAAATTGTGGAGTTCGAACAGATACTTGCTCAAATTGAATATATAACGGTATTAGTTCGAATGGTTGCATTGTACCATTCGATTGCTAATCTGAGACGAAATTAAATAATTCATAAAATATCGTTCGAATGATGTTCGAACGGTTTCCTTCACTTTCATCATCCTAAAAGTTCTTTTGGGACAGTGATATTGGGACAATTTTGTGACGATTTTTTTCATTCCAAAATGTATAAATTGTTGTATTGAGTTCAATTCTTGTAAATGACATAATTTAATATCTTTATGGTAACTGTTTTTTTGTCACTTTTTTCTTCCTCGACTTCAATATTGATATTTTTAAGAATGTTCATATTACGTTATATAAAAAAAAAAATACTTTCTTATATTATTGCCCCAGAAAATGATGGTAGGGTTTTTCACTCTTTTATTCTCAATCGAAACTATGATGGTGGGCTTTTGCCTTGCTCTTACACTTTTGTTACAAGGACAAATATCAAATCTCATTCCTATCATTCTTTTGGTTGTTTTCCCCAAAAGATGTTTTCATGGACACTACTCATTCCACTTCTTGATGACATTGTGGGTTCAAGCATTTCCACTAAGCATCTTTCATAAGAAAATGAAGCCCTTGATTTAACCTTTTTTCCTTGTTCGTTGTATTAATGTTCCATTAATGTTTTGCATACTAACTAGAACTGATGAGTTCTTTTCTAATTGGATTGACAACTATTGAATTTTCAGCCAACGTATGTTGCATATTTTGTCTACTTTCCCAGTTTAGGTTCATATTCATTTGGGATATTATATTATCGTTCCTTTTTTTTTTAATCTAATTTAAATGTTTCCTTTGGCAAACGAGAAATGATTGAGTTCCCCTTACATCGTATCTAGAAAAATAGAGATGCAATGAACATGTCTCAGTTTTTATTTTCTATTTTTAAGGAAAACTATCATCATTCATTCATTCATTAAAAAAACTTACAATCATGACCGGATGCATTTGGAGTTCTACTAGTACACCATTTCCTTTTTGTGACTGGTCTAGTTTTACTATTGTGGATACTGATCTCTACAAACAAACGTCTAAGAGACAACGCTTTTTATCTAAATAGAGACTCAATCTGTATAAACAAACGTCCGGGAAATGAACTCTTTTTATTATAATTAATAATAAAGAAAGTAGTAAGATAGATAATAAAATGATGAACTACAATTTAGACCAACTCAAGTAGACGTTGGAATTTGTGACAGCCTGTGAAGGCAATACACTTATCCTTTTTTAGTTACAAAGATCATATCTGAAAGGTCTGATGAAGGTGAGTTTGGTAATATGAAACATGTGTAGAGAAGAGCTACTGGAAGAGGTGGCATGTGAGCACCATACATAGATGTGGGCAACGTGTGAGAACAACATGTGATGATTTTCACAAAACCACAACTTCTCTTTGAACAATTTATGACTTGTGAATCTACTTGTTCCTCACGTTTCTCAGGAGCTACTGGAAAGCTATAGATATATCTTTGATAGACAATGTGAGTGAATGGAAGAAGAATATAAGGAGAGGGAGAAGGAAGAGGAAGCCAAGCCCTCCTCTTGCTCTGGCGAAAATCAGATTAAGAATCCTTATTTTTTACAAGAGAAAAGAGGGGGGAGGGGGGCAATTATGAGGCGCCTCAATTTTTCTAGTTCTACTGCAATTAAATGTTGATCAATAAAGATTATAAAACCACCTTTGTATGTCTATCATCATGATCTTCTCTAAAATCCAAACCCACGACTATAACATGTCCTAATATAATAATAATTACTCTTGGACTTTAAATTGTTGTGGAAGATTGGAACTTCCATATATATAGTCAGAACCATTCAAATTTTGCACAATGCTATTTCAGATAATTGAGTGAATAACAATACAAACGTATAATTATATAAGCACAACTGTTTTACAACCCAATTGATGTTGAAAGGCAAGAGTACAAATTAACGTAGCAGCTAGCTGCTTGTGGTTATTAACTTATTGATCTCTAAAAGATTTTATGAAGCAGTGGAAGATCTGGTCTCCACCAAGTCACAAGTAAAACTATCTTACTTATTGCTGCTACTCCATTATTAGCACCATTTGATTGCGAAATTATCGGGACAGAAGACCATTTGATTTATTTTCTATTTTGACCATTTTTTTCCATAATTTTCATGATCGATAATTTTCCTGATCCTTTTTACATTGATCATCATTGTAATAGAAGGATCATATTGGTTCACATATTATAAAGCCTCATTTTCAGCTTTGATTCTGATGATTTGGGTATTGAAACGAACTAGTCAACAAAATAAAGCATTAAATATTTCTGATTTAATTTATTAGAAAATGCTAGCTTCCCCTTTCTGTTAAATGAAATTAAAATCGGTGATAGGGGAGCCTTTTGTCTTCCCTGCTAATGTGTAACAACCTTAAGGCTGACCCACATATGGGCCTAAGACTAAAAGCATATCAAAATACTCATCAAAGTGAGATATACTCTAAAAGGCCCAAGCCCATTAAATCACTCCCACTAAAATCAACTTAAAACAATGAGGGCCTAATGAGTAATAAAAATAACCAACTAAACATGAGATTGCCATGGCCCAACAAACAATTAGCTCTAACTATGTTATTGGGTCCTTGTACACTTTCTTGGGCTGTGACAAATCCTCCGCTTTCAATGCACATTGCCAACAAGATGCGGGTAAATTGGAACAAGAATGGAATTGATGCATGCAACACTAGGGAAATCTCAAACTGGAAAAGTAGGCTCAAGTCTTGTACTTCACTCCTTGTTCTTACTAAGCCGTGGAACTCTATTGGGTAATGATCGCTATAGAACATGTAATCTTGTACAACAGCCTCCCCAAAAAGAAGATTGTTCAATGCTACTGCAATAATAGGTAGGGTCTGAAATGTAGGCTCATTTCGCATGAAATTCTCATAAACTTCAGCAGAACCACTCTCTTTGAGTTGAATTGATAGTCGTTTCTTATACTTCTAGAGCACTAGGTTCACCATGAATTCTAAGGCCAAATTCCATTTTCCCTGGGCCCAAACATTCAGACGTGACCTGCCTAGGCAGTGTGCAAACAAGTACAGCAACCCCCTTGGAGGTACTGTTTTCATCCCAAATAATCATGTTTGTAGCATATAATTGATCTCAAAAGCCTGTTTTTTTTGTAGTGTGGTTAAGGGGCGTCACATACACACTATTAGGAGATCGTGGAATTGGATCGCTATCATCAAAGCTTGCAAAACTGACAATAACATGTTCAAAATTCGATAAATGTGGTTGTATATATAGTACCTTCAAAATGCTTCAAGACCAAAGCATTTTTATCAATCAACCATGGACACTGCTCCATTACCCGATCTCTATCATCAAGGTTTGCAAATCTGGCAACAATAGTATTCGGTCAAGTTTCCTTAAACATATAATATTCATGTCCACTTTCCATATTAAACAACCATGAATCACCTCTTCACCTATACGTCACTCCATGCAAATTTTACCAATCACGCTTCGTTGTCCCCTATCCTCATCAATACTAATTTCTATTTCTGATTACCCTTCATCATGTAGTCTTACCTAATCCTACCTTGTTTCCAAATCTTCCATTATAACTCCCTACAAATTCCACACATAGGTGGAAACAGAACCACTCCATGTGTTAGCAGTATACAATGACTACCTCTTCACCTTTATCGCCTTAGACGAAGACGAGAGAGAGAATTGTTACTTCTTAACTCGCAGATATTCATTGCAATTCATCTTATATGGAACCCTGACCTATTCTGTTGGGAGTCTCATTCAACTTGCATTATAAGTTCGTTGCAATTCTTGTCGTTTTGAACCCTGGACCTATGACTTCGAAATTTTAGTTTACTGGAAAATGTTGAAGACCAACAATAATGGGTTTTATTTCTTTGAAAATGCCCCTTCCTAAATCTGTTTTCAGGATGGTTTGGAATCTGGATCAGATTCTGGGTGCAATTGTGTACTCAAAAAACTACAAAGGCTACATGAAATGTATATATAAAGAGTCTTGCTACCCACATGTATAGAAAATGAAGGTTTTTTTTTTTTTCACGTGCTGATCACCTTTTAAATTTTTCTTGAAAAAAAAAATCCAAACATAAAAAATGACCCGCCTATTAGAGGAGCTCAATAGCCATGGATTCAACGTGCCTTTCATTATGATTTGTAGTGTATTTATACACTTGTGTACATAGAGTATCTCGAATCAAAGGAGAATAAGTTTGTTACAGAACACAGTAAAGAATAACAGAAAAACTTCTCTACTGTGCTGCTAGTACATTGCTATTTGACACTTGTATTTTATCTACATCATTAATGCTAATAAAGGCCCTCAAGTCCAAGGGAGTGTCTACGACATTGAGACTCGTCCTGAATTTATAGAACTTGTCAACAACCAATGGCTTGGTAAAAATGTCAGGAATTTGATCACTCAAACTGATGAAAGAAACTGTAAGAGATTTGGCTTCCACATGATCTCTGATAAAATGGAAATCAATATCCATGTGTTTAGTGCGAGAGTGATACATTGGATTGGCAGCTAGGTATGTGGCCCTAATATTGTCACACCATAAGGTTGGGGTTTGAGGAAGAGATAATCCAAGTTCACATAAAAATTGTAACCAAATAACCTCGGCCGCAGAAGAAGCAACAGATTTGTACTCTGCTTTTACACTACACCTTGCCACTGTCTTCTATTTTTTTTTTTTTGCACCAAGAAATTAAGTTCTATCCCAAATACACACAGCCGCCCCTAGTGGAGTGTCTATCATCTAGATAGCCTCCCCAGTTAGCATTGGAGTATACTTGCAAATATAATGGAGATGTTAAGGAAAATTTGAAGCGAAAGTTATTTGTCCTTTGAGATATTGTAAGATACGTTTAATAGCACTCCAATGAGGCATTTTAGGGGCATTCATGAACTGATATGCTTTGTTGATAGTAAAATTGATGTCGGGTCTGGTCAGGGACAAGTATTGTAAGGCACCTACAATACTTCTGTAGTGTGAGACATCATCAAATGCAGGGCTGTCAAACTTGGACAACATCAAGGAAGCTGCCATGGGTGAGGGCATGGGCTTCGCATGCCACATATTCGACTGACGTAAGAGGTCCTTAATATATTTTCTTTGAGACAACAGAAGGTCATCAGACAGATAATTAATTTCCATTCCAAGAAAGAAGGATATAGGGCCTAAGTCCTTAACTAGGAAAGCAGCACTCAACGTAGTGATAATTTGTCAATAGCCAAAGCATGTGAGGCAGTAATCAGTATATCATCTACGTATGTAAGCACAAAAATTCTCAAGGTGCCACGTGAGATAATAAAGAGGGAGGGATTAGCTTTTAAAGTTGTGAAACCATACCCCAAAAGCCACAAACTGAGCTGTGCGAATGGTGTGCTATCGCAAGCAACCAAAAATAAAACTTATTCTTCTAAAAATACATGTAGAATATTTAGCCTCGTTTTATGCTATGTGAACAAGGATGGCAGGGTTTGAGTATAACGGAAACAATTTTAAGAAGATCAACTAAGGAATAATTCAAATTAAAGTATCGAAATCAATCAAAAGAACAAACATTGGTCTAAGTCAACATCCACCATCAAAGTTTTACAACTGATCATCGATGCAAATATATATTAATTCATACTTTGAATATTCACCGTTGAAATTATTTTTCTGTCTCTCCTTAGTCGTAGTTAATTAGAAAATAAGCAATCTAATTAACTTTAACTACTAAACAGTCTAAGGCAAGCGCTAAAGGTTTAGTTTAGTAGTAGCCTTAAGAATTAGAGAAATCGATGAAGTTAAACAACACAAGCACAAGCGTTATATTTAATTTCGCCGAGCATTCTTTTTAGGATCTAATAATTTCTAACGCAGCAAATCATTAAATCTTAGTTACTTCACAAATTAAAGGGATCAAACAATTACGAATTTGATATCTAATCTAGTAGTAGATTGCAACGAATAACAAACTAGTAGGCCTCCTAGTAATTAAACGAAACAATCATGAAAATAGGCACAGAAGAACATCCGATAGTCAAAACATAAATTAAACACAATAGAAGTTAGATCTCACAGTTTTATTAATTTTGAGACTTTCGTTTCTTTCGACTAATTATGAAAGTTTAGCCGCGCAAGACCATAATGAAAACTCAAAAAAGAAGGTGAGAAGAGGGGAGAGAAATGTGTGTGTGAGTCTCCTGATTTCTCCCCCTTTTAACACGTTCAATTCAGTTTTTTGAATTGTACAAAATCTCCTAAGAATTTTCTAAGTATTATCCTAAAATAATAATATCCAAATCTATCTAATTAAGGAAAATATTAAAAATAAAATAAAGTCCTAATATAACTAGGAAATTAGAATTTTCAGCTAAAATTTTCGTGCACCAAATCTTTAGAACTTCTTAAAATAAGACACATAAAATCCGCATATTAGATTTGCAAGCTAAGGAATATTCTGGAACATCAGCATTGTAGGTGTGGCAACTTCAAGCCCGATTTTGACCTTGATACAATTAGTATCTCGCAAAAGTCAAAACATGAAAGTTGTAGAAATTTTTCTTGGCGTTCCATAGCATTTTGAATTATTACAATCGGAGCTCAGATGGGAGAGTTATGCTGAAATTATGAAATAATGTCAAAACTGTCCAAAATCGCTCAATTAGCTTTGTTAGCACTTAACGCATCTATTTGCATCCTAAATAAAAATATAAAAATAATGAGTAAATTTAGGTACCAAATAAGTATAAAATATTAAATATTAAGCGATAAAATATGACATTTTGCATTCTCATTAGCGAATCACGCCCTGGGCTCCAGCTTGAGGCCATAAAGGGCTTTCTTCAATAAGCACACATGATCAGGTCGAGCTAGGTCAATGAAGCCTTGTGGCTATTGCATATACACAGTTTCTGATAAATCTCCATGAAGGAATGCGTTTTAAATGTCGATTTGTCGTAGGGGCCACTTCTTTGCTATGGCAATGGATAATATCAAATGTATGGTGGGCACTTTGGCAACTGGGCTGAAGGTGTCTTGATAGTCAACCCCTCTTGCTGGTGGTAGCCTTTAGCTACTAGTCCTGCCTTGTGGAGTTCAATTGAGCCATCGGCTTTGTGCTTCACTTTGTAAATCCACCTGCAACCCAAAATGTTAGATGCACAAGTAGGAGGAACCAAAATCTAGGTTGAGTTGCAGAGTAAGACATTGTACTCCTTAGACATAGCCTCACGCCATTCTGGTAGTTTGGAGGCCGCAAAAGAGCTGGTAGGGGTGGTCAGAGAAGGAGTAGTGGTCATAGTGAAGCAACGTCGAGTGGGATATGACACGGTTCCATTGTTGCGAACATGAGAACGAGAGGACTGTGTTTGGGATCAAGTGATGATAGGAGACCTTGGAGGAACAAGAATGGGAGGTAGAAGATGAGATTGAGAAGAGGGGTCATGTGAGGTCTGTGTTTGTGACCTAGTGATAATAGGGGACCTTGGAGGAATTAGATTGGAAGTTAGAGGTCAAGATTGAAAGGAGTCACGAGAGGAAAGAGATGGTGACTGAAGGATGATAGAAGACACGAGGGGAATGAGAGTGGAAGGTATAGGACCAGTTTGGGAAGGTAAGTCAAGAGACAGGACAGGGGTGCGTGAGGTAGACGATAAAGCTTCTAGTGGGTTTGAAAGTAGGTGGTAGGCTTGGGCCGGGACTCAGAATGGAGGTTTGGAATAAGGGAAGGGAGGCTTGAGGGGCAGGAAGAGTAGGCTTGGGTTGGGCCGAATTGGAGGAGAAGGGAAAAGAGGCTTAATTAAATAGTACATATGGTGGTAAGCTTGTATTATTAAAACTGGTCTCGTCTTCAATGCCTATCCATATTCTCCTGAATATATAAATCCAAAAAGGTTATTAATCAGCTTTGTTGAACCTAAGATTTCAAGTCTCGTATCTACGTATAAATTTTGATGATAACAAATAAATTCAATATTCATAATCAAGTTGTCTACGCATGAATGGAGTTAAGCATATCAAGAAATGAAGTATGAGTAAGAAAGAGAACAAATCTACAAATGAAACTCATAGAGTAATTTTGTATACCTCTTGATAAAATTCAAAATTGGATTAAGGCTCAAAACCAATCATTTCTCATAAAGTATCAAATTGCATTTTTCACATGTGCATAACATTATTAAAAACTTTAATTTCAAAAATTACATTTTTCACATGTGCATGATATCATTAAAAACCTTAATTTCAAAAATTGCTATTTTTACATGTGCATGACATCATTAAAAGGCTTAATTTCAAAATTTGCTATTTTCATATGTACATGACATTATTAAAAGTCTTAATTTCGAAAATTGCTATTTTCACATGTGCATGACATCATTAAAAATTTAATATTTAAAAATTTGTAAGATGATTGATTGTTATCTTGGACAAGTGCATGTTTTGTTTGAAATTTTGATTGATGCACTTTTGAAAAATAAGGTAGATGATTTTATTTGAAAATCTTAAAGGGTAGTTATGCTTTTTTTTTGACAAATGCAAAAAGAAGATGATTTAGTTTGAAAAATAAATCATACTCATTTTGTCATATACAAAAAATAAAAGATTATGTTTGATTTCTTTGAAAAATAAATTGAGTTGTCTTTGGTAAATGCAAAAATGAGATGTTTTTATTTGAAATTTTTGAAAAGTGAATAATACTCTTATTTGACATGTAAATCTTTTCAAATTTGAAATTGAAGACTCATTTGCCTATAAATAGCTCACTTGAATTTTGCAAAAATCACAATAAGAGCTTACACATCAATTGCTAAGTTTTGCATTATTCTTTTGATGCCCTCATTCTCTCTTCTCTAAGTTTTGAATTTTAATCATTGTTTATTTTAAGATAGATATATGTTATGCTGTATTATTTTTATTTTATTCATTAAAGAGTATACTCTAATAATCTACTCACTATCAGCTTTTGTATCAGTAAGAGGATGTGTATAACCCTTGTGTGTGTAGAAAGTGTTCTACACAGGGAATAGGTGAATCACCAAGTGTGAGGTGATTGCAAGTGTAAAGGGTGTTCTATACGGATTCTGTAACGTGTTGCTCAAAAATGTAATAGGTTTCTAACTCCATCTGAAAGAGATTGAATAGTGAATTTAGGATCCTCAAAGAGTAGCTTGAGGCAAGGATATAGGCAGTAGGGCTGAATCTCGTTAAAATACTGAATTTGTTTCTTATTGTCCTTATTTTTTATATTTCCTGCTACTTTATATTTTGTTTATATTTTATATTTTGTATTTGGTTTATAAGTATTAATTTTTTAATATAATTCAATTCACTATCCCTCTTGTATTAGTCATTTGGGCAATAGGCTTCATCAGGTTTTCTCAACCTTTTTCCATTCATACTCTCTGATAGTAATGGAAAATTAGAGAAGGCAAAATAAACTTATGGTCAGAAAACTGGAGTTGAGAAGGATCTGTGTAATTCAGAAGGGTTATTTAGCTATACAACTTGCTCTATTGTTAAAGATCTCATTGAAGGCTCCCGCTGGAATGTAACTTTGTCGAACCGACATGGAACTGTCGATAAGTGCAGGAAGTATCCAAATTCCCCATTTCTTTGAGAATAGGATCATAAGCAGAGGCTGGAAACACAAATGAAAGGAATTTTACCTGGAGATCTGCTTGGTGGGTATTGAAAAAGAAAACCCAATTTTTTTGCTAGCCAAAGTAATTTAGAGTGATTTGATCTCTTTGAAGTACTTGTTTGGAGATTAGTATTTGACACTGTAACTGTTTAATGCATTTATGAGAATATGTGGCATTCCATTAATTTCAAAATGTCATTGTCGTAAATGGCATCTAATATTGAAAACATTGAGCGCTTATTTGCTTAAGGACATTAAGCTTGTTGGTATGGGAGCATTTTGCCACAATCCTTGGTTTTTCAAATCTCCTTTCATTACTATAGAAAGACAGGTTTGTGAGATATTGGTGGCAGCTTCCAAAAGAAAAGGTCAAGCTTCTATTTTGGATTCCATAACTCCTGTTTTTACTTTATGGGATATATGGCTAGCTCGAAATGAGCATCTTCAAAATGGTAAGGAACCTGTGGCTGCAACAGTAGTTCAGAAGATAAAACTTTGTAATTGAGTATAATGGCCTCATTAAGCCACCTCGGCAACTTCAATTTCATGCTCAGATCTCTCCACAGGTTATGGGTAGTAATCCTATTAAACTCTGAGATAAAGGGCCTTTACAAATGACTTGCCAACCTCTCATCCTTCTGGACATTTAAAGTTTACTATTGATGGGTCTGCTCTTGCAAATCTTGGTATGGCAGGATGTGATGCTGTGTTGAGGAATGCAGACAGCGAGCTTATGTTTGCATCTACACTTTATTTGGAAAATGGAACTGACAAACTGGCAGAGTTGATGGCATTGAAAGTTGAAACAAGGTTTGTTGTACTGTTTACAACTAGACTATTCAAATATTCTGTTTGAAACTGATTAGCTATTGTTGTTCAATGGTTTCATAATTCCACTTCTCCACCATTGTGATATTTTCATATTTGGGGGGACATTCTTGGATTCTAGCAAGTGTTAGATTATTCTATACATCATTCTTATCAAAGGGATAAATTTTGTGGCTAATCATCTTGCAAAGGTAGGAGCTTCGGCCATCTCAGTGTATTCTTCTGGCTAATCAGTTGCCATCTTTGGCATTGGGGAAATATAGAATGGATGTTATGAGAGTGCCTCGATTCAGTCACTTTTATCTTACAGCATTTTAGCATTTTTTCTATTTGTTTTGTAGATTTAAACTGCAATTAGTACAGGGTATAGATATAGTTTTTTCAAGGCCTTGGTTTTGTTGAGATTTCTTGTATCCCCTAAACTTTACTTGTAAAAGGTGCAATCAAATAATCTAATAGGCTGTGTAAAAGGGGATCTTGACAGGTGTGCATCAGCCTCCGTACTAAGGTGCAAAAATCCCGAATGATCACTCAACATATTGGATTTAACCAAAGTACCATCATGAGCTATATATATCTAACCTGTTTTTATAAAAAACAAAATATGCAATCAAAAGAAGCCCATAATTAGGAATTATTCTAACACATATATGTCCTTTTCTACACTCTCAAATGCTCAAAGAAGATTGCAAACGCTGCATCTGCTCTCTCTCGCCAATCTAACACATTTGGCCTCTCCTTGTCTCTTCACAGTCTCTTTACCTAACAATATTCATCGAATTTGCAACAATTCTACAGGGGTGGCAGATGTTGGTCACCCCTTAAGGGCTTTAGATTGAGCAGCTAAAGGGCGGCCAAACTTTTTTTCACATTAAAGTATTAGTAATAGGGTATTATGACATTGATTCAACACAAAATCATCTATATATTCTACATTTTTTCTCCCACACACAGTAATCTTTGCCAGAGGTAGAAACCTGAAAATTTGAGGGAATGAGGTTTCCAAGATCCATCTTTGGTCCAATCTTCATGATGATCATGTCATCAATCCCAGCTACATATAAATCGCCACCAGATGCTAGTATGCTCACAATGCTTCTGGTATTGATCCGATTCCTCGACCTAATTGCAGTCAATTTGCTTATTTCCTCCTTTAAACCCCAATCAAAGAAATGATCATAAAACTGCAAAGAATAAAACAATCTCTTTCAGTGAACAAAGTTGGTATGATACCATGATGAATCATTAGCCATATTTAAAACAAAAAAAAAAACCATACGAATAAATAAGATGGAAATTACAATGGTTGGGGTGCCAGGATGAGTTAGAATGTAAGCATATCCCAGCATGACGTTCTCAGAGGGGAATGGCCAAATCTTTTGAGTAGACCCTGTGTCATGGTTGTCAATAAATGTCACAGCACTTTGTGGCTTTATTCCAATCAATCCTGGGGGCTTTCCATTAGAGTCCTTTAACCTCCATAACTCCCCTTGCACAGCAGCTTGCAGAATCCCTTTGGTTGTGAAATCAAATGCAGTGACAGCCCCACCCGCAGACCCGACCCATTCAGCTAGAGTACGACGATGTGCATCCTGGTTGGGTTTAGGTTTCCCATCATCTCCATAAGCAAGAGAATTCCAGTTTTCCCCTACAGCAAAATCTGGATTGGTTTGTTGCATATAATATTTTATAATACTTGGGGCATAGCCCTTCACAAAATCAAATCGCCACCCATCATATCCAATCTCAGTCTTGAGCCAATTCATCCATTCTGACAACTCCTTCTGTACCTGTGGATTAAGATGATCAATGTCAGGTGCAGCGTCATAGCCCTCTCCACTGTCAGGATTCCCATTTCCATCCGAATAGGCTGTGTCATCCTTGCAAATGAAGGATGGACCCCAGTCAAGACGTGCATCTGGAGTCCCACCTTCAAAAATGCACCAAATTCCTCTGCCATCTTGCTTCTCAGCAGTTCTATGATTTATCACTATGTCAGCAACGGCTTTAATTCCCTTCTCATGTAGAGCCGCAATCAGTACTTTCAGTTCATCCTTAGTTCCATATTTTGAGGCATCAAGATCATATAGCCTTCCCGGCAAGTATCCTAGAATATAACAAGTTTAGATTAAGCATCTCTTCGCTACTCTCTTGTCAAAAAACCAAGCACAGGATCATATAGATGATAAAAACAAACATTTAATTTTTGGCTCAACATCTTATTTATATGCACGTTGTTCTTGTTTTCATGTTACTCGAAAAATCATACTTCCATGAGTATCAAATATAAGTCACAAAGCAGATTGCAAAACCAAAAAAGTAGGCCAACCCTAAAGCAATTAACCCAATCCGCAACTCAAATTCAGAACACATACTATATTTTCTAGCTAGACAAACAGATTGAGACAACTAAATATGGCATCATTTGTAACAGTATGTGATCAAATAAACATGGGCAATAAAAGTGAGGCCAAACTCTTGACCAGTTATGAAATGAACTTCGCAAGAACAAGAAATTGGAGATACCTTCAGAAGCAGCAGATTGAGAGGGAGGAGGAAGCCAGACATGAGTGATTCCAGCATTAGCTAAATCAGGAACAGAGTTCTTCAGTGAATTGTACCATCCTCCTTTCTTACTTGATTCCCAATTGAAACCCTATCATACCATATACGACTATAAACAATTATTACGATGTATGAATGTAGATACAAAAAGAGAAAGAAAGTGGGTAGCATGCCATGCCTGAAATAGCAAAGTTGGGGCTGCGAAGGAGTGACATAGAGAGATAAAGAGGTAGAGGAAGCAGAGGAAAGTTTTAAGATTCATGTTGTTTTGTTGGAGTTGGAGGCTTCTAGCTGGTTTGGAATTCCACCGGGTGCTGAAATTAGAGCACTAGCAATGGTCTAGTTATTGCTAAGTCTAAAATAAAGTCCAAATTTACTCTTTTGGCTATAATGCATATGATTTAGCTAAATGGTCCACACTGGTCTAGCTATTTCAAAGTCCAAATAATAATATAATATTATATATTTTAATATAAAAAAATATATTTAAAAACAAAATTGCAAATACACTTAATATATTTAATATTAATTTTAGTAAACAATAATAATCTCCTCTCCATGTTCAAATCTGTATGATTTAACATAAAACGCAAAAAAAAGGGGGACAAAAATGAGAAGAAACATTCCAAAGAAAGAAAGAAACTGTCTAAATGGTAAATTCCATGTTCACAACTAAGATGTGAACGTGCACCAAACCAACCAACCAGGAACCATCCAATCTTGATCATGAGATCTCAAATACAAATACAAAAATATGCTACAGTAGATGTCAAATACAAATACGAATAAAAGCTATAGTAGATGTCAAATACAAATACAAATACAACTACAAATATTGTTTAAGCTCAAATACAGGAGCTTAAACATGTATGCAGTGTATAGCTTGCTGCCCAAAGTGCCACAACTGCAGAACATTTAAAATGAAATATTTTCATTCCTTGATAAGTAGGAGCACGAGTATAGCATCCAGAATATATTCATGGTTCCTGTTTGTCCGGAATATATTAGAGTGAATATAGCATGAGTATAGCATCCAGAATATGCATCCAAAGTCTAGTAAAAACAGAACATGCAACTTTACCATAAACAAAATCAAACACAAGTTTTAGTTATGAAATAACACCAACAGGCCCACAATCCAAGTACAAAACAGAGATCTTTTAAATTAAATCTACCCCACCAGTCCACAAAATAATTTCAAACTTAAGAAACATCTACTAGTTAGTATATGCTGCCATCAGCTCAGGGTCCTTTCACATTACACCCTGCATAACTAATTCATACTGGCCAATGTTGCATAGAACAAGGCATAAAGCTTGAAGTGCAAGGATGTCTGTTAAAAAGAAAAAAAATAGAGACTAGGACGGAGGCATATAACTCCATTGATTAGATAACTCCATTGATTCAAAGAAGAAGCTCTTGACTAGATAACTCCAAAGCAATTTAAAGAAGAAGTTGGGCAGTAAACAAAAGCATAATTAAACATTCCCAAGCAGCATGCTGTCAAACATTTGTCAAACAAGCAATTATGACATTTGCCAAACAATTCCAGGTTATCAAGTTCTCCCTCCCTCAAAATGCAAGTCATCTTGAATAGAAACATGAGCACACTACCCAATTTTTGCCCAGTTTCTGCCTAGTTTTTGCTCTGTTTCTCCAACCTCCTTTGCTCACTTAAAATACCAAAAAAACATAAGCATTAATAGAACCATGAGCACAGTATCCAGTCCAATTGATCTTGAAAGCAATTATTGGAATCTAGAAAAGTTTAACCTCTTGATTACTCCACAAACCTAGAGGGTGTTGATCCAATAAAGAGACTTCCAGAGTAAATAAACAGTCCAAAAGCATTCATGTGACAATGCCAATGGCATTGGGACATAAGCTTCTCTCTCCATTATTGATGGTAATTGCCAAGGTAAGCGTTCTTTAGAAATAAATTCTCCTTCAAAATATGACTGAGCTGAGTAAAAAAAATGAACGATATATATATTTCTGTTTAAAACACACACACACACAGTTGAAACAAATAACAAAAACACAAAAGAAATATGACTGAGCTGGGAGCTATCTCTCACCACCTACAAACACAAAATAACAACAAGAACACAAACACAATTCCTGATCAGCTATGCACAAACTCAATCCGTGAAAAAAAACAAAGGAATCTAACAACGGAAAAAAATAAATACATGTTTAAACAGAGGGTAAATCTCTTCACAATCCAAAAATCCGAAATAAAGAACTTCACAATCCAATCATCAACACCAACTACCCAGTAATCAAAGATTTCCCCGCAAATCATATCATTTTAACACAATATAGTTTATTGAGACCAGAAACTAATTCATAATCCCGAGTTGGAAGGGTCAAAAATCCCTAATAACAACAGATGAGGCACGAGATCAAGAAACCCCAAATTAAAGCATGCGGATTCAAAACAGAACCTGGTGATTCGATGAAACCCTAGAGAGAAAGGCAATCCGAGCAAAAATGTTGAGTTCTTTGAGGAGAAAGAAACGAAAACACGGTCGTAGGAAATAGGAAGAGAAAGGGAAGAGAGACTTACGTTTGACTTGGAAGACGATGCCCAGCTTCGATGACCGACGCCGAGAACTTGCTGGACGACGGAGACAGCTTGAAGGTTGAAGATGAAATCAACGCTGTCGAGTTGCACGCTGGGTGAAACCAAAGCAAGACCGAGAGGAAATGTTATGCCTTCGTGAGAAGGAAATGAGCGCAATACCGAGAGGCAATTTCGAGGGAAAGGAGAATAGGCTTCGCGCGAAAGAGAGAAATGATAAAATATTAAGAAAATGATACTTACAATTCTATTATTATTTATTTACTATTTATTTTGTATTTAATTTTTTTTTAATTTTTAATTTTATTTAATAATTAAGAAAATAAATATTAATAAGATTATATATTTTTTAATTTTTTCTTAATAATTAAAAATATTAAAAAAATACTTCAAAGAAAATAATAAAAAAATAAAAAAACTTAAATATAAAGAAGAATAATAAACGGATAATGATAGAATAGTAAGTCTATCACCACTCAAAATATTAAGATAAAGTTGGAATCGTCGCTTGCTATATATTTGGCGAACTCTCTCGAATTACTGTAGCATAGGTCTAAAATGAAATTTAGATAGTTAATTTACTTTGGGATGTTTTTGACACTTAAATCCATAATTTAGCTTTGCAATGAATTATAGTTAGTTCATTGTTAATGTTTTTTTATGTGAAACTTCGAATATCAAGAAAAGCATTAAAGAAAGAGAAATGCAAAAGCCCTAAACAAAAGTCATATCTTATTAAAAAAAGATTTTTTATTTAATAATTAAATAAATATTTTTTAATAGTATTTTAAATTTATTTTTAAAAAATAAAATATGAAACTGTTTAAGAAATGAAAGAAAAAAAAACCAATAAAAATTAATGGTTTATTTGACAAAAATAAAAACTATACAATAACTTATTTTTGAGCGTGTGGATTCAAACATTGAAATATATATCAGATTATGCAACTCATAACCCGTGCAGTATGAGATATGATTATATATTTATAAAAATTATATTTTAAAATATTATATTAATCTATCATTTCTTTTAACAAATTTCTCCTCTGAAATATATTTATTTAAGATTTTCTTCCTTCACTCAAACAATTGAAAATATTGTGAGTTGAGGAAAGCTGTAAATATTGATGTGTATATGTTAAAACGCATAAATGCAAGGAAGACAGTTTTCTTCATTATTCGTCGGTCTTGAATGGCGTGCAATAGATAGGAAAATCCTGACCCTAGTCCTACAGTTGATGGTGATTCACGAGCTGACTAGCTAGAACCGTTGTTGACACGGATCGATTTAGCTACGTACGATCGCGAAGACCAAAATCGAAAGACTCGGGCATCGTTTATATTTGTGATTAATTTAGCTCATCTCAATTTATTTTAATATATTTTAAATTTATTATTATATTTTTTTATATTTTTATATAAAATATAAATTTTAATATATTTTTTTAAAATTTTAATATATATTTTTTTAAAATTTTAATATATATTTTTTAAAAATTTTAATATATATTTTTTTAAAATTATTTTAATATATTTTTTAAAAATTTTAATATATATTTTTTAAAATTTTAATATATATTTTTTAAAAATTTTAATATATATTTTTTTAAAATTTTAAAATTTTAAAATAATAATAATGTTAAAAAATAAATTAAATTTACCTTAACTATTTTCATCTCTAACAAAATCTCAGAAACTCAGAAAGTGATGGGCAACACCGATCAGGAATTTTCCAGGAAACGCTGTTGGCTGGCGAGCTTTTCTGCCCTTTTCTATCAACTAATGGTAGAGCAACGTTCAAGGGGCGTTTGCCTAGTGAGTGAATTTTTTTTTTTTGTATAAATTAATTTTTTTTAAATGATTCATAAAATATGTAATGCATGGAAACAAAAAATAAATTATAGCAAATACTTTTGAATATAATATATTAGTGAAGTAAAATAATTACATGTTTGGATAAATTAAAAAACAAAAATATTAGTTCAAAACACATCTTAGTTTAATACAAGTTTAACAAAAAATTTGATTCAACATGTTGGTTGGCTGTTTTGTAGAGACCATGCAATGCATAACACCTATTTATGATCATCATATAAATTAAGTTATGGAAATGCATGACAGCATGAGGTCTTCTATTTCACTTTCATCCATTGGCAACTATAATGTACTTTCATTTAACATTTTGTAAATTCAATATGCAATAAAAAGGCCAGGTCATATTCAATATAAATCCATGGATGAGATAAGTTCATATTCAAGATTATGAACTTTGAGTCAAATTAAAAACTGAATTTAAAGCAAAACTTACAAATAAAACTTCATGAAAAAACCACCAAAAAGAAAAGACAAAATCAGTGTTGGAAGTTTTCATTCAAGTACGTCAATAGTTTAAGGAACTTTACAATTACTTTGAGTTGTTATTAATTAATAATAGTTTATAGGAATTAAAATCCAAATAAGATAGGATAGAGGTGAGAAGCGAAAGGCTCCAACTTTATAGGGCGATTTCAAAAGCGATTTTGGGTCGTGCTTCATAGGGTTTCATGGCTGCCGCAAGGGATCCTCATGCATCGGGAGGGAGGCAGCGCTCCTTTGCCGATATGGTCGCACAAACGCCTTAACCTCTTCCTGAGATTGAGATGCCATTTAGGCCATCTAAAATTATTGATGGGGATGTTTGTTTTGTATTTTTTGGTGAGGAAATTGCTCGATCTGATAATCCTTTGAAGTTTTCGATTGTTTTGTAAATTTTGAAGCAAAGGCCATCTCTAGACACTATTCGATCATTCATCCGAAGCAGATGGGGGCTGGTTCCCAGCCGGTGGTTTTAGCTTTACGAAAGCTAATGAATGTAGTTGTTTGATTCTCCAACAAACTAGACCTTTTTAAGGTTTTGTCAAGGAAGGTTATAGATATTGATGGGGTTTTTACCGAACATTCCATTGGCATCCTGGATTTAAAGAGGATTGGGAACCTTCCTTAGTGCCGGTATGGGTGGATCTTCCAAGTTTGTCACTAAATTTTATTGTGAGTCCTTTTTGACAAACATTATGGCTCTGTTGGGCAGATTTCTACGTCAAGTCGAGATAATTCAACAATGTGTGCTACTCGGACAGATGGTGCGCGGGTGTGTGTTGAAATGGTTGTAGCTCAAGAGCCTCTTCGTGGTCTTTGAGTTGGTATTCCTCATTAAGAGTCGAGTTTATACATTGAGCCAATTTATGAAAATTTGCCGGCGTATTGTAATAGTTGTCATATTCAAGGCCATAATTTTAAGACTTGTAGATGGAGGGAAGGAGGTAATAAGGAAGTAGGGAAGAGAAAAGATATTGGGAAGAAGCCAATGCGTCATTGGGTTGAGAAACGAATTAAGGTTACGGAGAACTGGAAAATAATAAAATTTTGATTGTGTCAGGTGTTGCAGGGGAGGTTTGTTCGTCTGAGGTTTCGATTCCTGATGCTTCAAAAGAGAGTGTAGGTCCCAATAACAAGGAAGCAGGGCTTAGTAATTTGGGTTTGGTTATCGAAGAGTCTACTCCAGTTAATTTAGAGGATGTTGAACCCAAGATTTCAAATCTCATATCTACATATAGATTTTGATAGTAACAAATAAATTGAAGACGCAAGCTCAAGTTATTTATGCATGAAGGAAGCTAAACACATCAAGAAATCAAGCATGAGAAAGAAGAAGAACAAATCTACAAATGAAGCTCATAGAGTAATTTTATACATCTCTTGATAAAATTTCAAATTGGATTAAGGTTCAAAATTAATCTTCTCTTACAAAATATCAAATTTGTTTTATTTTACATGTGCATGATATATGCATAACATCATTAAAAGTTTTAATTTTGAAAAGTATATTTTACATGTGCATGACATATGCAATGACATCATCAAAATGTTTAATTTCAAAAATTATATTTTATATGAATATGACATATACAATGATATTATCAAAATTTTGAATTTTGAATTTGAAAGATAATTGAGTGTCATCTTTTTGATATGTGTATGTGTTGTTTGAATATTTTGAAATATGAATCATATTGTCTTGAAAAGAGATGTTTTTATTTGAATATTTTGAAATATGAATGATGTATTCACATTTGTTAACATTTAAAATTGAAGACTCATTTGCCTATAAATAATTCACTTGAGTTTTGCAAAATCACAACAACAAAAGCCTATACATCAATTGCAAAATTTTGCATCATTCATTCAAAGTTTTCATTCTCTCTTCTCTAAGTTTTGAATCTTAATCCTTGTTTATTTTGAAAGAGATATAAGTTCTGCTGTATTGTTCTTATTTCACTCATTAAGGAGTGTGCTATAATAATCTACCTATTATCAGCTCTTGTATCAATAGGAGGGTGCATATAACCCTTGTATGAGTAGAAGGTGTTCAACACAGTGAATAATTGAGTCACCAAGAGTGAAGTGATTGCAAGTGTAAAGGGTGTTCTACACGGCTACTTTGTAGCGATGATGCTCAAAGGTGTAATAGATTTCTATCTCCACCTGAAGATATTGAAGAGTGAATTTGTGAATACTTAAGGGGTAGTTTGAGGCAAGGACGTAGGCAGTGGGGCTGAACCTCATTAAAATACTAATTTTGTTTCTTCTTACTCTTACTCTTTATATTTCATATTGCTATATATTCTGTTTGTATTTTATATTGTCTATTTAGTTTATAAGTGTTAATTTTTTAATATAACCCAATTCACCCCCCTCTTGTGTTAGTCATCTATGCAACAATTGATATCAGAATAAGGGTTCTATTATAAAATTAATTATTTGTTACGTTAAAATCATATGGCTAATATTGCAGCTACATTTGCTGAAGATCAATCTAGTAGTCGACCTCTCCTATTTTGTGGAGACAATTACACGTTCTAAAAAGTTAAAATGAGAATATTTCTTCAGTCTCAAGGTCGAGAGATTTGGAAATATATTGTAAATGAGTCTTATATCCCAACAAAAATTGTTGATGTAGTAAATGTCAAAAAGGAAGAGGAAGAGTTTGATAGTGAAGAAGATAAACTTTATACAATGAATATAATGGTTATAAATTTTCTATTAATACTCTCAATGACAATGAATTTAATAAATTTACAAGACAGTAAAGGAAATATAGGACAACTTAGAAGTAACTTATAAAGGAACTTCGCAAGTCAAAAAATAAAATTTATATTCTTATGCATGAATCTGAAATGTTAAAAATGAATGATGATAAATCTATTTCCTCTATATATACTCGTTTTGCTAATATTATCAATAATTTGACAACTCTTGATAAAGTTTATTCTAACTTGGAGATAATAAGAAAAATTTTCAACTCTCTGCCAAAACATTAGGAATCAAAAGTGACGACGATTCTTGAAACTAGAGATTTTAAAAAACTGGAAGTAAATGAATTCATCGGGTCACTTATTACCCATGAGTATACATTGAAAAGACGAGAAAAAGAAAAAGGAAAGTAAAATAAGAGCTTGGCACTCAAAGTTATTCTCTCTGAAAGTGAAAGTGATGAAGACGAGAAAAGCGATAACAAAAATGAAGAAATTACAATAATTACAAGAAGATTTTAGAGATTTTTAAAGAAAAATAAAGTTCTTTCAAGGAAATCTTTCAAAAAGTTTTACAACAAAGATACAGGTAAAAATGACTCATTAACTTGTTATAAATGTAAAAAGTCAGAACATATCAAGATAGATTGTCCCCTGCTAATGAAAGATCGATACAAAATCAAGAAAGTAATAAAAACTACATGGGATGATGATTCAAGTAGCTCAAACAATGAAAACTCTGCAAATCTTTGTTTTATGGCTAAAAATGATCTTGAGATAATAAATTTTGAAAATATTGAAAATTCATCTTATGAAGAATTAGAAAATATTTTGGAAGAGGTATATAAGGAATTTGAAAAATTGGGTATCAAATATACTGCTTTGAAGAAAAAAATTCTTCTTTAACAAATAAAATTGATGTTTTAAGAAAAGAAAACATAGTTTCAAAAAATGAAAATGATTAGCTAAAAAAAATGGCTAATTTAAAAAAGATTGTTGGAAACTTTACAAATAGAAAAAGTAATCTTGAAAAACTTCTTGGTAGTCAAATATATGTTTTTGATAAGGTCGGCTTGGGATACATGCCAAAAGAAAAACTCAAACCTTATAAAATTTTTTTGATAAACCGATTAAATCAAAGTCAGGTTTTCAAAATTCGTTTCATAAAAATAAATATTTTAAAGAAAAATATTATTACAATCACTCAAGTTTTTCAAATATGTCACATGTTATTTGTAATTTTTGTAATAGAAATAAGTATAACTATCATGTTTATCCTACTAGAATAAAACATACAATAAACATTAGGGCCATAGGGGTAACAAAGAATCTTGTTTCTTCTAATACTAATAAAAAAGGAAATAAAGAACTTGGATATCAAGAAAAATTATTTTAATTATTTTTGTAGGTATGCATGAAGTCCTTCATATTATTTCTTCAATAATCTGCGTAATCAAATATTCAAATTTCTTATTAGTCTTACCATGTGTTTCAATAAAATTATGCAAAGTATCTTCTAAAAAACTTCTAGAAGATGGAGGTGCATGGTATAGCGCAGGCTATGATCTAGAGGGTTGTGCCAGCTGTTGGTTATCAGACTTCCAATTGAAGTTGGGGTGATTGCGCCATCCTAGATTGTAGGTATCATAGTAAGGTGTGAAAGACTTTTTGTACATATCCAGAGTATTACTTTGTTCTTTATACATACCTCTCATGTCAGTATGTGTAGGACATTCTTGGGCATGATAATCTACCCCACCACATACAACACATGGCCTAAAAGACTCAACATGATTAGCCATGTATGTTGATTTTGAGTTTTTTGTTTTTAATAATTCTAATTCTCTAGTGAGAATTTCAACCTTAGCCTTAAGGCTATTCTATTCCATTGGATGGTAAATACCACCACTTGGGTTTCCTGTAGGTCGTGACCTGTTTGTGCTGTTAGTAGCACTTGATCTAGTCCAAGCATGAGCTTTTTCACCAAGCTCATTGAGGTACTTTATGGCCTTATCAAGATTCTTTTGTAAAAATTCACCATTACACATCATTTCCACGAATTTGCGTTATCTAGGTGTAAGTCCTTCATAAAAATAACTCACTAGACGCCAATTTTCATACTCATGATGGGGACACATACTCAGTAATTCTTTCCCAAAACTAGTATCACGTCTCACTTTCCTTTTGTGCAAAGGTTGAGATCTGTCTCTTTAAGGCATTAGTCTTGTGTTGGGGGAAATATTTATTGAAGAACACTTCAGTCATCTCACTCCATGTCCCAATAGATCGTGGTCTTAGTGAGTATAACCAACTTTTAGCTCTTTCCTTCAAAGAAAAAGAGAAGAACTTTAGTCTTACTGTGTCGTCAGTTACGTTTTGACTATGAAAAGTTACAACTACTTCCTCAAATTTCCTAATATAAACATAGAGATTTTCATTTTCTAGACTATGGAAAGTAGGAAGTAACTGTATCATCCTAGATTTAAAATCTACATGATGAGTGTTAGGTGGGAACATAATACAGGATGGTGTGGTTGTTCATGTAGGATGGGGGTAATCTTGAAGAGTTCTAGTGAATTGATCCTCGTGTTCACTCATTTCTTCAAAATTGGAAGAATTATCAAACAAGTGATTAGCGAAATTAAATTCTAAGTCTGACTCTAGCATAGGTCTACAAGCAAATCGTCCAAAGGCGTCTCTGTACCTGCACATGCAAAATAAAGAAGAGAAGAGTTTGATAGAAATGGCAAGAATACCATGACAAAAATGACATGGTACTAGGCATGTCCATCAAATTATTCATTAAAGTGTTCATCATATGACAAAAAAACCAGTGGCAAAAGAAGAAGGAAAAGCATTCTTAGTTAAAAATCTGAAAAGCTGAAAAGTACATCAAAAATAAAAGTATGGTCTACTGAAATATTTTATAGATTCCCTTTTATGTATACTTGGAAGTTTTTTAATCCTCTTCAGCCTTTTCTTCTTATAGCCCCAAACATAGCCAAATTACAACTTTTTTGTGTTGATTATTCTGATCCTAAGTATGCTTATGGAAAGAATGGTAGAATTCTCATTTGTTAGTATTCCTATCATAAGATCAATGTTTACTTGTTATTTATAATTGCCTAATCTTCTATGAGAGTGTATGTACACCTTTTGTCAACTCCTTAGAGAGAATTTTTGCACAAAAACACTTATATACCCATGAGTTATGGAGTTGAACTTTTTGCTTAAAACGTTTTTAATATTGCATATGTCAAGACATCTGGATCAATAGATATAGCTTGGAATACATACACACTTTATGGATTGCTATATATGAATTACTTGTGAAAGGGTTATTGAATTCCTAAAATTGTTTTGATATGTGAGTTTTGAAGATGTGTCTTGATGACCCCTATGTGTGATTTTCTTTGGTTTTTCACATTATGTTTGCATGAAAATCACTAGGAACTAGTAATAAGTAAGTTAGGGGGTGTGATGAGTGCACAAAAATATACTCAAAATATTCGATCTTTGAATTAAATTACTAAAATATGAATAGAAAGAATGAATTATAACTTGTATTATTAAAATTAAATTCTATTCACAATGAGATAGATTTGAGCATAATTTTGTAATATTTTATATCTCAATTGTTTTGAATATTGATAAGTGAAAGACAACTTGCAAAGTGGACTTCACTTGGCTTCACTTCGAATTTCATGATAGTCACACTTCTTCAATAATTCATAAGCCGCATGGGAGAGTTAATTGGATTGAACCTCTTGTCTTCATTTGAATTTTTCATATGCCCATAATTTGAAAAGTCAAATTATCACAAGAATTGTTGCCTTTACATCTCCAGCCACATGCAACATCCATTTAGATCAACTAGCACCGACTGCATCATAGTACAAGATGACAAATCAATTGGTGGGCTCCACTTGCAATCATGTTGAGACTTGCATGTTTATTCAAAGGAACAACACATGGCACTTCATCTCTTCAAAGAAACCGGCACCAACTTGCATCCACCACATGCAAACTCATTTGATTAAAGCACATTCAAGTTTCGGATCACTCAAACTCATCAAGATAAAATGTTTGACCAAATTGATGCAAAGTGGTACAAGGCACATCAGATGGAGATTGACCAAATTTTCACACGGCAAACTCTATAAATAGAGAGCAAGAGGAGAGAAGAAGAACATGAAAAAAATAGAGGGAAAAGCCAAGAGAGAAAGGAGAAGAAACCGAGTATATTTTTGTTTAATTTTCTCTTAGGAATTTGGTTATTCATCATGTGGATGAATAACTAAATTCTCAAGTAGAGATAGGGATGAACTTGTGTGTGATGGTATTTACAATTTATTTTTGATTCATGTATTTTGTCTTTAAATATTAATACTCTTTGTTCTATCATTCGCAAGTTATTTTTAACATTTTTTTTTCGTCTCCAAATAATCATAGAATTTATTATGTTTATGGATTCAATCATGCTTTTTCCATTGATTGGATTAGTTCTATGATTATGTTTGGAGCAATTGATTGTCTATATTGATTCAGTTCTTTGCTGTAATATTGCTCACTGAGTATATTGTCGTCATTGGATTTTCTCAATCGTGATAACAATTTACGTAATTTAAATGTGATGAATGATTTTTTTAAAGACTTACTTTTAATTTAATTTTGTTTATTAATGTTATATCTTCCGATTGAGAATTTTGGAATTAAATTTTCGATTGAGTTATCATTGAATTAAGATTAAATTTAAATATCAGATACACACAAGGAATTCTCTACGCTTTATTGTTCGTTAAATTTGAATACTTTTCACATTAATCATTTTATTTCATTTTAAATTGCATTTAAAATTAGTCTTTGCTCATTCAACATTTTCCTTTAATTCTACTGTCATTCTGTTATTCTTTTATTCTGTCTCCTTGTAGAATCGACACCCTAAAACTATACTACAAACGACCGCGTTATTATTTGGACGTAATCAAATTTTGGGAATAGGTAAAGTTGGTAAGAAGTTTTCTCTCATAATTGAAGATATTTTACTTGTTGAAGGTCTAAAGCATAATTTTTTGAGTATATGTTAATTATGTAATAAAGGATTTACAGTTACTTTCAAAACGGATAAGTGTATTATTTTGAATAATCATTATTGCAATATTTATTGTATTGCTCTTGGAAATAATAATGTTTATACAATCGAATTTAAAGAAATTGTCTCATAAGATGCTATTTGTTTATCAGCTCAATATAAAAATAGTTGGTTATGGCATACAAGGTTAAATTATGCAAACAAGGAACTTATTTCCAAACTTTCAAAAATGATCTTGTGAGAGGTTTGTCAAAAGCGGACTTCTTTAAAGATAAGATCTGTGATGCATACTAGTTTGGTAAACAAATAAAAACTTCTTTCAAAATTAAAAAACATATTTCCACTACTAGACCATTACAACTAATACACATGAACCTTTTTGAATCAAACAGAGTTGCGAGTCTGGGAGGAAAATATTAGGCATTTATTATTGTTGATGATTAATCTAGATATACTTGGGTTATCTTTCTCGCTCATAAAGATGAGGTACATAATGTCTTTATCGATTTATGTAAGAGAATTCAAAATGAAAAATGTTATATTATTTCAAGTATCTGAAGTGATAGGGGGAAAGAGTTTGTCAGTAAAGATATTAAAACTTTTTGTAATGAAAATGATTTTATGCATGATTTCTTTGCTCTTCGAACTCCTCAACAAAATATGGTAGTAGAGAGGAATAATATATCTTTTCAAGAAATGGCAAGAATAATACTTAATGAGAATAATTTACCTAATTATTTTGAGGCCGAAGTGGTAAATACTGCATGTTATATTATAAATGGAGTTATGTTAAGGTCTAAATTAGATGAAATTACTTATGAGTTTTGGAATGAGAAAAAGCTCAATATTGGTTACTTTCTTGTATTTGGAGGCAAATATTTTATTCTTAATGATAGGGATAATTTAAGAAATTTTGATGTTAAATCTTATGAATATATCTTTTTTGGGTATTCTACAAATAGTAAAACTTATAGAGTATTCAATAAAAAGACTTTGATTGTACAAGAATCTATGCATGTAGTATTTGATGAATTTAACCCTCTATTCTCGAAGAAATCTATTGATGAAGAAACAGAAGGTATAAATAATACAAATAATCTCAATTTCAACAAAGAGAATACAATGAAAAAAATCCAACATGGAGACATCAGGAAAGATCATCAAGACTTAGTACAAGATGCAACCAAACAGTAGAAACATGTGGAAGATCATCCAGTAGAACAAATTTTAGAAGAACCTTCACGAGGTGTAAGTACTTGATCATCTCTTAGAAATATTTGCAATCACACTGCTTTTCTATTTCAAACTAAACCCAAAAATATTGATGAAGTACTTATTGATGAATCATAGATTCTAACTATACAAGAAGAGCTAAATCAATTTGAAAGAAATGATGTTTAAACACTTGTTTTTAGACCCAAAAATCATACTATTATTGAAACAAAATGAGTTTTTAGAAATAAGAAAGATAAGTCTGGAATCATCACTAAAAACAAGACTCAACTTGTAATCCAATGTTTCAACCAAGAGGAAGGAATCGATTATGATGAGACGTATGCACATGTCGCAAGATTAGAAGTTATTCGAATGTTACTTGCGTATGCATGTTATAAAGATTTCAAACTTTTTCAAATGGATGTTAAAAGTGCTTTCTTAAATGGTTTTATAAATGAAGAGGTATATGTTAAGCAACATCCAGGTTTTGAAAATCATATATTTTCTAATCATATTTTTAAGCTCACAAAAGTATTATATGGACTCAAACAAGCTCCTAGAGCTTGGTATGAGAGGTTTAGTGGTTTTTTAATTGAAAAAAAAAATTCAAGAGAAAAGATCGATACAACTATTTCCATCAAATATGAACAAAATGATATTCTTTTAATTCAAATTTATGTGGATGACATAATATTTGGTGCTACTAATGAAAATATGTACCAAGATTTTACTAAGAGTATGCAGGAAGAATTTGAAATGACCATGATGGGAAAACTTAATTTCTTTTTTGGATTGCAAATTAATCAGTTAAAATATATCAAAGAGTTACTCAAAAAATTTGAGATGGAAGGTGCAAAGGTAATTGGAACACCAATGAGTCCAACCACCAAACTTGATAAAGATGAAAGCGGTAAGTTAGTTGACTTAAAGATATATCGAGATATGATTAGTAGTTTATTATATTTGACAGTTAGTAGACTTGATATTATGTTCAGTATATGTTTGTGTGCACGTTTTCAGTCATCTCCAAAGTAATCTCATTTGATTGCAGTCAAGTATATTCTTAGATATCTTGTCGGTACCATTGACCTAGGGTTCTGGTATCTTAAGCACACTTCTTTCGATCTTATTAGTTATTTAGATTCAGATTATACTGGTTACAAAATTGATCAAAAAAGTACTAGTAAAACATGTCATTTCTTAGGTCATGCACTTGTTTCATAGTTTAGTAAAAAGCAAAGTTCTATTGCATTATCTACTACTGAGGCAGAATATGTTATTACAATCAGTTATTATGCTCAAGTTCTTTACATGAAGCAATAGTTTGAGGATTTTAAATTTATGTACAATTATATTCCAATTAAATGTAATAATACTATAAATCTTTTAAAGAACCCTATGCAATAGTCTAGAACTAAGCATATTCAAATTAGATATAATTTTCTTAGAGATCATGTGTAGAATGACGATTTTGTATTAGAATTCACAAGCACACACGATCAATTGGCAAATATTTTCACAAAACCCCTACTAGAAGATAAACTATGCATGATTAGAAGAGAAATATGAATGATGCATGCCATGAATATATGTTGAATATTTTTATTATCTCAAATGACTTACAAAAACTTGAGACTTCTAACCTCATCTTTCAACTGTATTTGCTATATATAGATCAACATATTATTCTCGTCTAAAGGATTAGACAGTCGAAATGAAGAGGCAAGCAAAAATTTTAAATCCTTATTCTGTTGCTTTAATTCTACTATTTTTTTGTTTGACTCATAAGCAAGTCGTTAAAGTACAGAGACCGTTTCGCTAAATTTTTCAATTTTACGAGTTTTGGACTACAACCGAGTGAAAAAAGTGACAATGGATTATTAGTATTGAGTTTCTAGACTCACAAACTCATAAATGGCATCATAATCTAATTTATTAGGCAAATCAATCTCTTGTTACTTCATGACACCTATGAAAGATGCCGAAATAGCTTGAGACTAAGGTGAAAAATACCTCATATCTTGTTCGTGAGAAGTCTTGAAGGGAAATTGATGAGCCATTGAAAACTTGTAGAATAAGAATGCAGAGATGAGAAGAAAATTTGAAGCGAATTAGATAAAACTAAGGATTTTTTTATAGAGATGGAAATAAGTACAAGACAAACTATCATCTTTTCAAATCTTACTTAGTCAAGCTTACAAGATATGCTGGATACATATTGTCAAAAGTTACTTAGTTAAGCCAGCGAGATTAATTACAATTGTCCCTATTTTTCTCGTAAACGCTGAAACGCTGTCATTATCTGCTGATGGTGACTCTATGTTTGAGCTCTCACTCGTTTGAGCTCTTCTATTCGTAGTTTTAGAACACGAACTAATTCCGTCAAATTCTTATTTTCTTGCTTTAACCTCTTATTTTTTCTACCTTTATTTGCAAGTTTTTGATACAGTACATCTATTTGATTGTTAAGTCAATCAACCTCATTCATCTTCGCCAGTAATCTCTGAAACATGGTAGTAACAGAGGCAGTATATTGAGCACTGAAAGTTCTTGATTTTGCAACAATCTTAAAATCAGTCCTACCAGCAAAATGCATTTTTGCTTCTATCATGGTATTGACAGCCTCAGGAGATGAAATGATTGGTGGAAACGGTTCTTAGTTCAAATCCGGAAGATTACAAAAAGAAATTTTTTCCGTCATTTTATCATTTTAGATAAACAGATACTTGATCAATGAGCAATGTGAGATTTTTCTTGTGAATATTCGATGGGTGAAAATGGTCATTTAAACAGATATTAAGAGCTTTCAAATCTCTACAAGATCTCGTTTATCAACAATATCAAACAGATTTGAATCTCCTTTCGCACCGAGTCGATAGAACTAGATCTCCAACCTTTGCAGCTCTTGTCAGACACGGGTGGCTCCATTTTTAATGATGTCAAAAGGGGGAGAAGTCTTATACTAGTATTATACTATCCTATTATATATGCTGGAATTATATTTATATTTTACTTGAAAAACTAACGTATATTTTTAGAGGGAGTTTAAGTATTATTGTAGGTCACAGATTTCTACTAAATATTTGTCATTATAAAAAAGGAGGAGATTGTTGAACCCAAAATTTCAAATCTCATATCTACGTATAGATTTTGATAATAAAAAATAATTTGAAAACTCAAGCTCAAATTATCTATAAATGAAGGGAGTTAAACATATCAAGAAATCAAGTATAAGTAAGAAGAAAAATAAGTCTATAAATGAAACTCATAGTATAAGTTTGTACATCTCTTGATTAAATTTAAAATTGGATTAATGCTCAAAACTAATTTTCACTTACAAAACATCAAATTTCTTTTATTTTACATGTGTATGACATATGCAATGACATTATCAAAATGTCTAATTTCGAAAATTATATTTTACATGTGCATGACATCATTAAAAGCTTTAATTTCAAAAATTATATTTTACATGTGCATGATATATGCAATAACATCATCAAAAAGTTTAATTTCAAAAATTATATTTTATATGTGCATGACATATGCAATAGCATCATCAAAAATTTGAATTTTGAATTTGAAAAATGATTGAGTGTCATCTTTTGACATGTGCATGTGTTATTTGAATATTTTAAAATATGAATGATATTGTCTTGAAAATATATTCTTTTATTTGAATATTTTGAAATATGAATGATATCTTCATATTTGCTAAGATTTGAAATTAAAAACTCATTTGCCTATAAATAGCTCATTTGAGTTTTACAAAATCACAACAATAAGAGCCTACATATCAATTGTAAAATTTTGCATCATTCATTCAAAACTCTCATTCTCTCTTCTCTAAGTTTTGAACCTTAATCCTTATTCATTTTGAGAGATATATAGGTTGTACTGTATTGTTCTTATTTCACTTATTAAGGAATGTACTCTAATAATCTACTCACTATCAGCTCTTGTATCAGTAAGATGGTGCGTATAACCCTTGTGTGTATAAAGGTGTTCTACATAGGAAATAGTTGAATCACCAAGTGTGAGATGATTGCAAGTGTAGAGGGTGTTCTACACGAATTCTTTATAACGATGTTGTTCAAAGGTGTAATAGGTTTCTATTTTCACCTGAAGGAGATTAAATAGTGAATTTGGAAATTTTCAAGGGGTAACTTGAGGCGAGGACATAGGTAGTAGGGTTGAATCTCGTTAAAATACTGAATTTGCTTCTTCTTACCCTTACTCTTTATATTTTCTACTGCTACATATTATGTTTATATTTTATATTGTGTATTTGGTTTATAAGTATTAATTTTTAAATATAACACAATTCACTCCCCTTTTGTGTTAGTCATCTTGGCAACAAAGTATGTTAATGTAGTTTTAAAAAAGCAAATTACAGTAAATTCATAGGGGGTTTATGTGGTTGATGTTGTACAAAGTATTAAGACTGAACTTGTGATGAATATTAATCTAGTTGTGATTGAGAAGAACAAAGATGCTCAGGCAAATGGTGATAATATGCAGGGCAGGATTATATATGCACTTACTGAGATTTTTATGAAAATCTCACTCTTTATGACTTTTACTATTATTTCTTTTGGAATGATAGAAGGTTTGGCAGGACTAGAGTATAGCAGGAGATCGGGACCTCCTAGAAGGCTCTGAGAAGCCCTGAAGTCTCACTAACTATACAAATTTTGAGAAGATGGCAGAGCATTTTTTGATCACCTGAGAAGCGTGATATGGCAGGATAGAGCTAAGGTGCCAGAAGGGCGACACTCTCTAGGTTGTTGCTTAGTTTTGAGCCCCGACGGCTTATTGACACTAGATAGCATTTACGCGACACCCATCAGGATAAGACACCGCCAGAGAGAGAAGATTAGCATGGGCTAGTTTAGGTTCAGTCTTAGTTATAAAGAGGTGAAGAAAGAACCCCTACTGTGAGTTTAGAGATATTTGCATTAAGCAGTGTTGGGATGATATGTATATTATGTTATGAGTCCTGAACTTGTACTAACACTATTACTTTATGTATAGTAATAGTGTTTACCATGTGATTACTTGCAAAGTTTTAATTCTTTGCCCATTTTAGAGATTTAACCTCATTCCGCTGCGATATTTTTGGCACAGTTAGTAAGTTTAGATGCATTTGCATTCATTTTGACATGTACGAATGGATATGTAGCCTAGTGTTACCTATCCTGATACTTCCAGTTACATTAAGTCCTAGACATAGATTGAGGGCGTCACAACGGCAATATCAGAGTATTACGTCTCTGGATAAATCCACAAATGTCCTAGGAAGAAAATCACATAGTATAGGTTTGAATCTTTTGAAAATTTGATTCAAACAAGTGATGTATGGATTTGGGAGTACCTTGGTTTATAAGAAGCGGAGTTACTAAGGCAGACAAAACTTATGAAGAGTTTTGTGCGTTTTAGGAGAATAATATGGCAATGGGTCGTCGTGCCACTAATTACCCTAGATGAGGAAAGCAAGCAGTCAAAAATCCTCCAGAAAATTCTCCTATAGTCACTTCTCCAAGAAACGAGAAACGGGTAGTACAAAACCCAATAGTGCAAAATCCTCCTTTGGAAAGAGGACAAACTATAACTGAAATTATTCGTCAAATGATGGAAGTGGTGAAGAATCTGACCGAACAAAGTTGGTGTCAGCAACACAATAAAGCTCGAGGATTGACATAGGCATGTCTATTTGAAAGATTTTTGGTCTGTAGATATCCACAATTTTTAGGGACAGAGGGAGCTTTAAAAGTAGATAAATGGATAATTGATTTAGAACGTGCCTTCGAAATGAGTGGTTGTACAAAAACTCAGAAAGTTCAGTAGATGGGATATTTACTTCAAGGAGAAGCAGGTCTATAGTGGGATACTAAGAAAAAATTGTTGAAGCAGGAGCCAGGAGAGAATGTAGTGCCCACTTGGGATCAATTCAAGAAAGAGTTTGATGATCGTTTCTTTCCAGAGTTTGTAAAGCAACGAAAAGTTCTGGAATTTACTACGTTGGTGCAAGGTAATATGACTGTAGAATAGTATGCGGCTCGATTTATGGAATTGAAAAGGTTTTCCCTTTATCTGGTAGTCACGAAAAAGATACGGGTACAAAAATTTCAAGATGGATTACAACCAAGAATTCATGCTCAAGTCGCATGTTTAAGAATCGAAGAATTTCAAGAATTGATGAATGTAGCCACATTGCGGAAGTAGAACAGAGGAGCTTGATCATGCAAGCTCAAACACAAAGGAAATGAGGATTTCCTTATTCCTCAGGAAGAGACACTAGAAAAAGAAGAAATTTTTATCCTGCAGATAAGGGTAAAGGAAAGGCGGGTTGTCAATGAGAGTCAACTATACCTCCAATATGCAGAAGATGCGCGGGAGAAGGCATAGTGGTGAATGTCAGGTAGTAATGGGCGCGTGTTTCAAGTATGGACAGATGGACCATATGATCCAAGACTGTCGACAAAATACCTCTAAAGGAGCTGCAATACTCGGAGGAAAGGCTAAAGCTCCTATGAAAGCAAATTTGTTTGCGATTACACTAGGAGATGTGGACGTGGAAACGGAGGAAGCTGTTAATGCCAGCATCATCATTGGTAATATTTCTTGACTTTATCTTCGACTTATCTATATGATGGATTTAATTGAGGTAACAATAGAATAAATTTTATAGGTAAGGTTATACTGAAGCAAAATATTGTTTGATTCTGGAACAACGAGATCTTTTATATCTTATGATAGCATTCAGAGATGTAAGTTAGATGTAGAGCCTTTAGCTCAAAAGGTTCTGGTAACAATTCCTGATGGAAAGATAATAGGGTGCAATCGAGTAGCGAAGAACTGTCCTTTGGAGGTTGCTGGTTTGAAACTAACCGCCTACCTGATACTTTTTCATTTATTGTGATTTAATTTGATTTTGGGTATGGATTTGTAATCTGAGTACTATGCTGAGATTGATTGTGTAAAAAGGAGATAGTATTTGATGTACCCATGAAAGAGAAAATTTGTTATATGGGGGAGATAGTTGGTCCCATTTCTTTGATTGTAACAACTAATCGGATTAGAAAAAGTATCAAAGGTGGAGCAAGGTATTTTTAGCTGTAACAATGGATTCATTAGAGGAAGTTAAGGGCGTCAAAGGGATTCCGGTGGTAGAAGATTTCCTTGAAGTTTTTAAAGATGATTTACCTAGATTGTCCCCTGATTGGGAGATAGAGTTCACAATAGAGTTGGAACTGGCCATGGCCCGAGTCCATAAGGCACCCTACCAAATAGCACCAATAAAACTGAAGGAATTGAAGGCACAGATTGGGGAATTATTGAAGAAGGTATTTATACAGTCTAGTTCTTCACCATGGGGAGTGCTAGTATTTTTTGTAAAGAATAAAAATGGGATGATGTGTATGTGCATTGATTATTGAGAACTGAATAAAGTCACCATCAAGAACAAATATTCGTTACCACGGATAGATGATTTATTGGATCAACTAGAGGGAGTGACAGTATTCTCCAAAACAAATCTTAGATCCGGTTATCATCAATTTAAGATCAGAGAACAAGATGTACTAAAACTGCTTTTTGGACTCAATATGGACATTTCGAGTTTCTCGTTATGCCATTTGGTTTAACAAATGCACCAGCAGTATTTATAGATTTAATGAATTGAATATTTAGACCATATTTGGACAGTTTTGTGGTCGTCTTTATTGATGATATCTTGATATATTCTTGAAGTGATGAGAAGCACAGGAAACATTTAAGAATCGTGCTAGAAATTCTGCAGAAGCATCAACTTTATGCTAAACTTAGTAAGTGTGAGTTTTGGCTTCAGGAAGTTAAATTCTTGGGGCATGTTCTTTCCAGTGAAGGAATTGCTGTAGACCCGTCCAAGATAAAGACAGTAATTGAATGGCAGAGTTCGACGAATGTTCACGAAGGGTTTTCCAAACTTTCTAGACCTTTGACAGTTTTAACAAGGAAGAATGTTAAGTATGTTTGAAGTGATCAATATGAGTAAAGCTTCAAGAACTTAAAAGAAGATTAACCACGGCACCAATTTTAGCAATACCAGAGTCTCACAAACCATACGTGGTTTATAGTGATACTTCAAAAATGAATTTGGGATGCGTTCTAATGCAAGATGGACGAGTAGTCACAAGATGGATGAGTAGTCACATATGCATTGCGATAACTTAAAGATCACGAAAGGAATTATCCTACCCAAAATTTGGAACTCGCAGTTATGGTATTTGCACTAAAAATTTGGAGGCATTTATATGGTGAAAAATGTGAAGTATACACAGATCAAAAGGTATGAAGTATTTATTCAATCAAAAGACTTTAAATATGAGACAGAGAAGATGGATTGAGACAATAAGTGATTTCCAGTGTGAGATTAAATATCACATTGGAAAAGCTAATGTGGTTGTTGATGCATTATACTGAAAAGCTCAAACAGAAGAATTTTCAATGTTGTCTGTGACGTGAGAATTGCTAATTGGGAATTTGTCAAAGGATGTTTTGATGGCAGTAGTACAAGAAATTATCTCGTTAACAGATGAAGAAATTCGAGAATTACAGCAAAAGTATGTTAAGTTGGAGAAGATTTGCCAACAATTGTTAGAGGAAAAGGGTCCCCATATTTTATAATTTCTGGTGATGGAATGCTGTTTTATGGGAAGAGAAAGGTAATTCCTGATGACCCAGAGCTAATAGAAGATTGATGCGGGAAGCTCATTATACTCCCTACACAGTCCATCCTGGAAGTACTAAAATGTATCCGGATTTAAAATAATGATTTTGGTAGGAAGGTATTAAAAAGAATGTTGCTACTTTCATGGCTAAATGCTAAATATGTCAATTAGTAAAAACAGAACACCAAAGACTAGTTGGAGAATTGCAACCCTTACCTATTATTGAATAGAAATGGGAAGATATATCTATGAACTTTGTGGTAGGATTACTAAGGACGTCAGCAGGAAATAATTCAATTTTGGATTATTAGATGATGTGATTGAGATTTTTATAGAAATCTCACTCTTTATGACTTTTACTATCATTCATTTTGGAATGATAGAAGTTTTGGTAGGACTAGATGGTACAGCAAGAGATCGAGACCTCGCAAGAGGCTTCGAGGAGCCTTAAAGGTCTCACTAACTATAATGATTTTGAGAAGATGGCAGAGCATTTTTTTGATCACTTGACAAGTGTGATATGGCGGGATACAGCTAAGGCGCTAGAAGGGTGATGCTTTCGGGGTTGTTGCTTAGTTTTGAGCCCCGACGGCTTATTGACACTAGACAGCATTTATGTGACACCCATAGAGATAAGACGCCGCCAGAGAGAGAAGATTAGCATGGGCTGGTTTAGGTTTGGTCCTAGTTATAAAGAGGTAAAGAAAGAACCCCTACTGTGAGTTTAGGGGTATTTGTATTAAGCAATGTTGGGATGATATGTATATTATGTTACAAGTCCTGAACTTGTACTAACATTATTAGTTTATGTATATTATAAAGTTTTATTGGTTTGAAGTAGTTACCATGTGATTACTTGCAAAATTTTAATTCTTTGCCCATTTTAGAGATTTAATCTCATTCTGATGCGATATTTTTGGCATATTTTTAGTAAGCTTAGGTACATTTGCATTAACTTTGACATGTATGAAGGGATATGTAGTCTGATGTTACCTATCCTGACGTTTCTGGTTACGTTAAATCCCAGATGTAGATTAAGGGTATCACAGCAGTAGTATTAGAGCATTACATCTCTAGATAAATCTACAAGTGTCCTACGAAAAAAATCACATGGTATAGATTTGAATCTTTTGAAGACTTGATTCCAAACAAGTGATATATAGATATGGGAGTGCCTTGGTTTATAAGAAATGGAGTTACTAAGGCAAACGAAGCTTATGAAGAGTTTTGTGCGTTTCAGAAGAATAATATGGCAAGGGGTCGTTGTGCTACTAATCCCCCTAGATGAAGAGAGAAAGAAAATCCTCCAGAAAATTCTCCTGTAGTCACTCCTCCAAAAAACGAGGAACGGGTAGTACAAAACTCAATAGTGCAAAATCTTCCTCTAGAAGGAGGATAAACTATAGCTGAAGCTATTCGTCAAATGACGAAAGTGGTGAAGAATCAAATCGAGCAGAGTCAGTGTCAGCAACACGATGAAGCTGGAGGATCGACACTGGGATGTCCGTTTGAAAGATTTTTGGTCTATAGATATCCACAATTTTTAGGGACGGAGGGAGCTTTAAAAGCAGATAAATGGATAATTGATTTAGAACGTACCTTCGAAATTAGTGGTTGTACAGAAACTCAAAAAGTTTAGTACGCGAGGCATTTTCTTCAAGGAGAATCAGATTTATGGTGGGATACTAAGAGAAAATTATTGAAGCAGGAGTTGGGAGAGAATCTAGTGCCTACTTGAGGGCGATTTAAGAAAGAGTTTGATGATCATTTTTTTTCAGAGTTTGTAAAGTAGCGAAAAGCTCTGAAATTTACTACGTTGGTACAAGGTAATATGACCGTAGAACAGTATGTGATTTGATTTATGGAATTGGCAAGGTTTGCCTTTTTCTCTTGGAATAGTTGCACCTAAAACCATCAACCACTGAAACATTCAATAATTTACTAATCTGTTGAGAAGGCATAAGTACCCTTCTAGATTGTAAAGACTGAGAATAAATGAAAGAAATTAGTATATGATGAGCTTTCTTAGAGGAAGGTTAGCCTTTCCAGCAGAGGTTATGAGTAAAGAAGATAGCCAGTATGATAAAGATGAATGCCAGATCTAGCTATCCATGGGGAGGTGTACTATCTTTAGGTAAAAAGAGCACCCTTTCTTCCTCCATTTAGCATTTAGGAAGAATTTGACGCCCTACTTTATGAAGGCATCTTCAATCTATTCCTTTGGATACGTAAATCTTTCTATTCCTAAAGTAAAGGAAGAGAAGAGCCAGAGCAGAGTAGACGCTTTGTTTTGGTGAGTATCAGTTTCTCCTTTTTTGATTCACGATTTTTTCTTTCTTACTGATTACTTAACGCTTTTTTGACTTTTTGATTATTGTCTCGAGCAAAACCTTTAAACAAACTAGGCAATGAGAGACTTTCGGGGAAGGTAAGGGCACATAGAAGAAGATTTTCTTACTAAATGGATTCCTAACTTTTCTTCTTTCTTTGCTTTGAAGCCTTTTGAAATAGGCTTTACTAGGTTTGGAATGCCCGTTCTGGTAGACCTGGACTGGATACCATTCTTGCTAACAACTTTCAGCTCCACTCTCCTCGACTTCTCTTAGTCTTATTGACCACTCTTGCCTAGCCTAGATCAGTCGAGTTTGACCTCCACTCTCATCCTTCTAAAAGGTAAGGAGTCTTCTTTGTCTTATGTACGTTTACGGGAATGAATTCTAAGTCTTTGTCAAGCTTCCTTCTTTAAAAAGTTTTTGCTCTCCTCTCTCTTTGCCCTAACATAATAATGGGCCAAGCTTTTGCAACCTATCTTTCACTTTATTGACTTCTAATTGAGAATTGTTTTCACTTCTTATTATGCATATAGTTGAAGGCTTCTTTCTTTTTGAATAAAATGGGGAGTTAGTTGATCAAAAAAGTCTCGCCCAAAGTCAAGTGCTTCATGGAGATTTATCAAAATCTGTGTACATGCAACAACCATAAGGCTTCATTGACCCAGCTCGACCTGATCATGTGTCCTTATTGAAGAAAGCTCTTTATGGCCTCAAGCAGGCGCCCAAGGCATGGTTCGCTAATGAGAATGTAAGATATCATATTTTTCTCCCTTAATATTTAGTGTTTTATACTAATTTGATGCCTAAATATATTTATTATTCTTATATTTTGATTTAGGATATAAATAGATGCGTTAAGTGCAAACGAAGCTAATTGGACGATTTTGGATAGTTTTTATATTACTTTGTAATCTAGGTATAACTCTCTTATCCAATGTCTGATTGGATGATTCAAGATGATATGGAACACTAAGAAAAAGTTCTACAACTTTCAAGTTTTGAGTTTTGAGAGATACTGGCTGCATCAAGGTAGAAATTGGGCTTTAAATTGCCACACCTGCACTGCTGACGTTCTGGAACATTCCTTAGCCTACAATTCTAATATGCGAATCTTATGCAATTTATCTTCGGAAGTTCTCAAAATCTAGTGGACAAAAATTCTAGTTGAAAACACCACTTTCATAGTTATATTAGGACTTTATTTTATTTTTAATATTTTTCTTAATTAGTCAGATTTAGATATTGTTATTTTAGGATAATACTTATAATATTTTTAGGAGATTTTGTAGGATTCAAATTAAAAAAACTAAATTGAACATGTTAAAAGGGGGGGAGAAATCAGGAGACTCACACATTCATCTCTCTCCCCTCTTCTCACCTTCTCCTTTGAGTTTTCATCATAGTCCTGCGCGACTAAACTTTCATAGTTGGTCGAAAGAAACGAAAGCTTCGTAATCAATAAAATTGTGAGATCTAATTTGTTTTTGGGTTCAATTTATGCTTTGAGTATCAAATGTTCTTTTGTCCTTATTTTCATGATTGTCTTGTTTAATTACTAGGAGACCTACTAGTTATTATTCGTTACAAACTACTGCTAGGTTAGATATTAAATCCATAATTGTTTGATCACTTTAATTTGAAAAACAATTAAGATTTAATGATTTGATGTGTCAAAAATATTAGATCTTAGGAAGAACACTTGACGAAATTAAATATAACCACTTGTGTTTGTGTTATTTAGCTTCATCGATCTCTTTAATTCTTAAGAATTCTACTAAATTAAACCTTTAGAGCTTGTCTTGCATTGTTTGGTAGTTAAGACTAATTATATCGCTTATTTTCTAATTAATTACGACTATGGATAAATAGAAAAATAATTCTAAGTGAATATTCAAAGTATGAATTAATTTATATTTGCATCGATGATCAATTGTAGAATTTCGATGGTGTATGTTGACTTAGTTGACGGTTTGTTCTTTTGATTGATTTTAATACTTTAATTTAAATTGTTTCTTAGTTGTTCTTTTTAAAATTATTTTCATTATACTCAAACCCTCCATCCTTGTTCACATAGCATGAAACTACGCGAAATACTCTCTGTGGGAACGATCCTTACTTGCACCACTACATGTATTTCTAGGAGTATAGGTTTTTTTTTTTGTTGCCTGCGACAGCACACCATTCGCACAACTCAACTCGTGGCTTTTGGGGTATGATTTCACAACTTTAAAAGCTTATCCCTCCCTCTTTGTTCTCTCACATGGCACCTTGAGAATTTATGTGCTTATATACATAGATGATATACTGAACTGCCTCACATGCTTTGGCCATTGACAAACTTATCATTGTGTTGAGTGCTGCTTTCCCAGTTAAGGACTCAGGCCCTCTATCCTTCTTTCTTGGATTGGAAATTGATTATCTATCTGATGGCCTTCTGTTGTCCCAAAGAAAATATATTAAGGACCTCTTACTTCGGTCGAATATGTGGCATGCAAAGCCTATGCTCCCACCCATGGCAGCTGCCTTGATGATATTCAAATTTGACAGACCTGCATTTGATGATGTCTCACACTACAGAAGTATTGTAGGTGCCTTACAATACTTGTCCCTGACCAGGCCCGACCAATTTTGCTGTCAACAAAGCATGCCAATTCATGCATGCCCCTAAAATGCCCCATTGGAGTGCTGTTAAACGTATCTTACGATATCTCAATGGGATAATTGACTTTGGCTTGAAATTCTCCTTAACATCTCCATTCCATTTGCAAGCCTACTCCGACGCTGACTGGGGAGGCTGTCCAAATGATAGACACTCTATAGGGGCCACTGTGTGTATTTGGGATAGAACTTAATTACTTGGTGCTCAAAAAATCAGAAAACCGTGGCAAGGTGTAGTACAGAAATGGAGTATAAATATGTTGCCTCTTTTGCTGTTGAGGTTATTTGGTTATAGTTTTTATGTGAACTCGACTTATCTCTTTCTTGGGTCCCAACCTTATGGTGTAACAAGTTCAACAAATTCAAGATGAGTCTCAATGTCGTAGACACTCCCTTGAACTCAAGGGGGCGTATTAGCATTACCGATGTAGATAAAATACAAGTGTCAAATAGCAATATAAAAAGTAATGTACTAGCAGCACTATAGAGAAGTTTTTATGTTATTCTCAATTGTGCTCTGTAACAAACTTATTATCCCTTGATTCGAGATACTCTCTGTACACAAGTGTATAAATACACTACAAATCATAATCAAAGGCATGCTGAATTCAAGGCCATTGAGCTCCTCTAATAGGCGGGTCATTCTTTTACGTTTGGATTTTTTTTTTTAATTTTAAAGAAAAATTAAAAAGGCAACCAGCATGTAAAAAAAAAAACCTACATTTCCTATACATATGGGTAGCAATACTCTTTATATATACATTTCATGTAGCCTTTGTAGTCTTTTGAGTACACAATTGCGCCCAGATCCACCAGAATCTAATCCAGATTCCATACCATCCTGAAAACAGATTTAGGAAGGGGCATTTTCAAAGAAATTAAACTCATTATTGTTGGTCTTCAACATTTTCCAGTAAACTAAAATTTCGAAGTCATAGGTCCAGGGTTCAAAACGAGATAAATTGCAAGGAACCTATAATGCAAGTCAAATAAGACTCCCAACAGAATAGGTCAGGGTTCCATATGAGATGAATTGCAATGACTATCTGCGAGTTAAGAAGAAACGATACTCTCTCTCGTCTTCGTCTAAGGCAATAAAAGCGAAAGAGTGGTTCGGTTTCCACCTATGTGTGGAATTTGTAGGGCATTATAATGGAAGATTTGGAAACAAGGTGGGATGGGTCTGCTCTTGCAAATCTTTGTATTGCAGGATGTGATGATCTGTTGAGGAATGCAGATAGCGAGCTTATGTTTGCATCTACACTTTATTTGAAAAATGGAACTGACAAACTGACAGAGTTGATGGCATTGAAACAAGGTTTGTTGTATTGTTTACAACTAGACTAATCAAATATTCTATTTGAAACTGATCAGCTATTGTTGTTCAAAGCTATTGGGGGAATATAGAATGGATGTTATGAGAGTGCCTCGATTCAGTCACTTTTATCTTACAAAATTTTAGCATTTGTTCTATTTGTTATGTAGATTTAAATTGCAATTAGTACAGGGTATAGATATAATTTTTTCAAGGCCTTGGTTTTGTTGAGATTTCTTGTATCCCCTAAACTGTACGTGTAAAAGGTGTAATCAAATAATCTAATAGGCTGTGTAAAAGGGGATCTTGACAGATGTGCATCAGCACCCGTACTAAGGTGCAAAAATCCCAAATGATCACTGAACATATTGGATTTAACCAAAGTACCATTATGAGCTACATAAAAGGGGATCTAACCTGGTTTTATAAAATACAAAATATACAATCAAAAGAAGTCCATAATTAGGAATTATTCTAACACATATGTGCCCTTTCTACACTCTCAATTCTCAAAGAAAATTGCAAACGCAGCATCTGCTCTCTCTCGCCAATCAGACACATTTGGCCTCTCCTTATCTCTTCACAGTCTCTTTATCTAACGATATTCATTGAATTTGCAACAATTCTACAGAGGTGGCAGATGTTGGTCACCCCTTAAGGGCTTTAGATTGAGCAGCTAAAGGGCGGCCAAACTTTTTTCCACATTAAAGTATTAGTAATTGGGTATTATGACATTGATTCAACACAAAATCATCTATATTCTTCACTTTTTCTCCCACACACAGTAATCTTTGCCAGAGGTGGAAACCTGAAAATTTGAGGGAATGAGGTTTCCAAGATCCATCTTTGGTCCAATCTTAATGATGATCATGTCATCAATCTCAGCAACATATAAATCGCCATCAGATGCTAGTATGCTCACAATGCTTCTGGTATTGATCCCATTCCTCGACCTAATTGCAGCCAATTTGCTTATTTCCCCCTTTAAACCCCAATCAAAGAAATGATCATAAAACTGCAAAGCATAAAACAATCTCTTTCAGTCAACAAAGTTGGTATGATACCATGATGAATCAATAGCCATATTCAAAAAAAAAACTATATGAATAAATAAGATGGAAATTACAATGGTTGGGGTGCCAGGATGAGTTAGAATGTAAGCATATCCCAGCATGACTTTCTCAGAGGGGAATGGCCAAATCTTTTGAGTAGACCCTGTGTCATGGTTGTCAATAAATGTCACAGCACTTTGTGGTTTTATTCCAATCAATCCTGGGGGCTTTCCATTAGAGTCCTTTAACCTCCATAACTCCCCTTGCACAGCAGCTTGCAGAATCCCTTTGGTTGTGAAATCAAATGCAGTGACAGCCCCACCCGCAGACCCGACCCATTCAGATAGAGTGCGACGATGTGCATCCTGGTCGGGTTTAGGTTTCCCATCATCTCCATAAGCAAGAGAATTCCAGTTTTCCCCTACTGCAAAATCTGGATTGGTTTGTTCCATATAATATTTTGTAATACTAGGGGCATAGCCCTTCACAAAATCAAATCGCCACCCATCAAATCCAATCTCAGTCTTGAGCCAATTCATCCATTCTGACAACTCTTTCTGTACCTGTGGATTAAGATGATCAATGTCAGGTGCAGCGTCATAGCCCTCTCCACTGTCAGGATTCCCATTTCCATCCGAATAGGCTGTGTCATCCTTGCAAATGAAGGATGGACCCCAGTCAAGACGTGCATCTGGAGTGCCACCTTCAAAAATGCACCAAATTCCTCTGCCATCTTGCTTCTCAGCAGTTCTATGATTTATCACTATGTCAGCAACTGCTTTAATTCCCTTCTCATGTAGAGCCGCAATCAGTACTTTCAATTCATTCTTAGTTCCATATTTTGAGGCATCAAGATCATAAAGCCTTCCCGGCAAGTATCCTAGAATATAACGAGTTTAGATTGAGCATCTCTTAGCTACTCTATTGTCAAAGAACCAAATTTGTTCTTGTTTTTATGTTACTCGAAGAATCATACTTCCAAGAGTATCAAATATAAGTCACAAAGCAGATTGAAAAACCGACAAAGTAGGCCAACCTAAAAGCAATTAACCCAATCGGCAACCCAAATTCAGACCACATACTATATTTTCTAGCTAGAAAAACAGATTGAGACAACTAAATATGGCATCATTTGTAGCAATATGTGATCAAATAAACATGGGAAATAAAAGTGAGGCCAAACTCTGACCAGTTATGAAATGAACTTGGCAAGAACAAGAAATTAGAGATACCTTCGGAAGCAGCAGATTGAGAGGGAGGAGGAAGCCAGACATGAGTGATTCCAGCATTAACTAAATCAGGAACAGAGTTCTTCAGTGAATTGTACCATCCTCCTTTCTTACTTGATTCCCAATTGAACCCCTATCATACCATACGATTATAAACAATTATTACGATGCATGAATGTAGATACAAAAAGAGAAAGAAAGTGGGTAGCATGCCATGCCTGAAATAGCAAAGTCGGGCCTGCGAAGGAGTGACATAGAGAGATAAAGAGGGAAAGGAAGCAGAGGAAAGTTTTAAGATTCATGTTGTGTTGTTGGAGTTGGAGGCTTCTGTCTGGTTTGGAATTCCACCGGGTGCTGAAATTACACGCGTGATGCTCTGGACGTCAAGGGAAGACATTAAATAAGATCGTGGAAGAATGAGCAAATATTGGCAAAGAAATTCGAAGGAAGAGAATGCGAGACTAATTTTTCTAGGCTTTCATACCTTCCTCCTGTCTTTTCCTAAACGACATATCACCGCGTCTTCGTCTTCGTCTTCGTCTTCGTCTTCTTTCTTATGTGGACAGGCAGATTGTTTGACGTTTGCAAAGGAGTATTAGAAAGTGGAAGAGGGTCAAAGTTTCACACACACGTGTTGTCTTCAGTAATAAGAACTGGCAATCGTTTTATGAAGGGATAAGAATAGAATATAATGGTTTATTTGACAAAAATAAAAACCATACAATAACTTATTTTTGGGTGTATGGATTCAAACATAGAAATATATTTCAGATTATGCAACTCATATGGGAACGATTATGCAATTCTGTCACCATTGAAAGCATTTCCTATATGCAATACATTCTAGCCTTACAATTATAACTTTCGAGTCTATAATCAGCACAGTACACGGACGGTTCTTTATATTAAATTTTATAAATCTAAAAAAATTATGATACATAATCATTATCGCAATTCGCAGCTATTAAAAAAATATATCACACATATATATATAAAGAGTTCACTTTAATAATAAATATTTTATAACAATTTACAATATTACAAATAATATATATATATATATATATATATAAGATTGTTCAATTTGAATAATGTACAATAGTTATAATTAGTATGAGATATGATTATATTATTATAAAAATTATATTTTAAAATATCATATCAATTTATCATTTCTTTTTAAAAAAAAATCTCCTCTTAAATATATTTATTAAAATTCTCTTCCTTCATTCAAATAATTGAAAATATCGTGAGTTGGAAAAAGCTGTAAATATTGACGTGCATATGTTAAAACGCATAAATAAAATGACGGCGGTTTTCTTTATTATTCGTCGGTCTTGAATAGCGTCTAATTATGATGATTGCGGTGGTTTCGTCATAGTAATAGATTGGAAAATCCGGACTTAAGTCTTAGAGATGATCATGATTCATGAGCTGGCTAGCTAGCACCGTTGTTGACACGGATCGATTTAGCTACGTACGATCTGGGAGACCAAAAGTCAAAAGACTCGAAAAGTGATGGGCAACACCGATCAAGAATTTTCTAGGAAACGGTGTTGGTTGGCGAGCTTTTCCTGCCTTTTTCTATCGACTTGTAGTAGAGCAACGTCCTAGGGACGTTTGCCAAGTGAGTGAAAATGATTTTTTTGTATAAATTAATTAATTTTTTAAATAATTAATAAGGTATGTAATGCATGAAAACAGAAAATAAATTTTAGCAAATATTTTATAATATAATATGTTAGTAAAGTAGAATAATAACATGTTTGGATAGATTAGAAAACAAAAATATTAGTTCAAAATACATCCTAGTTTAATACAAGTTTAACAAAAAATTTAGTTCAACATGCTGGTTGGCTGCTTTGTGGAGACCGTGCAATGCATAACACCTCATTAATTACGCCTAAAAAATAATATGATAGTTATAGTGTAGTTTTAGAATATCAATTCTACATAAAGATAAATTAAAAAAAATAACAGAAATAACAAATAAATTAAAATAAATATTAAATAATTTATGAAAAAATAAAAAAATTAATTTTAAATGCAAGTTAAAATAAAATAAGTGATTAACGAAAAAAGTATTTAAAGTTAACAAATCGTAAAATTTCGAGAGTTCCTTGCACATATCTAGTATTTTAATTATCTTTAATTCATCAATAGCTCAATTGAGAATTCAATTCTAAAATTTTCAATCAGAAGATATAGAATTATAAACTAAAATTAAACCAATATAATTTTTTGAAAAATCATTCATCACTTTTAAATCACGCAAATTGTTATCCACATTAAGAAAATCTAAAAATAACAATATATTTAAGGAGCGGTGTTACAGTAGAAAATTAAATCAATATAGACAATCAATTGATCCAAACATAATTAAAGAACCAATCTATTTAATCGAAAAAGTATAATTGAATCTATAAAATAAATAAATTCTAAAATTATTTGAAGAAAAAAATATCAATAATATATTAAAAATGATAAAATAAAAAATTTTAATAAATTAAAAATCAAATATATGAATTAAAAATAAATTAAAAATAATATCACATATGCAAGTTCATTTCTAATCTTATATAAGAATTTAGTTATCACGAAGAATAACAAAAATCTCAAGAGAAATAAACAAGAAGCGGCCACCATGAATTTTCGTTTCTCCTTCGTCTGTAGCTTATTCTCCTCCAAATGGCGCTGGCCTTAAGTATCAAGATACATTTACATTTCTTTTACCACTTTTTTATCACTATTTTTTATTAATATTTTTTTAATTTTCTTTTACATAATGATTAAGAAAATAATTATTAATGAAATTATCTATTTTTTAATTTTTTTTCTTAATTATTAAGGATGCCAAAAAAATATTTAAAAAAATATATATATAAAAATTAAATATAATATAAATGGTAAACTAATAGTAAAATAATGTAATCCTATCACTGCTCATATATATATATATATATATATATTAGTTTGGATTGCAACGTGTGATGTACGTTTACTTTTATTGAAAAGAATAAAAATATTATATTAAGATGAGAAAAGTTATGTTTACCTATATAATATAAAGTAATGATATGTTATGTAATAAAAAGTAATTTCTATCAGTCCCCTCTTAGATTGATACATTTATGCATTAGCTTATGATTGCCACCTAAGAGCATAAGCAGGATTGCTCGCTTGATGTCTTAGTATGTATGTGTATATATTTGAATCTTTGTTAATTATTTAAGTATTACATGGCAATAAAATAAGTGGTAGGCCAAAATCAACAAAAGAAAATTAGCATAAGGAGAACATTGTAGCATATGATTCATATGCTTGGTCAAATTAATGATTATCGCAATGTTTAAGAATAAACGTAATTTAAATCGCTAATCAAATAAATATATATCTAGATTACATTTTCACATTTTTTCAGTGTTATGTTGGTAAGAAAAAAACCTGTACCTTTTTGTATGAGTCGGAGTCAAAGTAGTGGCATGTACTTGGGAGCATAAATAGTTGATGAGATTGACGAAGAGGAGATTAAACCAAGAACAAATTAAACTGATGATGTAATCTATTTTGAATTCATATTAATGACTAAAATTAGTTATAAATGTTAGAGATATACAGAAAAGAAAAAACTAAATAAGAAAACATCACATTAGAAATGAATTGCTTGTAAATATTGCACTTGAATGTGAAACTCCAATTATTTATTTTAAATTATTCATTATTATTGAGTCTTTCATTTCAATATGTTATTATCATTCATTTGCTTTGTTATTATTATTTTTTTTTATTTAAAATCCGATAAGTTATTTCATCCTTTTCTAGAATCCAAAAAACTTATTTGCCCTTCTTTATTTTGCGATCATAATACATCAAAGCTTCTTCCCAAAAGAAAGCATAATTTAAGTCACTGCACAATTTTTTGTTATTTTAATTTATGATTTAAATCATAATTTAAATCATAATAGTAATTTAAAACATAACAGTAATTTACGTTATATTAGACAATTAAAAATTTTGAGTTTATTGTAACTTTTTTCATTATTTGAATGCATTTTTTATTTAATTTGGTCGTTTTGATTTGTTATATTAATTTGGTTTCTAATTAGTTGGTATTATCTAATATAATAATAATAATAATAATAGAGTCAATATGACTGCTAAGTTATCATGCATTTTTTTATTGATTTAACGATTTATTATAATTATTATTTTTGGTTCTAATGAATAAATAATTTTTGTCATTCATTGCTTAGTTTTTGTAATTTTTATTAATATTTAATTTTCTTTTTAATTTAATTTTGTCATTTGATTTATTATTACTATTATTTTTCACTTCTTTCATTTATATTTGTTATAATTATTAAATTAATTTCTATTTATTGCTAGGTTTATATGTAATTTGTTATAATTTTAATGTGCCTATTATTTTTTCGGTTCCTGAAATAATTAACTCATGTACTTTTTATTTTTAGATCATACATAAATTTGAGTTTTTAATTAATTTCTTATTATTTTATAGTATTTATTATTATTGACTCTTTCATTCCAATACGTTATTATCATTATTTTTCTTTGTTACTGTTTTATTTTATTTAAATTATGATTCAGTTATTTCATAATTTTTTTAAATCCCAAAAACTGATTTGGTCTTCTTTATTTTGCCATCATAATATGTCATGACTTCTTTCCATAACAAAGCGTAATTTAAATCGTTGCACATTTTTTTGTTATTTTAATTTATGATATAAATAATAATTTAAATCATAATAGTAATTTAAAACATAATAGTAATTGAATTTATTTTAGACAATTAAAAATTTTGAGTTTGTTATAACTTTTTTCATTATTTGAATGCATTTTTTATTCAATTTGATCATTTTGATTTGTTATAATTATTAATTTGGTTTCTAATTAGTTGTTATCTAATATAGTAAGAATAAAAGAGTCAATATGACTGCTAAGTTGTCATGCCTTTTTTTTTATTGATTTAACTACTTGTTATAATTAATATTTTTGGTCTTAATGAATAAATAATTTTTGTCATTCATTGCTTAGTTTTAGTTATAGTTTGATCTTTCAATTTAATTTTGTCATTTTGATTTATTATTACTATTATTTTCGTTTCTTTCATTTATATTTGTTATAATTATTAAATTGGTTTCTCGCTAGATTTATTTGTAACTTGTTACTATTTTAATGTGCCTATTAATATTTCAGTTTCTCAAATTATTAACTAATGTACTTTTTATTTTTAGATCATACAAAATTTCCGTTTTTAAATAATTTTTTAATATTTATATTATTCATTATTATTGAGTGTTTCATTTCAATCTGTTATTATCATTAATTTGCTTTGTTATTGTTTCGTTTTATTTAAAATCTAATTCAATTATTTCATCATGTTTTTTGAATCCTAAAAATTGATTTGATTTTCTTTGTTTTGTGATCATAATACGTCATACAAAGCGTAATTTAAGTCATTTCACAATTTTTTGTTATTTTAATTTATGATTTAAATCATAATAGTAATTTAAAACATAATAGTAATTGAAATTATATTATACAATTAAAAAAATTTAGTTTGTTGTAACTTTTTTCATTATTTTAATGCATTTTTATTCAATTTGATCATTTTGATTTGTTATAATTATTAATTTGGTTTATAATTAGTTGGTATTATCGAATATAATAATAATAAAAGAGTCAATATAACTGTTAAGTTGTCATGCCTTTTTTTTTTTTATTGATTTAACGATTTGTTATAATTAATATTTTTGGTTTTAATGAATAAATAATTTTTTGTCATTCATTGCTTGGTTTCAGTTATACTTTGGTAATTATTTAATTGACCTTTTAATTAAATTTTGTCATTTCGATTTGTTATTACTATTATTTTGATTTATTTTATTTATGTTTGTTATAAATATTAAATTGCTTTCTTCATGATTTATTGCTAGGTTTATTTGTAATTTGTTATTTTTTAATGTGCATATTATTATTTCGATTTCTCAAATTGTTAACTATGTACTTTTTAGTTTTAGATCATACAAAAATTTGAGTTTTTAAATAATTTTTTATTATTCATTATTATTGAGTCTTTTATTGTTATCAATAATTTGCTTTGTTATTATTTTATTTTATTTATAATCTGATTCAATTATTTTATCATTTTTTTGAATCTCAAAAACTGAATTGTTCTTTATTTTGCGATCATAATACGTCATGGATTCTCTCCATAACAAAGTGTAATTTAAGTTATTGCACAATTTATTGTTATTTATTGTTATTCTATTTTGTAGTTTATTTTACTTTATTAATTTATTTTATTATATTATATTTTATTATTTATTTTTTTCTATTATATTTATTTATTTTATTGTATTTAATTTTACTATTCAATTTTATAATTTAGTTTATTTTATAATATTTTATTACTCTATTTTATTATGTTATATTTTATTATTATTTTTTTATGTTATATCCTATTTTATAGTTTATTTTATTTTGATTACCTAAGTTAATTAGACTCTACTCGTGAACCCAACTAAAACCATGAAGCCCAACCCGCAGCATGAAGCGAGCTGAAGCCTAAACCAAACCATCCCAAAACGTATCGTTTTCAGACCCAACCTTAACCAAACCCTCCAAAATGAACCGTTTCGCATTTCATCGCCAGCCAAAATGAAATGCACCGCTCGAAGACCACTTTATTTTATTAATCTATATTTTATATTGTTTTATATAAAATAATAAAATATATTTTATATTATTTTATTATATTATATTTTATTATTCAATTTTTTATATTATAATCTATAAATTTATTTAATTTAATTTTATTGTATTTAATCTTACTGTTTTATTTTATTCTATTTTATAGTTTATTTTATAATATATATATATATATGTGTTATGAATTATTAGGGGCGGTCCCCGCCCCCTTAATTATTTTGTGAATGACCCCATTTCCATTATTTTAAGTCTTGCACAGTAACTTGTACAGTAACTTCAACGCCTATAAATATGGGTTTAAGTTGTTATGAAATTCATAAGAAAATATATATAAAGAAGAAAGTTTTAGAGAGTTTTTTAAGAATTTCTTTTATATTTCTCTTGCAATAGTAGTAGTTTTCTTTTTAGTTTTATAACATGTTATCAGCACGAGGTTCTACCAATACTGAAACTAGTGGTCTTCTACTTCAAGTAAGTTTTTCAATATATTATTTGCGGTCATCGAGATAAATATTAAAGGTAATATTGCTGAATATTACTTGATAAAATTTTACTTTTATTCTCATGATAATGTGAATATATTTCTTAAATTCACAGATTTATTTTTGTAATTTATAATATCAAATATTTAGATTTATTACTATTGACATTTCTGAAAAAAAAAAATATTTATCCAAGATCCTTGATGAGATCCATTTGGATATGATGATGAACTTGAAAGATACAATCATAGAAGAAAATGATGTGTCCCTGAAGGACCGTGCTGTGTATCTCATGGTGAAAAATCATCTTACTGTGTGAAATGAATTAAGAGAGAGATAAGTGCACCAGAAAATGTAATCCTCTCAAAAGATCATTATGACTTATTGCACCTGAAGTTGCAAGATTTTAAGAGTGGTATTGAATATTCTACACTCTTTGAAATCAGCTCAATATTAAAATTATGCAGTGAAAAAGTCACTGATGAAGATATATAAAAGAAGACATATTATTTTTCATAACTCGAATGTGTTCCTGCAGTAGCAATATCGAGAGTGAAAGTTCAACAAATATTCTGAACTTTTATTTTGTCTTCTAGTGATTGAGTTAAATAATGAGTTTTTGTTAATAAATCATCAGTTACGTCTTATTAATGATATTGAATTTACACAATTCTCAGAAGTGAACGGTGCATCCTTTCAAAAGAATTAAGGGCGTAGACGTGGTAGAAAAACTATAGAAGTGTTGGTCCCAAAAGCGACAACACTAAAGATGATAAAAATATATTATATTACCAGAAGTAATCAAACTCAGAGAAGGGTAAAAGCGCTCAGAATAATTTTTCATAGAAAGATGAAAATGTTTGTCATAGATGTGGTATGACTGAACAGTGGTCACGTACCTGTTGTATGGTCAAGCACTTGATTTAGTTATACTTAACTTTTATATATAAGCTTATTAATATTTCATCATGTTTTGAAATAATGAAATATCGGTACCTAAAGCACGATAAGAAATTACTTGAGATAATAAAACTCTGTCTAAATTTAATCCTCTTATAAATAAATGTGAACCAGAAGTTCAGAGGATTATTTATCTGCAAAGTATTGCAAATCAATTACATGATGTATTTACTGACACTAAAAGTGTTGTAAAATCATATATTACTGTTGTTAATGCTTAAGCAATAATTGAAATCCTTGAAGGACAAGTTGTTAAAACAACAATAGATGAGTCTAAGATATACCTGAAGTGTTGAAGACCTATTGATGCAAAAGAGAAAAATAAAAATAAATCGGTGCTCCTGAAGAGACCGTACTTACAAAATAAGATCTATTCAGACTTTCTGTATAAAATACAAAACTCCTGAAGAGTACAAAACGCCTGAATACAAAACTCCTAAAGAGGAAACCTCCTGAATAGTATAACTCCTAAAGAGTATAAATATCCTGAAGAGGAACCTCTTGTAGAGGTGTTTCATGAAATATTTTTCCCTGGAGAGGAACAAGTATCTGAAATAATGAGATTTTAATACATTTCACGAATACTGGAGAAATTCTGGATAAAAATAAAACTGTTGTCGACAACATATTTTCATATAAAATGACCATTGACATTACCAGAAGTAATGAAGAAAGTGAGCCAAAAACCGTCGAAGAATGTCGACGTAGAAATGATTGGCCAAAATAAAAAGCAGCTAAAAGCTGAATTAAAATCGTTAGCAAAGCGGGAGGCATTTGGACCTGCTGTCCAAAAAACAAAAGGTGTAATGCCTATAAGATATAAGTGAGTATTTACACGAAAGCGTAATGCGAAATGAAATTGTGCGGTATAATTTGTCACACAAGGTTTCTTGCAGAAATCCAAAAGTAGTTATGAGGAAACATATTTCTTTGGTATGAGTGCAATCACATTCAAATTTTTAATCGATTTGGTTATTACAAAAGGATTAGATATGCAATTGATGAATATGATCACTACATATTTATAAAGATCATTAGATCATTACTTTTATAAAGATATACGATACTTGAAGTATCTAATCCAAGTACATTTAGAAGTATGTATTTTATAAAATTTCAAAGATTTTTATATGGGTTAAAGCAATTCAGACGCATGTGGTATAATTGAATCAACGAGTATCTATTAAAAGAAGGATTTAAGAATAATCCTATATGCTCATGTGTTTTATCAGAATTCGGATTTTTCATTATTGCAGTTGACGTTAATGATTTACCTTATTAGAATTCCTGAAAAGATCACAAGGGCTGCTATAAATTCAAGGAATACATTTGAAAAAGAAAGATCTTATTATTCAATTGATAGATGAGTTACAAGAATTTAAAACTTCTAGCCTCATCTCTCAAATGCATTTGCTCTTCATAAAGCAACATACCATCCTTATCTAAAGGATTAGGCAATCGAAATAAAGAGGCAAGTAAGGATTTGAAATCCTTATTCTCTTGTTTTAAGTCTGCAATTTTTCTGTCAGACTCTTGAACGAGTCATTGAAGTACAGAAATCTTCTCGTTAAGCTCCTCAATCTCACGATTTTTGGATTGTAATCGGTTGGAAAATCCGACAATAGAGGAAGAGTATCGGGTGCCGAGAGTCACTAGCTCATAAACGGCTTCACGATCTGACTTATTAGCCAGATCATTCGTTTGTTGCAACATGGCACCTGCGGAAGATGCAGGAATATTTTGTAATTGAGGTGAATGATACCTCATATGTTGATCGTGAGAAATATTGAAAGGAAATTGATGAGCCATTGGGAATTTGTAGAATAAGAATGCAAATACAGATGAATTATAGATATGAGAAGAAGATTTGATGCGTACTAAATGAAGTTAAAGACGGTTCTTATAGAATTGGAAATAAGAACATGACAAACCATCATCTCTTCAAATCTCACTTTATAAGATATGCTGGATGCATAATTTTAAAAGCCAACAAAATTAATTACAGCTATCCCTATTTTCTTGTAAACGCTGAATTTCTGCTGTTAACTGTTGTTGTTGACTTTGTATCTGAGATCTCTCTCGTTCTAGCTCTTCTACTCGTGTTTTCAGGTCACGAGAATACCAGTCTACAAATTTCTTCAGCTCCTTGTTTTCTTGTCTTAAATATTTATTTTTTCTATCTTTAGTTGCAAGCATTTGATGCAATTCAGATATTTGATTTTTAAGATGATCAACCTCACTCGTTCTCGCCAGTAGCCTCTGAGACATAGTTGTAAGAGAGGCTGCATATTGAGCACCGAGGGTTCTTGATGCTGCAACAATTTCAGAATCAGATTTACTATAAAGATATATCTATGCTCTTATCATGGTATTTACGGCCTCAGGAGAAAATATAAGTGGTTGAGGTATAAAAGGTTCATGGTTCAAATATGGGACATTAGAATTTCTATTAGACATAATATCATTCTGGATGAACAACAATTGAATCTATGAGGAATGCGAAATCTTTTTGCTGGAGCAAACCAATGGTAAAATTGGTTATATTTAAATAACAACCCGAAACCTTCAAATCTTTTCAAAATCTTGTTTGTCAACAATGTTAAGCGAATTTAATTTTTCGCCAAACTGATAATATTAGACCCCAAATTTTTACAACTTTTATCATACATAGATGGTTTTCAATGCTATTTCCGCCATATATAAACAAGTTCTTCCTAATAACGCCGAATGAGGGAGAGAAAACTTTTAGATGAAAATATTATCATGTTCTCTCTAATGCATTATTTAGATAGAAATCATGTTTAAATTCGTAATCTGTTATATATGCTGAAATAATATTTGCTTATTACTTGAAACACTAATGCATATTATCAGGGAGAGTTTAAGTATTATTGCAGGTATCAGATTTTTACCAATTTTGTCAACCAGATATTATCTTCTACATATTCAAATCACTCAGAGATTATTGCAATTCATGAAAACAAGTTTAGATTGTATTTTGATTGAAATCAATGATTCTACATATTCAAGAAAAGTGCGGTCTTCCCATGATCAATGATAATCCAACAATTTTATACGAAGAAAATGCTACTTATCATTCAAATCAAAGGAGTTAATATCAAAGATATGATCAAGTGATAATCTGACAGATTTATTCACGAAGGCATCACCAACTGCGACATTCAAGAAAATTGTGCAAAATAATAAAATGTGAAGACTCAAAAATCTATCGTCATGCACTTTCTAAGGGGAGTAAAAGTCCTGAAAACTTGTGCTGATTGTACTTTTTTTCCTTCGCTAAGGTTTTATCCCACTGGGTTTTCTTTTGCAAGGTTTTAATAAGGCAAGCTTAAAGCACTTCTGGATACATAAGAAGATTGTACTCTTTTTTCTTAGCCATTGGTTTTTCTTCCCACGAGATTTTTCTTTAGCAAGGTTTTAACGAGACAGATTTTTTATGAGTGGTCATTCAAGGGAAAGTGTTATGAATTATTGGGGGCGGTCCCCACCCCCTTAATTATTTTGTGAATAACCCCACCACCATTATTTTAAGTCTTGCACAATAACTTGTATAGTAATTTCAACGCCTATAAATATGGATTTCAGTTATTATGAAATTCATAAAAAAATATATAGAAAGAATATAATTTCAGAAAGTTTTTTAAGAGTTTTTTTTTATATTTTTCTTGTAATAGTAGTAATTTCTTTTTAATTTTATAACAAAAAAAAAAATATATATATATATATATATATATATATATATATATATATATATATACATACACACATGAGTAGTTATACAAACTCTGACTGCTTTGATTTTACCTTTTGGTTTTATTCACTTTTTGACTTTTCAATTGCTTTTACTTTACGTTTTGAGTTTTACCGTCAGAAGTTTCCCTCCGTTTTCAATCCTCTTTCTTGCGTCTTCCTTTCTTCTGAAACGCGACGAAGCTTTGGTCTCCTTCACAAAATCGCACGCTCAGCTCCATTGATGAACGACGCAGCTCCAAGAACGACGCCAACAGCGCAGCTCCAGTGACCCAGTCTCCTCTCCACCTCTTTCCTCTTTCATCTCCCAAATATCTTCACACGTACTTTTCGAAATACTCTTACATCCATCGACGCAAACGAATCGAACACAACCAACACGAATCGAACACAACAAAATCGGAAAGGAAAAAATCGCAGAGCAAAAACCAACGAAATCGAAAACAAAACACAAGCAAAAGAAATCGGAAACAAAATCCAGCCAAACAAACTACAAAACCAACAAAAACAAAGAACAACGAAACCGGAAACAGAACCAAATAGAGAGGAAAAAATTTACCCAGCGAGATATTCACCATTCTCTCCTTCACCACCCAGCTTTCTCCTTCACTTAGTTTTTTCTCAATCTCTTTTCTCTTTCAAACACTTTATTCCTCTCGTAGAAATGAAATACACACAGCTAATATTACTTTTCGAGAACAAAAGTGAAGAGAGAGAGCTGAGAAGAAGTAGAAGGAGATGAAGTGAAGAAGGAGAGAAAGATGAGCACGTAATGTGTGGTTTGAAATTTCAGACTCTAAAGTCAAACAATAAATGCACTACGTTAAAAACTAACTTTAACCTTCGTGTAAAACAACCCAACCAAAATTGAAGTGTAAATAACAAAGATAGATAAGTGAATAAAAGAATTATAAAGGGATAAAAATGGAAAGAAAATATGCTGAAAATTAATTATTTACTCGCTATCCTCACTTATATTAGAATACTGATATTAGATTAGTCAAAAAATTTTTTTAACTAATACAACTTTACACAAATATCAAAAGAAAAATGAAGAATTTGATGTTTTACTATTTATTTTTTAAAATAAAAAGTAATTTTATTACCTTTTCTTACACTTTTTTCCTTATTTTTATCAAACATGATATATATATATATATATATTTTATATTTGTGTAAAGTTATACTATTTGAAGAAAACTTTTGACTAATTTAATATCAGTATTCTTATAATAATAGATAGTAGATATATGTACATTTAAAAAAAAAAAAAAGATAGTTGATATATGTTGCCGCTTGAGTGTTGAAGTGCCGTGTGAGGGTTCAATTTGAGCTAGTCAGTTGTGGGGCCATGATTGTGCGGCTTGTTGATTTGAAGATGCAGGCCCATGAAATGATAAGGTGCATGCCCATGTAAATTTAAGTGCGTATCAAGTTCTCCAATTAAATCGTGTTGGTAGGCCTCATCTTGATCAAGTCAACCTTTTCATTTCTTCTTCACTTTTTCATGTATGGGCTTCTATCATAGACATGAGCGCAAGTCAAATCTTCTCTTCATTCTGTTTGCCATGCTCGAGTGAGGTGCCGTATTCCAAGTAAAGTCCAATTGCAAGTTATCTTTCACCTATCACTAATATAATATTTGAGATGTAAGATATTATAAAATCGTGCTTAAGCATATCTTAATATAAATAAAAATTAAATCCAATTATATAAATTATATCTCAACATTTTTATTTACATTTTAACATTTTAATTTAAGATTAGAGTATTTAGAATGCACTTCGTACACTCATCACTTATCATGTAAATTAAGTTGTGGAAGATGCATAGCAGCTTGAGGTCTCCTATTTCCCTTTCATCCATTGGCAACTATAATGTATTTTCATTTAACACTTTGCAAATTCAATATGCAAATTCAACTATAATGTATTTAGAATGCACTTCGTACACTCATCACTTATCATGTAAATTAAGTTGTGGAAGATGCATAGCAGCTTGAGGTCTCCTATTTCCCTTTCATCCATTGGCAAATTTAATATAAATCCATGGACGAGATAAGTTCATATTCAAGGTTATCAACTTTGAGTTAGATTAAGAACTGAATTTGAAGAAAAACTTACGAATGAAACTTAATGAAAAAATCACCAAAAACAAAAAACAAATCAAAGTTTTGGAAGGTTTCATTCAAGTACATCAATAATTTTAGAAGCTTTACAATTACTTTTAGTTGTTATTAACTAATAATAGTTTATAAGTATAAAATCCAAATAAAATAGGACAGAGGTGAGAAGCCAGAGGCTCCAACCTTATAGGGTGATTTCAAAAGCAATTTTGGGTCATGCTTCGTGGGGTTTCATGGCCGCCACAGAGGGTCCTCGTGCATCAGTATGGAGGCAGCATTCCTTTGCTGATATGGTTGCACAGATGCCTTAACCTCTTTATGAGGTTGAGGTGCTATTTAGGCCATCTAAAATTATTGATGTGGAGGTTTGTATTGCATCTTTTGGGGAGGAAATTGCCCAATCTGTTGATCCTTTCAAGTTTTTGATTGTTCTGAAAATTTTGAAGCAAAGGCCATCTCTAGACACTATTCGATCATTCATCCAAAGCAGATGGGGGCTGGGTTCCCAGCCGATGGTTTCAGCTCTGTGATAACCAATGAATGTATGTGTTCGGTTCTCCAACAAACCAAACTTTTGAAGGCTTTATCAAGGGAGTTTATAGATATTGATGGGGTTTTTACCGAGCATTCCATTGGCATCCTAGATTGAATGAGGTTAGGGAACCTTCTTTGGTGCCAGTGTAGGTGGATCTTCCGGATTTGTCACTAATTTTTATCATGAGCCCTTTTTGACAAACACTATGGCTCCATTGGGTAGATTTTATGTCAAGATAATTCAACAATGTGTGCTACTCGGACGGATGGTACACGGGTGTGTGGTGAAATGGATGTAGCTCAAAAGCCTCTTCGTGGTCTTTGGGATGGTATTCCTCGGTCAAGTTTATACATTGAGCCAATTTATGAAAATTCGTCTGTGTATTGTAATAGTTGTCATGTTCAAGGCCATAATTTTAAGACTTGTAAATGGAGGGAATGAGGTAATAAGAAAGTGGGGAAGGGGAAGAGAAAAGATATGGGGGAGAAGCCAATGTGTCATTGGGTTCAGAAACGAATTAAGGCTATGGATGAATTGGAAAAGAATAAAATTTTGATTGCGTTAGGTGTTGCAAGGGAGGTTCGTTCCTTTGAGGTTTCGATTCTTAATGCTTCAAAGGAGATTGTATGTCCCATTAACACGAAATCAAGGCCTAGTAATTCAGGTTTGGTTATCGAAGAGTCTACTCTAGTTAATTTAGAGGATGTTAATGTGGTTTTAGAATAGCAAATTACTGTAAATTTAGAGGGGGTTTATGTGGGTGATGTTGTACAATGTATTGAGACTGAACTTGTGATGAATATTAATGCAGTTGTGATTGAGAAGAACAAAGTTGTTCAGGCAAATGGTGATAATATGCAGGGCAGGATTTCATTGGTGGTCTAGAACAAAGTATTAATATGAATAAGCAAGGAAGTATTGATGATGAAAATGTGGGAGTTGGGGTTTCCACATCGGAAGGTTCTAATGAAGAATTAGAATGTCGTGACTACAGGGAAAGAATTCCTTTGGGAGGTTGTTCTTCAGACAAGGAATTGAATTATTTCAAGCCATTAGGGATGTCTAAGGATTGTGTTTTTGATGGGCAGGCACAGATAAGGAAAAAAAAAATAGCAAATCTACCATGATTTTTGGAAGTTCTTCTAGGGTTCCTAGCAAACCCTCTCATTTGAATTATGATTGTTACACCATTATTTTGTTGCTGAGCCTTTTACAGATGATTCTATATTGCGGGATTTTATGAATTTTTCCCCTTTCAGAATTATTATTCTAATCAAAACTATGGTGGCAAATTGTGGTTGTTTTGGGGAAATGATTAACAAGTATCCATTGTGAATTACTCGGATCAGCATGTCTCTATTGTCATGCCTTTGGTGGATAGGTAGCTGTTTTGCTCAATTTTTTAAGATAAGTGTAATTATCAACAACGTGGATTGCTATGGAGATCTTTACAACAGGATGTACCAACTGATGAACCTTGGCTGGATTTTGGTGATTTTAATGTGATTCAAGGGGATTATGAGCGTCGAGGTGGTAGACGTCGGTTGCGGGTTGCTATGGATGATTTTAATAATTTTATCGATGAGTGTGGTTTATGGGATATTCAGTCTTCTAGTAGTTTGTTTTCTTGGTGTAATGGTCAAGAACGTTTAGCAAAGTGCTTGTCTAAATTGGATTGATGTCTTCTAAATTCTTTAGTGACTAGTTTGTGGTCAAAGGTGTGTTTACATCATTTGCCCACAATCTCTTTAGATCATGCTTCTTTGTATATTGAGCTTGATCCGGGGGATTTTAGGTATGGTCCGAGCTTGTTTAAATTTAAAAAATGTGTTTGTCCCATGTTGGGTTGATGGATGTGGTTAGAGAAATTGGCAAGTGGCTGCTAAAGGTTCAGGTTTATTTCGACTTGCTTTCAAACTAAAAAAAATTGAAAGATGCTTTAAAATCTTGGAACACTAATGTCTTTGGCAGAATTGAGAAAAGAATTCAGAAGTTGGAGGATCGTGCAAAGTTTAGAAGGTAGTCTTCAAGTACAACATTCGGATAACATTGAATTAGATCTCTTGGTATCCATGGAAGAGCTTGCAGTTTGGAATCAAAGGGAAGAGGATAGACTATCTTAGCAAGTGAAATTAAAATGGGTGGAACAAGGTGAAGTTTATTCTCATTTTTTTCGATCATTCAATTTATTAGTGAAAAATAGAGTACATACCATGCGCTTGAGGGATGGTACTGTTTCGCAAAATCCTGACCCAATTCATGCTATGACAGTTTCTTATGTTGAGGATTTTTTGAGTGCTCGTCCTCTATGGGACATGCCGAATTTGTTTTATTTAATTGAGATGGAAGTCTTGGAGTAGGATAACCATAATATTTTGCAACTCTCTTCAATCCAAGAGGTGAAAGAGGTAATGTTCTCAATACCTATTGATAGCAAACCTAGTCTGGATGGGTTTGGTTCGGGGTTCTATAAAGCATGTTGGGATATTGTTGAAAAGGATGTTGTTGATGTTGTCTGGGAATTTTTTAGAGGCATTCCTTTGCCTAGATTTTATATTGTTTCTACTATTATTTTAATTCCAAAGGTGCCCAACCCAACGGGTTTTGATAAATATAAACCCAGCAGCTTATGTTCAGTGATTTATATGGTTTATTCAAAAATTGGTTAGGAGGTTATCGCCTATTTTATGCAAGTTGATTTTAGCAGAGGAGGGACTTTTTTACCAGGAGTAGTATTTTTGAGAATATTTTCTTGAGCCAAGAACTGGTACATCAAAATAATAAGAGAGTAAGAGGAGCAAATATTTTAATAAGCTGGATATGGCAAAGGCATATGATAGCATTGATTGAGATTTTTTAATCCATATTTTTAGGCTTTCGAGTTCTCTAATAGAGCTTGTAACATAATTAGTCAGTGTGTAAAAAATAAGTGGTTTCCAATTGTTATGAATGACACTTCAAAAGGTTTTTTTTCCTAGTGGTCATGCTTTTTGTCAAGGGGATCCGTTGTCGCCATATTTATTCATTTTGGTAGAATAGGTATTGTCTAGGCTTATAAATCAAGAATTTGCTTTGGGCTCTATTAAGTCGTTTTCTCATCCTCGAGGTGCACCTTTTATCTCTCATTTATTGCATGCAGATGATGTTATGATTTTTTTGTACTGGTGAGAGGTCTTCTTTGAAAGAGATTAAGGATATTTTCCAAAAATATGAGTCATGGTCTGGCCAAGTAGTGAGTTTGGAAAAATCCTCTATTTTTCCCCTACTGATTTATCTATTTCTAGGTGCAGAAGTTTGTTAAGATTGACTGGTTTTTCAACAAGGACTTTTCCAATAAAATACTTGAGTACTCCTTTAATTTTTGGAAGACTTAAGGTGAGTCATTTCGATGATTTATTAACCCTATTCATAATAGACTTGGGGATGGCAGAACTAGATTTTATTGAATGGGGTTAGTCTCATTCTCAAGCATATAGTGGATAGCATACATATTCGTGTGTTGCCTGTTGTTCATGCTCCTAAGGCTGTTTTTAGCAAAATTTATTCTCTTATAAGTAATTTTTTTGAGGTTGCTCAGATGAAAAGCCTAAAAGAAAGTGGTTTGTTTAGCATAAATTGTGTTTACCCATCTGGGAGTGTGGTGTAGGCCTTTGGTGTTTGGAGGAAGTCCAAACCTTTTTGTTTATGAAACTGTAACTTATTGAAAGGAAATTCGGTGTGGGCACAATTTTTTCAAGCTAAGTACATTAAGGGGAGTCATATTACTCTTGTGAGGCCTGATAAAGGTTCATGGTTTTGGAAAAGAATTACGAAATTTATGTCCAAACTCCTCAATTAGGTTAAATGGCAAGTTAGAGATGGAAATGTCTCCTTCTAGCATGATCATTGGCTGCCTTCAGGACATATTGTGACAGAGATGGACATCGTTAGAAATTCTATGATAAAGGTTGCTAATTGTAAAGGTGCAAATGGATGGGATGTGAGTTTGGTTATTGACTTAATGGGAATTAATGAAGTTGAAGAAATATTGGAGTGTTTTGGAATTTCTAAAGAAGGTGAGGATATCCTAATTTGGATTCCAAATGCGAATGGAGAATTCTTTACCAAAAGTGCGAGGAAATGTATTCGAATGAAGGCTCCTAAAATTAGATAGGCTAAATAGATTTGGAATAGTGCTCTCCCAAAAAAATATTTTGTTCTTATGTGGAAGGCTTAGAGTGCTTGTCTATCTGTGAATGCTCGTGTATAGCAAGTTAGCATTCCGTTGTTGTCTAAGCGTGTTTTGGCGTATGGTTAGGTGGCCAAACAAATATGGCGGCGTGCGACTGTAAGCATAGGTCTCCCTTTCGTTTCTTCTCGATTATGGAAAGAATTGGTGGAGGTTTGGTTTTGTCGAGCATCTCATTCTTTGCAGAAATGTATTCTTTTTGGATTATTCCATCTATTATTACTTGGGCTCTTTGGAGATGGAGATGTAGGGCTAAGATGAAAGATAACAAAAATTTATGTTGAGGCTCTTTGGAGAACAATTATAGCAGCCATTACTTGGGTTGGTAGGCGATTAAAGGCTGGAAAGAAGTTTCATATGGCTAATACTAGTATTTTGGAAGCTTTTTCTATTCCAGTAAAATATGTGGAAAAGAAGAGGGTAGTTTTGGTTAGTTGAAAAAAACCAGCAATTGGATGACATAAATTGAATGTAGATGGTTCATCTCTGAGGAGTCCTAATCCAATGAAAGGGGAGGAATCATTAGGAATGAAGAGGGTTATCTAAATTTGGCTTTTTGGGAAGACTTGGCTATAGGCACTAATAATTATGCGGAATTGAGGGCAATTTTAATTGGCCTAATTAGACAATGAAAATAATTGGGCATTACTAAGATTGAAATTGAATTAGATTCTTTATTGGTAGTGAACCGGCTTCAAAGGAAAGTGTATGGAATATGGTATTTAAAGGATTATTGGGAGGAAATTATGGATTTAATATCTTTTATGAAATATGTTATATGGCATATTTATAGGGAGGCAAATGTTGTAGCATATTTTCTATCTCACATTGACCTTGGTATGTCTTTGGCTTGGACTTCTTTTCATACGATTCCATGGAATTTCAGAGGCATTATAAGGGTAGATATGCTTGGTCTTCCAGCTTTGAGGTTTGTGAAATACTATGCAGACTAGAAGAGAGGATTGCTTGGTTATAAAAATACACCAGTATATGTTGTCATTGCTTCAGTTTTTGTAATGGCTAGTCTTTTCCTTTTTCCTGTCTTATGTTTGGTGGCAACCGCTAGGTTTGATATATGGTTTATGGCATTTTAGGCTTGTAAGAGTCTATTGTTGGGTTGTATAGGTTTTCTGTATAGGTTTTCTTATTCATTTTTGAATATTTTTTATTTGGGATGGTTTATGGAATAATTTTAATTTTCTTGGGGTTTGTAATCTCGATTTTCCTCCGCCGTATGTGAGGATGACTATAATAATATATTATATGTTATTAACCCATACTCATTATAATTCTGCTATATTAGTGCCTAACTTACTTACTCCTATTAATAACTAATGTATCCTTAATAGATGTCAATTATATTATAATTAGTATATTATTTTGAACACATTGGTGTTTATAACTTTATACATTACTACTATAAGTTACTATATAAGTAGATTATTTGGGAACATTAGCTTATACTATTATTTAATATGATTAGACTTTATGTTATAAATATTAGAAGTATATTATTTTGGAATACATTGGTGTTTATACATTAGTATTACTATTAATGTACATTAGTAACTTATAATATATTAGTGTTTATATATTAGTATTACAAACTATTACATTAGTTATAATACTTTAGTATATGTCCATTATATTATGAGTAGATTATTTGTGAACAATAATTAACCCATACTATTATTTCATTTAATTATCAATCTAGGGTTGTTATAGTCTATGACTACATGTAAGGTCTATAACTATTATAAGACTACAAGTTATTAATGCATTAGCTTATGATATATTAGTTTTAGTAGATATCAATTATATTATTAGAATATTATTTTAAATAAATTGGTGTATAACTTTATACATTAGTATTACAAGCTATTACATTAGTAACTTATGATACTTTGGTTTTTATAACTTTATACATTACTAGTGTTTATACATTAGTCTTTATACATTAGTATTACACATTATTACATTAATTTATGATATTTTATTAACTTATAATACATCATTGCTTTTATATTAGTCTTTAACTCTATATATATTAGTATTATAAATTATTGCATTAGTAACTTTAAATATATTAGTGTTTATATTAGTATTACAAGCTATTAAAACTAATAATTATATATGTCTATTATATTATGAGTAGATTATTGGAGAACAATAAATTATTGCTTTATCTATCTATATAAGTAATAGTTGTATAAAATATATATAAAAATACATATATTTTTACATTTATATGCAAAATATCGAAGTCAGATTCGGATATATAGTCGGAGTCAGAGTCAGAGTCAAATATATAGTCGAAGTCGGATTACAAGTCGGAGTTGTATTGGAGAGGAGTCAGCGGACCTCCACCTTCGACTCTTACTCCAACTTCGACATTGAAGGAAAAAAAATCCAACTCTAACTTGTCGGAGTTGAAGTGGAGTCAGGAACGGAATTGGTTTCTTGAATTTTTGCTCAGCCCTAGTTTTAAGCAGATCTCATTGACATTAAGCATGCCATCTTTTTGCCAAGAAGGTAGCTTGGGCTAGTTCTGATCGAAGTTGGTTTGATGTGGTACACCAATATTTGCTAAATGAGGTTTTTAATATGTTAAATTAATATCACAATATATTTTTGACTCCTATAACTATCAGTTCTATTAGCTAGTGGATCAATTGACTAGTTCAAGCATGGAATGCAAGTTTTATGTATACACAGGCAAAGCATTCCTGAATAGAACCACAACTATATCATGAAAAACATCCTTACACTATGTTAATGTATAACATATTGACATCTCCCTCAGTTTGATTTGCTTAATACTCATAAATTTATGAAATGAGATATTACTTTTCTCTTGGTTTTTATGGGTATTGAAGTTGGGGTTTAGATTTGATACTTGAAGTGGTGTGAGTGCGTGCACATCTTTGCATGTATAGGTATGTGCATTTCTAAAGAATTGAAAGATTCTTGAGTGATAGAATGGACCCCATTAAATTGTGGGAATGTAAAAATGGTTGAATGTTCTATTTGTTTTGTATATTTTTACAGTCATTAATAGAAACAGTGAACACAAATAAAAATTCTGAGACGAAATGGTTCTCTGGATTGTATTCATATGTGGTACAGGGGTGATATTTATACACATGAAGAGAATATTCTAGTGTTTACAAATTTCATCAATTACAAATGAAAGGAATACACGTGTAATAACAGATTTTATTTTTGCATAGGCACGTCTTTAGCATGCCTTGATGAGTTGTCCTTTGGGTGATGATCCAGTGTGATGCTTGTATTGCTAATATGCCCCTGCGAGCCAAGCTTGTCTAGAAGAACAATTAGGCTCGAGCAAAGAGTGGAAAATCTAGAAATGGAGAGGGGCTTGGTAAATATGTCAGCAATCAGATCCTTGCTGGAGAGAAAGGATACTTGAAGTGCTTTTGCTTGAATTCTATCCTTACAAAATGGTAATCTATGTCTACATGTTTTGTCTGAGAATGCATAATGGAATTCATGGATAGATAAGTTGCCCCAAGATTATCACAGAAAAGTGTAGGAGTGGACAAAAAAATTCCCAATTCTGTCATAAGTGATTGCAGCCATAGCAACTCACAAGTAGCATAAGCTAAAGCTTTATACTCAACCTCTATGCTTGATCTAGCAATAGTACTCTGTTGTTTTGAGCTCCATGAAATTAAGTTTTTGCCATAAAATATGCAATAACAACCAGTTGTTTTCCTATTATCTAGGCACCTTGCCCAATCAACATCAATGTATGCAACCAAGGAAGGTGTGGAGCAAGGTTGAAAAAATAAGCCAAAGTCAATGGTATGCTTCAAATACCTTAAAATGCGCTTAACACTCCGCCAGTGTGACAAACAGGGAGCATGCATGTACTAGCAAACACGATTAACTGGGAAGGCCAAATTAGTTCAAATGAACAATAAATATTGTAGGCTGCCAATGGTACTTTTGTATAGGGTTGGATCTTCAAGAAAAGTATAATCAAATGTTGACAACTTTGTAGAAGGGGAGATGAGAGTATTGACTGGTTTGCAATTCAGCATATTGGTCTTTTTCAACAAATCCAAAATATATTTCTTTTGAGAAATAGTAATACCACTAGTATCATGCGGACATTCAAGCCCTAAAAAAGAATGTAATTCCCCTAAATTCTTAAAAGGAAAATCAGTGCTCAAAAGAGTGATAACATCAGTCATAGCTTTCAGATTGGAAACAGTAAGGATGATATTGTCCACATAAACGAGAAAGTAGATAACCACAGATTGGTGCCTGTAGATAAACAGAGAGGTATACAATTTTGAAAACCTAACTCTAGCAAGCAAGAACTTAGCCGTGCATACCAAGCATAGGATGCTTGTTTGAGGCTATACAAAACTCGATTGAGCTTATAGACATATATAGGAAATTCAGGGTGTACAAATCTAGGTGGTTGTGTCATGAAAACATGTTCATCAAGATTTCTATGCAAAAGTGAATTCTGAACACCTAACTGGTAAATCAGCCAACTCAAAGAAAAAGCAATTGAGAGAACTAACTGTATAGATGTTGGTTTCATAAGGGGACTAAAAGTCTTGTTATAGTCCAATCCTTCGATCTGACTGTAGCCCTTGGGTACAAGTTGTGCCTTTTGACATTCAGTAAACCCATCTGACAAATGCTTCATCTTGAAAATCCATCGGCAGCCAACAACATTCTGATGAGGTGCTAGTGGAACTAAATTCCAGGTTTTTGTAGACATAAGGGCATCAAATTCCAATTGCATCATCGCTTGCCTCCATGCTGGAAATTTTGAAGCTTGAGATATCGAGGTGGGTTCGTCTGAAACAACAAAAGAGGTAATATGGGTGCAAAGCAGTGGCCATGAAAAAGTGTCATCAGCTTGGATTTTTGGACAAGTTGTGTGGGTTTTGGATCGGGTTTGCATATGATGTCCAGATTGTGTGGGGTTTGCAGAGGAAGACAAAGGGGGAGGATTTTCTAGTGAGTTCGACATGGAAGGTGCCCTAAATGAGGTTTTGAGCAGATTGCTTAGGGAATACGGGCTTTTCGAGTTATTGGGCTCGGATGAAGGGTTAATATGTTGGGTGGGCATAGGGATGGGTCGAGACGTTATTTAGTTAGAAGTAGAATTAGGCCTAGTTGGTAAAGGAGGAGAAAAAGGTAAGTATGTAGATGGGCAGGACCAACTATTAGAATGAGGAGGTGAGGGAGATTGAGATGATGCAAAGGGGAAGAAATTTTTGTCAAATAATACGTCTTTGGAAATGTACATTCTTGCTGTTGGGACATGAAAGCACATATATCCATGACGAGAAGGACTATAGCCTAAAAATATGCATGAGAGGGAACGAAAACTCATTTTGTGTTTGTTATATGGTCTGAGGTTTGGCCAGTATTGGCAGTCGAAGGTCTTTAAGAAAAGATAATTTGGTTTTTTCTTAAATAATAATTCAAAAGCTGATATGTTGTGCAAAGTAGGTGTTGGTAACCGATTAAATAAACAGAGGTGACAAATGCATTAGACCAATATAAATGTGGTAAGGATGAATATGTAGAGTTCAAGACCATGTTCTATGATATGTCTATGTTTACGTTCTATGGAACCAATTTGTGAGTGTGCATATGGACAAGAAATGCGGTGAGCTATGCCGAAAGATTGTAAAACATTATTGAGAGACCTAAATTATCCACCCCAATTAGATTGTATTGCATAAATTTTGGTATTAAAAAGAGTCTCAACATGACACTTGAAGGAAATAAAAGCATTAACCACATCAAATTTACATTTTAATGGAAAAATCCAGGTAAATCGACTATAGTCATCAACTAAAAAAAGATAAAATTTAAAACCACCACGAAACAGTATTGCTACAGGTTTCTAGACGTCAATAAAGAGAAGTTGAAGAGGTGTTGGTGATCGGTAGGTGGAATGACCATATGCGAGTTTATATATTTTAGCTTTGCAGCAGGAGGAGCACAAACTCGTGGAGGTAGAAGATTGGATAGGAAGAGATGTTTGAGAAATTATTTTATTGACAAGTTGCATGGACGGATGCTTGAGTCAAAGATGCCATTGAGATGGAGAAACATGTTCACTGACATGAGCTTGAGGTGATAAAGTTGGCAGTGGAAACACATACATACCATCCCTAGTAAACCTTGAAGAAGAAGAGTCTTGGTTTGTGAATCCTTTACACACAAAAAATGAAGAGTGAAATTCCTAATATACATTATTATCTTCACATAATTTTCTAACTGAAACTAAAGTCTTTGAAATAGATGGAACATGATAAAGTTGTGAGAGAAGAAAATTGCCATGAGGAGATGGAATGAATGAGCTGTCAACATGGTGGATTGGAAGAGAGTTACCATCACCTACTCGCACTTGTTCAACACCTTTATATTCAGCTAGATTAAGAGCAAAGTTGGAGAAATCATGAGTAAAATAGTGTGTTGCAGCGAAATCGAGACACCAATTTGTATTGGCGAGGGTGGGAGGTGGTGGAGGATATGTTGGTCCAGAAGTAAAATACGCCGAGAGGGAATGTGGATGTGACGCCCCCAAATTTCCCTTAAAATAACACAGGAATCGAAGCGTCAGGATGATGATAACACGAGTCACACATCCCAACGACAAGTGCTAAACGTGTGTGCACACGTGACATACATAAATAAAAACAGCGGATATTTGAGGTCATTATCTAAATACCAGAATTTTTTAGAAATATTACAAACCAAGCCAAAGTAAATTTTCCAACAGGAGATTTAATACAGTCATCCTAAGGTCCAAACAATACAATTACATAAATAACAAGCAGGGAAAACAACTCCCAATATACAACTAGATCAAGCTACTCCAACGGCGGAGCCACCTCCTCAGGCTCAACCTCCTCGTCCTCTGCAACAAAATCTACGATACCGAAAAATGGTACCGTAGATAAGTAAAATCTCAAACAAACCCAAAATAATACATATATTTATGCAACAACAAAAAACATGAACAAAATACCATATGCATGAGGTTTAAACTCGTCACCATCAAAATAAATAAATAAACCACATACTTCAAATCCCAAGATAAATCTCAATAAAATCATCCATCATTTTCCCAGAAAATGATGACCATAAATCCATTAAAACTACAACCATTTTCCCAGAAAATGATCCACGTAAAACCAATAATTAAAACCCGTCACTTTTTCAAAAAATGGCCTAAACATTCATTTTATTAATCATATGCACCATGATCTCCCCTAGGGACCATTCACACATCCTGACTTTCATCATCACACCGAAGGTAACGACCGCGCATATAACTTCGGAACGGGCGATGTTCAGCTAACCACGCCCAGCACGTACCATGACTAGGCATCCTCTAGCTCCCGCCAGCAGAGGAGCTACGGAGTCGGCACGAGAGCATTACCATCCCATCCGATCCCGTCGTCGTCCGGCAACAACCTAGGAGATATCACTCAGTATATTCCACTCCCAAGTGACCAGAGGAGCTCCACCGGGATAATGTCCCATCCTGACTTAGGATCGCGATACATACGCACCCAAAAACCATTAACACATTTGAAACCTAGTTTTCAAGTCCAACACATGAATACCCAAAATCATGCAAAAATCCAATTTCCAAATATTACCATGAACATGCGCATAAATACACAATGCATACGACCATGCACAAAATATTCAATAACCAATAAATCCCAACAATAACTAAACAAAATATCCGTCGATGCAAAAATATATTTAAATCTTAAAGTTTATTTAGAAAATATTTACTGTATGCTCGCTAATAATTTTCGAAAATGCTGTACAGCGATTCCGAGCTTCCAACGGTGTACTCACCGCTATAATCAAACCTAAAGCGCCAACATATAAAATCATTACAAATACATATATAACAACACAAATAATGATAATAACAATTACTACTAACAAGTTAGTTAAAACAATTAACTCAAATATAATAGAATAAAAAAAAATATTATTTAACTAAACCAAAACTTTTGTAAATTATAATCTCAATTAATAAATGTTGAAACTCTTAAGTTAAAACAAACACCTACAACTAACCTAATAAAACTAATTGCATTACTTTCATAATACAATTTTATAGCATAACAAGATGATTCTTCAGACATGGTTTAAGATACTAAAAACAGAACATTATCGGACCCATATTATATAATAATTTTAACACTCAACTCAAGCTAAAAAAACTCATTTATTTACTTCCAAAATAACCAAAAACTGAAATATACACCTAAGGAAATGCTAAAAAGATACGAAACCCAAAAACGAGGAGACCAAAAGTGGAAATCTAAACCATTTACTTCGAGTTTAACCCATTTGGAAGGAGATTCAAGTTTGCATTTAAAGCTTCGAATGAAAGTCACGAAATGGGTTCAAAATATAGTAAATCCGAGAGAGAGAGAGAGATTATAGAAATAGGGTGGAGGAAGAGGTGTGGTGACGGCAACGGAAAGGAGTGGCAATGGACGACAAACAAGACTCCCTGCTGCAAGAAGAAGAGGCTGCTTGAAAAGGGGCTGATGCGTGCAGAAAACAAAAGGGTGAGGATGAGTGGCGTATTGGGGAAGAAGAGAAGATAAAAATGTTAGGGTTTATTTCTTATAGCCAAAAGCATGGCTTAATTAAAAGATCTCATGGCTGGGTAAAAAGACTTACAAGGTCTGGGCTTGGTTTATCAAAACCATCACTTAACTCAAGTGTATATATATATAAGCCCAACGTAACAACATAAATATATAAATATTCGCGTATGGGCCAAAACTAAAGTCAACTAAACTTAAGTCCCAACGTATAAGTAATACATATAAAATCGAACACTATGAGTAATACATATAAAGGCCCAACGTATACAATCTTAAGTCCTACTATAAATCATCTAAAATAAAAATTAAATAAATATAACACTTTAATTTATAATAAAAATAAAATGTAACAATTTAATTTAATCACCAACATAATAAAATAAAGTAATGATATTAAATTCAAGCATTTAATTAAATGCATCACAACAATATAATAAAATAATTAATGAGCTTACAATTAAATCATAAAAATAATATCTTCAAATGAAAATGAAATATATTCAAATATTTATTCACAAGCACAATAAAATAATATTAATATCTACTAACTCATAACACCCACTATTATAATTGTAATTAAAATATATTTAATAGTTAAAATCTTAAATTACATAAGGAGTAAAATTATGGATCCTCAGTAGAAGTTGGTCATTGAAACCAAAATGATAGTAACATGAGCTAGCCGTGTGTCTTTGTTTATGGCACACTTGACAGGTAAGTCTATTTGGAGTAAACAACGATGAGTTTTGTGGAAAATTGCAACCACCGTTTTTGTCACAACCAGCACGACCCCTAAAACCTCTCCTGCCCAGAGAGTAACCACGGCCTCGAGAAGAATTATTGTGAGGTTGTTTTTAAGTGGAGTTTGCAAAGAACTCGGTAGATGCCATGAGGTCACTGTTCTGATGTGTCAACCTAGACTCATGAGTGAGTAGATGACTATAGACTTGAGATGGAGGGAGTGGATCAACACAAGTAGTAAGTGAAGTTACTACTAAGTCCAAATCAGTGCCTAAGCCAGCCAATAAAAATGTAATAAACTCAGATGATGAAAGTATTTTACCGGCCATGGCTAAGGTATCTTGAAAGAGCTTGGCACGAAAATAATGCTTATAATTATCAAGAAGAATTTGCCTCAAGAACATGTGCAATTAAAGTTTCAAACAGAGAAGAAATGAGAAGACTCGTAACAGCCTGATCGTGTTGCTACCAAGTAATAAACTCAGGGGTTAGGTTAGAACTTTTATCGAGTGGTTGGGTGGGAATGATAGTTCCATCAACATATCCAAACAAGTTGTGTCCTCTGAGGTAAGGCATGATTTGTGCCTTCCACAAAAGATAATTCTCATTTGATAATTTCACAATAATTAAATTCGCAGGTAAAGATAGAGTAATATGGGGTGTCGAACCTGTTGAGAGCTGTTAGACTGAGTACCCAAGAAGATGGAGGTGAGTCCTTAGTACACTTTGATTACCATAATAGAAATAGTGAACACAAATAGAAATTCTGAGACGAAATGGTTCTCTGCATTGCATTTATATGTGGTATAGGGGTGATATTTATACACATCAAGAGAACATTCTAACATTTACAGATTTCATCAATTACAATTGAAAGGAATACACGTGTAATAACAAATTTTATTCTTGTATAGGCACGTCTTTAGCATGCCCTGATGAGGTGTCCTTTGGGTGATGATCCAGTGTGATGCTTGCATTGTGCATAGTCCTTCATTCCAAAGACCCTAGAGCATGTAAAGAATGCTGAGAAGGATGTGCAACGGATAACCAGTGGGCCAAGACACGGGATATATGTACTATCAGACTATCACGGGACTCAAGCATGCTCTTTCAATGGCTCAGCATACTCCTATTGAAAAGGAAGCAAACCTTGGTAAAGATTCCTCTATTAGTCTAGCTGCTCGGTCTAGTCCTCCCACGAGTGTATTTGACTCTCAAGAAGTCAATGATGAAGAGAACTCAAGTGATACAAAAGGGAGTTCCTCAAAAACTACGTTAAAGGTTCCTATGGACAAGAAAGCTGCTAGAAAAGTGAACAAAAAGAAAGCCAAAGAGGAGAAGAGGGACGCTGGGAAGAGTAAACTGCCTAAAGCCATGAAGAAGAGAAGAAAGAAGTTGGCAAAACCTCACAAGACTAGATAGCTGGTAGCAATAACTTCTAATAAAAAGTTGTATCACTAGAACATTACTAATAGGCGTTGGTCTTGTAAATGAACCGTTTACTTTGGCTTTGCCTATTTTTATTATCAATAAAATTTTATTTACTAATTAAAAAAAATAAGTTTTATTTGTTTGGATAATTTTGCAAACTATTATTTTTCATTACTAGAGAAATGGAACAATATTGGCCCGGAATATTGGCATTTTTTCTTCCTGGATCTTGTCCTTTTAATTTGATCAGTAAGCTCTGTAATTTGTATACATATCTGATATGGGCAATGAAGATATGAATGGATTTGTTAAACCTTAATTTACATCATTGTTGGTTTCCGGTATTGGGTTATTTGGAGTCGCATGTACTTCATGCAACCAGTCTTTCCTCAATCTTCTAGTTTAGGCGCACATTTTCGTCCTTGGAGATTTTATTTAATCTCCATTTCAAGATGTTAACTCGACCTTTTTAGCTATAATAAACATGTTCATTTGGTATAGCTTCAGTTTAGGTACTGTGTGTGTGTGTGTGTGTTAACTCGACCTTTCTCACCATAATCAACCTCGTTGTTTGGTGAAGCTTCAGTATAGGTACTTAGATAAGTGTGTGGGTGCTCGTTTCCATGTTTGGATTGGTTGTGTTTGGTTTGCTATATAAAGGAAAATCCCACAAATCAAGTCAAGGACCACAAAACAGATCAGCAATTAGCCAAGAATCATGCCTAGGATCAAATAGCCGAGAATCATGCTAACAAATACAGATTTTCTGTAAATTAATTTTCTGTATATGTCAGTTTTTGGTATAAGCATAATCTTAGGAAGTTTCCTAGAATAGCTCTTGTAAAATTGTATTTAAGCTCATACATGTTTATTTACAGAGTGCGATTGCAATATACAGTATTATTCAGAAAATAAAATCTCTGCACATAATCTCATCATGCTATATATATATATATAGGGGTAGGTACGTAGATGTGTGTGTGCCCGTTTCCATGTTTGGTCGGTTGTGTTTGATTTGATATGTTTGTCTACTTTTCATTTTTGACCAATTCGATTGATAGTGTAGGAGTGAGATGAGAGGTTGAATATGGGCACGCGACTACCATTCGAGAAAGTGTTTGGATACGGTTGTTTTCTTTACTTTGAGTTGCTATTTACTATAGGGATGTATTACACCTGGTGTGGTGTAGAAGATATTAGATATTTTTTTAGCGCTATTTGTCTACATGACCTTGAATAGTGTATAGTTTGTCTCCATGACCTTGAATATTGTATAGTTTCTCTTTGTAGTACTTTATTGTAATCACCAATGATGCTTAAAATTGCCGATATAGATATAGGTTTTTCAACTCCTTCGTTTTGTTGAGATTTCTTGTATCCCCGAAACTTTACTTGTAAAGAGGTAATCGTCTGCCAAAAGTATGGGTTATAAATAATATGGAGTATCGGCTTTTTCTTTTAAAAAAAAACCATTGTTTTGATTATATTCTCTCTCTCTCTCTCTCTCTCTCCCATTATGCTCTGCATGCCAGATGCATGCACTCAAGGAAATATGTAGAATGGAGCTTTCTTGCAGGCTTTATATTAGCAAGGTCCTAGGCACATATATGTGCCTTTTCTACTCCCAAATGCTCTACGAAAATCACAATCGCTGCTTTTTAGCTCTCTTGCCAATTAACTCAGAAGCTAATAGAAGACTTTGGAACAATAGTGAAAGGTTATAAGATAACTTTACCTATAAGATAAGGAAATCATAGCTTACAGATCACAGATCAGACACATTTTGCCTCTCCTTGTCTCTTCATAGTCTTTTTATCAAACAATATTCATTGAATTTGCAACAATTCTACATGGGTGGTAGATGTTGGTCACACCTTAAGGGCTTTAGATTGAGCAACTCAAGGGCGGCCAAACTTTATTCCACATTAAAATATTAGTAATAGCGTATTATGACATTGATTCAACACAAAATCATTTATATTCTTCACTTTTTTTCCCACACACAGTAATCTTGGCCATCGGTAGCAACCTGAAAGTTTGAGGGAATGAGGTTTCCAAGATCCATCTTTGGTCCAATCTTCATGATGATCTTGTCATCAATCCCAGCTACATATAAATCGCCTTCAGATGCTAGTATGCTCACAACGCTTCTGGTATTGATCCCATTCCTCGACCTAATTGCAGTCAATTTGCTTATTGCCTCCTTTAAACCCATGTCAAAGAAATGATCATAGAACTGCAAAGCATAAAACAATATCTTTCAGTCAACAAAGTTGGTATGATACCATAATGAATCATTAGCCATTTAAAAAAAAAAAAAGAAAAAAGAAAAAAACTATACAAATAAATAAGATGGAAATTACAATTGTTGGGGTGCCAGGATGTGTTAGAATGTAGGTATATCCCAACATGATTTTCTCAGTGGGGAATGGCCAAAGACTTTGAGTAGACCCTGTGTCATGGTTGTCAATAAATGTCACAGCACTTTCTGGTTTTATTCCAATCAATCCTGGGGGCTTTCCATTAGAGTCCTTTAACCTCCATAACTCCCCTTGCACAGCAGCTTGCAGAATCCCTTTGGTTGTGAAATCAAATGCAGTGACAGCCCCACCCGCAGACCCGACCCATTCAGATAGAGTGCGACGATGTGCATCCTGGTCGAGTTTAGGTTTCCCATCATCTCCATAAGCAAGAGAATTCCAGTTTTCCCCTACTGCAAAATCTGGATTGGTTTGTTCCATATAATATTTTATAATACTAGGGGCATAGCCCTTCACAAAATCAAATCGCCACCCACCAAATCCAATCTCAGTCTTGAGCCAATTCATCCATTCTGACAACTCTTTCTGTACCTGTGGATTAAGATGATCAATGTCAGGTGCAGCGTCATAGCCCTCTCCACTGTCAGGATTCCCATTTCCATCCGAATAGGCTGTGTCATCCTTGCAAATGAAGGACGGACCCCAGTCAAGACGTGCATCTGGAGTCCCACCTTCAAAGATGCACCAAATTCCTCTGCCATCTTGCTTTTCAGCAGTTCTATGATTTATCACTATGTCAGCAACGGCTTTAATTCCCTTCTCATGTAGAGCCGCAATCAATGCTTTCAGTTCATCCTTAGTTCCATATTTTGAGGCATCAAGATCATATAGCCTTCCCGGCAAGTATCCTATTATATCACGAGTTTACTTGAACAATCATACTTCCATGAGAATCAAATATAAATCACAAAGCAGATTGAAAAACCTAAAAGTAAGCCAACTCAAAAGTAATTAACCCAATCGGTAACTCAAATTCAGACCACATACTATATTTTCTAGCTAGAAAAACAGATTGAGACAACTAAAATTGGCATCATTTGTAACATTATGTGATCAAATAAACATGGGCAATAAAACTGCAGATACCTTGGGAAGCAGCTGATTGAGAAGGGGGAGGAAGCCAGACATGAGTGATTCCAGCATTAGCTAAATCAGGAACATGGTTCTTCAGTGAATTGTACCATCCTCCTTTATTACTTGATTCCCAATTGAACCCCTATCATACCATACGATTAGAAACAATTATTACGATGCATGAATGCATATACATAGAAGATACAAAAAGAGAAAGAAAGTAGGTTGCATGCCATGCCTGAAATAGCAAGGTCGGGGCCGCGAAGGAGTGACATAGAGAGATAAAGAGGTAGAGGAAGCAGAGGAAAGTTTTGAAATTCATGTTGTTTTGTCGGAGTTGGCCGAGGCTTCTGTCTGGTTTGGAATTCTATCGGGTGCGAAGACATTAAATAAGATCATGGACAGGGGCGGAATCAGGATTTTGTATTTGAGGGAGCGATCGATAAAATATGTGCTATATATAAATTTTAAAAGGTCATAATAGAAGTATCACATTTTTTCATTATCGAACTCTCTAAATGTATTACTTTTTGAATTATCTACGTCCTTTTAAAAAAAATCAATTTTTTTACTTGCTTATATTATTTTTTTATTTAAAAAAATTATAGATCAAGAATAAACATAAAAAATTTCTAATAACTACTGATATACTAATGTTAGATTTTTAACAAACTATATCTTATAATCATACAATCAAGTTAGAGTGAAACTATATAAATAAGTATAATTAATCAATTTTGACAATCATATAAATTTATAACTATATTTTTTTTAGAATTAGACTGTTAAAGTAATTATGAGATTAGGTGAGTTGAAATTTGAATTTCAATAAAATTAAAAGTTAGAATAAAATTATATATGTATTGACATTTGGGAGAATAATTTTAATAAAAATTTGGAGGGTAATTTTTAATTTTTTTATAATTTGGGAGATAATTTAATATTATATATATGTAGATATAAATACTTATATATTTATTATATATAAATTTTTTAAAGAATCTTGGGGTGTTGTAGTCCCCCAACCTCCCAAGTAGGTCCGCCCCTGATCATGGAAGAATGAGCAAATATTGGCAAAGAAATTCGAAGGAAAAGAATGCGAGGCTATAAATTTCTTGACTTTGAGTTGGGTGCAAGCAATTTTGTTCAAAGGACAATACTATAGGAAACCGTAGATGCTATAGAAGACTTTGAATAATATCGGGTTTCGCAGGTTACACACTAGTCGGTTGTGTATAACATTTTCCTTGTTCAAAACTCTTCACTGTTGTAGGCCGTTCATACCTTACTCCTATCTTTTCTAAACGACATATCACCGCGTCTTCGTTGTCGTTTCTTCCTTAACAGGACAACCAGCAGCCAGCATGGAAATTGGCGGAGAAGATCATGCAACTTGGCCCAGTTTATTTTAAGAAATAAGATGAAATAGAAGTTGAAAAATAAAATAATATATTATTATAATATTAGTTTTATTTTATGATTTGAAAAAAATTATTTTGAAATTTAAAAAAAACTAAATTATTTATTTTATTTTATATAAAATTTAAAAAATTATAATAATCAATATGAGATGAAATAATTTAAAAAAACAAACAAAGAAGACCACTGTCAAGGTCTAAGGTCGTGTCTTCACATCATTTTATTATACTCGAAAGATTATGCGGTGCATTGAAGATGAAGATACGATCCCGTTTTGAGAAACAATCTCAAATCAAATTACCATTTTTTTAATTTTATCATATTATTATAATTTTTTTAAAATTTTTATTTAAAATATAATAAAAAAATTATTATTTTTTATTTTAAAATAATAAAAATACTAAAAATACTAAAAATAATTTTTTATTTAATTTTTAATTTTTATTTAAAGTTATCTCATTTTACTATCAGAATCATATTATAATATTATTAAAGACTTGACTCGATTTGTTTTACAAATTGGGTTCAACTCATCTTATCTCATTTCGTATTTTTAATTTATTTCAATTACTCATTGCAAATTTTAATTCATTTCAATCACTCATTTTATTACTATTCATAATTCATCTCATCTCATCTTTACATCCAACGGATCCTTTGATAAAATGTTTTCGTTTTTCGTTCCGTTCCCTTCAAGTCGGAATGATTGGAATTTGCCGCGCTGAAATAGTCATCGACAAGGCTTAGGTGGATATTTCATTCCGGACTAATTACGCCATTTAGCTTAGAGCCACTCCTACGGCGAATGGGATCCCGCCTAATTTTAAATATCTTCGTTTTTTATTTTTTCATAGATTTTTTTTAACAGTTTTAATGTTATTATTATTATTATTTTTTGTTAAAATCACCACATCATTAAAAAAAACCTATTTAATCATTAAATAAAAAAAATAATAAAAAATAAAAATTTATTAAGATGGGACTATTATTTATGACTTTGAACAATAATCTTAAACATTTCTTTTAACTTATTCTGGTTTATTCCGACCAGATTTCGGTATTACGCCTGGTGTTTTCATTAAAAAAAAAAAAAACAAAGTTTCAAAAGACAACTTTATCCTTACCACTTTGATGAGTTTCATCCATCCTTGATGAACCCAGCAGTAAGAAAAAACTAAATAAAAGTAAAACAAGGAAACAATAGTGATCTGCTTGTTTGCAGAGAAAATGGTGGAAAATAGAAGATGAAAGAAAACCCAGCTTTTAACTTCCAAACACGAAAAGATTTAGCTCAACATATTACGGTAGATTCGATTGACTTTAGTTACAATTATTTGTTCTTTTAAATAAAAACAACGGAGAATTAAGTTGGCAAGAAATTTAATTTTTGGTTGAAAATACCCACGAGATTTACGGAGCGAAGAGGTTCTTCAATCAGAGATGCCGTGATTATTTTTGAGTATCGACGTATATCCATATACTAGCCCAGTCTTTTTCAAGGCCCCAATATTCCTGAATAAGTGATCATCTGGCCTAACAATTATAAGTCATTGGAAAATCCTGACCCTATTCATACGGTGATCATGATTCATGAGCTGGCTAGCTAGCACTAGCAGCTTTGTTGACACGGATCGATTTAGCTACGGACGACCACGAAGACCAAAATCAAAAGACTCAAAAGACTCGGAAAGTGGTGGGCAACACCGGTCAGGAATTTTCCAGGAAACGCTGCTGGCTGTCGAGCTTTTCCTATACCTTTTTCTATCGACTAGTAGTACGAGAGCAACGTCCCTGCAGGGACGTTTGCCGAGTCGGTGAATATGATTTTTTGTATAAATTATTGTTTTTTAAATAAATTATAAATAACATATGTAATGCATAGAAACAAAAAAATAAATTCTAGCAAATATTTTTGAACAATAATATGTTAGTGAAGTAGAATAATTACATGTTTGAATAGATTAGAAAAAAAAATATTAGTTCAAAATATACCCTAGTTTAATACAAGTCTTGCAAATTAATTATTTTTTTGCTAAATTCGTTTAATACAAGTTTAACAAAAAGTTTAGTTCACTTTCATCCGTGGATTTAATGACATAGAACACACTTCCCAGAATAAACAATTTTGAAGTTGGAAATAAAAAAGAAAATGAAGAAATCAAGTGAACTAAACTATCATGATTTTGTATTTCTCAAAATGACTTAGATATTTTATTTTGATTGGAGCATCTAAAGTCAAGATATACACCACTTTCATTGGAGAAATTGGGATGCAAAAAACTATATATTGTAAGTACCAAGATCTAAAGTGTTTGGATTCGGAAAGCGTTTAATCTCATCTCATCTCATCATTACAACATTTTCAATTTTCCACATAATATATAATAAACAATTCGATTTTTTCAAATTTCAAAATAATAATAATATTAAAAATAATATTCTAACAATATTTTATTCAACTTTTATCTAAAATCTTCTCATCTCATCTTATCTCTAAATCCAAACTAATAGATCATTCACCATTACAAAACTAGGTGGTTGGGATTAAATGGCAAGATATGTTGAGCCACCACCATGACCAAAAACAGCATATTATTGAAAGACTCTAAATAACAACATATTGGAAGAGCTTTTCTAATGGACGTTGGGCCTTAGAAGATGTACACAAACATCTAATGAGTCAACACGTTGCTAACACTAAATAGCCAGTAGAACTTACTTCAACAACTTTAGTGGTAATTCTCTTCTCTGCAAGGTTTTTAAAACTAGATATTTCCCTACATCTAGTTATAAGGATTCTGAATTATAAACTTAAGATAGAAAGCTGAAGGGTCCCTCTCATCTCTCTCGAGCTGAGTTAGGAATTCAAGTGCTGACAGTCTTTGACTAGCGGTTGCGTCTCACTACGGTGGGATTTCGGTTTTCTCTACTCACTCGTCACACCTAGCAACTATGGAAGAAGATCTATCTAAGCATTGGGAACGTCTTCGTCTTTCCAAAGAGGAGACCTCGGTTTTCAAGCTCAAAAATGAAATCCCCAAAGATTTTGCTACGAAAGGAAAGCACTACATCGTCGGTAGAATCCTAACCGAGAAGGGGGTAAATCAAGAAGCTTTCCGCTCCACCATGGCCCAGATCTAGAGATTGGATGGGTGGATCCGTTTCAAAGATCTGAAAGACCTCACCTTTCTCATCGAGTTCCAGCTCCTCGAAGACAAAGAGAAGGTCCTTAGCGGCCGCCCATGGAGTTTCAACAAGAGCCTTCTCACCCTACAAGAGGTAGACGAAACACTCTCTATTAGCGAATTGAAATTTCAATACGAAGTCTTCTGGGTCCAATGCCACAATATCCCACTGGCAGCCATGGATGAGGACACTGAAGAGAAGTTCGGAGCTTCTATTGGCGATGTTATACGAGTGGATACAGAGTCAAACGGCACCGCTTGGGAAGGTGTTTGAGGATCCGCATGGCGATAGACATCCACAAGCCGCTCATGAGGGGTAAGTGGCTTGAACTTGACCAAAAGAAATACTGGATTTCTCTAAAGTATGAACACCTGCAATCTTTATGTTTTCATTATGGTATTCTGTTCCATAAGAATTCATCTTGTACATGACCTAGGTATGAACAACCTCCTACTGAGATACAAACATTGCCCTACTGTCCTTGGATTAAAGCCCAACCTATAAACACTTCCCTGTTTGACTAGAGAAAATAGAAACAAGGAGAGTACCAAAACAAACATGAATCTAATCCCGCTCAACAAGAAGATAGGAAACAGGATAGTACAGAGGAACCTGCGCTTAAATCAAGAGGGGGAGGGGTGAAAATGGAAAGACAAATGAACATTTCCTCAAAGAAAATAGCTTTTTCCTTTTCAGAACCCCTTCCCAGAATGACAAAGATACATCCATCTATCCTCATCAACTTTAAACACCTACAGAGCATACCCCACCAGGCAGTGAGTCTATGATAACTGAGTCAAAAGAGACCAGCAACTTTATGGAGATGGACCTTAATAGAAACAAGGATAGTAACATAGATTTCAATAATGATCAGTCCTTTACTGAGGGGAAAGATTCTTTAAAGTACAGCCTAGTAACCCATGAGTCAGTATCTCCAAACCCACAGCCCTTGATAAGGCCACCAATGAGTCTTTGGTCTTGACAAAGACTGGTAGTTGGAAAAGGAAAGCTAGGATGAAGTTAGCAGCAACAACCCCACTAGAGGACATCACTGACTCCAACCAACTGAAAGGTTGTAAAAAAGGGGCAGGCCCAAGGGATAATGTAGACACTCTCCACAAAAAAAAGTCCAATGCAGATGAGAACATGCGGCAAATAGTTCCCCAAATGGCAAGTGCTGGGTCCCAGCACTGCCACAGCCAATGAATATCTTTACTTGGAATTGCTGAGGGTTTGGGAACCCTCGCGCAATTAGCATCCTTAGGAAAATTACTAAGGAGAAGTGTCCCCACTTGGTTTTCTTAGTAGAAACCAAGTGCACTAAAAGTAGGTCAGAAGATGTGAGATGTATGCTACAGTTCGATAGCTGCTTTGTGGTTGATAGTTTGGGCCAAAGTAGGGGCCTAGCTCTCTTGTGGAGGTCTGAATGGAAAGTGAGTTTGGTTAACTATACTCGATGGCACATCTCAGCGTAGATCCAGGAAAGTTTTGACAGCCCACCTTGGCTGTTCACAGGTCTGTATGGGCACTCGAAAACCTCAAAAAGGAAGGGTACCTAGGAATTACTAAGACTGATTAAGCCCCCTCCACATATTCCTTGGCTTTGTGCTGGGGATTATAATGAGATTCTTCATCAAAAGGAGAAGTTTGGGGGACAAAGTAGACCATACAAACAAATTGAAGATTTTAGACTTGCACTTGAGTTTTGTGACCTCAAAGACCTGCAATACCAAGGGCCTCGATTCACTTGGTCGAATAACAAATTGGGTAAAAGATTCACTAAGGAAAGAATTGATAGAGCAATAGTAAACAAGGAGTGGTTGGGTAGGTTCGATTCCACCTACTGTATGGTACTTCCCGTCATCAAATCTAATCATTCCCCCCTTAACATCTGCACCCGAACAACACAGCACATGAGTCACAACAAATCCCAGCCTTTTCGATTTGAGGCAGCGTGGGAACTCAGGGAAGGGTGCGGGGAGACCGTAAAAAAGGCTTGGGATAAGGGAGTTCACATCACAGACCGAGATAGCCACATTAGAACAAAACTGGAACTATGCCAACGTAACCTTAGGTCCTGAAATCAAAACCTGAAAAAAGAAGAAAGACAACACATGGACAGGGAGTTAGAGGAGGTAAGTTTACTACAAGACATAGGAGAAGGTGACCATATACACCTGATGAAACAGAGGCAACATGAACTTGAAATTGAGCTGGCAGCTGAAGACGTAAGGTGGAGACAAAGAGCCAAACAACACTGGCTTAAGGATGGTGACCGAAATTCCCATTACTTCCACAATCATGCTAGTCAAAGAAAAAAGAATAATGCCATCTCAACCATCTGCGACACCAATGGCTACTAGGTTACTGATCGGAAGGAGATAAGTAGGATTTTGACAGGTTATTTCTCAACTCTATTCTCCTCTTCTCTCCCTACATTCATTGATACATGTCTCCAACCTCTACAGCCAAAACTTACCTCTAAAATGTTGAACATCCTGAAGAAGCCTTTTGTGGGTGAGAAAGTGAAGATGGCTACTTTCCAAATGAAACCATTGGGTTTCCCAAAACCCAATGGTTTCCCGGCCATTTTTTACCAAAAAAACTGGGATAGTGTGGGTGAAGAAGTCACTAGTTTTGCCTTGCATGTCCTGAATAATAGAGGGTTCATAAAGTCTATCAATGACACTTACATAGCCATAATCCCAAGGTGAAAAACCCCAAGAAAGTCATCGAATTCCACCCCATAAGTCTGTTCAATGTCTTGTACAAAATAGTCTCCAAAACCGTGGCCAACTGATTGAAAATTATCCTCCCAAAGCTAATTTCCCTCAACCAAAGTGCCTTCGTACCCAGTAGACTTATCTCTGACAACACCTTAGTGGCATATGAGATCCTACACACCATGTCAACTAGAAGGAAGGGGAAAAAGGGTTTATGGCCCTCAAGTTGGACATGAGCAAAGTGTACGATAGAGTGGAGTGGTCCTTTGTGCAAAAATTAATGAAGAAAATGGGTTTCCCCTCCTCTTGGGTCGTTTTGATCCAAAGATGTATGGAATCCGTGACATACTTCATTCTACTTAACGGAGCTCCACAACAACTATTCACCTCTTCAAGAGGCCTGCAACAGGGGGATCCGTTATCCCCCTACATCTTCATCTTTCTTGTTGAAGCCCTTACAACCCTCCTCCTTGAAGATGAGAAACAAGGTGAGTTATCTAGTGTTCCCATTGATCGTGGCCCCATTAAAGTGAACGACCTCTTTTTTTCCGACGATAGCTTGCTATTCTGTCAAGCCACTCCACTGGAAACCCATAAAGTTCTCTCTATCCTCAACTTATATGAAAGAGTCTCGGGCCAAATGGTCAACAAAGACAAGTCAACCATATTCTTCAGCAAAAATACTCCTAAAGCCGCCCAGTCCCAGATCCTAGAATCGGTAGGTATTAAAACCATCTCTACCATGGAAAATTACCTTGGCCTCCCAGCCATGCTTGGAAGAGGAAAAGTGGTCACTTTTCACAATCTCATTGATAAAACCTGGTCAAAGGTAGTTAACTAGAACACGAAATTCTTATCATTTGTGGGTAAATAAATCCTCCTAAAAGCTGTCCTCCAAGCCATCCCAACCTACTCTATGAGTATCTTCCTTTTGCCCTTCTCTGTCTCCCAAAAACTAAACGAACTCCTCAAAAAATTATGGTGAGGCTTTAATGAGGATACCACTAAGATCCAATTGGTCTCTTGGGATCAACTAAGTCTGGCAAAGGAAGCTGATGGCCTCGACTTCAGGGATATCAAATTCTTTAACCTTGCAATCTTGGCAAAGCAAGGTTGGAGGATGGTGCAAGACCCATAATCAATTTTGTCCCTAGTTCTTAAACAAAAGTATTATCCCCACTCCGACCTGCTGAATGCCAACCTAGGTGCTGGTCCCTCATACGCATAGAGAAGTATTCAGGTCGGTCTTTCCCTCCTTAAAAGTGACCTAATGTGGCAGCTAGGAGATGGTAAAAACATTAATCTTTGGTTTGAAAAATGGGTGCCTAATCTTCCATCCTTTAGAATCTCCTCCCCTAGGGACTCTGCAGTTTGGTGTGAAAAAGTTTCTGATTTAATTAATCCTTTGAGCAAAAGCTAGAACGAGGGTTTACTGAGTGAACTATTCTCCTTCACCAAAATTCATGCCATTAAGTCCATCCCTTATTAGCTTGGCAGGTAGAGAGGATTGTATGGTTTGGATACACAATTTGTACTAATGAAAAAGAACTGGATAAGGCCCTAGAGGGAGAAACCTCCACTAGGAAAGCTGACTCTATTATATGGAAAAAGCATATGGGAGCTAAAAGTCGCTGCTGCAGTGAAGCTATTTTTGTGGAGATCGTGCAGTGAAGCTCTCCCCACCCAAGCCAATCTAAAAAGGAGGAAAATCATTGAAGTGAGTGGCTGCCCAATTTGTACTAATGAAACCGAGACTTCTGGGCACATATTATGGGGGTGTGAATCGTCAAAAGATGTCTGGAATCAAGCTAGTGCTAAAATTCAGAAAATCTCATTTCAGCCTGATTTTTTCATTCAAATTTGGGATATTCTTGTATAGAAATTGCAGAAAAACGAGCTAGAAGTAGCCGTTGTCACCCTACGGGCCATCTGGACTAGAAGGAACGAGTTTCTCTTCAAGAACCAAAGTATTTCGCTTTAACAGCTGTTCAAACAAACTAGTGAGGAACAAAAGGCCTACCAACAAGCCACTGTTGCTCCAACCCCACGGAAGCAATCGATCCATAGAAGACTCACCTGGAAGAAGCCTGTAGCTGAAGCTCTCAAAGTCAATCGGGACTCCGCTATTACCACAGATTCAAAGATGACTGGAATAGGTGTACTGATTCGTGATCAACAGGGCCTTGTCATTGGTGCTTTAAGAGCAAATAGAATGTTTGTAGGTTCTACCTTTGTGGCGAGGCATATGGGTTACTCATTGCTGTTATTTTTTGTAAAGAAATAAGCCTTAAAGAAATTATCCTAGAGGGGGACTCCAAATTAGTTGTGGACCAATTGACCGGTGTAGAGCCAAATTGGAGTTTTGGAGGTCTTTTTATTACTGATGCAAAGAAGCTTTTAGTAGGTCACTGTAATTGGGCTGCTTCCCATGCCTATCGTGAGGCTAACCAAGCAGCCCACATTTTTGCTAAGTTAGCTCTTTCTTTAACAGATGACATTTATGATATTGAGGAATGCCCTGTTTGCATTCAAGCAATTGTAATCTCTGATTTGGTTAATTCCTATGAATGAAATCAGTATCTCTTTTCAAAAAAAAAAAAAGGATTCTTAATTGGGTGGTTCTCCTTCCTATGTTTGGAGAGGCATTTGGGAAGTATAACATAGTGTACTCCAAGGCTGCAGGTGGCATGTAGGAAATGGATCGTCCGTAAATATTTGGTTTGATTATTGGCTTCCAAACCAAAAATTGCTAACTGTTACAACTGCTATTATTGATGCTATTATATTTTCTCAGATGGGAACTTTAGTGGCTTCTCTAATGCAATATGATCTAAGAAGCTGGGATGTTGAAAAGGTCAAAAGTTTGTTACTAGTGAGGGAGGCTAATGGAGTGCTTAGTAACAGATTACCAACAGAAAATATGTCAAATGCTTTAATCTTGGAGCATGAGAAAAGTGGAGTATACAATGTAAACAATGTGTTAAGATTTATTCACATCTTTGGAGCAAAACAGAAATGAAGTAGACAGCTCAAGTGCTACTAAACATAAATTAATATGGAAGCATCTCTGGAAACTACATATACATCATTGAGTTAAAGCATTTGCATGAAGGGTTTGTAAAAATATTCTTTCAACATTGAAAAATCTAAAGGCTTTAAAGGTTATTGAAGATGCAAGTTGCCAATGGTGTCAAGTTGAGGAAGAAGATTTAAACCATGCTTTGGTATAGTGTCCTCATGTTATGGATGGTTGGATGAAGTTGTTTCCTTCTCTCAATGCCACAACTCAAAGGTTGGAGTTTTTACAACTTGTCCATACTGTTATCAGAAGAAATCTGTGGAAGAATTGGAGAAGTTATTTTTAATAGCATAGGTGTAATAACCCAAATGGGGAAGTTATTTTTAATAGCATGGGTGTAATAACCCAAATTTTCACATATCCTTTTTAATTTACATGCTTAGTTTAATTATAATTTATTTAGAGTTATTTTGGTGGGACCTTTGGAACTTTTGAAAATATATTTATTTTGGACATTTTCTTTTGAAAAATATTGATAAGTTAAGCTTAAAATGGTGAAATGACTCAAATGGAGGAATTTAGTGTAAACTATGGTAATTAGGAAATGTTTGGCAGACTTGATATCCTCAAGGTGCTATGGAAAGTTAAGAAGAATATCTATAACTTTTATATTTTGAGTTTTAAGAGATATGGACTCAATCAAATACGAAATTAGGATTGAAGTTGGCAGAACCCAACTTGGCATAACAGGCATTGACTTTGAATTGACTAATGACTTTACTTAGGATAAAGTCTCTGAAATATTTTCTCAATTATCCTAAGATCTTGACAAGTGTGTGAACATATGAAAAATGAGAATATTTTATCTAAGAAACTTCGTGTGAAATAAGAAGGATTATCTAGCAAACATTTTGTGTGCTCAGATTGGTTGCTCTCGAGTTACTCCAATCAGTTTCAGTAAAATAAGCATATCTCTCTCATTTGATTTTGGAATAGATCACTTAGAGGATGATCTAAAACTTTCATGTTTTGAGTTTTTAAAGATATAGACTGGATCAAGGACTTAATCTGGTGTGAAATGAACGGACAAGAATAGGAATCATTTGGTAACCGACTTAGATAAATCAACTTTGGTTTAGCTCTTACCACCGATTTTGCCTAGTAAAAAGATTAGGATTTCTTTTTCCAATGACTTTACAACATGACACGTGGATGGAGTATGTGGACTAAGGGGGAGGCATCTAGAAAAGTTGGATGACACTAGGAAAAACCAATCTGGCTGGATACACTTCATGGAAAATCACCTATGATGTTGTTTTGTTTTTACCTCCATATGTTGGAATTCTTTGAGCTCTTGATTAAGATAAGCTTGTAGGTGGATCAATCTTGACCATTGGATGGAGATATTAGCAAATAAGCTAAGATTAGAGGTGATCATGAGGTGAGACACCTCACCATATACGGCAAAGGGCATAACAGAATTGCCCCAAGGTTTTCACCCTCAAACCAAGCCTTGTATCGCCCCCTATGCATATATATATATATGTGTGTGTGTGTGCAGGGGCGGACCCAAGCCCTGGGTTGGGGGGGCTACGGCCCCCCCAAAATTTTTTCAAATTTTATTTTGTAATAGAAATACATATATATAATTATATATATATAATTAAAATTCTCTCTTAGATTATAAAAATAAAAATTGACCCCCCCAAATTTTTTTCTGAAAATTATTCTTTTAATCTCAATATACATTCATTTATATTTTAATTTTTAACTTTATGTAAACCTAAATTTTAACTTACATAATCTTACAGTTACTATAATAGTTTAATTCTAGCAAAAAAATTAATTATAAATTTATATGATTGTAAAATTCATTAATTATACTCACTTATTTAGTTTTACTCTAACTAGTATGATTGTGAGATATAGTTTGTTAAAAATCTAATAGCGTTACATCATTACTTAATAAAAAGTTTTCAAATTTATTCTTAATTTATAAATTTTTCTTAAATCATAAAAAAAATATGAGCAAATACTTAAGAACAATTAAATTTTTTTTTTTAAAAAGAAAGAAATGGAGTACAATTCGAAAAATAATATACGTTTAGATAGTTCGGTAACAACAAAATATGATATTTTTATTACTAATGATCATCTTTCTAAAATTTACACATACCGTATATTTTATCGATCGCCCCCCCAAACATAAAATTCTGGTTCCGCCCCTGTGTGTGTGTGTGTGTGTGTGGACTTCTCTTCTCTTTCTTCTAGAAAGAACATTAGGCCATAGTGAAAAAAGAAGCATGAAATCTCACTCAAATACACTTATTTCACCAAAGCATCAAAAGAGAGCAAATTAGGGGTCTTGGAGGAGAAATTGCACAAAGCCTAATCCGACCATCAATCCAAGCTTTGGAGAAATTATTAAGTGCATAATTTAACTTAATCTTGACATAGAATTAGTGATATGATGATTAGATCATGCTTGATATTTATTTGATATTAAACTTGACTTATATGTTGAAATGAAACTTATTAAGTTTTGAATTAGTTCTTGTTATGGGAAAATAATAAGAAAAATTGCAAGAACTTACGAATATGTTTTATTTTGATATATGAAGATATTTATATGAAAATAAGAGGTTTTAGCTTGACAAAAAAATGAGAAACCAACCCTAGTGTATTTCGGTCTTAATAGGGATTTTGATGAAATTTTGATTCTAAATTTTATCCAATTAGTTTTTAATTATTTAGATGATATTTTAAGGATTATAATGAGTTTAGAAACTCTAAGTTATTAGAAAATTTTCAAAAAACATTTTGCTAAGAATTATAGAAAAAATGCTAAGAAAAATAATTTAATATGCATAAATTGATGATAGAAAATTTGATACACTAAATATGTGAATTTTTGGCTTGAGTTAAATAATATTTTAGTCTCCCATGAATTTTAGCCAGCCTTGGTTTTGATAATATTTTAATATTTTATTTAATTGTTTAAGCATTATTCGTTAAGTTTTGATGTTACGAATTTGTGTGACGTAAGTGCACGTACATGTGATATATGTTCTTGTGATATATTTTTATATGTCACATGAATTATGAAGATATAAAACATGCATGTCATAAGTCTAAATTTATGCATATATTGCATTTCGTCGCATATAGGTGTCGTTATAAGTCATGGTGTCCATTTTAAAAAAAGTTTATGTTACATATCATCATGTAAGTGTCGTCATAGGTCATGACGAGCATTTAAGAAATAAGATAATAAAACTTTATAAGTAAGAAGATTAAAAAGTTGGTCACGTCATGAAGGGGACGTTGATACGTAATGCTCAGATGACTGACGAAAATAAGAACCCGGCAGGAACGGCGATACATAATGTCTGTCGATGTTCAAAATGGATATGGTCTCAACCACGGGCAATAATAGTGGATATGGCCCAACTACGAGTAATAATAATAGATATAATCCAACCACGAGTAATAATAATGGAGAACCCAACGGGGATGACGATACGTAACATCCGTCAAGATTCTAAAACAAGAATAAGCTTTAAGAAAAAAATACGAATAATATAAGAATTCTGAGAAAAGAATTATTGCATGTCATGAAAGGTCGTGTACCCATGATCATACAAGTTTAGATTAAAAAAAAAAGAAAAAGGTACCAAAGTTATGCATAAGGCATTCATGAATCATGTATTAAGTTATTTCATCATGATATATGTTATTTTATGTTATTAATTTGCTCTGCTAATACCCATGTTAAGTTATTTGTGTACTTAAAGAGATTTTTTAGAAATCTCACTCTTTTAAATTTATCTCGGAATGATAGAAATTGTTATATTAAATGATACATCACGAGACTCAGATATCACAGGAGATTTTGAGGTACCTTGAGGATCCTACAGAATACTTATTAATTATTGAAATGATAAAGTGATTGATGACAAGATTATAGAGGAAGCGGAAAAGAATCCCCTAAGGGTAACAGGGGGTAGTTCGAATATTTGTCCTGAAAATAGCAGATATCAGTAAGGAAAAGTTTGGTACAGTATACTTGATGCTTTATAAGGATATGAGTTTTACTATAGCATATCATGTGATATTTGCAAAGAATTACATGTCTTTGCTGAAATTGGAATTTGACCTCATTTCACTGCACTATATTCTGCACACTACTAGTAAGTTAGGTGCATGCACATATTTTTCGACGTGAAATAAGAAATTTGTAACTTAAGGTCACAAGTTATAACACTTTAATTTACGTGAAATTCTAGACGTAAATCGGGGCGTTACAATGGGAACTTTGGTATAGAAGAAATTACAAGTTGTGTGAAGGAAAAATACTGTCAATTGATCAGGTTATAGAGCATGCTTTTTCATTATATTAGGAACATAAATAGCAACAAAGGCTTTAAAATTTCAATAGAGATATAGATGCAGTTGGCAACCACCTCCTTCTAGTGTGTTAAAGCTCCATGTTGATAGGGCTACCTTTAGTGATTAGTGTAGATCTGGAATTGGTATGGTGCTGAGAGATGATAGTGGACATGTGCTATCTGCTGCAAGCAAACCAGAGGCTGAACTTGCTGATCCAATGGAGATCGAGCTACCAGCAATTTTAAGATGTTTGTAATTGTGCATTCCTTTGGGAATTGATGAGTTACAAGTTGGATCAGAAGCTTTTCTTGTAGTAAAGGAAGGTTTTTCAACATCTTTGTGGGGAAATTAGTTCAAAAAATCAAAAAATCTATTGAGTAGGTGTCCTAATTGGACTGTCCAACATAAAGGCCGGGAAGCAAATGGTGTAGCATATGCATTGACTAGATTTGCATGGAATCTTGATGATATAGTGATTTGGTGGGATGAATGTATTTTCCAAGCTATTTGGGTTGATTTATCTTTGTAATGCCTGGTTTTGATTAATAAAGTTACACTTTGTTATAAATAAATATATATATATAAATAAAACTTTAGTGGCAAGGAAAATGTTGTAAAAGCTCTCTATTAAAAGACCTCACAAACGGTTTTGCATTTTCTTCATTCAATTCTTTGAGCAAATACAACTAATCGAAATTCCAAAAAAACTCCAAGAAAACAAAATGCAAGATTCAAACTACCAAGCCTTCATTCCCTTCCCATTACCTCCACTCTTTGGAAAAGCATACACAAAAAACAAAGAAAGATAACTAATTCAAATCTTATACTTAGATCATACGCAAAAAATAATAGATACCAAACACTCAAACAAGAAGAATAGAATATAAAAAATAAAAAAAACTACATGACCCAACCAAAGATACTTTGGATTGTACTTCAAAATTGGTTTTTTTTTTTTTTTGAGAATATTTTTAAAAAAAATCCACACCATCCAAGTCTTGACAAAATACAACTAAGCAAAAATATGCATAATGCAAAATATTGATTTTGCACACAACCCTTTGAACCAGATCCCACTTCAACATTAGAAGTCGACAAAGAGATAGAGACAGACCAAGACACTGATCTTAAGAGATTTCGAGTTGGGAAAACACATACATCACACAAAAAAAGTTTATTCTTTCTTTTGGTTAGTTATACAGTTTCTTCCTTGTTATGCTTTTAGGATTTCTAGGTTCTTCCACAAAAAAAAGAGATAGAGAGAGAAAGAACTGATCAGAATGGATCTATAAAAGAAGTGCTTTCTATAGTGATTCATGCTTCTGCAACTTAGCTTTCCCATTCACACTGTCTTGGCAAGAGGAAAAAACATAACAATGCAGAAAAAAAAAAATTGTTCTAATCAATTATACGGGGGGACATGAATGACCCCCCCTTTAGAAATTTAGAAATAAAATAATTAATGGATGTTGTGCATCCATCAATTAGGACCATTAAGTCGTAAGGCACACCTCCAATTGCCTATATATATGAGTTTCGTTCGATCAGTTTGGTACAAGTTTTATAAACGAAAAAAAAAAAAGAGAGAAAGAAAGATAAAAAAACTTCATTTATTGAGTAATAAGAGTTCTAAATATTTTCTCTTATAAATTTTTTGCAATAATATTTTCTTCTTTAGTTTTATAACACGTTATCAGCATGAAGTTATACTAATTCTGAAGTTAGTGATCTTCTACTTCAAGGAAGTTTTTCAATATATTATTTGAAATGAATGTGAAATATTATATCGTTGATTATTTCTTGATAAAATTTGTATTTACTCCCGTAAATTTATAATATATTTCTTAAAAACACATATTTGTTTCACTATTTATATATGTAGAAAATATCAAATCTTACAAAGTTAAAATTCGTTATTCTTGACATTTTTAGAAAAAATTATTTATCCTGAATTATTGAAGCTGAGATCCATGTGGATGCAATGAACTTGGAAAAAATAATAAAAGAAAGAAATCAAGCGTCCTTGTGCAGGACCGTGTTAAGGCAATGATTTTCCTTCGTCACCATCTTCACGAAAAATTAAAAACTGAGTATCTCACAGTAAAAGATCACTTTATTTTATGGAATAATTTAAGGAATATATATGAATATCAGAAGACTGTTATCCTCCCAAAAACTCGTTATGACTGGTTGCACCTGAGATTGCAAGATTTAAAAAGTGTTAGTGTGTATAACTCTACACTCTTTAAAATCAGCTCAGTATTAAAATTATGCGGTGAGAAAATCACTGATGATGATTTATTAGAGAAGACATATACTACTTTTCATGCCTCGAATGTGCTCTTGCAACAGCATTATCGAGAGCGAAAATTCAAGAAGTATTTTAAACTTATATTTTGTCTTCTAGTAACTGAGCAAAATAATGAGCTTTTATTAAGAAACCATCAATCACGTCCTACTGATTCAACATTGTTACTTAAAGTGAATGGTACTTGATTTACATTATTCCCAGAAGCAAATAGTACATTCTTTCGAAAAAATCGATGGCGTGGACAAGGTAGAAGGAACTATAGAAATGTTGGTCTCAAAAGCACCAACATTAGAATGGATAATAATAAAATATACCGTATCACCAGAAGTGGTACAACTCAGATAAGGGTAAAAGCCCTCAAAATAATTTTTTAAAGAAATGTGAATAGGTGGGGGCTATAGATGTTGTATAACTAGACATTGGTCACATATATGTCGTACGACCAGGTACTTGATTGGTCTATATCAAATATCTATAAAAGGAAAAAATAAAAAGTTTGAAACAAAATTAGTAAAATCATCAGATGATTCATTATATATAGATGAGAATGATATCACTCATATTGATTTTTCTGATTTTTTTGAAGACCCTGATAGTAAAATTGATCACTTGATTGCAAATGGAAGCGTTTCTCCCAATTAATGTATTTTCTTTATTTGTAATAAAAGTTTTGTGTATTTTGTAGAATCATGGATTACACTGATAAACTTTTTATCTCTGAGTTGAATGACAAAGATGTATGTCCGCATGACAATACTACAACTCACACACTACTCAAAGATAAAAAATATTTTCAAAATCTAACACTAAGTAAAGCCTATATCCATACTATATTAGGTTCATCAAATCTAATAGAAGACTTCGGAAGAACTTATATTTTGTTGCCTAATGATATCAAATTTTATATTAATGATACTTTATTTTTTTCACAATCTAGAAGAAATTTATTGAGTTTCAAAGATATACGTCGTAATGATTATCATATTGAAATTACCCATGAAAGCAGTAAAAATCATCTTCTCATTACTAAAATAATATCAGGCCAAAAGCTCGTATTAGAAAAACTATATGTACTATCTTCTGGATTGTATTATACAAAAATAAGAACAAGTGAATCATATGTGGTAATGCACCAGAAGTGCATTGACCCCAAAGTATTTATAACTTGGCGTGATCACCTTGGACATCCGGGATCAATAATGATGACACGAATCATTGATAATTTGCATGGGTATTCCTTAAAGAATCAAAAGATTCTTTTATCCAATGAATATCCATACTCTGCATGTTCCCAAGGTAAGTTGATTATCATACCATCTCTTTCAAAAGTCGTTGTTAAATCCTCATCATTTTTACAAAGGATTCATAGGAATATATGTGGGTCTATTCATCCATCAAGTGGACCATTTAGATACTTTATGATTTTGATTAATGCATCAAGTCGATGGTTACATGTTTGTTTGTTATCTACTAGAAATGTTGCATTTGCTAGATTTCTTTTTCAAATAATCAAATTACGAGCATAATTCTTTGACTATCTAATTAAAAATATTCGATTGGATAACGAAGACGAATTTTCGTCTCAAACTTTTGATAACTATTGCATGTCAATAGGAATAGATGTTAAAGATCTTGTTGCCCATACACACACTCAAAATGGTTTACCTGAATCTTAGATCAAAAGATTTCAGCTAATCGCTACCTGTTTCTACTTAGGGACATGCTATACTTCATGCAACATCATGCAACATCATTAATTCGAATTAAATTATCTACATATCATAAATATTTCTCATCTTCGTACTTTTGGATGTATAGTTTATGTTCCAATTGCACATCCACAACGTATGAAAATGGGCTATCAACGTAGACTTGGGATATATGTTGGTTTTAATTCTTCATCTATAATTAGACACCTTGAGCCTCTTATAGGAGATATGTTTAAAGCACATTTTGAGGATTGTCACTTTGACGAATCCACTTTTCCATTACTAGATAACGAAAAGTCGGTACTTAAAGCACGACAACCTATTATTTAGGATAATAAAGTCTTGTCTCAATTTGATCCTCCTACAAATGAATATAAACTAAAAGTTTAGAGGATTATTTATTTGCAAAGTATTGCAAATCAATTACCAAATGTATTTACAGATACTAAAAGTGTTGTAAAATCATATATTCCTACTGTTAATGCTCCGACAAGGATTGCAGTCCCTGAAGGACAAATTGTCAAAACAGTAATAGATGAGTCTAAGACACGCCTGAAACGTGGAAGACCTATTGGTGCAAAAGACAAAATTTCTCGAAAGAGAAAAATACAAAATGAATTTGGTATTCCTTGAGAACTCATATCCACAATACAAGTTATAGGCATAGTTGATGCTCCTGAAGAGGTCAAATCTTCTATTCTAAAATATCCTAAAAAGAGACCTCCTGAAGAGGTATTTCATGAAATATTTTTCCTTGAAGAGGAATAGGTACCTAAAAATAATGAGATCTCAATACATTTTATGACTACTGAAGAAATTTTGGATAGAAATAAAAATATTATTGACAACATATTTTCATATAAGATGGCCCTTGACATTACCAAAAATAATGAAAAAAGTAAGCCAAAAACTGTCGAAGAATGTCGATATAGAAATGATTGGCCAAAATGAAAAATAACTATTGAAACTGAATTAAACTCGCTAGCAAAGCGAGAGGTATTTGGACATGTTGTCCAAACACCAAAGGGTGTGATACCTGTTGAATATAAGTGGAAATTTGTACGAAAATGTAATGAGAAAAGTGAAATTATGTGGTACAAAGCACGACTTGTTTCACAAGGTTTCTTACAGAAATCCGGGATTGATTATGAGGAAACATATTCTCCCGTTATGAATGCAATCACATTCAGATTTTTTATTAATCTAGTTATTACAAAAGGAATAGATATGCAGTTGATAAATGTGTTTACTGCATATTTATATGGATCCTTAGACTATGACATATATATGAATATCCTTAAAGGATATAAAATGCCTAAAACATCTACAAGTACATCTATAAGTATGCACTCTATCAAACTTGAAAGATCTTTATATGGGTTAAAGCAATCCGGATGCATGTGGTATAATCGCCTAATCGAATATCTATTGAAAGAAAGATTTAAGAATAATCCTATATACCTATGTGTTTTTATTAAGAAATTAGAATTAGAATTTATCATTATTACGGTTTATGTTGATGATTTAAATATTATGGGAACTCCTGAAGAGATCATAAGAACCACTATATATTTAAAGAATGAATTTAAAATGAAAGTTCTTAACAAAACAAAATTTTGTCTCAGCCTGCAGCTCGAGCACTTACCAAATGAAATTTTTATTCATCAATCCATGTATACAGAGAAAGTCTTGAAACACTTTTATATGGATAAAGCCCATTCCCTGAGTACTCCAATGGTTGTTCGATTACTTGATGTGAAAAATGACTCAATCCGTCCTTGTGAAGACGATGAAGAAATTTGTAGTCCTGAAGTACCATATCTCAGTGCAATTGAAACTTTAATGTATCCTACATATTGCACGCGGCCTAATATTACATTCTCAGTTAATTTACTTGCAAGATATAGTTTTACGCCAACTCGAAGGCATTAGAATGGTATTAAACATGTATTTTGTTACCTTCAATGTACAGTTGATATGGAATTATTTTATCAACATGGATCAAGTCCACAGTTGGTTGGGTACGTAAATGTAGATTATCTTTCAGATCCACACAGATGTAGATCTTAAACTGAATATATATTTACTTGTGGAGATACTGTTATATCATAGAGATATTTCAAGCAAACACTATCTGTCATATTTTCAAATCACTCAGAGATCATTGCAATTCATGAAATAAGTTGAGAGTGTATTTAGCTGAGATCAGTGATTCAACATATCCAAGAAAAGTGTGGTCTTCCCATGATCATTGGTAGCCCAACAATTTTATATGAAGATAATACTACCTGTATCACTCAAATCAGAGGAGGATATATCAAATGTGACAACAAAAGAGATAATACTGTCCAACATAGTTAACTTAAATTCTTTTATACTCACGAATTTCAAAAGAAATGTGAAATTGATGTCAAGCAGATATGATCAAGTGATAATCTGGCAGATTTATTCAATGAGGCATTACCAATTGTGACATTCAAGAAAATTGTGCAGAACATTGGAATGCGAAAACTTAAAGATCTATTATCATGCACTTTTCAGGCAGAGTAAATGTCTTGAAAAATTGTGCTGATTGTACTATTTTTCCTTCGCTAAGATTTTATCCTATTGGATTTTCCTTTACAAAATTTTAATGAGGCAATCTTAAAGCACTTGATGGTACATAAAAATATTGTACTCATTTTCTTTCGTCATTTATTTTTCTTCCCACTGAATTTTTCCTTGGTAAGATTTTAACGAATCATATTCTTTATAGGTGGTCATTCAAATGGGAGTATTGTAATTAATTATAGGGGGACATGAATGACCCCCTTTTAGAAATTTAGAAACAAAATAATTGATGGATGCGACAATTAAGCCATAAGGCACTTTCAATTGCCTATATATATGAGTTTCATTTGATCAGTTTGGTACTAGTTTTATAAACGATAGAAAAGAGAGAAAAAATATAGAAAATTTTAATTCTTGAGTAATAAGAGTTCTAAAGATTTATTTTTTTATAAAATTCCTTGTAATAATATTTTCTTTTTTAATTTTATAACAAACATACATTAGGAAAAATGTATATAAAAATTTCAAAACAGATGATAAGATCGAAAAGTAGGTTCTTTTTTAATCTATAATCAGAAAATAAAAATAATATATATCAATATAAGATCTCACTTCAACATCAGAAGTCGACAAAATTGTACTTCCATCTTTTTAATCTTTTATAAAATAGGAATGGCTTTTTTTTTTAGGGCATTTTCATTTATCTTATCAAGAGATTTATTAAACACAAGTTTGATTATTTAGATTAAAAAATATTTTATATTGGTCTAATTAAATTGCATTTTTTAAACTTTAAAGTATAGTGATGTTTGAGAAACTCTTCAAATTTAAAAGGGTTACTATTCACTTTTTATTTTATTACCTTTACACTTTTTTTCTCATTTTTTTATTTTCTTTATGAAATAAATATGTTTATTATATTTTTAATTCTAGTTTTATTAAAAATTGTTGAAATAATAATTTAAGTATCAGATTAAATTATTAATATATAAATAATTAGTATCATTATAAAATAGTAAAGAAATTTTAAAAATATTTTTTAAAAATATTATTATATTATTATTTTAATGAGTTTAATTAAATCTAATATAGAATTATGATAAATATAATATATTCATCTCATCAAATTTATACTTCATATTAAATTTTGTTGATTTCTTTAGTGAGATAAATAAGGATGCTCTGAGTTGGCTGAATGAAATCGGGGCTTCTTCTTTTTTCTTTCTTTCTTCCATCTTTATTTTCTTCCCTCTTTTCTTTTCTTTTCTAGTCAGTCTGTTTGCTAATTGCTTCACGATTCTCTCATCTCTGCCAATTTTTCATGCTGTCGTCGATTGCTTCACATCGTCTTCCTGCTGTCGTCCGCGTCTCTGTTTTCTGTCATCCTGCCATCAATTTCCAAGAGGAAATCATTGGGTATACACCGTAATTTTAGGGTTTTAACTTTTTAAAGTTAGAAATTTTAGTTACATATAATTTTGGTCTGCTTTTGATTTTGGATTTTGTAGATTTTTGATTGTGTGTGCTTCTGTATTCAGGAAAATTGGAAATGGTTGTGATGATCAACTATTAAACTTTGTTAAGTTTACGTGCTTGGACAGCGTGTGCAAGCTGTTTGTGAAAATGTCACTGAGAAAAAATACAACAAACTTGGGGTTCTTTGGTTAGGCGTGCTGAGTATTTGTTACTACATTTGTTTCTTACCAGATGAAACTTAGATTTATGATGATTAAGTTCATAGCTTCTTTGTTACTTATCAAAAAAAAAAAGTTCATAGCTTCTTTGCAAATGTAATGGTAGCATGCCAAGGACTCAATTTTACATGGTGTTTTGTTTTTACTTTTGTTTTAGTATGTTGTTTGTTCACTGCATAGATCAATCAGACTTCTGGTGTTGTAAGTTGCAGAAGGATCGATATTAGACTACCATCTCGGAAGCTTTTAGTGATTTTGTTCTATTTTTCTTTTATTTATGTGGTGTTTCTCTGTTTGTTCCTTTTTCTATGCCTAGTTGGATTATTAAATTTGGTAACCGTAGGTGTTGAAAATAAACAACTAAACAACTAAATACGTGAAAGAGAAAGTAGAAAGAAATAAAAAAGGCCAAGGGCAAAGAGAAGGTCTGGTAGTGCTACTTGAAAATGATTTAAACCATGACAGACTTAAAATTATACTAGCAGAAGAGAGAAAAAGTACAAAATAGAATGAGGGAAGGTATACGAGGCAGCATAACTAGTGAAACAGACTTAGTGTGAAACATACAACATAATTATCTTCCATGAAAAGAAAAAGGAGAGCATGATATATATCTGATAAGCGTATTTTTTACATGATTTATATTATCTTTTTATTTATTAAAATTGTTAGTTTTTGTTTATTTGTTTTAAAATTATTATTTTTTGTTTATTTGTTTTGATTTTAATTTATATGATTTTTATTATCTTTTTACTTACGTCAAATCGTAATTTGAAATATGAGTATTCAAAAGTATTTTAAGTGTATAACTTGTTGAATAACTGAGTGCATCTATCACAAATGCATACATTCACGTTAAAAGATGAGTGATAATCTGAAGTAAAAAAAAAAAAATTAGAATTTTGAGATGTGTTTGGAGATATTCAAATGATTGAAAAGAAGTGTATGTTTTGAAAGCAAAAGGGTTTTATTTGTTTAGATCTTATCATTCCTTTGTAACACTCACTTTTACCATATATCACAAGTCTAATAAAGACCTATTGATCATTAGTAGTATTTTGTTCTATATTAGTAAAGAGTGATTTGAAAAGCTATGAAGTTTTTAGAGATCTATTTTTTATTTACTTGTTTGCATAAAACCATCTTGGAAGCTAATGATGAAGTGAGAATGATAGGTATGTATGAATGTGGGGATAGATAATGTGGTAGAGTTGAGTTTTGAATTAACTTTTGGACTTGAGTGATTATAAATAATTCCTTTAGATTATAAATTTTATGCAATCTTTGAAGCAATAACTTTCATAAATCAAAGTAATGCTTGTTTTAATTATTTTTTTATTATTATTTTTATTTGAGGACTAACAAAATTTAAATTTGAGAGAATTTGGTAAGTATGCTTTTTATATGATTTTTATTATCTTTTTACTTAATAAAATTGTTAGTTTTCCTTTATTTGTTTTAAAATTATTAGTTTTTCTTTCTTTGTTTTTATTTTAATTTATTTTTCTTTATTTTCTTGTTTTTGAAGTATATGTTTCTTTATTTATTTATTTATTTTTGGTTTATTTTATAGGATGAACGTTCAAATAAAAATAAAGAAAGACACATGAGAGGGCTTTTCACTTTTGAATCTCCCAAGGCTTTTCATTTTTGGGCCAAATCATTTACTTTTCATCAATATACCACAATTTTGGGCTGCACTTACATTTGACTTCAATATAACAAAAAGGCCACCGCACTTAATAGTGGATTTCAGCCCATTGCATGGCAGTTAAAGACCAGCCGCATTTCAAAAGGAGAGACATGCACGTTTCTCTAAGGGGGAGTTTGAGCGCCGCACGGAAATAAGCATATATTTAGAGGAAAATTATAGAGTAAATTCACACTCAGCATATTCATACTCACAGACTGGGGCGGACCCACGTTGGAGGTTGGGGGGCTACGGCCCCCCCAAAATTTTTCAAAAAAATTATTTAGTATATATATTTATATATATAATATTAAATTATTCTTCAAATTATAAAAAAATTAAAAATTACCCCCCAAATTTTTATTAAAATTATTCTCTCAAATTTCAATATATATCTATATAATTTTATTTTAACTTTTAGATTTATTGAAATCCAAATTTTAACTCACATAGTCTCATAATTACTTTAACAGTCTAATTCTAAAAAAAAATAATTATAAATTTATATAATTGTCAAAATTAATTGATTATATTCATTTATATAATCTCACTCTAACTTAATTATATAATTATGAGATATAATTTGTTAAAAATTTAACAGCGGTATATCATTAGTTATTAAAAATTTCTTATGTTTATTCTTGATCTATAATTTTTTTTAATCATAAAAAAAAATATGAGCAAGTTAAGACCAAATAATTCTTTTTTTTTTAAAATGTGGGTAATTCGAAAAGTAATACGTTTAGAGAGTTCGATAACAACGGAATGTGATACTTCTATCACTGATGAGCATCCTTTTAAAATTTATATATATTACACACTTTATCGATCGCCCCCACAAACATAAAATCCTAATTCCGCCCCTGCTCACAGAGTACTGTTCATATGAACAATGCTTTGTGAGTGTGAGTGTACTGAGTGTGGATTCACTTTAGCACTACTCAAGAAAAAGAAAAAAAAAGTTGAGAAGTTTGGACTCTGGAGCAGTATTTTGAAGATTTATTTTGGGATTTTTCTGATGAGGAAGATTTGCAAAGGTAAGAGCTCAATATTTTATTAGCTGATTCTAATGAAAAATACGAGTTTTATTTTTATTTTTTCAATTTTATTATAAATTAAATTTGATTTTCTAAAATTTTGATATAATTTAGTATTAAACACAATTTATATTTTGAATTATTTTATTTTTATTATTTCTATGATTGAGTATTTAATTCTTATTCTTAATACTTATAATTTTTTACAAATTCTTGTTTGATCAATTGAATTACAATAATAAGATTGAGAAGTGATTTATGATTTTAGTTTTAGAATTAAATATCATTAGTTGAGTGAAAGTAGATATATTTTAATTTTATCATGACTAGTGTGATTTTTTTTAAAAATTTCAAAGAATGTAATTAATCTCTAATTAATTAAATTCATATAGAAATATGAAATTATTAGTTGGAGATATTTTTAATATTATTCGAGATAAAATATTGAATAATTAAGTGATTTTAAATCATCAACATGTGATTATTAAAATTTAATAATTAGAAAGAATAAACTGTGTGGAATTTGTTAGGTGAAATCAAACGCTCTAAATCTATTATTATTATATTTTTACGCTCTTAGATTTTAAGCTATGCTACTTTTTATTCGTAAATTTATTTTTTCTACGTATTTTAATTTAATTTAGATAGTAGAATTGTTCCATTTGTTTTTAGTTTTCCAAATAGTAATTAATTTAGTGAATTTCAGTATTTAGTAGCATAATTAATCCCTATGGGTTCGACATCCATTTTTTATAAAACACTTAACTATTTATTAAGATTTTGTGCACTTATGGATTTTTTTATACGAACAATTTCTTATCAAATAAGGATCAAACCCTAATTAGTTAACAGTTGAATATCACTTTAGACTTGCTGACTTAGATAATACGTCTTAGAGCACTCTCGTTGGATTGTTCATTGCTATAATACAATTTTACCCAATGTGACTCAAATTTTGACTTTTGACCATTCCATTTACAGAAATTTCATATTAGAATGATTATTTTTTCAAATTATAACAATAAAATAATATAACTAACTTTTATTTTGGTTATTCAGATCAAATTTTCATATTGGATTGTCCATTTATGAAAATACATAATAATTCATAATTAATAATTAAAAAAATAATTAATTTTTTGTAATTATGAAATTAATTAATTTTATCATATTTAACTATTTTATTTATTATATGATAATTAATAATCATATTTTAATTAAATTATGAGTTTAAAGAGAAAGAATAAAATGATTTGGCCAAGGGAGAGAGAAGTATGAAAGAAAAATAATAAAATAAAGGACTTGGCCATTCTAGCTAACTGGCCAAATTTGGCATTTGGTATAACTTTATTGTTCACAAAAGCTAACAAATTTGGTTTTTGGACAATCTAATGTAGACTTGAAATGATATTGAATATTCAAATTCAAATTGGATTTAGCTTTTAACCAATCAAACGAGAATACTCTTATTAACCATGTATAGGTCTCTATTTAAATCGCTTAAAGCTACTAATAATAATTAATTTGTTAATTGATTCCTTGATGTTTCAAGTTTTCTTGAAGTTTCAAGCTTCATGCCTTATTTTAATATCCTGCACTATATGTATGAGGTTACTGATTATAATTTATATGATGCCACATATACTAGATTTTATTGTTAACAATTTATATCAGTTTTTATTTCAATTCTTTTATGTACATATGCAAGCATAAATAGATGCCAACATTTTTGCTTCTATCTTATTTTTTTAGCATAGATAGATTCTTCATCAAGTGAGACTCCACAAGGGAATTTGGATGCCACAACTCCGTCCGCAGCATCGAGTCGACGATCCACTTCTAGAGTATAAACCTCATGTGCAAGTAGTTGATTTTCACTCCTAATAAACATAGAGTTGGAAGATAAAAATCAATTTAATGAGGAGGATGAGATGTCTATTGGGGACAACTGGGGTCAGGATGTACCACCTTCATCTGCGAGGCCATCACTATCACGATCAAATAAAAAAAGGTCATGTAAATGGAACATTTCTACAAGGTTGAAGGTAATTCCCAGACACCACGTGCTGCTTACCACCATTGTGGAACAGAAGTTGGCTATTATTCAAAGAGGCAAAGCACCGTTTTTTCTATATCACATCTTAACGGTTGTCAGAGGTGTGTGATTGTGAAGGGGTTGGCGGCCAAAGGTCAGAGTTAGACTAATTTTAGTTATGAGACTTCTATAACCACTAATGATACACAGGTGAAGAAAATGGTTGAAGATTGGGGCCTAGCAGACTGTTATCTGGTATGGCTAAAAAGATGCATACCAAATATGATAAATATTGGTGACAAGTTGAGAAGGACCAAAAAATGTTCAAGTGGATGAAGGTCGAGGATTGGGGCCATAGATATGATTTTCCGGAGCCTGCATGAAAGGGGCTCGATGAGCCGGACACAACAGATTGGATGAGTGTGGCAGTTTGTCACATTTTTGTAGTCTTTTATGACATCAATATGCGGATATCTAGATCCGTATATACAACTGCAAACTTGTGTTTCTACAAGGTTTTGATGGTACACCACCACTTGCAAGAAAGTTGTAATAACCCTAGCAAACTATTATCTAGTATGGCTAAGAAGATGCATACCAAATATAATAAATATTGTGGATAAGTTCAGAAGATAAATAAATTACTGTTCGTGGCTGTGATCCTTGACCCCTAAGTCAAGTTGGTAATGATAGGATTTTGGGAAAATTCCGTCCTTGGAGTAGTGAAGGCTACGACGTTTATTACAACGCTTAAGAGTGATTTGGATTACTTTTACACCCACTACAGCACCACTGGCCAGCCTTCATCCGCATCATGTACCTCACACTCGACTCCGAGACCTTCCAATGATGACCTTAGCTGTTCATACAATAGAGGCTACAACATTATGATATAGTATCATGAGCTCGTTACAACGAGAAATGCTATACAGTGTACAAATCAGGTTAACCAGTATTTTATGGAAGAGGTTGAGGCACCTAGCCCTTTCAGATATCAACTTGGTGGAAGGCTAATTCCATCAAGTATCCAATTATCTCCTATATTATCTGAGATGTGCTAGCCCTATCACTACAATTGAATCTAAGTCGGCATTTAGCACTGAAGGTCGAGTGTTGAATGCTTACCAAAGTTTATTATTACCATTAATCATAGATGCTGTTGTTTGCGCATAGGATTGGATTAGTCATATGCCCCTTGACTATATACCATTGGAATTCATGCTGAGAGCTATTGGCTTGAATCATGTAAAATTATTTTACTTGTTTTTTTCTTATTAAAGTTTATTAAAATAATTATTTAAGTATTTCAATGATTTCTTTATTCTTTTTATAATTTTATAAATCTATTTAAATTATATTGTCTACAATTTCACAAATATAATTGTCAACTCCAATATAGTTGCCGATGATTGATAGAGTATGGAACCCCCTGAATCCTTTAATACTTATTGGTAATAACCGGTAATCAAATACTACATTTAGCGTCTTCAATTTTTTTAATCAATTTTGGTTCTTTTTATTGATTAAAGATTTTTTAGTTTTATCTTAATTTTAGGTATGACCAACCAACGATGAAACATTGTACTACAAGTGATTTTTTATTCTAGTTTCACGATTAATTAATATGTTCCTTCTTATTCAATTTGTGTAACAACCCTTCTTTTTAAGAGGCTTCCTTAGGATATATATTTATCTTTGAGGTCATTTTAATATTTTTATGGAACCTTTTGAAAACATATGGTACCTAGGTTTTAAAAATCAAAGTAGAGATACTTAAACTATTGGATGAAATATGATGAATTGTGGTCAAATTCTTAAAATTTTAAGCAAGGTATTAGATAGAGTATTTTAGTTTTAACTTAGAGAAATAATATTTTTGGAAGATTAAGAAGAAAATTTAGAAATATTGGAGTTGGAAGAATAGAACACTTGGTGAGCTCGGATTGGATATTCTACGACAATCTTGATGGGTTTCAGTAAATTAAGCATAACTTTCTCATCTGATCTCAAAATGAGATGATTCAAAATTTTATAGATCATCAAGAAGAACATATAGAACTTTCATGTTTTGAGTTTTTAAAGATACGGCTAGATCAAGGACATAATTCGGTGAGAAGTGAACGGATCTGTAAAGGGCAAAAATGGAAACCGACTTAAGGATGGGAGGAAATTTGATTGGTTTTTCTCAAGTGTTTTGGCATTATGACAGGTGTAAGAGGACATGTGGAAAGTGGGAAAGAGTTTATCTAGAATTTGGTTAGCCAAAAACCATAAAAGAACTAAAGGAGATGAAAAAGTAGTTAGAAACTAACTTAGCAAACTAATTGTCAATTAGTTACCAACTTTTACCTTAACCAAGTTTTAGAAAAATCTTCTAATCTATCCAAGTGTTCAAATAAGAGGTAGGACAAATGATAAAAGGGGGTGATACCCTTAGAAGTGTCGGATGACCCTTAAAGAGGTGAAGTGGCTGAAGCCAACTCATATGAGATATTCTAGGATTTTGTTTTATTTTTCTTTTCATGTGATGAAATTATCTAAGCTATTGATCAAGATAAGTTTATAGGTGGTTCAAACATAACTCTTGGATGAAGGTATTACCAACTAAGCTTAAGATTTAGAAGTGATCACGAGGCTACAAGAGGTAGGACACCTCACACACACGACAAGAGGTAAACTGGTTGCATCCAAGCCGTTTTCATCCCTCCAATACCCAGTGTGTCGCCTCTCTCTTGAATATATATATATATATATTTATATATATGTGGCAGAATTCCTCATAACCTCCTTTGGTGAGATATACGGCCATACTAAGAAAGAAGGAGAGTAAAAACCCTTTCAAAAATTATATCATCTTTCAAACCTCAAAAGAGAGCATTTTGGATCTATTAAAGAAGAAATTTGCAAAGGCTTAGTTCAATCACCAATTTAAGCTTTGGAGAAATTTGTAAGTACGCAATTTAATTTAATTTTTGTATAAAATATTTGATTTGGATGTTATATTATGTTTGTTACTCTTTTGAACATAAACTTAATCAAAGTACTTGGATGAAATTACAGAGAGTTTAACCTAGTTTTTGTTATGGAAAGATATTAAGGAAAATCACAACAACATAAAAATATATTCTATTATGATATATTAAGAAACTTATGTGAAAATAGGAAGCATTTGAATGACAAAAAAAAAAAAAATGAAAACGAACCCTAGAGGGATTCGACCTAGTGAGGTTTGGAAGTGAGTTTTTTTTTTTAATTTAAATTCCTATCTGTTTGATTCTAGTTATTTGGATAATTATAATAAGCTTAGAAATTTTAGTTTGCTTGGAAAATTACCATAATAATCATATGTGAAATTGTTGATGAAATAACTAAAGAAAAATTTAAATATTTCGATTTGAACTTATAATAAAAGTTTATGGAAAATTTTGGTCCATAAAATTTTGGTAATATGTAAATTAAAAATTTAGTAAGATTAGCATAGAAGAAAAGAATTTTTGGATCCTATAGAGTATTCGGCCAGCCCCTCTTGGATTTATTATTTTATTTATCTTTTAAGCAACATTGTTATGTTGAGACATTACGGAGTTATTTGACGAAAAAGTATATGAACATAACGTATGTTATAGTGGCATGTTTCTATATGTCATAGAACTTATGGAGACATGAAATATGCATTCAAAAGTCTAAAAGTATGTTTATGTCTTGTTTCGTTGCATAAGTGTCATCATAATTTATGACATTTGTTTTAGAAAATAAGATAAGAAGATTTTATAAGAATATGATAAGACTAAAGAAACCTAAGTCATGTCATGACGGGGACGGTGATACGTAACGCCTGGATGACTGACATGATTTAATAAGTTAAGAGCCGTGCCACGACAGGGACGGCGATATGTAACGCCCGAACAACTGACATGACTAGATAAGGATGTTTATGTCATGACGGGGATGGCGATACATAACGTCCATATGACTGACGTGAAACAGAAAGCTGACGCGTCATACTAAGGAAACCTGACGGGGACGGCGATATGTAACGCTCGTTGAGGTTAAGAAATAAGTAAAACCCATAAGATTAAGAAAGAAATACAAAAGAAATAAGAATTTTAAGGAAAATATGATAGGCAATGTAAGATATGAGTATGTATAGGAAAGGAAAACATAAGTCATGCATGTGTCTGATGGAGCATTCCATAAGTTATATGTTTTGTAATTTGTTATGTATACTAATATCTTATTTTGTCTGTGCCTTATTATGTTAACTGTATAATTACTGAGATTTTCGAGAAAATCTTACTTTTGTATATTTTTATCTCTTTTTGAGAAATTTAAATTTCGTTGCAAGACAATTTGGCAGAGAAGGGCAAGACCTCAGTAATTCATGGGACTCAGTAGAGCCCTGAGGGCCCACTGATTACCATCTTTTTGACTATTTTGCCTCTCCCGCATATGACTACTTGACGGAGGTTTGGAACCATTATGTATCCGCCATATCAGTTGAGCGATAGCATGTCAAATACTGTTTAGTATTGGGTTTGATGGCTCTTTATTCCTATGCGGAGTTTATAAGACCCTGTATGGGCAATACCACAAACAAAATTTTAATATCAGTATGGATAAATTTCGGTATGGGAGAGAATTTTCAGAAGTGGAAAATGAGCCTAGGTGGCTCTGAAGATGTTACTTTGATAAATTATGTATATGTTTATGACTAAGAAAACTAACCGGGTTATGATATATAATAAGATAATGTTGTGACGTAAATATTATGTTGTATTAAGGTTATGTTACTACCATGTGATCATTAGATTTCTCTATAAAATTTGAATTTAGACTTCTATCCAAATTATATTGCATATGATAGTAAGTTTAGGTGTATGTATTAAACTTCTGATACATATAGGAGTAAGTAGCCTAGTGTTACTTACTCTGACTCAATTTATGTTAAATTCTCATGCGTAGATTGAGGGCATCACAATTTGGACTGTTTGAAATGGATTGTTTCTTGTATTAGTAGTGTTTTGAAACAATTATTTGTATCAGTGTTCCATGGAGCACAACCCTACTTGAAAGTCATGCACCCTTTTTTTGTATTCTTATCTAGCATAAACTGGGATTTTATATTTTTCCATTATGTTATTAAGAAAATTTTGGATACAATTTATTACCTATATAGAAGTTGAAATATCTTTTTTATATCCTATCAAACCACCTCAGCATTATTATTTATTTACTAATTTATTTTCTTCTTAATTTAAATATCCTTCAATTTCACTTTAATCCTTGATACCATTTCATTTCACCAATTGAGAAATCTCTACAATTCCACCTCGATTGTTCACTGACTCTCTAACTTTATTATTCTCCTAGTTCTAATTACGATACATTTTGGTTCCACTTCCCCCTACCAATAACGCTTTATTTTCTCGTCCTCTTGGACATCTCTTTCTACAAATTAGGGCATTTAATTTTTGTTTTCAAAACCCAACTAGTTGGAAGTTTCAATAAAATGAAACCAATGCATCTTTGTCCAATCCAGGGCCTTTAGACAGAGATTATGCTAACTTTTATATTAGCACATTTCATTTGGGCCAGTTATCATCCTATTCGGACTGATAGCTAGATTACTTGTCCATCCATATGCATAACCCAGGTTTACTTCAAAAAATAAATGAATAATGTCCAACTCGATTACTCAGATTTTTTTTGGTACAACTTGAGTACAATTTGGGTACTTAGATTTTTAAAAATATTTTTAAAAAAGGAATTTATTTTTGCAATATTTGGTATAACCAAGTACCAAATTTTTGTTGCTTCTCACATTATGTAAATAGTAATAATATTCATCATCTCATGATATAGTATTAGATAATTGAAGATTATTAACTAAATTTCACATATGAACCTATCATATAATGTCACAACAAGAGATGATAGGTGAATAATGAATATATTTACTCTTCTGTATATAAGAGAGACATTTAGGAACATCTAGTGAGGCATTTAGGGAATTAGTTTAGGTTTTCAATATCCAAATTCTTCTAGTTACTGGCCTAGGTTATGACCTAAGTTATGGCTGGTACCTAAATCTTATTACATACTTGAGCTTGGTTACAACCTAGTACTTGGATCCATACCCAATTAAATAGTCAAACTTTCCATTTGAAATGTATACTCTCTCAATCTCTATATCAGCAATATGAAAATGAAATGCAGCCTTGAATATCGCAATTTCTATGGATTTTTTTACGAGATTGTTATAAATAATTATGCTTCTTATATACTGGTGAAGCATATAAACTAGTGTAAACATTCCGCTCATTCATCTTCCTCAAGACAAACTTAAAAAAATTGGACTGGTGAATGATATATAGTCCAAAAGGAAAAAAATTGAACAGATGCCATTACTTCTTCTAGCTTTCAACTTTATATTAGGTTGATGGGCAAATATACAAAGCCAAAAATGAAACCAACTGCTTCATTCAAATTGATTTGTTTATACCTAGCTAGTAAGAACATAAGCTTCAAGCTAGTTCACACATGCCATTTATTTCTATTGACATTAATGTGTTCATCTTTATTGAATACATTCATTATCATTTTGTTTAATGTCAAGTTAATATGTGAAGTTAATGTTTACATAACTACAAGTTAATATCATGTATCTAAAAAGTCAGAAATGAACTGATATATAAAGTTCAGTTATTATGTATTTGATCTATGGAAAAACATTGAATAAAACTTGGAGATATGTGCTCCCTGTTTTCAAGTTATTTTTCTCTTCATCTTCAATAGTTGGTACCAAAGTAGATTCGATTTGTTTTAAGGTCAAAACATGTCAAGATTTGGAGCAACAACACTAGTTCCTATCTTCAATGGAGAGGACTATGATTACTGGAGCATAAAATAAAAGACTATCTTTATTTCTCAAAATCTATGGGAAGTGATAGAAAGATGAGTTAGCACTCCAATTGAAGGACAATCAACAGCAGTACAAGAGCAAATAAAGTCTGAGCAGCAGAAAAATGCAAAGACCATATTTGTTCTTCAACAGGCTATAAGTGATTCTATCTTTCTTAGATTGTGTGAGCTACAACTTAAAGCAAACTTAAGATATTTTACAACTAGAATTTCAAGGAAGTGCAAAAGCAAAAATTATCAAACGTCAGGATTTGATAAGAGAGATAGGAATTTTAAAATGAAAGAATCTGAAAGTGTTAAAGAGTACTCTTCTAGATTAATCAAATTGGTTAATCAGATAAGGACTTATGGATAAGAAATCTATTACCAACAAGTTGTACAAAAAATTTTAATCAGTGTTACAGAAAAATATGATATGTTGTTGTTGCAATAGAAGAATCTAAGAATTTAACTACTCTAACCATCATTGAATTGATGGGATCCTTGCAAGCACATGAGCAAAGAGTTAAAAGAAGGATTGAAGATTCTTTAGAAAATGCATTTCATTTAAAAGTAAAATGTGAAATTTCTAAAGCCAAAACATTGGAAGAAGCAAGGCTAGAATTATTCAAGAAAGGGTGAGAAAACCTAGAAAGAAGAAAAGAAGAAAGGCAAAAAGAGAGACTTTCGACCTTATGGAATTTGTAAAAAAGAAAAAAAAAACCCATGGTGAAAATGATTGTTTTCATAAATGAAACCCTAGTGCAATAATTGTAAATGGTTTGATCATGTTGAAAAAGACTGCAGGATCAGAACCAATCAAAAAGCAAACTACACCAAGGAGAAGAATGAAAAACATCTATCTTTTGCTTGTCAAGCCACTACTAACAAATCTTAACCATATGGCAACAAATGAAGACATCTTCTTACAACTCGATGGATCTGTCGGAACAAAAGTTAAGATGGGAAATGGAGAAATGGTAGAGTCCAAAAAAAATGAATAGTTTCCATTCAAACAATAAAAGGTACCAAGTATATTAAAGATGTTTTACTTGTTTAGAATAAAACTTGTTTAGTGTTGGTCAAATGATTCAAAATGGTTATTCTTTACCATTTGAAGATAGTATATGTCAAGTTTTTTATGATAGAAATAACATGGAGATAGCAGAAATTAAAATGTGATGTAATAGGAATTTTCCTATCCAATGGTAACATCCAAAAGCCATGAGTGCAAAAATTAATGATTCTACAATATGGCATCAAAGATTTGAGCACTATATTTATGATGCTATAAGACAATTGAATTAGAAAGAAATGATTGCTGACTTACCTCTAATTCAAGTTCAAAAGTCTATGTGTGAAGGTTGCTGCTTGGAAAGCAATACAAAAAATCTTTCCCATCTGAAAATACATGAAGGGCTAAAGAACCAATACAATTTCACTCGGATATGTGTGATCCAATGAGAACACTTTCATTGAATCAAAATAGGTACTTTCTTTTGTTTATTGATGATTATACAAGAATGACTTGAGTGTATTTTTTTAAGGAAAAATCAGAATTACTAGAGATCTTCAAGAAATTCAAAATAGTTGAGAAATTCAAAGTGGCTTTAAAATGAAAACTTCGAAAACTTATAGAGGCACAAAGTATAACTCTCAATTGTTTGATAAATTTTGTGAAGAGGAAGGTCTCAAATACCAACTTATGGTAGCATACACTCCTCAACAAAATGGAGTATTAGAAAGGTAAAACAGGACAGTTGTGAAATGGGTAAATCAATGCCTTTTGAGAAAGGTGTACCTATAAAATTCTTATCTGAATATGTTAATACTGTTGTGTATTTATTGAATAGATTTGCCACAAGTGCATTTCTTGATAAAACTCCATAAAAAGTTTGGTATGGTAGAAAATCATCGACAAGCTACTTAAAAGTGTTTGGTTGCATCTATTTTGTACATGTTCTAGCTCCAAAGAGACAAGTTAGAGGAGAAATCTCAAAAGTGAATCATTCTAAGATATAGTACTCAATCAAAAGATTATAGAGTCTATATTCTATAAATTGAAAAGTTGATCCTAAGTAAACATGTGCAATTTAATGAAGAAAAATTCTAGGATTGTGAAGCAAGTAAAATCTCCAATAAAATTGATTCTGTTACAGTTGACAATTCAGAACCAAAAATTGATCAAGATGCTCAAGTTGATGATATAGTTGTACTCTCTGATAGTTCATATGATTCACCACCAAAGAGGCTTAGATCATTGAATGAAATATATGAAAGCTGCAATTTTGTTTCATTAGAACCTAAGAATTTTGCAGCACCCTTAAAAGAGGAAGTGTTGGTCAAAGCAATGGAGCAGGAAATGAAAATGATCATGAAAAATTATATTTGGGTGTTGGTTGATCTAACTCCAGAAAAAAAAGTCATTGGAGTAAAATGGATTTATAAAACCAAGTTGAACCTAAATAAAATAATGCAGAAATACATGGCTAGATTGGTTGTGAAGGGGTATGCTCAACAGCTTGAAAGAGACTACAATGAAACCTTTGCACCTGTTGCAAGTTTAGATACAATGAGAACTTTGATAATATTGGCAGCTAAGAAGAAATAGAGAATCTTTCGGTTAGATGTGAAGTCTGACTTCTTAAATGGAAAGTTACAAGAAGAGGTGTATGTAAGTCAACTAGAGAGCCTTATTGAATAAGTTGGAAAAGCATTGAGACTAAAAAAGGTTGTCTATTGCCTAAAATAGGCACCTCAAACCTGGTATGTAAAGATAGATGGTTATTTTCTTGGCCAAGAATTCTTAAAAAGCAAGAGTGAACATACACTCTACACAAAACACCAAGGAACCACATACATTTTAATTGTTTCTTTGTATGTTGATAATTTAATCTTTACAGGAAACAATATCAAGGTCATTGAAAGTTTTAAAGAAAATATGATGAAAACTTTTGAAATTAGTGACCTTGGTATGAATTTTTTGGGAATGGAAGCATGTCAAAAGGAGAATGGCATCTTCATTTAAGAAAATCTACTGAAGAGAAACTGTCAAAGTTCAAAATGCTTGGGTATAAAGTGGTGGCAACACCTCTCACTGCAAGAGAAAAGTATTAGAAAAATGATGGAGTTAAAACGGCTGATCTTGCATTGTTTTGAAGCCTGGTTGGTAGTTTTCTATACTTGACTACTACAAGACCTAACATAATGTTTGCTAGAAGCTTACTTTCCAAGATTTATGAAAAAACTCAGCCAACTTCATTATGGTGCAGGCAAAAGAATTCTTAGATATTTGCATGGAACTATTAATCATGGCATTTGGTTCAAGCATTGTTAAGAAGGAAAACTGATTGGTTACACTAATAGTGATTGGGCAGACTCTGTGGATGATTTGAAGAGTACTTTAGGTATTTGTTTCAACTGTAGCTCAAGAGTACTTCCATGGGGTTCAAGTAAATAAAAATGTGTAACTCCATCCACTAAAGAGGCTGAAAATATTGCAGCAACAAGTACTGCAAATCAGACTATTAGGTTGACTAGGATTATGCAAGACATGGGAGAAGAGCAACTAAGACCTATTAAAATGTTGTGTGATAAAAAGTCTACAATTGCCATTGCCAAGAATTCCGTTTTCCATAACAGGACTAAGCATATTGCAATTAAGGGTTGGTTTGTTTTTCTAGATCAGATGAGATAAAATTAAAAATTAAATAAAATATTAATTTTGTTTTAAGGTTTGAAAAAATTGTTTTGCGATGTGAAAAAATTGAATTTGATTATTTTATTTTGTATGAAAATTTAGAAAAGTAGTAATAATGAGATAAGATTTTTTGTGAATACCAACCAGGTCTAAGTATCACTACCTAAGAGAAACTAAAGCTAATGGAAAAATTCAATTGAAGCACTCAACACTGAATAATAGTTTGCAGATATCTTCATCAAAGCTTTGCCAAGAGACGGGTTTCAAATTTTGAGGACCATGTTGGGAGTTTCTGACAAACACATTGAGATGGTATAGAGGTCTAATTAATATCCATCACAAAGTAATTTGTGTGCTGGGGTGCCCTAATAGTTTAATAGTTTGGCTTGTATTCTAGATTTTCTCTGAATTTATCAGGTTACAGTTATAACTTTGATTTATTTGAATGAAATGAAATCTTTCCTATAAAAAAAAAAAGAAAAAGAAAAAAGATAACTACAAGTTAATATCATCTAGCAAGACATGGTATAGGTCAGAATGGATAATGCGACGGCTTTAATTAAGACCTCATTTCCTCCTTGAGAGAGTAAGTTCTCCTTCCACCCTTGAAGCTTTTACCAAACTCTTGATTTCAGTTGAGAGAAAGCTTGTTGTTTTCCTTTCCCCACCATAAATGGCAGGCCTAGGTATTTATCAAAATTTTGGCATTGGTTGACTCCCCAACTTTACATTATATTTTGTTGAATACTTGGACGGAGATTATGGCAAAAAATCATATTAGTCTTCCCTTGTTGATTGTTTGCCCCAAGATCTGCTCAAAACTTTCCAAGAGTTTCATAATGTTGACACTTGTTTGCATATTGGCTTTGCAAAATAAAATCGGATCATCCGCAAACATAATTTGGTTGACCCTTGGTGCCAATCTACTAATCCTTATGCCTTCCACTCTTCTGTTGGCATTTGCATGGTGTAATAAAGTTGTTAAGCCTTCGGAGCATAAGAGAAATAAGTAAAGGGATATAGGGTCCCCTTGTCGAATGCCTCTAGTAGGAATAATTGGACCTTTAGGTTGCCCATTCACTAGGATAGAAAAGGAAATAGTGCGCACACATTGCATGATCAGGTTTATCCAACCTATCCCAAAACCCATTTTTAGCATCACTACTTCAATAAAATTTCATTCAAGGCGATCATAGGCCTTACTCATGTCTAATTTGATTGACATGAAGCCTTGTTTACCTTGTCTATTTTTTCTACTAAAATCCACCAAATCATATGCAATCAAGACATTATCTGAGATAAGTCTTCCTAGTACAAAAGCACATTGAGACTCTGAAATTACAGCAGGTAGTATCTTCTTTAATCTATTGGCCAACACCTTTGAAACAAGCTTATAATCACATTACAAAGACTTATTGGTTGAAAATCAAAAATCAACTCTGCTTTATGTTTCTTTGGAATTAAAGTGACAAAAGTGTGGTTCAAATTAGCAGGAAATATTCTTCCATTAAGAACAGATAGTAAGGCTGCAGTCACATCTCTACCCACAATGTGCCAATATTTTTGGAAGAAAATAGGGGCCATACCATCCAGTCCAGGAGCTTTGGTCAAATTCATTTATTTAAGGGCAATGTCAACTTCAACAGCAACAAATGGGGCTGCAAGATTGTCTCTCATGTATTCCATTACTCTCCCCTCCAAGTGTTCAAGAAGTTGCACGCTGCCACCTGTATAAGAAGAGGAGAATAAATTTTAAAAATAATCAACAATAGTAGCATCCCTCTCTACATCCACCTTCCAATTTCCTATTGTATCTCTTATTCCTTTAATCATATTTTTTGTCCTTCTTTGAGAAGCCTTGTGGTGGAAAAAAGTCATATTTCTATCTCCAACTGCCAACCAAGCAACTCGAGATCTTTGTTTCCACATCAACTCATTTATTTCCAGCCATTTGTGAACTTCCTGTCTAGTCACATGTAATCTAGCTTGATCATGGTTTTGGGGATCACTAGTAGTCACCATTTGCAGATTCCTTTTGGCTTTTTGTAGTTGAGTTTTGACATGACCAAACTCCACTTTATTCCATTGCTGCAAGTAGTTTCCACATCATGCGATACTTTCCTTTACTGCCTCTGTCGTTCTTCCACCAGGGCAAGAATTACAAGCCTTATCAATTACTTCTCAGCATCCCTCATGATCCACCCACATTGCCTCAAAACAAAACAAGTGTTGTTTTACTTCTTTTGACCTTTTAGACTGCAGATATAAATGAATTGGGACATGGTCTGAATATGCAACACTACCATGTTTAACTTTTGCAAAAGGAAATAGGCATTTCCATTTTAAAACAATCATCAATAACGTCTAAAAAGACTTTCATTTAATTGTAAGTTCTATCTCGACCCCCCTATCTTTCTCATCTAAGCTCACCACTTCATTAAAATCTCCTATCAAGAGCCATACCTGGTTGGGTTGCACTTGTAATGAACATATAACGGACCAAGTCTCATGCCTCTTGTTAGTCTCCAGATTTCCATACACACCTGTGAAGAACCATGCATCATCACTACCCTCTTCATGGATTTTTGCATGTATATGGGATTTGGAAAATTTATGGATGTTCACACAAATGGTTTTCTTCCAAAGTAGAGCAATACCGCCACTTCTACTGTCGACTCCCCCGCCTATGTTTGGGATTAGACGTAAACCGAGATGTCGGAGATAAGTAACGCAAGGATACTCACCCCTCGTTCATGTCGTAAGTAAATGCATGCGCCTTAACTTACTAGTAGTATGCAAAAATTTTCGTAGCGGAATAAGGTCAAGCCGAGTATTATAGGCAAGAAATATAACTTGCCACGCATCACATGTAGAACTAATAATTATCCCAAAAGAAACTTCATACATCACATTATAAGGTATCAAGTTCCACAAAATACCAATATTCCCAATACACGGAAAATATCCAAAGTTATCTGAAATTACTAAATTGTAACTTGAAACAACATCAGAAAAGGGCTAGCCCTATTGCCCCTCCCTAAAACAGGGGTTCCTTTACATATTCTATATGAGACGGTTAATACCAAAAAGGGGCTGTAACATCACTAAGAGAATACTCAGTCGGGCCCTCAGGGGTCCAAGGAGTCTCTTGGGGAGTCTAACTCGTAGAATCCATCATCACCTACAACTTCTATCGTCCCAAAGAGAAACGATAGTTGAAAATTAAAAGGATGAGATTTCTTGAAATCTCAGTAAGTATACAATTTCTATAACAAAAACATTACAAGCATATACGAGCGAACACCAAACAAATGCACATGTCATGAACATGAACTTATGACTTGACTTATGTGCCTGCCCTTTCATAAAAGAGTTTCATGTAACTTGACTTTCTTTAAAACCCATAACTTATGCACGTGCTTTTTCATAAAAAGGCTTTTCATATAACATTGACTTCTTTGACACGTACTTGAAAATATTTTCGTAAACTTTTCGTGTCTTTTATCATATTCTTATCTTAGGCATCATTTAACATATTCATATCATTCTTGGGACTCGAAAGCCGTTCTTGTCATGACTTCTGTGTGGGCACCTCACGATTCCCCTATGCACCGTGTGTTCCCCGCTAGTTACCACATCACCCAGCGATTACTTAAGCCTAAGTGACTAAGTTACGTGTTATTACATCGCCCACAGACTACTCTAAGGAGTTCCGCTATGGCAATACCCTGTCCCAGCCTTTGGGGTTCTTATAAAAAAACTCTTTATTCATTCCTTTTGAAAACAAGTTGACCCAAAAGACATAGAACGCTTAACTTGAACAATCATGCATGCTAACACCATGACTTCCTTTCACAAAACACATGAATCATGAAATGTGTAATGCATACATTTTCAAATTCATAGCTTATTCATGATAACATGTGAATATAAGTATCTATCAAGTACATCATATGTATATACTTAAACAAATATATAGAAAATGGGCATGGCCGTATACCCCTAGGGCTCAAACCCTAATTTTCCTTTCTTTTCTTACATCAACTCTTTCAATCTTCATCAACACAATTGATGTAATCCAAACATGGCATACCCGAAACCTTAAAAATCCCTAGGCATATTATTTTTCCAACAACTCAATATAACATGACTTCAATGGCACCTAACATGCACTTGAAACCATACATCAAGAAAACCAAAGACACATGTTCATATTGACCATTCCATGTTCTAAATCTTTATCTTTTATCATCCAAAAGTTAAAACCTAAAGTCTTTCCCTTTTAGATGGCCATAGCCGAAACCCATAAGCACAAAAAGATATATTTCCATTCTTCAACATGACTTGCCATCACCATACATGCTCTAACCGATAATCACTATGGCATAACCCATAGAAAGCAAAGAAGTAATCCATTCACCACAAATAAAGTTTGACCGAGACCTAAGTATCATTAGCTTGCATATTCTTTTATCAATATTTCTCAAAATCAAATCCACATTTTATCCCATATATAGATCCAAAAATATACCAAGAGATTCTTCCTAGTATTCAAACTTTTGAACTCCTTAAGTACCTAAGTTAAGATCATTTCATGGATTAAAATATTATAATTAAAGATTTCTCCTCAAAAACTTTCCATGGCCGAGAATGCTTAAGTCCCCAAAATTTCTTTTATTCATCAACCTATCAATCCATAGTTTTTCCAACAATATCCAAAGGTTAAGGCATATTCCTTATATTCTTTCCACAAAATAATCACTATATTTCAACAATCATGTCTTAGATTAAAAGCCTAAAGTATCATCTCAACAATGCTTAGAGAAAGTATACTAAACTCATTAAACAAACAAGTCAAGCCATAGATCAAGGAACACAACCACAAGTTCACATCATCCTTCCACATGCACTAACCAAAATCACCATAGGATATTTCTTTTCATTCTTCCAACAAATAATAACTATATTTTCACAATAATCTCTTAGATTAAAAACCTATCACAACATCTTGACAATATTCCAAGAGCATATATTAACTCACTAAACAAACAAGTAAAACAAGAGAGCAAAGATTCACAATCATGAGTTCACCTCACACATACAAGTGATGCTAAGGCTAAAATAAGAATGTACTTACAAATACTCCAAGTATAGAGCAATGAAGGAAAACGAATCTAAAAATATACAAGGGAAACATGATTAAACCTAGAAAATATTTGCTCTATATAATTAAAATGACTTGCTTAGTAAGAAATCCATTTTGTTATTCAAAGAGAGTTATTTTTCCAAAAACACCATAGTTTTCATTTTCCTTTAAAAAGAAGAACCAAAAATCTTAGATTTTTCATACAAGTTTAATAAAGTATTAAGAAACATGGTGATTAAAACTTTTAAAAAGAAGAGCTCATTTGATCTTTGCTTGAAGGGAAATAAAGAGTTTAAAGAAAAGATTATTTACTTTCAAAGGTAGATGTTTCACAAAAGTTTTGAAGAATAACCCGTAGTTGAGTTAGCCAAAACCCACATGGATGGAGATGAGAAAAAAAAAAGGGAGAAAGGATGCATGCGTCGGCCAAAGGGCTTCCTAAGGTTTAGAGTACTCCACCTACACGCCTATCAACAAATCTCTTCTTCCAAAGATCTTCTTACACATATATTTACTTGGAAAATCAAAATGGGATGTTTGGCCTCCCCTCCTTTTTGCCTCCACTGAAACTCTCTCTCTCTCTCAAACCCAACAAGTCTTCACATGTCATTGTCACACATTTTTCCGAAGATACTTTTACACTCAATCTCCTTTTTGTCATGTCAAGGACTTCACATTGGAAAAGTCAAAGTGAGAAAATTGGTTCCCCTTAGCTCCCTCTCATCCGTATAGTCCTCTCTCTCAAGCCACAACTTTTCTTCCCAATGATACCATATCTCAACTTGTCAATTGTCACATATCTTACAAAGGATTTCCTTACACAAAAATTTTTCTTCTAGATATGGTTTGCCTAGGAAAAATCAAAGTGAGAATTGGCTCACTTCTTGCTTCCTCTCACCCGAAGCCTTCTCCCTCTCCAAAAATAGTCACCTCACTTGTCACCATCACACCCTTACAAGTCAACACAACCTTACTAGTTTATCATATCTATAAGGATCTTATTACACAAAATCTACATTTTGTCATATCAAAAGTGGGGCTTGCCTAGGGAAACCCAAAATGGGATGGCTTGGCCGACTCCCTCTCTCTCTTTTCTTCCTCATCCGTAGCTCCTCCCCCCCCCCCTCCCTCACTCAATCTTAACAAATCTCCACTAGTCTCCATCATTTGCTTTTCCAAAAAATTTGGTTAGTCACATCTTCTTTTCCCCATGCTTTTCCTTTTTCCCAAAAACCTATCACTCTTGGAAGACCAAAGAAAACCTACCATTCTTGGAAAACCAAAGAAAACCTATCATTCTTCGTGGGCTTTTGGGCCTTATCTTATTACTCTTGGGCCTACTACTATATTCTTCCTCTAAGAAAAGCCTAAGGTTGGGCCCACATCTCCCTAATAAAATAATAAGGATGTATTATAATGAAATAAAATTCTCACTCTAAACATCACTACTAATTGCCAAACAGCTCTCAAAACCCAATTTTCTTCTCAGTTTCTTAGCCATTTTTTTGTGGAGTTTTGTCTCTTGTAGAAACAAGAGTTTGGGATCTTCCTCTCTAACAAGGTCAGAGAGCACTCAAACACCTTATGGGTTCCCAAACCCACGAGTGTTCCAGCTTAAAAGACTCATGGTTTCCGACAGGGTTGTTCCACAGCCACTACCGATAACGTCTTTTTTGTCTTGGTTGACACCTTCCTTGTCCTACTATTCTGCACAACTCCCTTCATCATCATTGTAGAGGATTCCGTTATCTTCATCTTTTTCCTCAACTCCCTTGTTGACGGATTAGAATTATCAACTTCCAATTGGTATTTAGAGCCTATCATCTTAGTGAGAATAGGTGATATTTCATTCACATTACGAGTTCTTTTTTTGCAGGTGCCTCAAGCCACTATCTTCGCCGTTTCATGGACATCATCTTGGCTTGTTATCTCTGTTTGAAAAGATTTGGGCTAGTTCAGCGTTTCTAAATGGGCCACATATGAGTCCATCTAATTTTCCGCCAGGATTGGATTGTTTAAAATGCTGTTATTTTCATTATTGTCCTCCTCAATTACAGGACATGCGTCAACCCAGTCTCCCTGTATCTTACCATATCTAGGATCTTGGCAAATTGAAATCTGCTGTTTATTATTTCCTTTATTCTCGCCTTCAATCTCTTGTTCTACAATTGGTAACTGCTGATTTTGGTGGTCCAAATCCTCACCAGTATCTTCGCTTTCCATAATTGCATCCGTTATGGAAATTCTACCGGACTTCCGTTGAGTCTCATCCTTTCGATCATCCTTCTCCCTCTGCTTTTGCTTATCGAAATCCAACCTTGACGAATGACTCGTAGTTTGAGGAATACATTTGAAACGACAACTCCTCAAATAAGCTCGTAGCCAAGCTCCAAATTGTTTCATCTCTATTGTCACCCCTGCTAAAGAACATCACTTAGACTCATGGATGATCCGGCCACAAGTTAGACAAAAATCAAGAAGTTTTTCATATTGAAAAGGCACCCACATTTTAACTCTTTCGACCATAACAGTCCTTCCCCTAGACAGTGGTTTTGTTAAATTAAGTATGATCTTCGTTCGGAGTGATAGGCCCCATCCAACATCATCCACATCAACCTTTACATCCTCCACCTCCCCAAGAGAACTACCAATCTTTTCTCCACATTCTCTTGACATTCCAACCAATAGAAGGTTGCGCATTTGGACCCAAAAAGCTTCTTTCTCAAAAGTCATTTTACTTATTGGTGAGTAACCATCAAACGTTTGCATCACAAATAAATTGCCATAAAAAAACCATGGTCGGCCTCCCTCAACTCGAATTTTATCTAGTGTGGGTTGCAAACGTAAGAATGAAAATATTCCTCCCCATTTCAATAACAGATGCAGGTTTGCTCAACCTCCAAAGTTTTGCCATTGTAGATTCCACCATAGCTTTGCCATACTGACGATCTGACCAAATCATCCTTACCAGACTTCTGTCTCCTTTCCTTTTCACTTCTTCAATACCTTCTCTGCCAATATCAATGGTTGTTGCTTCCTCTGCGTCTAGATGAAAACTTTCCCACATCTCGTGTAAGGTTTCCATGATGGAAAAATACTCACTCACGACCTCTACCCAGTGGGGGTAAAGGGACTCAACTCTCTTTCTCTAGAGAGAAAAGGAAACATAGGACTCATACAATGGTTTAAGTCAGGAACATTCTCATAATCCACTTGAAAAAGAATGAGAATTACTTTAGTAATGTTATATATGACACTCTCATCGTGCATTTATAATATTATGCTGATTTGACATTGCTTATCAACCACTAAATCAAATATTATGTTTCCATATTAATAACAAATTTGAAAGTTAATAGATAATACCTTATCAATATAATAGAATAGGAGTGCAATTTCCCAGCAATAGGGTACGATGCTTACATGGCTGAATTTATTTGTATGTAGCTAGACTTCTATAAATTGTTGGGTTCACTTAGGGCCTGGTTGGATATATAGGTGAAATAAAATTATTTTATCTCATTTTATCTGATTTCAACTAATAATCTTACTACTATTTATAAATTATTTTAACTCATTTCATTTAATTTCATCTCACCATTCAAACGGATCCTAATCAATGCAAAAAAAAGAGCACTTCTACACAACCTCCCAACCTCCACACACTATCATTTTTTATTTTTTCTTTAATTTTTTTAAATTTTTTTAATATTTTTTTTTGAATTTGTTCTTTTTGAATTAATTTAATTTTTTTATTCATTATTTATATATTAAATATTTAATTAAAAATAAAATAAAATAATGTGTGGTGTGTGGAGGTTGTGTGAATAGTAGGAGGATGAATAGATTTTTTTCAAAAAAATTGGGTAATTGGCTTAAAGTTGTTGACATTATTGATCAATCATCCACTGTTACATGTGCAAAGAACATGTATTTGACAAAACAGCCTAAGAACTATGATATAAAATAAATGATCTAGACCACTTTTTTAGTTTTATGATGGTTAATATATTACTGGTTGTAACCTTCAGATACCTTTTCTATTATTCATTACCATATGGTTTGAGAATTTATTACCCAAACACTAACAGAATAAGAAATTTGATCGACAACCATTAGGCCTCAACTGAACTTAGACACAGAAATGGTGAATGGTTTGACTGGAACAAGGCACTCAAAAAGGTAACTGAGGACCACACAGAGCTCCTCAATCTTGGGACAATCGGTCATTTGGGGCAGCAAAATATCTCACAACCATGGACAGTGGGAGAAAGTAAAGCCGCTTTATTAAGGCTACCAAGCTCTAACAGCCACATCTTTGGTAGGACCCATGAGGTTGAAATAATGTGAATGTACTTCATAAACTTTCAGCTCGCCAATCACTGTTGAAACACCTGGCAACTTCGTAGCCACCAAGGTAGGGCTTAAGTGCAAACGCGGTTCATGAGGCATGTAACTCATGTAAGTGTATCTTCTGGATTACAGTGACAAACAGGCTATTGATTTAGAGCTTATAATTTATACTTTAACTAATAAAATCTATTATAAGAATTATTCATTATTTTAGTACTTACAAATTTGTTACATTTATTTAGAAACAATTTTTAAAAATATTTTAGATAGAAATAATGATAATTTTATTTTTAAAAAATTATGATCATATTCTTAAAAAGTTTGAAAGTTATAATTATCTGAAAGTTAGGTAAGTATTTCTATTTATTGATATTTTTTTTAAAATTTGAACTACAATTCAAATTATCCAGAATAGCAAGTATGATTCAAACGTATTTTTTAATTTATTTGAGATTAAAAAATATTTTAATATATAATTCCCAAACAATTTAAATTTTATATTAAAGAGAATTTTAAAGCCATTTAATTAATTTTTAAACTCCTAAGGCAACCTCAAACAGGCCCTAAGCATGAATCAAATGGATTGAGACTTGTGAGTCATTTTTCAAATTCTAGTACAAAGATTGTAGATATAAATATACATATTTTAAGATTTATTGAAAATTTAACATTATCAAATGAATTTATAAAAATAATAATATATGCTTTGTATTTATTTGTATATAAGTCTTCCCATCATAGAGTTGGGACAATCATTATACAAAAATTTACGCTACTAATTAATTACATTTCAATCTCCTAAATTGTGTGGGTAGAAATACAATTTTCCATTTTTAATTTTTTTTTTTCCTATTCCAGAATATGTCAGTGAACCTGAAAATTCAGTGTCCAAAATTTGGGGTCAATCCCTTGATCAGCTCTAGTCTTCTTCTAAACTTTAATACATTGAATTTTAAAAGCGCCAATAGTAATAAAATAGTTTGTAGATAAGAAAAAGTAAAGTGAATATATCATTAATAGTAATAAAAATTTTAAAATTTTGAGAACAGTTGTGTTTTCAAGCAAACGCTAAAGCTTTCCTTGATGATAATGAGTACAAAACAAGAATTAGGGAAAAATAAAAGATCTCAATTAGCATCACCACATGAGTTTGTGTGGATGGGCTGGAGAGAATAATTAATGGAAGGAAAAAAAAAATACACTTAGAATTAAGGATTTGGAAAGGGAAATGGCATCTGGATCATAATAATTCCAACACATGCATGCTGCTTTCTATTCCAGGGATTCCTTCCAAAATCTGGCTGGGGGTCCATGCAAAGGCACTGGGAATGGGCTGTACTGAATCCCACCATGGGATCCCACCACTTCCCACCTGCAAAATAACCAACAAAAACAAAATGCCCTTGTCAAATAATTCCAGAAAAATATTGTCTTTTGTGGTTTAATTTATAAAATCACTTCAAATATAACGCATCAGTCCATAAAATAAATGATGGTAAAACCTAGATTATTGTTCATAATTTTACCCCTTTCTCATTTCTTTATTATTGTAACTTTTTATTTATATCTCAAAATCTCAAGATTATCATCTGCACATTGGTCGACATCTCATGAAATTATTTGAGTTTCAAGGATTTTATTTAGCGCTAGTTTGGATTCGAAACTCATCTCATCATTATAATTTTCTTAAATCTCCATATAAAATATAATAAACATTCTCAAATCCTACGATAATAATAATATTAAAAAATAATATTCTATCAATATTTTATTTATTAGTTTTTATCTTTTGTCTAAAATCATCACATTCCATTTCTAAATTCAAACCGGTCCCTTATACCTGAATTTGGTGACCAAATGGTGGATCATAATCAGCATCTCCAGCTTTGCAAGCTCATTTCCCGGACAGGCATGAACTCCGCTGCCAAAGGGCATAAATGTATTGGGTTTTGGGGCAACCTAAACAAACAGTAAACATAGAAAAAGAAACATGCAAAATCACCGATCTGTCCGGTCTTGAAATAAAGAAAGGCCACGAGTGCAGAAACAGTAACTTACATACCTCAAACCTCGAAGGATCAAATCTTTGCGGATCAGCAAAAAACTCTGAATTTAGGTGAATGTTCCTGAACAAAGGCATCACTTTCCAACCTTTCGGAATTATGTACCCTGTCAACATATTCTAGTGTCAGTTATTGCCCTCAAATGTACTACTTCATTTTCTTTTTATTTATTTATTCATTCTAAAAGATAAACTTCCCCAAAAAGGCAAAAAACATAGCATTTCTTTCTGCTAAAAAGATCCCAATCTTTAAATTTTGTTCTTATAGTTTCATAAGTTCTAGTTCCTCCTCTTACCCTTGTATTCCACATCAGCAACTGCTTCTCTGAAGGTGAAAGATATGATGCTTGCAATTCTCAAACTTTCTAGCACAACCTGAGCAAAACCATATTTCCCAACTCTTAATCCAACAAAATTCCCTGCCCTTGGGGTAAAACAACATATATATCAAAACAAAAATTTACTCAAAAACATCATGGCTTGGGATGAAAACTGCAGTGCAAACCTTGTAACTTAATGGCATTTTTCTTGTTTGGTTCCAACTCAAAGGCAGATTACCTTCATCATTAGCTTTACGAATAGCATTCTGTTCAGCCTGCAAAAGAGAGCAGCTTTCATAAATTAATAGGACCACAGAGTTCTGAGTGTCCCAACACAGAAGACAAAGAAAGTGGGCGGGTTGAATTTGAAAGATCATACCTTTACAGCCTCTAGAAGTTGCGGGTTATCATGGAGATACTTCACAATCCATGCCATGACACTTGCTGTAGTGTCTTGAGCAGCAAATAGCACTCCAATGACATTGTCAGCGATTTGATCATCAGTTAAGATCTCACCCTTCTCATCTTTTGAGTTCAGAAGACATCCCAACAGATCCTTCTCAAGAGATTTCTTTTCCTTCCTCTCACATATAATATCACCAAGAATATTTGTGAGCCTTTTTCTTGCCTGCAGAGAATCCAAAAGACAGAGAAACAAAGTTGGACAAATTAATTGAAAATGTCACTTTGGATAGGACTATAATATAGTATATAATTGAATTTGAAGTCTTGACTATTTTGCTTACCAAAAGTGCCTTTTTGTATGAAGTTCCAGGAATACTTATAGGAAAGGAATTGTAGCCTTTGTCTACTAAACAGTAATTCTTCTTCAGCTCATCTCTATAATGGGAGTCCAAGTGGCCGAAAATTGCAAGTATTCCAACCTCAAAAGAAAACTGCAATGAAGCAAAAACACAACTTTTTAAAGACCCCATTTGGATTAATATGTCTCCAAGTTGACTGAACCCTTAATTGAACAACTAAACAATCTTGAGAAAGGCACAAAATGGCAGAGTCAAAAATATTTACGCAACCTTTTTCATTTCATGGAAAGTGTTAATGACATGGCCGCCTCCCCACGAGTCCAAGGTAGAGGCTGTAATGGCTTCGATACCCTGCATTAAGTTCCTAAGTGAGTCGAGAGACAAGGATCCTTGGACCAACTTCCTCAGACGAATATGGTTGTCCCCTTGGTGGAAAAACAGCGCTGCAGGGCCAATCAGCCGCTCTTTGCTTTTCGGGTAGGTGGGTTTGAACAAGTTAGCCTCTGTCACCAGCACAAACCGAGCAGCCTCGGGGCTAGCCAACATGACACAAGGGCAGCCAAGAATATGGGTCTTGAAGATTTCTCCATACCTGAAACATGAACTCCACCGCGTTCAAAACTCATGTTTATAAAGAAAGTCTCAAAGTTATAATAAACACGCAACTTATATATAAGAGTGTCGACCTTTTCTGTTTGGCTGCAAAGAAAATATTGGGATCTTGAGAATAAAGTTGAAGAGTCTCTCCTATGTATGGCCAGCCCATTGAACCTGGCGGAAGCTTAGGTCTTGTTTGGGGACGTTGTTTGATCTTGTCCCCTCCTAGAAATATATATGAGAGTAGAGTTGTAAGGAGGAAGATAAAAACATAGAATAAAAGTCCACCCATCTCCATGATGAGCTTCCTCAGACCTCTATAAGAGCACAGAAGATTTTGCTCGTTTCCTCTCCTCTCTGAGGAAGTGCTGCAGAATATGATATGCTTTGAGCCACGCAGAGAGGGAGGGAGAAGTGAGGAGGTTTATATAGAAGGGCAAGTTTCAGGTAAAGACTAATGGGGACAAATGGGGACTAATGGGGACAAATTTCATTCCAAGAATTAGACGTCCAATTGAAGTATGGATGGCAAAATTTTTACTCGTTCTGTCATCCAACAAGTCCATGGGGAGACGTCATTATTATTGCGCCATATAGACAAATCTATAATCCGCCTATGTATAAAAATGATGCTATAGATTCAAAAATAAATATAAAAGAAAAATTATATAAAATAAGTTTATAAATTGATGTAATTTTATAATTCGTTAGATTTATTTTATAGTAAATTTAATTTAATAATATAACAATACCACGTCAAACCAAATCAATTTATGAATTTATTTTTATATAATTTTCTTGCATCTAAAATATTTTTCATAACAATGAAAAAGAAAAAGTGAAAGAAAATTTTGATTAATAAAATTAGTGGATGATCATCAATATATCTCATATTAATTCGTCGATCATGTATATCATCTTAATTTTCATATTTTTTTATCGTGTTATGCCTATAAAAAAATGTCTCGAAGATCACTTATATAAAACAAGAAATTATAAGTAAATGATATTGAGTTTCTGAAAAGATAAATTTATATTGCAATATTTCTATTTTCTAATTGCCACTTCTATTTTATTTCACAGGAAAATTCACAAACTAATTGAGTTTCGTTGTATTCCACACTTTGATCACCTTATTTTTATCTCGATTGGCTAATAAGGTACTATCCATTATAAAAAAAAAAGATAGCTCTTCATCGTTAAAACGAAAGATCTAAGAGTTATAGTCCACACCTCTGGAGTTGATAAAGCTCTCTCTTGTTCTCTCTGACAATTTCTTTCTCTTAAGATTTCAAAAAAGTGACCGGGGAAGGGAAGCGGAGCTCCGGCTCCGTCTCCCAATTCTTTCCTTTCCTTTCATTTCCTTTTCTTTCTTTATTTTCTTTTTCTTGATTTTTCTCTGCCACCATGTTTAGTTTTGGTTTTGATGGTGGTTTACTGCGTTTGAAGGCTGGGTAAGCTGGTTCGTGGGCTTCGGGGTTCCTTAGGCCAACACGCGAGGTGGCGCTACTCTACCAGCCCGCCGATCTGGCCATCGTCGGAAGCTTTTGCAGAACGGCGTGGTGCATGCTATTCACGCACAGGGATAGAATAAGAGTTTGTTCTTTTTATGTTCTCGGTTTGGTGGATCAGCTGGCTGTCGATGGTGTAGATTAGATCCGGGACATCGGAGCTCCAAAACCGTGGTGGCGAATCACTCCTAGAGTGGCGTGTAGGTCTTAAGCACCACCACAGACAACCTTGAGTTGTTGTTTACGTTTTCTGTTTATGTATTTTGTGGTTTTGTTGGTGGTTTTGTGAATATTGTATGTATAGAAAAAATCTATATTAAAGAAATAGAGTCCCGGACTAAGGTCCGTGGAATTTAAGTACTCTCCTCTTTTGGAGGATAAGATATTAGTATACTGTCTATAATAGTAGTTTAGTCTCACAAACTTTGGTCTGTTGAGAATTAGAAGTTGTGCTTCAGTATGTATTTAGTTGGCTTGTAAATTGAGTTGTCTCAGTTCAATAGGTCATATTATAAACTTCGTTTCTTGGATAAATGAAGTAATCATATTTCTTCAAAGAAAAAAAAAAAAGGTGAATTTTTTTTTTTTGGTCGTTGAAAGTGTTTTCCTCTCTTGCGAAGAGGCGAAAAACCTCTCCCCATAGGTTTTCATCAGCTTTTCGGCATTTGTGAGGAGATCGAAGCTCCTCCGTTTTCCTATTCTCCTTTTTCTTCTTTTCTTTCTTTCCGGCCACCACTATTTGAGTTAGGTTACCAGTAGTTTTCAGATATTTTGGATTTTTTTGATGGCTGTTACAGGTTTGGAGTAGCTGGATGCCATAAGGCCAACACGCGCCCTACTGCTATTCCCTTCGTCTGTTGATCGAACTGTCGTCGAGAGCTTTTATCGAATGGAGCGGCATGTGCTTCAAAAGCGTGGAGGCTTATTTGAAGCCAGCTTCAACACGCCTCTGTGTCTGGTAGATCCCTCTCACCGGTGGCATTTTTCAGAGGATCTGAGGAAGCTGTGCTTCTCAGACCGGTGGTCTTCACTCCTAGTGTAGCACGTGGTGTCCACACGCCACCATAAAACAGGTTTATGTAGTTATTTTGTGTCTGTTTTGTAGTTTTGTAGTTTGATAGTTGGTTTTGTGTATATTGTTTGTATAGAAAAAAAAATTCATATTTGATAAATAGTCTTTCGGACTTTAAGTCCATAGAGTTATAGTTTTCTCATCCTTTGGAGGAGAAACTTTAAATGCCTCATATAGAGGCAATGATTAGCCTCTCAACTTATGACTAAAAGATTGTAGAAGTTCTCTGTGTTCAAATGCTATTAGTTGACTTATAAATTGAGCTTATTCAGTTTATAGGGGTCACATAAACTTCAAGTTTCTTGAATGAAATAAAGTAGACCTATTTTTCAAAAAGAAAAAAAAAAAAAAAAAGATCTAAGAGTTATCATATAATGCTAAATCATCACAATAGAATAAAATTGAAACAAGTCTGCTCGCAGTTAAACACAAATGTACTTCTACAATCTCTCATCTGTGCGTTCAAATGTACTTAAAACACAATTGCTCGAAGTTAAAGTGTATTAGATTGGATCATAATCCCCTCATTTTATAATGTGTTGGAAGTACTTTTTTATCAGCTTTTACATATCTATATTTAAAATGGTGAGTAGCCTTATAAAAAAACTCGTAAAAGTACGTAACATCATCTTAAAATATCATCAATTTAAAATATAATTATGTAAAAGATTATAAAAATAGATAGTAAACATGATTTTTGTTATATATCGACTCATGATAAACTAGATTTCTTTTTTGGTTAAATGACGTTTATTTAACGTCAGATAAAAGTTCTTTATTTGTGCATTATATATAAAATACTTGACCATTACAAAAAAATATATATTATCAAATAATCATTTTGATTATAATTAAAATGTCACAAATATCTATTTTTTTATAATGAATATTTTAACGTCAAATATTAAACATCCAATTAAAAGAAGATCGATCGATCGGAGATTATTTTACCTTTTTCATGCAAATCAAATGAAATGGAAAATTTGGCTCCACAATGTGAACTTAAGATGATATACCTACCCTTATACCATAGATGAGATGGGTAATAAAAAAAATGTTAATTGCAAAATTAGTATTTGTATTTTCACATTAACGGAATGTTCCGATTTGTGATTGATTTTATTAAGGAAATTAATGCTAGTGAGTTCTCTGCGTTTGTTTCTTAGTTTTGACCACTAGTATATGTTATTTTACTTTTTTTATTTTTAAAAAGTTAAAAAATTATCACTAGTACATTTTTATTTTTTTTAAATATATAGAAATATTAAATTTTTAAAAAATGCAGAATTAACTAGCGGTATAGTCCCACAGTCACCATGGGCGATATAGTAGCACGCTGGCCATTTTCTTAAGGGTGATTCAAGAGTCACTCCCGCGACTGAGATCCCGCCAAGGCCAATCTTTTTTTTTGTTTTTTTTTTTGGTTTTTACTCTCTACATTATTTTAAACAGTCTTAATATTTTAAAAAAATTACAATATCATTAAAAAATACTTACTTAATTATTAAATAAAAATAAAACAAATAAAAATTTAATAGAGCGTGACTTTGAACAGTGATTTTAACCTTTCTCTTTTCTTAAAGGGCACGTTTTGATTTTATAAATGTTGAAAATTAGGATTTCAGATTGTAAAATGAATAATGCGAGAATGCTTTGACACCTCTTGTATTTATGTTTATTTTTTATTTTTTTTATTTTTTTTAATAATTAAAGCAGTGATTGTTAGTGTATTGATTTTTTTTATATTTTTTAAAAAAGTTTAAAATGAAAAAAAAAATGATGATAAGAAAATAGACAAAAAATTATTTTTTTTGTTTTTTTTTTCTATTCATATTTTTTTAATGTATTTAAATATTTTTAAAAAATATAAAAATATATCAACACAATAATAATTACTTCCTTAATTATTAAGTAAAATAAAATATTAAAAAAAATTAAATTCAAGAAATATAAAAAAAATTGTCAAACTTGGTGAACTTTCTAATATTACCCTTATAAAATGGGTGGCTCTATACTCCCAATCACAGAGCTCTCGTTAGTGCATTTCAAGTGCTTTATTTTTATATAATTTTTTTAAATTTTTTTTAATTATTTAATAAAAAATTATAATATCATTAAAACACTTCTTTAATTATGAAATAAAAAATAAAAAACTTTCCAGTAGGAACCCAGCGGACAGACTAGCTTTTTCCTTGCAAAATTAGTTATGTATAAAGAAAACCCATATACCAATTATAATTTTGTAATTAACCTTAAAGCTGAAAAGATTAAATACTTATTAGCACCTTAGTTATTTTTGAAGTAGGTGTAATTAGATTTCTATAAGCACTCGATTTGATATGTAGATCAAAATAACAGTGCCCACCTTAGCATTAATAACATTGTGACACATGGACTTAATTACCCAACCAGCGCATGCATGAGAGAGCACAAACATCAGGCTAGGGCCCCGGCCATTGAGAAAACGATAGGCTACATGGCGAACAGACTGAGCTCTCTTCGGCATGTGGGGGCAGTTTTCACTTTAGCGGTACGTTTGGATGTGAAAAATATTTGTCATAATTTTTTTTATAAAAATAAGTTTATAATAGATTGATGTAATACGTTGATTATAAAATATATTTAATATATAATATAAAATTATTTTAGTTTGTGAATTTATTGTTATTCAATTTTTTTTGTAATTGTAATACTTTCTCTTCTATTCCGATGTTCTTAAATTTTTAGAATAATGCTATATATTCGTAACATTTATAAGCATCGTATTATATTAAATTAAATTATCAAAAAAATTATTAAAATTTTTTTTTTTTTTTTTTTTTTTATAGAGATTCAACATTTTTGACTTTCTTTCAAAAGTATCATTGGAGTTCCCGAATTTTGTTTGTTTTGCATGTTGGGCGAATCTAGCTAAATGCAAAATGGTAACAATCTATCTATCCGCTGAAGGAGGGTTATATATATATATTTTATTATAATAAGTGATTATCTAACCACGACTTAACGGATTTTTATATTTTTCTATTAAGTGACTGTTAAATTTAACAACCACTTATTATATCTAAACAATAGTAATTTCTTAATTAAAAATATTTTAATTTCCTAGAAAATATATTAATTTAAAACCAATTTTAGAATTTTAAATTTTAGAATATATTTATAGACGTGAACTTATATATTACGTAAACGTGAACTGATATATTTATAGTTAACTGATATATTTATTATATCTAAACAATAGTAATTTTTTAACTAAAAATATTTTAATTTCCTAAAAAATATATTAACTTAAAATCAATTTTAGAATTTTAAATTTTAGAATATATTTGTAGACATAAACGTAAACGTGACATAGACCATTGTTTAGATATAATAAATATATTAGTTTATACAACACAACTGATATATTTTTCATTTTGATATTAATGATATATTATGTAAACGTAAACCATTTAATAGATAAATATATCTATTTATTAATATCTATTTAATAAATATAAATAAACATAAACCATTTATAATTATTGTATAAGTTTGATTCTTTTGAGGTCTACATATATATATATATATATTATATAACTATAATATAATTGGCCATCTATTTTAAAAATAATCCATTATCAGATCGAAACTGATAATGAATTTGTTATGAATTTTTTTCAATGTGAAATGTGGAATCCATTTACACATCGGTTTTTTTTTTAATTTCCTTGTTTGTTTTCAGAAATGAGATGAGATGAAATGAGATAAAAGTTTAAAAAAAAAAATAATATATTATTGTAATATATTTTTTAATATTAGTTTCGTATGAGGATTTGAAAAAATAGTTTTGGAATTTGAAAAAATTAAATTGTTTATTATATTTTGTATGAGAGTTTGAAAAAGTGTAATGATGAGTTTGAGGTGAGTTTGAGAGTTTTGGTTTCATCTCCCAAAATAAACGAGCCCTAAACAATCTTGTCTACAATTATTTAATTTAGTTATAGTCAAATGTAAACGTGAACTGATATAATTATTATTGAATAAAAATTGTCTCACAATACTGCTTAGAAACATTTATCCTTCAGAATGACTATACAACGGAACACGTCTAATTTGTCAGGCTTTAGATCAAAATGTCATTGATGCATAAATTGCAGTTGGGCAACATAGCGGAAAAATAGTTTTTATTCCAAAGATCTCATTCTTACCAAATATTGATGAAAGTAGTGACTTCCCATTCAAACGAGCTCAATTTTCTATTAGATTAAGTTTCACAATGACTATAAATAAGTCACAAGATCAGACATTGGATTTTGTTGGCATATATTTACCTCATCCTGTTTTTTCACATAATCAATTATATGTGGATTTATCAAGTGTGAAAACTGCATCTACCGTAAGGATTCTAATATAGCTAGTGTCGACTGAACTATGTAAAAAGAACTGCACAAAAAATATTGTATTTACAGAATTATTAAGATTAACATGTTTAAATTAATGTTATACAGGTAACTAAGTACAAAAATATAGATTTAATTTAGTGTATATTATAAAATCGTTATATAAATTTTGAATAGAAGTTTTTATCTATTGATCTCCCACCTCATTCTAATATTCATAGATGCCAAATTAGTCTACTCTCGAGAGGAAGGAAACCAAAAATTATGATGGCGCAAACTAAGTTTTATGTTTGAGTTTTTATTATTTATAGATGCTTGTTAATTTAAATTTTTTTAATTATATTATTTTTGTAAAAAATCTATTGTACTTAATTAGGCAACGTGCTTTGCACGTTGCTCTTGACCTAGAATATATATGTATATATATATCTTGCAACTCATAGACCAATTAAGCCACCTCATCCCAACAAGGATGTGGTCAAGGAGGGAAACAATAAGCATATAACAAGCCAAGGAGGGGTGAAAGGAGTGGGCAAAAACTCCGCCCACTCCTACAACATCGAAGTTGGAGTATTTTTGAATTTCGTAGTCAGATTTGGAATCGGAGTCCAAAAGTCATGTTGGCTATGAATTCCAACTCCAAACTCCGATACCTTATATATTATATATTGTAATACATATATCAGGTAGCCAAGTCACCTAATGGTTGTGACAATATTTTGGCAACATGAGAACCTGTATTTGAGTCCCTCATGCCCCGATTTTGTGTTTTGCAATTTTTTTTTTAAACAAAACTTTAAACGACACTGTTTTTAATAGGGTATATAATCATCTTTTCAAAAAATAAAATCTTAACCTACGGCATTTTCTTTCTTCTTTCTTCTCCTTCTAGTGCCTCCACTCATTCTACCACTCCACCATCACCTCTACATTCTTTAATAGGACTAAGTCAAATGCCGTACTCTTCATGTTCTTCATCTTTCTTTTTCCTCTTGGCTAGTTTCAAACGTTTCATCTTTTCCTTTCTGTCGTCCCTGCAGACTTCCACTTCTTCATCTTTTCCGTTGTGACTTGTACCTTCTTTGTCAAGATTCAAATTTCAGTCCAAGTGTTTTGTTGCTATAAGGACTTCATGCGCATGTTCTCCTTATCGTCGTGGGGGTCCCTTACATGTTTTACAAGATTCAACCACTCTTTCTCAAATTTGCTATAGCTTGTTATCCGCATATAATTTATTGTTGTAGGTATTTTTGCAATTTTATTTGGATTGGTTGTTGTTTGTTGGTGATTTTGACAATTAGATTTGGATTAGGTTGTGGCTGTGGGTGATTTTGGAAATCAAATATTTAGATTTGCAATTGGATTTTTTATTTATTTATTTTGTTGAAAATTTCTCTACGACTTCAACAATCAACAATGACTACTCCGATCAGAGTTGAATTCGAATTCTAATCAACATTAGAGGGGGATTAGACCTCCAATTATAGTTGTAGTTGGAGGTAGGCCTGTTCATCCGGGCTGGATTGTACCCGGCCTGGTTTAAAATTTTATTTATTTCTTAATACTTTTAAATTTTTTTTAAAAAATGTTTAAGGAAATTTCGAATCCGGATTCCGGATTTGAGAATTCGAAACCCGGATGAACACCCCTAATTGGAGGTTGGAGGTTGGAGGCTGACATTCCGATTCCATCGGAGTCGGACCGCACTCCTTAGGAGGTGGCCCCATCAGGCAAGAGACATGTTGGTGGCAGATCCACTCCCCTAGATGTGTCCGTCTCATCATGTGATTGATTTCCCCTTATAACAAGACCCCTACCACCTTGCATTGTGGTCAAGGCAGCCACCATTTGTCGGGATATTGGTCCGTATCCAATCCTCAACTCTATGATCCACTCGTTCTAAAGGAAGCAAAACTCTATCCACGGGTGATCATCACCTGCATGTAGCCAAGGCGCTATTGCATGTTTTTGGTTCCTTCAATTGTGTAAAGATTATTTGGTTTCGTAGTCGGCATATTATAATATTACCAAGTAACTCTAACTCAGTTCTGTTTTAGATTGTAAAATAATTTCATCTCATGATCTTATTTCATCATCTTAATTTCTGAACACTACAAATATAAATATTTTTTAATTTTATATCTTTAATTTTTTCATATAATTATTACAATTTTTTCAAATTTCAAACAAAACATAAAGAACCATTTAAATTTTTTCAGATTTTAAAATAAAAATTATTTTAAAATAAAAATTATTTGAAAATTTATATTTAATAATATTTTAATTTTATAATATTTTTATTAGATTTTTTTTCTCTCTTTTCCTAAAGTCTAATAAAATATTTTAACTCAAAATATTTTACTATTATTTATAAATTTTACATATCATCTCAACATCCGAGTCTGAATTATAAGAACATTTCTGTCATAGAGCTTGATGTTCTGATCTCAATTGAACGAAAATTTTATTATTAAGGTGATGTGTGGAGCATACCCAGTAAAGTACTTACATGGTGTGATGTGATAATTATGGATGATTATAAATTTTAAAATTTGATTCTTAAAAATTATATTTTATCATTTAAGCTTCTATTAGGAATCCATTTTATTTTATCTCATATCATTAAAATACAAATATTTTTTAATTTTAATTTTTAACTTTTTCATATAATCATTATCTAATAATTACTTTTTTAAACTTTCAAACAAAATATTAAAAATAATTCAACTTTTTCAATTAAAAAATCAAAAAATATATAAAAATTTCATTTAACAATATTTAAATTTATAATATTTTTACTCAACTTTTTTCTCTCTCATTTCTCAAAATTCAAACTACTTCACTATTATTCACAAACAATTTCATTACTATTAATAAATTATTTCACTATTATTTATAGATTTTCATCTCATTCTCAAAATTATGAAACTTTAAATTATGTAGATGATATGTATAATTTATATACACCATTAGGTTTGGATTATAAGATGAGACACAAAATTTTTATCTTATTTTATTTCATCTCATCCCAAACATAACTTAAATACAAAATTTTCAAACTAATTATTATAATTTGTTCAAACTAATCATAAAAACTTTTTTCAAACTTTCAAATAAAAAATAAAAAATAATTCTAACATTTTCAAATTTTCAAACAAAAAAATTATATAATAATATTTTATAATATTTTAACTTTATAATATTTTTTATTAAACTTCTTTGTCCTCATTTTTCAAAATTATAAAAAATACTCTATTCAAACTATCGTATTACTATATATATCATCTTATTATCATTTACAAAATTTTTATCCCACCTCACCTTCCAAACGTGGCCTTAATGTTATAATAACTCCCCAAAATGTTTTTTATACCGATTAAATGTTCGATGTTCGTTTAAAAATCACCATCAAAACGTGGCATGTTAATGATAAATTAATTGCACTTCTATTAACTCGTGATTTTGAGAGTGACACTTTATCCACCGGAGGTTTAGGTAAAAATTGAATTTACACAAATATAGATAGAATCAACCCCTGGTGGGTAATTTGCAGAAATGTCACTTCAGATCACAAAATAATTACAAACAAAACCTACCACCTTATACGGACTATGAACCATAGGTAGGTAAAAGTAATACTATAGTTTCTCCTGCCATAAAAATGTAAAATTTCGACATGGATTTTTTTTTTCCCTCTTAAAACAAGTTTTATTATATAGATAAGTAAACATGTACAAAGATGGTAAGATAAGAGTTTCTAACAATTATTATATTTTAATAAAAACACAATAGATACGAAAAATTAAAAAAAAAAAACGATTTCAAATCCATAAATACGATTCCCACCAATCTCAATAAAGGAATACTGCCTAAAGCAATTATAAAAGTCGCAACGAGAAGATGTACACTACTTTTTATTGAATCAGTCTGTTTGAAGGAGATACCTACGTTCACTTTGCGTAAATATCAAGTTAGAAAAAGTACAAAACAGCAAGTTGAAAGGGAATCGATACATCGAAAAAGGACGATTGCTAGCTATGGCGGCGTGTGGAGAGCACGCGTTACACTGGAAGCACTACAAGAAAAATGCTTTTTTGTTGCTTTTTTATTAGTCGCTAATAGTCTATTTTAGTCACTAATAATTTATTTTAGTCGCTAATAATCCTTTTTATCGTTAATGTTAAGTCACTATTACCTATTTTTCTTATAGTTAAGAAAAACTAAGATGACAGAGTACGAGATTGGAAGCCGTTAATTTCAAAGATGCCACGCGTGACGGCAAAAGAGCTCTCCAAGTGTGGCGGCGCATGGATGTCACGCGCACCCCCTCAAGAGTGTGGGTGGGACACGCCACATGTTTGGACGCTTCTCTTCTCCCAGCCTATCGATCAAAGACTATAATAGATCAGAAAATTCCATGGACTGTGGCCAAAATACTGTAAAAGTATAAGAAATAACAAAAAAATAAGCCGGAATCAACTAAAAGAGCTCCCTCAGGGCTGGGTTGGAGGAAGGTGCTCCTCCCTCAGAAACAGCCTCTTATGGCTAGAAATCGGCGACACAAAGTTGAGAGAAGTTGAGAGAAAAACAGAGAGAAAAATATAAAAACGTCACTCGAGCTCCCGACGACATGGACTTGCATGCATATTGGCAATTTCTCATCTCATCAAAGACTCATAGAAATTAAAATGGTCATGGTTCGTGATTTCTACGTCATATAGATACTACAAAAAGAATTTACGAACATTTCTTGTCCGTAAATTCATGCATGGATTTATAAACATGAAACAATTTTTGGGTTTATTTTTCATTAAACATATATACTTTTCTTAGTATTCTTCAATTTAAATTTTTAATATTTATTTTATATTTAAATAATACTCTCACATTATGTGAGTCAAAGTCTCTTCTAATAAATAAGTCTAACAAATAAAATATTTAATTATATGAATGAAATATAAAATTTGGACTCGAACTGATTAATTATAATCCTATATATCATTTAAAGTCATCATTTTTAAAAAAACAATTAAGCTAAACAAAACATTGGTCAGCATATCACATTTTCGAGCTTTGAACTAGATTTGTAATTTGTTAAAATTAATATAAGCATGGTCTCCTTTTTTAACAAGTGCCCAAAAGTTTTAAGGGTGGTTTGGATTGAAAATTAAAATGAGATGAGTTGAGATAAAATTTGAAAATTAAATAAAATATTATTTATTTGATATTATTATTTTAAAATTTAAAAAAATTGTATTAAAATTTATGTTTTATATAAAAACTTTAAAAAATATAATATTTAATTTAAAATGAGTTAAATTGAAATTATCTCAACAATTTTAAAAAAAATATTTATTTTTTTAAAAAATTACCTACGATGGTACGTTATTTTTTTTTTCCCCTAATTTTTTTATAAGAATCTTGATGGGGTCCAAAGCATATATGCTGGCAGTGGCATACAGCTCAATCATATGGAGATTCTTTTATAATTAATATCGAATTTAGCCATCTCTTGACTTCTTGTAGGCTCCATCAATATCAATAAATTAGGGCAGACGTGGAACTCTTCCGAGCCTTGGACCCACAAATGTTCGTTGAGTGTGGAAATGTTACATCAAAGCTAGCTGGAATTTTGAAACTTGTCACGTTTCTGGTGGTCCATTTCGAGAGGCTTCGAGTACGAGATGGCCCCTCGAGTGACCCATCTCAAAGCTAATTCACCTGATCTTCTTTCTTTAATTTTCAATCCCATTTCGCGTTATCCAAGAAATCGAAACATGATCTCAGGACTTGATTCTTTATTTATTTATTTTTTTCTTTCGAATTAATTAGAAATTTTGCTATAATAAAATCAATTAAGGAGTTCAGCTAAAATCATAGATCTCATGAAAAATGTCAGTCTTTCTGTTAGAATTCTATTATTTATTGAATAAAGAAGATTTTTTTTTATACTTTAATTTTTTTTTAAAAATTAAAAACTACATATAAAAAAAATATATAGAAAATACACTAGCGAAAACCTCATCATTCATAATTCTATTAGTACATGTTACATAAGGTAATAAGCTTTTAGTTTTAGGGCTTTTAATTGTAGTTTAAATATTAAGTTCTACTAGCAAGAGTTATTTATTAATTGTTAATCACATGTCTAAAATACTTTTACATATGTTATATTTATTTGGAAACAATATAAAAAATATTTTTTAGGTAAAAATGACATAAACAGTCATTGATTTTACAAAAATTATGACCATATTTTGTTTTATGGAAATCAAATCTTATAATCAAATAACGAAAATAATCTAATAAAATTTTTAGTAAGTACAATAGAAAAAAGATGAATTCAACGATTCATAAGTGAAATATCAATTCAATTACCCTTATTATTGATAGCATTTTCATAGTGCCATGTTAGTCATGATAAGATTAAATGGTAATTAAGTTATAATAGTCTCAAAGTTGCATGACTATTTTCATGCAGCATTGACAGTCTTTTTTTAAATTTGAATTACGTTTGATATTATCTTAAAAATCACATTTAAGGAAAAAAAATTCAAAATGATACTTTATTTGTACTGAAACATACTTTAGCTTTTTTTAGATTAAAAACGCATAATAATCAAATAATATAATTTTATCATTAAAGAGTTTTTTATACTATTCAAGTACTTTTTACTACCACGAACACGCCAAATTAGAGACTCTAATCTACCATCTTCTAGTATGATATCAAATAATGATTAAAAAGTTATCGCTTAAATTTTGATTATCAACATATATATTATTTAATGTCATCATGTCGAGTAGTCAGACAGCTAGACTTGTCGAATGTTTGAATAATGGAATCCGTCGTGTTCTCTAAGCATTATCATTACTAACTAATTAATTAAAAGGTGTAAAACAAGTACTGCTGGTTGGATGAGACTTTGTTAACCAGCTCGTAACCTGTAGTTTAACACGTTTTTCTTTCTTTTTTTTTTACCCTGGTTATCCTTTGGACAAGTAGGCCGGCTTGGATATAAAAGATTTTACTCATCTCAATTTATTTTATTTATTTCTTACAAATTTTTTTTTTAATTTCATACAAAATATATTAAATAATTTAATATTTTCAAATTTTAAAATATTAAAAATATTAAAAATTAACATTATAATAATATTTTATTAAATTTTTTTATCTTAACTCACTTTTCAAATATCTCGTAATTATATAAACACACATAAATATGTTATATATAGGTCAAAGACATTTGTTAAGCTAATCATCATGATCATAACATACGTCGTACATATATATAACATGCATATATTCTCAACTCGCTACAAAAAAATAGGCATATATAATTAATTAACTGCAATCAAAACACTTTACAACATATGTAAGTATGTGATAATAAGTATTTCAAACACCCATTCCTTTATTTCAAACACCCACTCCTTTATGGCCCCTTCAATTTTAGAATGCAACTCAAGCAGATTAGGATTTCAAACAAGTAGCAGAATTCCAAGAATGAAAATAATCAAAGAGTGTTCACTCATTAGGAGTCTCCTGAAACCAATTACATGAAGATAAATTGTGATGTGGCTGTGAGAGAGGAAGGCAATAAAGTGGAAATTCACTATAAGAAAACTACTTATGTGCGATTATTTATTAGTCGTAAATAGTTCATTTTAGTCGTTAATAGTTTGTTTCAATTACTAATAGTCATTTTCATCACAAATGATTAGTTACTATTATCCATTTTTCTTATAGTAATTGTTGCTAGAGATTGTTAGGAGAGCTAATAATATCTGCAATGCAACCAATGATATTCTGCTCACAAGCTACTCTGGCTGAAACTAGAGGCCTAATCTCAGCTGCCAAGCTATGTAGAGACTTGGGTTTCAGAAAGGGAATTCTAGCCAAGTGGTGCAAGTTGTAAAAAAACAAAATTAGCAAAATTAGCAAAATAGTGTATTGGCATGTCTGGTGGAGGATATTTACACTGTTTTGACTTATGTTAGCTGGCAAATTAGGCATGTAAAGAGGGAAGCCAATCAAGGAGCACACAAGCTAGCTAAGCAGGCACGTACAAGAAAATCGAGAACTTATAGAGATCGACTTTATCAACCCATGCATAGCAGAACAAGTGAGCATAGAACAACAATTTTCAAGAGACATGGTTTGATATTGTAGATAGTCTATGGAAGTGTAATGGCTGTAGACCAATGAAATGTAAGGGCTACAGAACATATTGATGTAATGGCAGCTTGCCATTCTAATGTTTGATATTGAAATGAAGTCAGGAAGCTTTTTCAAAAAAAAAAAAAAGAAAAAGAAAAATAGATACCTACTTACTAGTCATGCATGCACATGGGATCGATTTTTTTTTTTAAAATATATATATATAACGTATTTTCAATCGATTCCATGTGCATGCATGACGCAGCATGAGTAATTAGTACGTATTTTCAATCAAATAACGTTCGGCGTCGCGAAATTGTAATTACATATATTGATTGACCTAAAAGAAAATATTCTTCACGAACCCAAGTAGAATACGGAAGAAATTGTAACAGTACCATCTTAATTTAATCACGATTCATGTCAATGATGTCATGTATTCTTAACGGCCATACTGACAAAATATATTCGAGTTAGAAGTGCCCTTAGATTGAATGTTTTGGACTCCGTAAGTAGATTTTGGTTTTATTATTTGTTACTATCAAAGCGTCCTTTATTAATTGTAATTGCGGAAATGATCATCCCTCATAAATGAATGTCCTGTAATAAATTACGGGGTGCCGTCCTCTTTGCCAAAAAAAAATATTCGAGTTAGAAGTGAAGTGCCGTAAATCATTCGTTGACCTGAACACCACAAAAGCAAATGTACGTGTTTTGGAATAATTGACATTCATTCTCTCATACCTATTGATTATTATTCTTGAGATCATGCATGTTCTCTGGCATAGAATTAAAATAAGAAAAAAAAAACATCAAATGTAAAGGATTGAAGGCCACGTCACTCATTTCGTACCCAAGCTTGAAGATTCTCGCTTTTGATCTCTACTACTACCTAGCTACTCTACTATTAAGTTGTAAACCCCCACCACTTGTTCCACACAAAAAAAAAAAAAAAACAATCGATGTCATGCCAAGATGATAATGTAGCCGAATCTTCAAGTGAATCTCATTCATTGTATTGTTCTTTGTCTTATTCAATTTTCCTCTTTTCATCTCCATGCAAAACCTACATACAATATTGCGACTAGATAGATAGTTTGGTTACTTTAGTACCAGGGTTCATGTATAGCAAAATCCTAGTCATGTTACTTTGGTACGAGGGTTGTAGCAAAATTCTAGGGTCTAGTTTGCTCCTTTTGGGATACAGAATCCTTTCAAAATGGGCAATCATGCATTTGAGGAATGTAAAAGCATGCACTGCTGATACCAAGAACTTCATACGTACTCCATCTTCCTCCTCATCCAAGTACCTGATGAACAGTACTGCGGTACCCAGAACTCCATACGTGTCGAGTACTCCATCTTCCTCCTCTTCCAAGTACCTGATGAACAGTACTGCGGTACCAAGAACTCCATACGTGTCGAGTACTCCATCTTCCTTCTCTTCCAAGTGCCAAGATAATACCGTGATTCTGTGAAAGGTACTGAACCTTCAGATTAGGATCAATTGGTTGGGGCAGGTGTCCGCTGCTCACATGCTCGAGATCAGTACGATGAAACCAACGAGCAACAGCATTGCACTCCGACGCACTACGTTGGTCCTATGTCTGAACTGTCCCTTCATACGTACGCTGAATATACGTGCATCCAGAATGTTCATGCTTTTACTGCAGCTTGATTGATGGGGGCTGATCATCCCCATTTACGAAGCAGCTGAATTACTACTGTTTGAGAGAGTCAGTCCAGAAATTGATAAACACGTTTTACATTTTAAATAGAGTATATTTTTATATAAAAAAATAATATTTATAATTATGAAGTGGATAAGTTTTATGTAATTATTAAAACAAATTGAGTAAAATAAAAAATTTATATGAAAAAAATTATTTTTTTTATAGTAAATTCTAAACTTTTTCAAATTAATTATACAATACTATTCTTATAAAAATAATTTATGAAATAATTAAAAAAGTATTAACATCATATTTTGTATGTTTTTGAAGTTTTCGATATCAATATTAATATATCATTATTTTAAGAATTTATACTTGAGCTTAGAGAGTTCTTCATATCTAAAGAGGTTTTTATATTAAGATCCTAAGTGAGACAGTTTGTGTTGGTTCCTATGAGATCATGTCCTTTCATTTTTTTACTTTATTCAAGATTTTTGGATGTGGCATGACTATAGGAACAACATCACTAATGCAACATAGCTATCTAACTTTAGTTTACTCACTTTTCTTGTTAGCCCTTCTTTTGCCTACTTTTTGAAGATAAAAAAAAAATTCTTACATTTCCCGCTTGCCGATCAATAGAAGATTCTGTCAGGTAGGCACCGTCAAGAAGGCGTTAGGGCGGCGAGTCCTATCATTCCTTATTGCCTACTAACCTTTGTGGGGATTAACTCACTTATGGGTTTTATTCTTGGGCCAAGTACCTCACAAAGTCCCACTAGTTCCTTATGGGCAAGATTCGTTGAGCTTAGTTGGCTTGGCTAGGAGTCTCGACAGCCTATTAACTCTTCAATGGTCCGTCGTGTGTGTATTAAACCTCACGGGAAGGTTAGTGGCTATACCTGCTCTCCCATGTAAGGAGGTTGTGAGGAGGTTGAAACTCCTACTCACCTATTAACCTTCAATGCGAGGCAAGTATCGAGTAGTTTAGAATTAAATCCACTCCTGCCTGATGACATCGCAAGAAGGGTAAATATTGGGTGAGACTGGTGCTGAGTCCACTCTTTCTTGTGGCAGAGTTCGTGATAAGTTTTCAGGCAGTTAAGGGGCTGGACCTGCACTTCGCCTAATAGGATAAAACAGTCTTTGGCATAAGTCATCATTTTGGTCTTGTGAGAAGGTAAGTATCGATAGTTTTTTACTGGACCTACTCCAGCCTATTAACACTCAAGAGAAAGGTAAGTATCAGGTAGTTGAGTACTCACTCATACTCCACTAATTGAGGGATAAAGCAACCTTTGGCATACCTCATCCCTTTGGTACCTTGTTGGTGAAGTAAGTTCAGATACTTGACTAGCTGGTCTACTCTTTGTTGCGATGGTAGTTAGGATAAGTTGTCGGACAATCTTAAGGCTGGTCCCCTTCTCCCTTGTAAAGAGTCTGAGCCTTCTTCTCACCTATTCATCATCACAAGAATGTAAGTATCAGATAATTTGTAATTAGACCCACTTCCATCTATTGACATCACAGGAAAGATAAGTGTTGGATCAAGCTGATGTTGAGCGCACTTTTCATCATGACAAAAGTTAGGATAAGTTATCAAGCAATCAAGAAGTTAGAGATTTAGCTGGTGGAGGTTTTGTTGCTGTAGATTATGCTAATGCAAACTATTTTGATGTAGTGAAAAGTCGAGATAGGTGATATGTATTATGTTTCTAAAAGGCCCCATTTTTGTTAATAGACTACATAGTGTCGACATGAAAATGAAAATTACAAGTGTTAAGTTTTCTAATAATTAAATTTCCTCAGGTTTTCATGAGCGTTCTATGGAAGCGTTAGCTCATTTTCTTGAAAGTCTCTAAGCTTATAGGAGCTGGGCTATTGTTGGCGGTCACCACATAGGGACTTCCATCAAAGGCCTAGCTTCCCCTCATCTCGGGTGATTGTCCTTGTCTCTTTCAGTATGAGGTCCCCAACCTTGCACACCCTCGAGCATACTCATTAATTGAAAATAATCTATGAAATATAATTATAAAAGTATAATTACTTTTTTAAAAATTTCTTGTTCAATGTATATATATGTAGTGTATATATATACACACACATGATTGAAGAAAGATTGTGAAACAATTGTATGTTTATCATTAATACTCTAGCTTGTTTGGAAATACCAATCAACTAGAGATGATAATTATGGATGCTATGTGTTAGTTTGATCCTATAAACACCATCAAACGTTAACATTTAAGACTTTGATATTTAATATTGTAGACAAGTGGTATTAGAATCATGCATGTTATGGTCACACTATAATCTGGAAAACTTAGGCCTATGCTTTTGGATTATTGATTAGAAGGTAACATTTACACATTAGTTTATATTTAAATTAGCTTATATGAGCTCAATATAACAATATATTCTTCTATCTCCTCTCGTTGAGTACTGCTTGTTTGGGATTATTGTAGATAATAAATTTTTCATAATTGTAAAGCTTTTAATTATAGATTTTTTTTGAAAAGTTTATCACTAGAAGAGATTTGACCTTTAGAGACCAAATATTTTAGGGTTGAATTAAATTTCTTCTCTAAATGTACTTATTTGGAATGAAAATTATTTCATCTCAAAGCATAAAAGCGATTTTTTATGTGTTCGAATAGAAATATTTGCTCGAACTAGACTTTTGGATTATTGATTGGAAGGTAACATTTACACATTAATTTATATTTAAATTAGTTTAGATGAGTTCAATAAAACAATTTATTCTTCTATTCAAATACTGCTTGTTTGGAATTATTGTAGATAATAAATTTTTCATAACGGTAAATCTTTTAATTATAGAGTTTTATTAAAAGATCACCATAAGAAATTTGACCTTTAGAGACAAAATCTTCTATGGATGAATTAAATTTCTTCTCTAAATGTACTTTTCTTGAATTAAAATTAAATTTCATCTCAAAACATAAAAGCGATTTTTTATGCGTTTGAATAGAAATATTTGTTCCAACTATACCTTTTGAGACGAAATATAGCGTCTAAAAAATCGTTCAAATGTTAACAAAAATGTTTGAACAGTATTTTAATGAAAAGTATTTTAATGATTTTTTAAATGTTTACATAATTGATCGAATAATAGTCTTGTTGAGAAAGTATATATATAATTGTGTCGAGGAAAAGTTGAAACCTTTCTAACGAGATATTTAATGATTCAAACTAAAGTTTTGGTTGGAACTTAAAAATAAATTTGGCGGGGATGTTGTTATATTCAAACGTTCTAATACAAGTTTGAACAGTATTTAATTCACGTTCGAATGTTGACCTAACTATTCGAATAATAGTCATGATGGAAACATATACACAATTGTACTCGGGAAAAGTTAGAACTCGTTCATACACTATATTTAATAATTCGATTATTATTTTTTTTTTGGTGAGAAGTTATAAATAAATTTGGCGTAGATGGTCTGTACATGGTTTGAACAGTACTTTTATGTTCAAACGGAGTTATAAATCGTAAGAATGCTCATTATAGGCGTTCAAATGATATATTTTAAAGACATTAAAGTATTTAAAAAATAAACATTATTGGAGTTTATTAATTATCATTTTCAAAGATAAGAAATGTGATTTTTATATTATTTATGGTAAATTAAGATATATCATATTCCTAGAAATTTTATACAATTAATTGAAAATTTAAATAATGACTTTTACTGTGGTAAATACAAAATAAGAATTGCAATTAAAAAATCATTACCCTCTAGGGAGTATCATTTTTTATATTACCATGAACGAATAAATAAAATAAGAAAAATAATTTTTGATAATAAATAAGCTACTTATATATAACAAATAAAAATGATATTGTAATTAAATCAAGAACATTCGATACAAAACAAAAGGTTATATTAAAAATAAAACTACTGTATAAGATTATCCAAGTCCTCTTGGATGACAGCAACACATCCTTCACTCTCTTGCAGTCGAACCATGATGGGTACAGTAATCCTCTCCATCGCCTGGATTAAAAGTGTGCAATACTCCTCGATCATGGATTGTATCTTCATGGTAGTAGCCCATGTAGCTTGTCTATCAACATCCGCATCAATAGAAGCTGGATCATGCTCTGTGCTATATCTTGTGCCACTAGAATAGTAATGCAAGCCTTCTTCAAGCGGCTCTTGCTATTACTGAATACGATTTTGTTAAGGGACTCAATTTGTGGTTGCTTATATACTACAAAAAAATTGCTTACTTATCCCAGTTATTTCTTACCAAACTAACTATTTCTTGCCAAAATGAATCTATTTTTGTCGCAAATAATTATTATCGCCATAAATAATTTATTTCAAATACTCAATTTTTTTATTTTTTATTTTTGTAATGATACTCTTTCATTAGCACATTAACCCTCAATTGGACTTGGAGGTTAGAGATTATCAATGCATATGGTAGACCACCTCCACTTGAACATCATGACTCAGATAGGATACAAATGAGGAAGTATAAAGATAGATCAACTGCTCTCCTCGTGCTCTCCACAAGATAAATCGAGCCTATTCGATGCAGGAGTCAGTCTTGTGTTTTTTTGATCAATATTATGGTAGACAATTATATTCGACGTTCAAAAAAATGAAATATAACTAACTTGTTTGATCACCAGACTGCCATCATATAAAGGCGCCAAATCATCATGCATCAATCGATGAATCTCATTGTGTGTGGGACTATGATCTGTTGAAGCCTCATCCTCAATGGCATTTTCACCATTAGTCCCTACAGTCAGTTCTTGTGTAGGGTATGAACTAAGCTCATGTAGGATCCCAAGAAAATCAGCGATAATGCCTTCTGAGATAATAATACTAACTCCCCAAATAACAAACGAGAATAACTCCTCATTAGCCTCAATCTAACTAATGGCGTAGTAAAACTGATTGACCATGTCTGGACAGGCCACACCCCTCTACTGAAAAATTAGAATCTATACATCCTATATCATTGATAATAGAAAAGAGATTTTGTCTATCCCACACAAAATCACAAAACTCTTCTATAATGATGTCCCACTTTATCAATATCGGTCTCTTTGTCTAACTAGCTTCACTACTAGGTTGGCCCTCTCTCTCACATTTTCTTCCAATATATGTCATTAGTTCACTACTAATAAAACAAATACACAACAAATATAAATAAAAAATAAAGTTCTAATTATATTAAGTACTATGATGTTCGAATAGAAGTAACTTCATTCGACATGAACTATTATGTTCAAACGACTAGGTATTTAGTTCAAATGCTAAAATACTACAGTCCGAACAATATCGATCCATATTTGAACAGTTTATAACCATTCAAACAATATTGTAACCTATTTGAACATTTACTATAATTTGAATGGATAAATATGTTGTTCGAAAAGTATAAATCTTTTGACCTTCGAACATCCTAAATGTTTCTCTCAAACAAATAGCCAAACCTATTCGAATGAAACGCCTACCCAATTCTTAACATTCAAGGATTCATTCAAAATCCTTGGTTTTAATCGGTCCAAATTAACATGGAGAGAAGTCTTGATTTTACTCCATTTCTAAGGCTAAAGTGTGTGCCAGTTGAAAAACACCAAAAATAAGTCAGATTGGAGTCAAATCCCTTTTTCAAGTCATTTCATCCAAATTTCAAGCACTATAATACTAAATGAGATGGGTACCTTTTAGATGGCAAAAAATAGTCGATATACAACGAAGTTAGTGGTGAATGATAGCATACGATAAAGAAGAGGCTTCAAACAACGGTTTGAGTGAATGTAAACTATTCGACATTCAAATTGAGTATTTTGTATCGAGTAGTCACGTTTAAACACGTGTTTTTCAGTTTGAAACTATATATATTTAATTTACTCTGTTCCAATATAAATCTTGACATTCAAACAAATGCTTTAGTTGTTCAAACTATTTACAACCCCGTTCGAATGGGCAAATATTTGGATTGAATGGCTATTTAAGTATATTATATAATTACAAACTTAACTATGTACTACTACAGTGGAATAGTATATACTATACTACCATTGGACATATATATAATAACATATTTAACTATATTATATATTACTAGATAGTACTATACTACTATTAAATAAATATATAGGGAAATTTTACTTTGCCACCTGAATTTTTACGCGAATCTCAATTTGCCCTCTAACTAATAATTCAGTTATAGTGGACTTTCTAACTTTCAAAACTTACCTATCTCCCCTTTCGTCCACCATTAACGCTAATGCAACGAAAAATTGAATATGTAATATCTCAAAATTTCTAATATGAAGTTTTATTTGGATTTCTTTAAAAGATTATATTTTGGGTATATTTTCTAGAAAAAATAGAGTTGGAAACCTAAATGAGAATATTGGACTTAGAATAAGTGAGATCATATATTAGAGAAAATATTGTGAAGGAATCTTTGAGATTTGGTTGAACCAAAGATCAAACACTGTTGAGTTGGTGTACATTCTCGTATTAGAGAAAATATTGTGGTGGAATCTTTGAGATGTAAATGCAAGAGGAAGTAGTTGAACCAAAGATCAAACACTTGGTGTACATTCTCGGATTAAACTGTCGAGTTTTAGTATAATGATTATAAGTTACTCATATAAGGTCTAAATGAGGTGATTCCAATTCTTATAGAATCCTAAGAGATAGATATAAAATTTTTATGTTATGAGTTTTGGAATATTTGGACAGTATCAATGACTTATTTTGCGAGCAAGTAGATAACTCTGGACTGAGCTTAAACTAGAACTCGAGTTGGAGAATATGGATCCAAATGGGATTCTATCCTAACTAAATTAGGAAGGAGCCTTCTAGAACTTGTTAAGTAGAGTCCTAAGGAGGTTAGAAAATAACCAAATGAGTTAGGAGAAAGCTAAGGGGCGTGGCTAAACAGATGAAGGCTGGAAAGGGAGATACATGCATGGGTAGGTGAGATAACACATCATCCCTTATCCTATAAGCCTCTACCCCAACCATTGATCAAATGGTTAGTAAAAATATCTCAAATACTGACTATTAGATGATCATTTCAGCTGCAAAGCCTAAGATTTTTGGGGGATTTAGTTAATTATGTAAATAGGCTTAGGGGTGACACATCATCCCATGCAAACCAGAAAACAATTGTCTTTACCAAATTGCCCCTCTTCTTTCCTTCACATGAGTCGACCACCACCCCTATAAATATACATTTGAGGGCCTTCTAACTCTCTTTGGTAGTATAACACACGAATCCCTTTGAAGGAAATCAAAGAAAATCCCTCTCTAGTCCCTTAACCTATACAACCTAAGTGAGTTTAGTAAGTATTTTGAGGAGAAAACTTGCAAAAATTTGGTTTAATCATCTTCAACTAGACTTAGAGAGTGTGTAAGCTCATATTCTAGCTTAACTTTAGTATGGAGATGGTTATTAAAATGATTGGACTATACCTGTTGATATTGAACCCTCATATTCTTGTTAAAGTATTATAAGAAATCTAAATATTGTTTGAAGTGGTTTTGTTAATGGAAATGTGTTAAATGAAGTTAAAAGAACTTAAAAATATGTTTTAATAAGTAAAAATCAAGTTTATGTGAAAAGATTGCGAGTTTTGGATTGAGAAATCCCATGCTCTGTAACTTCGCTCGACCCTCGCTCGACCAAAGGATCGAGCGAAGAACAATTGTAAACCCTCGCTTGTCTCTCGCTAGATGTCTGGTTCGAGCAAAGCGCAACCCAAGACTTCACTCGACACTTGCTCAATGTCTTGCTCGAGCGAGTTCTAACTCAAAAACTCGCTTGACTCTCGCTCGATACCTTACTCGAGCGAGATACCCAGTTTGTTTAATGTTCGCTTGATATTCTGCTCGAGCGAGTCTCAATCTGAGACTTCGCTCGATTCTCGATTGATACCTCGCTCGAGCGAGATACTCTGTTTTGCTGAATTTAAGGCGTTTACTTGAATAAAGAATGGACATTGAAATAAATAGAAATATTATGTGTTATATAAGTATTTAGTTTGTGTAAAACACTTTACAGAATTTAAGATACATACATATGTGAGTATGTGATAATAAAACAGTGCATGCATGTTCTTGCATGTGGTGAGAATTAAGAAAAATTATACATCATGTACTAGAAAAACATTCCTGAAAAATTAAGAAATCAACAATTAAGAATAAGATATATGAATAAGTTAGTTACGTCATGACGGGGACAGTGAAACGTAATGCCCAGATGACTGACGTGCCGACAGGGATGGCGAGACGTAACGCCTGCCGTATGATAAGAGTGATATATATTATCATGGGGACGACGAGACATAACGCCCATGGCAGTGATATAATTGGTGGGGCCAGTGAGACATAACGCCCACTATGTTACGTATGTTCCGTGTCAAGACGAGGATGGCGAGATGTAAGGCCTGGAAGATTGATACGAGACTCATCATAACGGGGACGGCGATACGTAACGTCCGAGTGATTGATGAGTTATATGCAATGGGGAAGGGGATACATAATGCCCATTGGTGATAAGAGATAAATATGCTGTAAAAGAGTTATCTGCGATGGGGACAGCGATACGTAACGCCCATTGAAGATAATAATTGAGTAAGTGTTAATAAGGTGTTGATGGTTAAGAAAAAGGAACTTAAGATATCATAAGACTGTAAACTTGTGTAGGTTATTGATAAATCACGTGAAACATGTTTTTGATCATGTTCTGTTAATATCTTTTATTAAAAGATTAATGATGACTGTGTCTATGCTCTATTAAGCTAATTATATACATATTGAGATTTCTAAGAAAATCTCACTATTTTGTGGTTTTATGTTTTTTTATTGTATGTATAAATTATATACAGCATATGATGGCCAATAGGGGGGAAAGCCCCGATGACGCAGGAGATTTGAAGAGTCCTGAGGGACTTTTTAAATACAATCCTTATGTAGATTACTATTTGACTTTGAGAATGGATGGTTCCCTATCTATATGTGGGGTTTATTCGACACTACAGGGACAGTATCTTCAGCAAGACCGTTGTCTTAGTTTGGATATGTTCCGTTATGGGAGGAAATTTCTCGAAGTGAAAAAGAAATCCAAGTGACCATAGGGATGGTCTTTTGATATGAATTATTATTTTGTTGACACCGATAACTATTTTTGGGCATGTATATATAATAGTACAATATTTGATGAATGAAAGGAGAATATGGAAGTTGGAAGTTAAATTTTTCCATATGTGATCTTTAGAAATTTTTATACTTGACCTTATCTGCTATGTATAATAAAATTTCTATATTTTATTTATTTTATTTATTTATTAAGATCTTGATACGTATGAGGATGAGTAGCCTAGTATTACTTATTCTGACCCCTTGAATTACGTTAAATCACAGACGTGATTTGTGGGTGTCACAGAGTAGTATCAGAGTTATTACGTCTCTGGGTGAAATCTACATTGTCCTAGGAAAAAAAGGATCACATGGCACAAAAATAAGTTTAAATCTTTATAAGCTTAGAATTGGAGTGAGATGAATGAATAAGTTGTACTTTAGAAATTTGGAAGTTTCTAAAGTTAATATAGCTCATGATGGAGTTTGGTATGTTTCAGGAAGATAAAAATGACAAGAGGTCATCCTGTTTCGAAACAAGTAGAAACAGCAGCACCAAATCCTCCCTTGGTTACTCCTCCAAGGATGGAGGAGTAGATGGCACCAAACCCACCTCTGGAAGAGGGACCGAGGGCTCAGAACGTACCTTTGGAAGGAAGATAGGAGGCGCAAAACCCTCCATTAGAAGGAGGCCAGACGATAGCCGAAACTATTCAGCAGATGACTGAGGTGATGAGAAATCAAATAGAGCAGAGTCGTTATCGTCAGCAGGATGAGAATAGAGGAGAAACCCAAGGATGTCCGTATGAAAGATTTTAGTTTACCAATATCCACATTTTATAGGAATGGAAGGAGCATTAAGGGCTGATAAATGGATTATCGACCTGAAACATAGTTTTGAAGTTAGTGGTTGCACTGAGATTCAAAAGGTGCAGTATGCTAGACATTTGCTGCAAGGAGAAGCAGGATTATGGTGGGACACAAAACGGAGGTTACCGAAGTTAGAGTTAGGAGAAAATGTAGTGTACTCATTGGAACGGTTCAAGAAAGAATTTGATAATCGATTCTTTTCAGAATCGGTGAAGCGGCAGAAAGCATTAGAATTTTCCACATTGGTACAGGGTGGCATGACGGTGGAACAATATGCAGCACGGTTTATGGAACTGGTAAGGTTTTCCCCACATTTCGTGGCTACTGAGAAGATGAGAGCGCAAAAGTTTCAAGAAGGATTGCAGCCGTGGATTCTTATGCAGGTGGCGTGCCTACGAATGAAGAATTTTCAGGAACTAGTGAATATAGCAGCCATAGCAGAAGCTGAACATAGGAGCGTGATGGCGCAAACTTTAGTAGCTGGAAAAAGAAGATTTCTTTATTCCGGAGGAAAAGATGCTGGGAGGAAACGAAATTTTAGATTCATGAATGGAGGAAAATGAATAGCAGGTAATTCAAATGTACCAGTTCTGTTTCCAATATGTACCAAATGTGGGCGTCGACACAAGGGAGATTGTAGAATGGATGCTAGAGCTTGCTTCAAGTGTGGTCAGCTAGGACATTTGATTAAAGATTGTCCTCAGAATGTTCCTCAAGGCGTAGCTATCCCAAGAAGAAAAACCAAGGCACCCATGAAAGCTAAAGTTTATGCAATCACGCCAGGAAAAGTGGTCATGGAGGCTGATGAGACTATAGACGCTAATGTTATTACTGGTAACTCTCTAACTTTCCTTATTTTAGTTAATTAATGGATTCTTTGGATCAGTAATAATGACAGTAGGATAACTTTCTTAGGTAAGGTTAAATTAAAACAGTGCATAGTTTATGCTCTATTTGATTCGGGAGCAACAAGATCTTTTATTTCATATGAGTGTGTCCAAAGATGTGAATTAGAGGTAGAACCCTTGGGCTAAAAATTTATAGTAGTCATGCCTGATGAGAAAGTAGCAGGATGTCACCGAATTGTAAGAAATTATTCTTTTGAAGTTGGGAGTTTTTAGCTAGTCGCTAATTTGATATTATTCTATTTAATGGAATTTGACTTAATTTTGGGAATGGACTGGCTAGTCAAGTATAATGCTAAACTCGATTGTCGTAAAAAGAAGATAGTTTTCGACTTACCAATGAAGGAGAAGTTTTGTTACAAGGGGGAAATAATTGATTCTATTTCTTTCATAGTAACTACCAAGCGAATGAAGAAAAGTATTGGGGAAGGGGCAAAAGTGTATGTGATAATAATGTTAAATTCCTCGGAAGTTGTTAAGAGTATCAAAGGAATTACAGTTGTGAAAGACTTTCCCCAAGTCTTTTCAAATGAACTGCCGAGATTACCTCCTGATGGGGAAACGGAGTTCGCTATCGAATTAGAACCAGCTACGGCTCCAGTTCATAAGGCACCTTATAGGATGGCACCAGTGGAATTAGAAGAGTTAAAAACCCAGATTAAGAAACTTTTGAAGAAAGGATTTATCAAACCAAATTCGTCTCCATGGGGAGCACTAGTGTTATTTGTAAATAATAAAGATGGAACAATGCGGATGTGTATAGATTATCGAGATTTGAATAAGGTCACAACCAAGAATAAGTATACGTTGCCACAGATAGATGATCTGTTAGATCAACTAAGAGGAGCTGTAGTATTTTCAAAAATAGACCTTCGGTCTGGTTATCATCAGTTGAAGATCAGGGAGCAAGATGTACCAAAGACAGCCTTTTGAACACGATATGGGCATTTTGAATTTTTGGTTATGCCATTTGGAATGACAAATGCACCAACGGTATTCATGGATTTGATGAACCGAATATTTAGACCTTATTTGGATAATTTTGTGGTAGTTTTTATTGATGATATTTTGGTTTACTCCTAGAATGATGAAAATCATAAAAAGCATTTGAGAATTGTAATGGAGATATTGCAGAAACATCAATTGTATGCCAAACTTAGTAAGTGTGAGTTTTGGCTACGAGAAGTAAACTTTTTTGGTCACGTAATCTCGAGTAAAGGAGTTTCTATGGATCCAGCAAAAATAGAAGTAGTAATGGATTGGCAGTAACCAACCAATGCACATGAAGTACGAAGTTTTTTGAGTTTAGCCGGATATTACAGAAGATTTGTGGAAGGATTTTCCAAACTATCTGCGCCTTTGACAGCACTAACCAGGAAGAATGCTAAGTACGTTTGGAGTGAACAATGTGAGAAAAGTTTCCAAGAGCTAAAAAGAAGATTGATTACGGCACCAATTTTAGCTTTACTAGAACCTCACAAACCCTATATGATATATAGTAATGCCTAAAAAATGGGATTGGGGTGTGTATTAATGCAAGAAGGAAGAGTAGTTGCGTATGCATCCCGATAGCTTAAGGATCATGAACAGAATTATCCCACTTACGATTTGGAATTGGCAGTCGTGGTATTTGCACTAAAAATATGGAGGCACTACTTATATGGAGAGAAATGTGAGATATTTACAGACCATAAAAGTCTTAAGTATCTTTTTAGTTAGAAAATTCTGAATATGAGGCAAAAAAGATGGATGGAGACTATAAGTGACTTTCAATGTGAAATAACATATCATCTTGGAAAGGCTAATGTGGTAGCAGATGCTTTAAACAGAAAAACTTAGACTGAAGAATTATCAGTGCTAGAAGTGATGTGAGAGATTCTTGTAGACAAGTTATCACAAGAACTCAAGTTAATGGTGATTCAAGAAATTATTCCTTTAACAGATGAGGAGATCAAGAAAGGACAACGAAAAGATGCTAAGCTAGAGACGATAAAATAGCAAATGCTGGAAGGAAAAGGGTCTTCAAATTATATGATTTCAGGTGATGGAATACTATATTTTGGAAAGAGAAAAATAGTGCTGGATAAATCAGACTTGAAAGAAAGATTGATGAAGAAAGCTCATAACACACCATATACTGTCCATCCTGGAAGTACTAAGATGTATCAGGATTTGAAAGAAAAGTTTTGGTGGGAAGGAATGAAGAAAGATATTGCAACATTTGTAACTAAATGCCCAGTATATCAGTTAGTGAAAGCTGAACACCAAAGACCAGCCGGTAAATTACAACACCTACCAATTCCTAAATGGAAATGGAATGATATATCTATGGATTTTGTGCTAGGATTAACAAGAATATCGGCAGGGAAAAATGTGATTTGGGTAATAGTTGATCGGTTGACAAAGAGTGCTCACTTTTTGCCTATTTCAAATACGGATTCTATGGAAATATTGGCAAAAATTTATGTAAAAGAAGTAATTCATCTACATGGAGTATCCAAGACCATAGTATCAGATAGAGATCCAAGATTTACATCTCGTTTTTGGCAAAGTTTACATAAGATGATGGGTACCAATTTAAATTTTAGCAGTGCATATCATCCCCAAACGGACGGGAAAACAGAAAGAACCATTCAGACTTTAAAAGATATGTTGAGAGCTTGTATATTAGATTTTGGTAAAGATTGGGAGAGTCTATTACCATTAATTGAATTTGCTTACAATAACAATTTTCAAGCTACCATACAAATGGCACCTTATGAAGCACTTTCTGGAAGGAAATGCAGGTCTCCAATATATTAGGATGAAGTTGGTGAAAGCAGCATTTTAGGACCTGAGTATTTACAGGAAATTAAGGAGCAGATTACAAGGATAAGAAATCAGATAAAAATGATGCAAAGTAGACAAAAGAGTTATGCAGATAATCGCAGAAGAGTTTTAGATTTTATGGTAGAAGATTGGGTGTATTTGAAGATTTCGCCTATGAAGAGAGTATGCGATTTGGTAAGAAAGGAAAGTTAAGTCTTCGTTATATTGGACCTTATGAAATTCTGGAAAAGTAGGTCCGATGGCTTACCGCTTAGCATTACCTGATATTTTGCAAGGAGTCCATAACGTTTTTCATGTATCTTCCCTGAAGAAGAGTTTAAGCAATGAATTAATGGCAGTGATGGATCCAAGTCCTGTTAATTTATGTCCCAACTTAACCTATAAAGAGTGGCCAGTGAGAATTGAAGATCAGAAAGAACAGACCCTTCGAAATCGCACAATACTATTAGTGAAAGTAATCTGGAACAATCCTGTTTTTCAAGAAGCTACCTGGGAACATGAGGATGTGATGAGAGCTAGTTATCCTCATTTGTTTGAAACTTAGTTGTATTAATTTGTGTTTGATGTTTGAACTTTGATATATGTATATATAAAGCTATTTGTATGATATTTGTGTTCTTTTGGTATCTATAGTTTTTTATTATTGGTTTTACTCAGGATTATGGCTCCAAAAAGAAAAGCACGAATGTTAGTTACTCCTGTAGATCGGTTAAAGAAAAAATCGGAAAGAATTAGAGAGAGATTTCGTAGGGAGAAGCAGAAACAACAAAAAGCAGATAGATTACGTTGGTTGAATAAGAGTGAGAAACATAGAATACATATCATGGACATAGATGAAAAAGGTAATACAATCTATAGACGAGCTTTGCTAGGTGAGGAGTGGCAACCCATTCAAAAATGGTTGCAAGCAAAAAGGAAAATGTTGAAAAGAGAAGATAAAGGAAAATCCATCATAATGGAGTTATCTGACAGGTCTGAGGATAGAAAATATCGATGTGAGGAGGGACCAATCATAGAAAAAACATAATCTAAAATACTGCGTAAATTACAGGAGATTAGTGTGAATATGTATTTTGATCAGGATGTCGAGATGATCTTTTACTATTCCCAAGACTCACTGTCAAACGAGGAGAAAGTTCCTACCTTTTCAGAAGAATCTACTGCTCCAAGCAATCAATGTATTAATTCATTGAACCCTTAATTCATGTTTTAGCGATTTCGGGGACGAAATCATTTTTAAGGGGGAGAGAATGTAATATCCCAAAATTTCTAAGATGAATTTTTATTTGGATTTCTTTAAAAGATTATATTTTGGGTATATTTTCTAGAAAAAATAGAGTTGGAAACTTAAATGAGAGTATTGGACTTAGAATAAGTGAGATCATGTATTAGAAAAAATATTGTGGAGGAATTTTTGAGATTTGGAACAAGGTATCAACTAGAGAAATTCATTTTAAGCTTAGAAGGAGTTTAATTGTCAAAAATTTGGATGTAAATGTAAGAGAAAGTGATTGAACCAAAGATCAAACACTTGGTGTACATTCTCGGATTAAACTGTCGAGTTTTACTATAATGATCATAAGTTACTCATATGAGGTCCAAATGAGGTGATTCTAATTCTTATAGAATCCTAAGAGATAGATATAAAATTTTCTTGTTATGAGTTTTGGAATATTTGGACAGTATCAATGACTTATTTTGGGAGCAAGTGGATGACTCTGGACTGAGTTTAAACTAAAACTCGAGTTGGAGAATATGGATCCAAATGGGATTCTATCCTAACTAAATCAGGAAAGGGCCTTCTAGCACTTGTTAGGTAGAGTCTTGAGGAAGTTAGCAAGTAACCAAATGAGTTAAGGGAAGGCTAAGGGGCGTGGCTAACCAGATGAAGGCTGGAAAGGGAGATCCATGAATGGGTAGGTGAGATGACACCTCATCCCTTATCCTATAAGCCTCTACCCCAACCATTGATCAAATGGTTAGCAAAAGTATCTCAAATACTGACCATTGGATGATAATTCAGCTTTAAAGCCTAAGATTTTTGGGAGATTTAGTTAATCATACAAATAGGCTTAGGAGTGACACCTCATCCCATGCAAACCAGAAAACAATTGTCTTTACCAAGTTGCCCCTCTTCTTTCCTTCACATGAGTTGACCACCACCCCTATAAATAGACATTTGGGGGTCTTCTAACTCTCTTTGGTAGTGTAGCACATGAATCCCTTTGAAGAAAATCAAAAAAAATCCATCTCTAGTCCCTTAACCTCCATATACATCCTAAGTGAGTTTAGTAAGTGTTTTGAAGAGAAAGCTTGCAAAGATTTGGTTTGATCATCTTCAACCAGATTTAGAGAGTATGTAAGTTCATATTCTATATTAACTTTAGTATGGAGATGGTTATTTAAATGATTGGACTATACTTGTTGATATTGAACCCTCATATTCTTGTTAAAAGTGTTATATAAAAAATCAAAGTGTTGTTTGAAATGGTTTTGTTAATAGAAATATGTTAAATGAAGTTAAAAGAACTTAAAAATATGTTTTAATAAGTAAAAATCAAGTTTATGTGAAAAGATTGCGAGTTTTGGATTGAAAAACTCCATGCTCTGTAATTTCGCTCGACTCTCGCTCAACTGAAGGATCGAGCGAAGAACAATTGTAAACTCTTGCTTGACTCTCACTAGATGTCTGGCTCGAGCGAAAGGCAACCCGAGACTTTGCTCGACACTCGCTCGATGTCTTGCTTGAGCGAGTTCTAACTCAAGAACTCACTTAAATCTCGCTCGATACCTTGCTCGAGCGAGATACCCAGTTTGTTTAGTGTTCACTTGATATTCTGCTCAAGCAAGTCCCAACCCGAAACTTCGCTTGATACCTCGCTCGAGCGAGATACTCTGTTTTGCTGAATTTAAGGCGTTTGCTTGAATAAAGAATGGACATTGAAATAAATAGAAATATTATATGTTATATAAGTATTTAGCTTGTGTAAAACACTTTATAGAATTTAAGATACATACATATGTGAGTATGTGATAATTTAAGAGTACATGCATGTTCTTGCATGTGGTGAGAATCAAGAAAAATGATACATCATGTACTAGAGAAACATTCATAAGAATAAGAAAGGAACAAATAAGAATAAGATATATGGATAAGTTAGTCACGTCGTGACGAGGACGGTAAGACGTGCCGTGCCGACAAAGATGACGAGACGTAACGCTTGTCGTATGATAAGAGTGATATGTATTATCACGGGGACAGCGAGATGTAACGCCCGTAGAAGTGATATGATTAGTGGGGACAGCGAGACGTAATGCCTACTATGTTACGTATGTTCCATGTTAAGATGGTGATGGCGAGACGTAACGCCCCGAATATTGACACGAGACTCATCATAACGGGGACAGCGATATGTAACGCCCGGGTGATTGATGAGTTATATGCAATGGGGACGGCGATACGTAACGCCCATTAGTGATAAGAAATAAATATGCTGTAAAAGAGTTATCTGCGATGGAGACGGCGATACGTAACGCCCATTGAAGATAATAATTGAATAAATGTTAAGAATGTATTGATGGTTAAGAAAAATGAACTTAAGATATCATAAGACTGTAAACCTGTGTAGGTTATTGATAAATCACGTGAAACTTGTTTTTTATCATGTTCTGTTAATATCTTTTCTTAAAAGAATAATGATGACTGTGTCTATGCTCTATTAAGCTAATTATGTATTTACTAAGATTTCTAAGGAATCACACTCTTTTATTATTTTATGTTTCTTTATTGTATGTATAAATTATATACAGGATATGATGGTCAACAGGGGGAAAGCCCCGATGATGCAGGAGACTCCGATGAGTCCTGAGAGACTTTTTAAATACAGTCCTTATGTAAATTTCACTTTTGCGTCCTTGGGACTTTCTATATATGATCAGCCGGTGGAATTGTGGTATCACAGTACACTTGCTTTTGCTGAGGAGGAGCAACGTATAGGTTGCTATTTGACTTTGGGAATGGATGGTTCCCTATCCATATGTGGGATTTATTCATCTTCAGCAAGACCGTTGTCTTAGTTTGGATATGTTCCGTTATGGGAAAACATTTTTCGAAGTTAAGAAGGAACCCAAGTGACCATAGGGATAGTCTTTTGATATGTATTATTATTTGTTGACACTGATAACTATTTTTAGGCATGTATATATAACAGTACAATGTTTGATGAATGAAAGGAGAATGTGGAAGTTAAAAGTTAAATTTTGCCATATGTGATCTTTAGAGATTTTTGTACTTGACCTTATCCGCTATGAACAATAAAATTTCTATATTTTATTTATTTATTAAGATCTTGATACGTATAAGGATGAGTAGCTTAGTGTTACTTATCCCGATTCCTTTAATTATGTTAAATCACAGACGTGATTTGGGGGTGTCACAGAATACATGCTACTCACGTGTAATTTCTTCATCTGCAAAGACAAAAGCACCTGTCACTCATCTAAACTCACAAACATAAGTATCAAAATCACTCAAAAAGGCAACACTCTGCATTTGGGTATTTGATATTCTAGGACTTTTGTCTCGTGGAAAAGTGGAGTAGCTGGTATCCTTGTGCACTTAAATTCTTATGTATGACTTATTATACTACCAGTTTGCATAAAAATTATAATATAATTAAATTTTCACCTACCTCACCAAAATCAAAGCCCTGGGTTGCAGTTCCACACATAGGAACACCTGCTACTTTGCTTCTTCATGAGACAAAGCCCTAGAATCTCAAATTCCCAGATGCGAAGTGCTACCTTTTTTAGGAATTTTGATACTTATGTTTGTGAGTTTATATGAGTGAGGGGTGGTTTCGTCTTTGCAAGTGAAGAAGTTGCATGTGAGAAGGGCGTGCTCAACTTTCCATTGCATTTGACGATGTTGGTAGACGAAAGGGGTAAATTATAAATTTTGAAAGTTAGAGACTTCACTATGATAAAATTGTTAGTTGGAGGACAATTTTGAGAAACACGTGAAAGTTCGTGGGGCAAAGTGAAATTTTTTCAAATATATTATGGTACTATAGTACTATACAATATAATATACTGTAATATATAGTACTACTATATAGTATATAAACTAAACTATTATATACTATTATACTGCTATATTATACAATATACTATATATACCCTATACTATTTAGTACTACTATATAGAATATATACCACCATTAAACAAATATAAACTATACTACATACTATACTATATGCTATACATGTTATAAATGTATCAACTAATTGAGTTGTTCTAATTGAGTTATACGATCTATCTATCCTTAATTGAGTTGTTATTCTTATTAACTATAAGAATACAGCTCATATGTTACTAGTGCTTATAGTGCTAGTGTTATCATACTATAGTACTAGTTATAATATTATATTGTGATTAGTAATAGTCATCATTAGTTAGTAGTAGTTATAATAATTTATTCGAAATTAGTACTAGTCATATTATATTATTGCTACTTTTATATTATGTTGTTATTAGTATACTAGGTACAATTATAATATCATATATAGCGCATAAAAAGGCGCACAAATCATTTATTCAGAGGAAAATTATTTACTCTATTTGAACGGAATATTATCATATTAGAACGGTTTGAGACCATGTTTGAATAGAGACTGTACATCATGATAGGTGCATTTGAATGAAAAGATGGGGCTTGTATTCAGGGGAAAACTTGTTGCCAAGTCCATTGAATCTATACCCATTCTAATGGAGTTTTATGACATTTGAATGGAATTAGATAGGCGATGTTACATACACAAACATATGTTTGAGAAAATATGTTGAAGTATATTCTTTTCAATCTGTTCAAGTTTAGTATAACTCATTCGAACGGTGATTTGATGAAATAATACGTGCGGAAGATATAATGTCATTTCTAAAATCTTGCATTCGAATATAAAAAAAAAAGGTTTGATCGGGAATATTAAACTTAGAGCAATACTAGCATGCCCGTTGCAGCGGACCGCTAGGCCAAAGTTCCTTTTTTATTTTTTTATCATTTTATTTTTATTTTTTTATCATTTAAAAACATTTTCAAAAAATATAAAAAAAAAATTATCAATATATAAATAATCACTTTTTTAATCATTAGGTAAAAAGAAAAATTATAAAATAAAATATATGAGGTGTCAAAAATAGGTGTCAAATTTGATGGGCATACTAGCATCTTTCTTAAACTTAAATGTCCAGACTTCCTTCGACTTCAAAAGTCGGGAAAACTAAAGGGGGCAACGACAGATTTTTTTTTTTTTAAGGGGGGTGGGGAAGTTACTTCTTTGTCTGTGTTTCAATGTGAGTGAGAGTGAGAGGCAGAGAGAGAGATGGAGGACGAGGAAGAGATTTCATTCTAGAGAGGGTGTGTGTTCATACTATATGCCAACCTATTGGGGTTTGTATTTTCTTTTTTTATCCAAATAGTATGTTTTGATTTATATGTTTTTGCAAATTTATTTGTTGAGTTATTTCATGTATAGGTTTTAAAATTCTGGATGCTACTATTGAATTGCATAACCTGGAGTTAATGCTGATAAGTTTTCGATAATGATAATGTATTCTTCAAAATTGATAGTGGGTTTGATCTATATTTGAAATTGATAGTAGGTTTGTTGATGATATTAATAATGTCACTACAAGAAAAACAGGTATTTGTGACATTTTAATTGCAATTAAAATGACTATTTGCATAAAAGCAGTATATTTTTATCACAAATAGTCATTCTGATTGCAATTAAAATATCATAAATACATGTATTTTCTTATAATGTGTTTTGTACTTTGTTTGAATGATGATGATATTGATGATATATATTGGATTTGTTCAAGTTGGAAATTAGTATATATGTGTTTGATTTGTGAATGAAGTAGATTAGGGATTTGAGAGATTAGTCTTTAGATGAATTGAAAGTTGAATTTAAGATTAAACTTAAGGTTAATAACATGAGGTCTAATATTCATTAGTTATAATTCCAATTTTATATTAGATTTGTGATACATTAGTATATATGTTTTACATTTTTGAATGAAGTAGATTAGTGTTTGCTCTTTGTGAATTATATCATATTAGTGTTTGGTCTTTGTGAACGACTTAATTACCTATTATTTCATAACCCAAATAAAATATTAGTCTTATTTTCATAACTTATCTAATTGAAATAATATGAACTAAACCATAAATTATACTAATTTTTAACCCAAATAAAATATTGGTCTCATTTCCGTAAATTACCTAATTTAAATAATATGAATCCAAACCAACTACTTAATTAACTATTAATTCTTAACTCAAACAAAATTGTTCATTTTCCATAAATTACCTAAATGAAATAATATGAATCTAAACCATAAATTATTCTAATTTAAATATACACCAACTACTTAATTACTTATTAATTTTTAATCCAAATAAAATATTAGGCTCATTTCCATAAATTACCCAAATTAAATGTTAGCGGGTTCTTGTGTAATTAAACATTAGACCCGTTTGAGAATTATGCCTTATTGTTCGTGAAAATATTTGGGTACAACTCTTAAATTGTCTAAAGTGGACAGTTATGATTTTATAATCTATATGACAGATGTATTTAGTCTAGACTTTTGTGTTAGTTTGGAAAGTTGGTTAAGTATTTCCTTTCATTCTTCAGGTGTGATTTGAAAGTGTCTCGCCCATGGATAGGGCCGATCACTTTATGAGACTATCATACTTAGAGAATTGTAGGGAAATATTGCATTAATTTTGACTGATATGAGAGTTTTGGACTGTATATATATGCGATAGATTATAGCATTTTGAATGGGATAAGATCAACTACCTCACAAGCATTGAATATGGAAAGACTCGTGACCTCTTTTGTTACTTTGGACTTTGATTTTTTGGGTAATGATAATAGAGTAATGGAAATACCTAGTATGATTAATATACTTAGTTATACTTGGTTTACAAGTCATAAGTTGAACGTCAATATTATTTTCGTATCCAATTGAGCGTTAGACCCTTCTAAGAGTTATGCCCTATTGTTCACAAAAATTGTTTTGGTACAATTTTTGAATTGTCCAAAATGGATAGTTTGAGATTCTATCATCTATATCACAGATATATTTAGCCTAAACTCATGTGTTAGTTTTAAAAATTTTGGTTCAATGTTTCCTTTCGTTATTTGGGTGTGTGATTTATAAGTTCCTCTGTCCATGAATAAGGCTGAGGACTTTTTGCAATTAGCATATTTGGAAAATTGTAGGAAAAAGCTTTTAAAATCTAACATGAGAGTTTTTGACTGAGTATATATGCAATATAGTTGATAGTCTTTCGAATAAAATAAGGCCAACTACCTTATTAAAACACAAGCAATGAATATGAAAAAACAATTAATAGTATTTATCCATGATGTAGGTCTTTTATATCAGTTGTCGAGTAGCAAAATGCAATGGATTAAAGTTGGATGCTGTTGGGAGATAAACTTGGTAGAGACTATAAGGAATATGTAGAAATGGTGAAATATTTTATAAAATTTGCTCACAGATAATCGAGGTTTTATAAGATGTGCATACAAGAAATGCAAAACTTTTAGCTTTTTTAACATGGTGATAGTTGATAAACATTTATATGTCAATAGAATCGATCCTAAATACTCATCCTGGATCTTACATGGCAAACCATTTTTTAAAAGAATTATATTTGGTACGCAATCCAATCAAATGGAGGAAGGTCATAATATCACCATAGATGACATAAATATAGATTTATCTGATGAAAGTGATGACAATTGGATAAGGCAAAGGTGTTAGGCAATCTTGGTGCAAGAATGTTTGGGGCGAGACATGGAGAATGAACATATACTCAATCATTTGAGAAAAATGAAAGTTTTGGAAGTTTGTGGGAGGAGGCACAATAAAAACTGTACGAGATGTGCACTCATCATACCAAGTTGTCTTCCACAACAAGATTACTTCATATTAAGTCTATATGTTGTATTTTTGCAAAGCCCATTAACATGTTGCTCAAATCATTTAAAAAGAGTCTCCCACCAGATAACATATTACCTTGTAATTTTTATAAAGTGAATCAATTTAAGTGAGTGTTAGGATTCGATTATAATATCATCCACACATGTAAAAATGAATGTATTCCCTTTTGATAGTAATATGCAGAATTTGATTCATATCTAATGTGTCATGAGTCAAGCTAGATATCTGATAAGCGTAATGTACCTCAAAAAATATAATTTTTTTTTTGTTAATTCCTACACTTCAAAATGTTTACGTCCTAGTCGACTACGAAAGATATGTTTTGGAATCATACCAAAAGAATTCGAAATGGAAACTTCATTTTGCATCTTGTAGATTCTTTACAATAGAAAATATTTGATGCCAAGTACCCATAGTTTACCAAAAAACCTCGTAATGTACAATCTATGTTAGTAATGAATGATTTTTATCCATTTGGCAATATAAGTACTTCTCATAGTACTTAAATAGTCTTATTAATGCCTTATAATTAACTACTTGGAAGTATATGAAGGATTCATACTTTACAATAACTTTAGTGATACTAGGGCCAAGGTCATCAAGGAATAAAATAAACATATATCTTCAACCATTGAATGTAGAGTTGAAAGATTTGTGAAATGATGGTGTCAATACATATGATGTGGCGTCATCACAGGAGTTCAAGATGCATGCCATAATGTTGTGGACTAAAAATGATTTTTCAACATACGAAAACTTGTCTGGATAGAGCATAAAAGATAAAATTATTTGTCCTATTGGTGATAAACATTCTTGTCTCAATGGTAAACAAATGATAGAAAATTATGTTTAATGGAATACCTTCAATATTTATTAGATGATCATAGATGCCTTTAAATATAGTAATGTTTGATGAAAGAATTGAGCGCATGTCATCATCACCAGAGTTTTTTGGGCTAAATATTATCACGTATTTGATAAATATTTTAGAAAATAAATTTTGAAAAGATGCAAGAGCTCGGAAAATGAAACGAGAAGCAGTAGAGTGGTATTAGACAAGAAAAACATATTCTTTGAGTTGCATATTCTACCTTAACACTGTGCGAGTATATACTGGATATTCTGATGTCAATAAAATGGAAAATAAAATATACAACTAACTTTTATAAAGATTTAAAAGAGTTGAAATAAGAATGGATTTGCATTTGTATGATAATGGGTCGTCAACTTATATTCCCGTTGGATGACACTATCAAATTATGAGAAAATAAATTATGTGAGCGGTTGAGGATAATCAAATTACATGATGTCTATATTTTAAACATGTCAAGATGTGTGCAAACCCCTAATTGAAAGGTAACTAGTTTTGAAAGTCACGACTGTCATGTATTTTTGCAACATTTATTGCCATTTGGTGTGCATGAAAAGTCTACTCGAGATATTCACGTGGCTCTAATAGAATTAGGGAGATTTCTCAAGGATATTTGAAATGAATGTTGAAAGTTGATGCATTAGTAAAGATGGAAGCTGACATTGCAGCGATATTGTGTAAATTGCACAATTTATATCCACTTTTATTTTTTGATGTAATTGTTCATTTATTTGTACACCAGCCTTGTGAAGGTTTCGTTGTTAGCTCAGTCTAGTATAGATGGATATATCATATTGACTGGTTTTTTAGGAAAATTAAGTAATTAATGGAAAATAAGGCTCGTCCAAAAGGTTTTATTGCAAAGTCATACATTGATAATGAATAACATACATTTTGTTCTATAATTTTTTGTGGGATTGATACCAGATTCATGAGATCGGACCAAAATTATAAAGATAGGAAAATGAGAGTAAAATCATCATTTTTCATATTTTTTCAAACAATAATTCTCATTGGCGCAGAAAGGGACTATGATCTATGTGGATGAGAGTTTGCTAGAGCCTGATAGCATGTATTGAATAAGTGCGCAAAAATTGACAACTACTTGAGGATATTGATATGTGCATATCAAAATAAAGTACAAGTCATGGAATATAATTTATCTTGAAACAAATTAATAATTAACATGAACATACACAATGAACATATACAACTACTTTGCCTGGATGGTATAATTGATATAAAAAAGAAGCATGAACATGAGTTCGACTCGTGGTTTGAACATGAGTCCAAGCAAACCATCCATTATTGTAGATGTTTGGTGCATAGATATAAATTTAACACGACTGATAGGAAACGATATAGAAAAATTAAAAATTATGGGATCGTAGTCAAAGGAATCCACAGGGAGAATAACATTGACCTCTTCAGAGTTGTCAAAGATGTCATTAGGTTCAAGTACGTGTAGGCACATGTGGTTAGTTGTTTTAATGTAATTGGTACCTCTTATTGAATTGCTCATTCAATGAAAATTCTCAATATTATGCCTTGAAGAGAACTCGAACATCCATGCTTTTCATCACAAGATCTTGAGTCTCGCGTGTATATGATGTCTCAATTTCTAATGATGAATATTTTGTGAGTGTTAATACATCTCCCACATGGTATAAGGATGATCCTTTCGTTCTCGCTTGTCAAGCAAATCAAGTTTTTTATTTAGATGATTTGGAACATGAAATCCCATGGCGAGTAGTACCATAGTTTGCAACTAAAATTATATACGATTACATTCGAGAGGTAAATGAACAATGTGAAAATTTTAATAGTCTAACAAATGAAGACGCATATCAAGAAAACAAATCAAAGATTAATATATTCGTTGGTCTCAGCTATGACATGGTTCCATTGCATATAGAAGATGTTGAATAGAAGTAATTGAAATGGATTATCAGAAAAACATGAGTCGACTAAAGTGTCTAATAAGGATGAGGTGACTAATCTATCAAAATTGATAGTTGGTTTGTGTAAATATCGTTGTTATAAATGTAATAACACTTTTACAAATAACAATTTTATACATTTTAAAATATGTATGCCTCCCAAAAGTAGTGCAACTCCTGTGCCATCTTCATCCCTTATCGACTCTCCAATTGGTTTGCTTGTCATGAATGGTAGGCTAAAATCACCAGACCTAGAACAAATTATGTTACATAGAAATTTGATTTGATTTAATGATTTAAATAATAGTATTTTAAAAATAAAATGATTTTTTCTGATATTATGTGTTTTAATTACTGTATAGCTATTATAAGCAGTCGTCGAGGTCAAGATGTTACTAGGAGTGATTGTATATAAAAAGTAATGAAAACAAAAAAGATGAAAGTTGATAATCCTGTTGATCACACCGGTGGCTCTAGAGATTCGACATCTTGTCTTGTTTCTTATGTTGGTACCTTACTCACACATATGCACTAATGGACATCTGCATGGGCTAAAGTCCTCCAAGACGTGAAAGACTACATAAAAGGTCATTACCTGATAATAATTTACATATAAAAAATTTAAGTACATGATAATTTATAATTAGTTTGTATTTAGAATAATTGTTTATAATATCCAACTATTAGTTAATGAGCTCATGTCCATTATATTTTGACAGTACAAAGGTAGATGACATGTATGATATCAGAAGTTCGGTAATGCAACAGAGACATGTCAAAGTCTATTCCAAAAAATGCCACTAAACGAATGTGAAAAGGTTTATGATATGTTTAAAAATCTTACATATTAGGCAATTTCGATGTTATCTTTCTTTATGGTATGTGATAGTTGCATCAAACAAATATGGTGATAATGTATTTTTTCCTTTGTAACAATAGAGTAATGTCGACAATGTAAATATAGCAAATTTAATGATATATCACCCTATGGGTGCTCAATCTTATCATCGAGTATAAAAAAAATTGGAAAAGTTATACAAGTGCCTGTTAAACATAACAAAATTTGAAATTGAAGTTATAATATAGATTTTCATTTTGCATGAATAGGAAAGTCTTGCTAACCATAATCTAACCCAATTGTTTGCTAAATCAACTACAAATCGTAATGTTTTTGGGCCAATCCTAAAACCAAAGCAAATTATGTAAATTTAAGTTTTTAATTTTTATTGTCAAATAATATTTTTGTTAGCTATACTACCTCTAATGATTTTTCTGATATGAGAATATGGTATCAGTTCAGAAAATTGTTGTGACTCCATCTAATGAATCATCTATGAACAATGGTCATTTTTATTCTTAAGTTCTTGGATCATGTTCTAAATATTTGAGGAGTTTAAGACATTACATGAAGCTTTTCTTAACAACATCATCATCTTCTCAAGTCAAATCAAATAACAACTCTCGAGAAATTGAGGAAGATAGACTCGAAATCGAACATTTGGAATTCAAGCAAAGAGAGTTACAGACTAAATTAAATTAAGTAATGAATCTCGACGCGAGATTAGAATAAAATATGCATAAGAAGCTGGAGACTTAATCCTAATAACTATTTAAACAGTGGCAATTAATGATATCCCAAAATTCTATGCCACCACAATTCTAAATCTTATTTTCTTTAGTTATCATTTTATTATTATGACTTGAATATTTGAACAAATGTGATGTTTTGATTACAATATTTAAAATTAGTTTCGTATCTTGAATTTACAGTTTATTGTATCATGAGTACTGTTTGAACGTAAAATACCTAGTTCGAATGGTAATTAGCAATTTATTACCCTTCGAATGTATTTTAACTTCCATTCCACCAATCAAATGACTTTAGCATTGTCCATTATGTTCAAAAAAATTAATTGTCTTTTCGAACAGACTTCATATATGAACATTCGAGCAAATAATCTGTTGTTCGAACACAATTGTCATCATTCAAATGATCATACGCCATTCGAACAAAAGTATTGAACCACCCATTCAAGTAGATGTTTTCAATTAGAACGTATATAAATCATGATCGATCAGATTATTTTTGTTCGAACATAAATATATTTGCTTGAAAAGAAAGGAAAAAAAATTGTTCAAACACTCCATCGATTTGGACAGGATCTAATAAATCGGCTTCGTTTGAATTAAATTTCGATAGAGTTTGAACTAATATCTAGCCGTTCGAACATAAAATATTCCATTTGAACGGCTTTTTGGGATGAAAACGCTTCGTCTCAAAAGAATATTCTCGTTCAAACACTTTCGACTGGTTCTGCTAGACTTTGTCTTTATTTTTGGAATGAATTTCAAATTTCATATCCAAAAACCTTAATTTGGGACGAATCTTTTTAGACAAAATAGAGACAAAAACTTTTCATCTCTTTCCCATTTCGGACAAAAATGTCATTTTTTTTATATGAAATTTTTCGTCTCAAGAAATGCACTCTCTTGTAGTGTATCGAGTATTGAGAACTTGTTTATTATTTAGTAAATATGCATTTAAATTTAGACTGTTAAAAGAACTTTATACGCTTACAAACTCAAAACCAAGAGGTACTTTAAGTTACAAATAATACCATTTCACATTCCAACTTAATGATGGTTCAGCTTAAGCTTGTGTATATATATATATATATATATGGGAACTACATGAATTATTGTCATTCAATTATTGTATATTTAGATGACTAAAGTAAAGTACTTGCTTAGATGAGCTTAAAAATTTGGTACAAATTGATTTAATTTCATATTGCTGCATGTGTATTCATGGACACCCATAGATCATCAATTAAGGGTTGGTTTGGTTACAAATCATTTCATTTCATTTCATCTCATTTCATCTCATATAATCATTGCAAGTTTTCTAAATTATCAAACAAAAATTCTAAACAATTCAATTTTTTTAAACACTAAAATAAAAATTATATTAAAAGATTATATTCTAATTTTATTTTATTCATTTTGTAACCTTTATATTACGACATCATATCATAATGAGTTTTCTTCCAAATAATTATTGTAAGATAAACTTGCACTTTGCATGAACTTGAATATTGAATATTATTATTCCATAGTGGTGGTTGATGCACGCACTAAGGTTCCATCAAGTAAGCTGCATGGGTGCTATATACCAGCAAGCACAACGTCCCTTGCAGGCCGAGCATGCAGGCTATCGGAATTATTGCTGTCCCCATGCCAATAAGTGAATCATTAGCATTGACCTGTGTATGATTTATAATCCGGACAAGAATCTTGATCTCGATATACGAATTACTAATGGTACGTACAAAAAGACTTACGCCTTTCGATTCTCTTTTTTGAAGTCTTATATTCCCTGCAAACCAAGACCATCGTGCAATCACGTTTTGATCGTTCACATCTAATATACATACATATATATATATATATATATATATTTCCTTTATATATGTACGTAGGTAGGTAGCTAGCTAGCAAGTAGGATCAATATTGAAACATCCTTCAAAAGCAAAAAGATCACCCGAGATAAGATAAGCACCATGGGGTCGATTTTCTCACTTTTTTATTCTTCTAATCATGTATAGGGTTATATCATGTTTTGAACCTTTTTAGATGTAACTATTTTGAAAATGGTTTACGTGGTGTTTTTTTTTTCATAGATTTGTAGTAATTGCCAAAATTAATAGTTTAAAAAATTATTACAAATTGTATGGTAGCTTGAAGGTATTGGGTATTTTGTCTTTCCTTTACTTTTAAGGTCCATCTTTCTACGGTTCTACATCTTTTGAGGCCCACCAAATAGGTATCTATGAAGTTTATGAAGGTTAATTCAAAATTATAAAATATATGGGCTTATAAAAAAATATATATATTTCAATATCAGTTTGAGTGTAGCATCTCAGAATCATTATACAGATAATAATATCATGTCAATTAGATCAGAAATAGAATTAAAGTGAGAATATTGTGATATATCGTGATCAATATATATTCTAGATTATATGCACCGCTTTTCAAAAGGTAAATTAACCTATTCAAATGAGTACTGTAAGACAAAGTACAAATGGATTATAAACATGATTCTGACACTATACTAGCTTTTTGAACGTTGCTAGTTAATGCATTGAATCAGGGCAGGCACGTTCTACTTTCCATTATGCTCCTCTACAGATCAGGTATATCTTATCAACTCTTAACTCAAGTCGGCAACCTTATCTCCAAATCTTCTTTGGCAACACATGCACCTGCATGCATGCCAGTATTCACTGGAATATGCATATTGATATATATATATATATATATATATATATATAAAGAAACTACACATAATTTTACGTTATTTGTTAGATTTATTTTAAATTAGAAGTAACTTTTTTAAATAAATATGAAATATGTACGATATTAAATTATATCAGTATATAGATAAATTTTTGTGTAATTCTTTTATAATTAAAGTATTTATGATTTTTACTTTCTTTTGCATGGTTTTTCAAAAAGTACAGGAAAAAAGATATTATGCACGTACGTACGATATCGATCGATGCCATCAGAAAATAACAAGAAAAGCAATCAAAGCATGCATTAATTTTATTACTTAATTAGCTGTCTCAAATAGCGCCTGTCTTGTTATTACGCTTCTTTCTCCGGCCTGATGATATCATCTTGCATGATCTATCTATCAATTACAAAATATCTTTAACCAAGACAAAGGAAAAGAAGAGCGAAGATAAACAAAAAGAATATTAAGAAACTAAAAAGAATGGTGGCTAAAGGATTAATATTGCTTTTTAATTTTGTAACATACGGCGGATAGGGACACACTCTGATCCCACTTCCGATCGTCTTGACCAATGGATGAAAAGATATAGATCATATATATTCTATAGCTAGCTGTTTCACATTTGCAGTCGAAAAATCAAATTCGTGGCTGTGAGGAGAAAGAAACTGACATCCGTATCCAACCCAAGCAATTTGCACCAATGAGAAGATCTTCAATGCAAATTTTCAATCTGCCACATCGCTCTTCCAGCTGTAGGGATCTCCGAAAGTAAATGAATTATTGGCCAGTGTCTAGGCATGTAGGAATCCAATGAACCAAAAAGACATCCAACACAGTGACAGGTCTCTCTGGCATCCAACGTTATATCCCGATCGGCGATTAATGTGTTGCATGCATGGATCGATTTATTTTAGTACATCTGCGTGGCCCATGATTTGTTTGCTAATATTAGAGAGTCTCGGGATTCCGAAAGGATGATACGGATTAATTATATTTGCAGTCAGAGTGGATAAGTGCTGCACTCTTTTTTATATTGATATTATGAGTGTATATATGGTCATTATTGCATAACCTAATATGACTCTAACATTAGTACTTTTTCTCATAATTGATATCAAATCCTTATTCTTTCTATTTTTCTTTGCTCCCCATTTTCTTTTAATTTTCTTTGTATTGAGGTTGTCAGCCTGGGAAAACGAATTTTGCAACCTTTTCAAATCTGTATGTTACTGCATGTAATCTTTTGCACAAAACAAGAATCTGCATTTTTATTTTTAAGAAATATGGATTTGATTGAATAAATCAACCAACACGCAAAAAGTAAGGAAAGAGGACCTCAATAAAACACTCCGGGACATATACTCATGCAAGTACTAAATAAAGTAAGCAAATTGAGAAATGGGGTCACTGAGTTGGCTCGATTCAATTGTTTTTTAACCAAAAGGCCAAGAAAATGGCCCCCGGGAAGGCAACTTCTAAACCTGTTCCGTGGACGAGAAAATCAATGAAGGTCTGATCTAGTTGATCATTGATTAGCTGCAGCTTCTGGCAAAAGAAAAAGGACAGTAATTCTACTACTGAGGATAATGAGGGTAAAAGTGAGAGCTGATTCTTAGGATAAGGTTGTAAAAGTTTTGATTCTGGAGCATTTGCGGCCCACTAATTAAATAACTTATTTAATCAAATTTTGACTAAAAAGTATCAAAACATGTTTTAATAGACTCAAGTTAATTAAAATAAATTGAATTTTCTCTTTTTATTCTCCAAATTTAGCTAGTGAAAAAAAGCTAAATTAATTTTGGGAACTAAAATATTTAGTTCTCGCTTGTTTTATCTCATGCGCCCCATTTCTTTTTCACTCAACTTCTTGCATTCGGCCTCATCTTTGAGTCTCTCCATGATTGTTTAAAAATATGGCTATTAAAAAATATAACCTTAAAAAAAATTATTCTATTAGAAATAATTTAAACGTTAGAAAACTAATTTGTATTTTATAATAGCAAATCAATATTCAAATTATAATTAGAATTAAAATAAATAAAAAATTAGAAATTAATATTTTAGTAGAATAACTATTGATATATTTAGTCTATTATTTGGTATAATAAAAAGTGATTAGCCAAAATTTGTAAAAGTAGAATTTCAAGCCAAATTTGACTAAATTTTGACTAGTGAAAATTGAGTGCTCTAAGACAATTTGTAAGACTCATACATGTTGTAGCGACAATCTTAGAGCATACTCGCATTGGCCTAGCCAAATTCCATTGTCTAGTTAAATTTTAGCTTAGTAGATAAAAAGTGGTCTGCATTGGAATAATTAAAACTTCAAAACTCCACTTTGAATTACAGTAAATTCATTACTTTCGCAAAATTTAGTCACTCACTATTCATCTCCAAAACAATATTTCTCTCAAATATTCCCAACAATCTTCTTCCTTGCCTCGTTTTTCAGTTTCTACTTTCCTTTCTGTTCTTTTGGCTTCATAAAATTGTAAATGTGTAGGTGTTGTATAGAAGAAAGGTTGATAAAATTTGCATATTTGGTCGTTGGATTTTAGAATGGCTAGAAAAATGTGTTTGTTGGATAATTAGATTGAAAGAAAAATAGTTGGAGGACAATAATTTTAAATAAAAATTAAATTATTAATTAGTATATGAAGTATATTTGTAAAGTATAAAAATAAAAAGAAAATTATTAAAATATATAATATTATATTTTGACTTTTGACTTTTGACTTTTGACTTTTAACTTTTGAATGAATAGTCCAATGAGGATTAACCTCTCTAATAATTTTAGTTTTAACTTCAAATTTATCTAAATTTTATATTTGACAATAACTAAACTATTGACAATGCTCTTTAAAGAACATAAATTCAGACAACTCCACTTACCCATACCCAACCCCCAAAGATCAGTCTGATCAACTTGAGCTGCGTTGGGACTTGTAAAAGACCCAGAGGCTTGAGTCCTTCAGAAATGGCTGTCTACTTTGAACCTCAGGCCCATAATGTCGTGGAATTATGAATGTTTTCAACTTTGAGTCTCCATATCTAAGCTGTTTGTCATTACAGGCAAGATTGCATTTAACGGTTTAATTGCAGTTGCTAGCTCCTCTCTATTTTTTCTAAACAATTTTGAGGCTAAAAACACATTCAAGTCGGGTGCTGCAACTTTTAATAATAATAATATTATTATTATTTGGATAGTAATACTATCCTATTTGGATAGTAAGATAAAATGATTTTAGATAAAAATTAAAAGATGAATAAAATATTATTTTTTAAAATTTTAAAAATAATTAAATTATTTTTTATTTTTTATATAAAAATTTAAAAAAATAATAACAATAATATAAAATGAAATGAATTAAGAGTGTTTCTGTATTCAAACTGGACAGATGTGACAAAAATTTATATAGATCAGCCAGTATGTTTAAAAAAACTTATTGTGGGATTTACAAGAATATATGTAAATCAGCCACATAAATATGCAGGACTCATTATAGTTTTGAAAAAATTAAAAAATAAAATAAAATACCGACATTTTTTTATGCATTTATTTCTGCAAAAGACTTCCACATCAATAAAATAAAAAATATATAATTAATTAATTTAAAAAAAAAAAACTCTAGGCGAAGAATATCTCATGGACTACCCGAAAGCGTCAAAGTCCGCTCATATTCACGAGTCATTTGGACAGGCTTACTCAAAATATCTCAATGCTAATAAATCAAACACACGTAAATAGGCATTTTAATTAATTATTGGGCAAACAATTTTCAGGAGATATTTAGATTAAAGGAATTCATCCTTGAATTATCTCAGAAGAAATGAAAAAGCATTAATGCCATATCATCCAGAAATAGAGGCAGACGATGTATTCAGTATTCAGTACATCCGGAAGAAATTTCTGCAGATAATTAATCAGTAACGCCTACATGTCATTCAACACGGCTCCAATTTTCAACACAGCCAAAAGTCCTAGTATAGTTACTAGAATAATGGCAGTGATTTAAATCAATGTATGTATATACACACACAGATCGATGATCGTGGATAGCACATGCTCCCACAATCTTTATACTTCCTATGAGGTAGCACCATGTTGCTAGGAAAGAACTACCAGAACAGCTTATGAACCGGAATTCCCCTTCATCTCGCCCAACATTTAATTACTTCAATCAGATCTCCTTGTTACTCCTTATTAGAAGTCTGTCAGTTGTTTTGATGTCGGCTACTCACGGATTTCAGCTAGCAGAAGAGACACAATTCTTGGTAACATCTTCTGTTGTGGGAGAGTTATTTTGTGGAACAACCTTGAAGATTTATGTAAGAGATGAACAACATTGAGACTTCTATTCCCCCGAATTATATTTTCATCTTGAGCATGAAGAAAGAATGCCAACAAAGTAATTCAATTTGCAAATTACCTGATCATTGATAGAAGCATCACTTGAAAAGGATTTCATTCTTTTTGCATTGCACATAAGGCTTTCCTTTTCTCCTTCAGCTTCTTCATTGGCAAAGTTCTGATCAGACACCTCTGCAAAAACCAAAACATTATACGTCATTTTGGCATGTAGAACAATGTTTTCATCAAAAATGTCTTTCCATGTAGTTCTTAACCATCAATTTTCAACATCCAATTCAATTTATCTCAAGTAGTTCTTAACTTCAATTAATTAGGGTTCACACAAAGGATTCCAAACAAATTAAGGTTGATCACATGTATCCGTTTCTACAGTTCTATCTTATATCTTATTCAGATCCCCATTTTTTCATTTTGTGACTCTAAAAACACACGTACACAACATACTGACATTTGAAGCTCTATTCAGTTATAAATATCATGTTGTACTGTTTAGCCAATGTCATATTAATCATACCAAGAATTAGAAAAGTCCCAACAGTGTACACAAAATGTTCAATCTGAATATTCTTCTTTGCATAATTTCCTGTTCACAAAATCCAGTCTCCACCAAAATTCCTTTTGTGTTCTTCACCACAATCTTTGGGGGCAAAATAAGCACCTATTCCTTAAGCCAATGAATCACGAGCCCGTTACGGATTTTGTTTGACCGTCTGGAAGATCTTGAAAGCACACATTTCAAGAAATGTCCTAACTCGCCACCACCCTTTTTCCTTCCATTTAAATGTTCAAAATATCTGAGACTAAAAAGCTACTTGGAGTTTCTCAACTCAATGATGCTGAGTTTTAGCTCTCACTGAACTGTTACTCAGAATACTAAGACCACACCCTTTTTCCTTCCATTTAAATGTTGTTCATAATATTTATTATAGATTGATGTAATGAAATGTAGTTAGTTTAGAATAAACACATGTAATGTTTTCATTGGCTTATATAGAGAGTTAGTTATTACAGTTTTATTTCACACGTCTGTATTAGCTTATAAATACATACTCATTCTTCTGTAATAAGGCTAACTCAATGTCAATACATTTTTCCAACTTCATCTCTCTCATATCAGACCTATCTTCTCCTCCATCTTTGATTACTCTATTTCATGATATCAGATTGTAAATGGCTTCCATTTCTGAATCAAATGTGGAGAATATTCTGAGTTACTATCACTTACAAAGTGGTGATTCACCAAGGAACATACTGGTGTCGAATGTCCTCATTGGCAAAAACTATCATACATGGAGCAGGTCCATGATGATGGCTCTAAAAGCCAAGAACAAGATTGGGTTCGTGAATGGATCGATTGTATAACCAAGTTCAACAAATTCTGCCTATGAATTGTGGGAGAGATGCAATAATATGGTTTCTTCCTAGATCATCAGTTCTGTTTCAAAAGAATTCGATTATAGCATCATATGTGCAAGAACAGCTCAAGATATGCAGGATGATCTGAATCAAGGAAATGGTCCAAGAATCTTAAAATTACAGAAAGATCTATCAGTTATGATGCAAGAAGACTCATCAGTGCGAGATTACTATACAAGAATCAAATCCCTATGGGATGAATTGCTGGATTATAATCAGATTCCAACATGTTCACATGGAGTATTAAGAATCTGTAAGTGATGCAATAAAGATTTTCTTGGGTTATCAAGTTCGACAACATGTGATGCAGTTTTTAATGGGGTTAAACAATTGTTTTTCCCACATTAGAGGGCAAATTCTAATGTTAGAACCTCTGCTGAATATAAATACAGATTTTCTTTGGTTGTTCAAGAAGAAAAACAGAGAGAGATTAGCAAAAATAAAATGATTGACACTGCTACTTTGTTAGGGATCCCATTAAGAGGGCCATACTTGTTGGGCCTCTAACTTGATAGTTAGGTTTATTTTATTAAATTCTTAATGTTGATCGGCCCATGGCCTTAGTGTGGCCCATGGCCTTTATATTTCCTTAATAGCTGCTGGTAGTGTATGTAAGAGGGTGGGAGTTAGTGTTTGGCATCTTGAATCTAAAATATTCATAAGAACCCTAATTTGGAGGAAGGTGCCCCTCGAAGAGCATCTGCGTGAGTCACGCATTTACCAGCTTCCATTTATTCTATTTTTTGCATTCATCATCTGCTCACATATTTCATCCATCCATATATTCTTGCATTTCGTTTGTTAATCTGTGAGAATCCTTACAAATGGTATCTAGAGCCAACGATCTTGCCATGGACGGAATCCGATTCCCAACACAGTAAGAAAATAGGCTTATCATTAAGAAAATGATTGAACTGATTCAACAGATGCAGAACACAATCAATCGAAACCATGAAGAGTCCAAGCGGATAAAGGAATCTCTAGTTGAAAGGCCAGACCAAGAGGATGACGACGAAGAAGACTCGGAGGATGAAATCGACGAAGAAACACCAGACGTTGAAATGGACATCATTGAAATTTCCGAAGAAGACTCCAGCGAAGACTCAATAAAAAAGGTTGACGAAATTTCCGAAGAAGACTCAAACGAAGGAGAGGAAAAGGTAGAATTAGTAGTGATGGAGTCTCTGACCAACGACGAAGCAGAGGAAACAACCGAAAATGAAATAAGGGACGACAGCGACAATACGTCCATAGAAATCGACAAAGAGGCAGTAGAGGATGAGTTCGTAGAAAAGGAGGAAGAAGCTACGGATTCAACCAAAGAATTACAACACTTAGTGCTGCAAATGACAAACGAATCGACTGATGTAGATGAAATTTCCGAAGAAAACTCAAGCGAAGAAGATGTCGCAGTCAACCTACGCGAGAAATCGCTAGACTCTAATGAACAAGCTAAAGGGGATATTAAACCCTCATATTTTCCTCTCCAAAATTGGGTTCCTTCATTTCATCTCCGAAATTATTTTTCCCTTTCCGTTACCTCTAGCAACAACTACTTATTAACCTTAAGAGGGGAAATTCTAGCCATTATATGGGATTTTGATCCCAGTGGCATCGCTAAAGCCCAAAAGACACAGACAATCATTGATCTCTTTAGATGGTCGGAGCCGATTATGACACCATTGTACAGAAACAACCGGATAAAGAATCTCCCACAGGGATCGTCGGTGACGCAGAACACCCAACCAGATTCCAAAAAATCCTACATCCCCGCCTCTTTTAGTGCCCTCGGTGTCACTCAAGACTTTCCCTCTTACATTGCCAAAAAAATACAAGTCCCTGTTTGCCTTGATTTTCGTCACCGACTAGTACCCCATCAGGTCGAGTTGGTCGTGCTGGAGCTTGGGCTTCGAATCGTAGTTACGATTGAGGTTGTGGCAGCAGCTCGCACCTCGTGTTCATGGTTGGAGGAGTTGGATCGATCTAGTCTACAGAGGCTTAGTGAAATGAATGTTAATAGAGGGACTATTTCACAGAGAAGTTCCTTGGGAAATTTCAGTCACCTAGATCTCGATCACATTGTTCTGATTATGGTAGAGCCACGAACTCGGGAAGTGAATCTGGGCCACTGCAGGTGAAGAAGGCAACGTGGGTAAGAATTTCTTTGCTCACTACCTGTTTGATTATTTGCTTCTTAAGATGGTTTTTAACTCTTTTGACAGGGGAAAGGGGTGGAAATCATGTTGGGTCTTGGAATGTATTTAGTCTTGGAGTTGCAGTAGAACTTGAGGTGAGGAGCTGCATAGTGCTATTTAGCAGGTCAGTCATAAGTTTTGGTGTTCTTGTGGCTTCGTATGGAAAAATAAATAGAAGTTGGTTTGGAATAATAAGTATTAGGCGACTTCAAACCTACCTAGTTGCTGCCAAAGTTGATGAGTATGCAAGGGGTATGATTAGTGCTTCTGGGTCTAGTCTCTTAGAGGAGCTCAAATTATTTTCCTTGACACAATCTAATTCAAGGCTTAAAAGTCTAAATTTCGCTAGCACAAGACAGTCGATGCCTCTTAGTCATCATGTGCAACACTCTTTGCTGCATCAGTATCATCTTTTTGTGCCTCTCGTTACTACACTGCACTGTCTGATCCTCTGATTATAAGCTCAATGGAGATTGTTGTTTGCTTAGCAACAACACTTGTTGCAACTGCTCTTTTTGAGATCAAGCATTTGCACCATATTTCGTGTAGTAAAGATCTCAATGAAGTGCTTGGAAAGGTATTGGAGCATGAGTCATGCCGATATGGACGCAGACAGAACTTAAGGGAAGAAGTTGAATTTTCTGGAACTACCAAAACATTGAATGATGGGTTGTTACTTTGTTGTTAATTTTTACTTTAATTGAGTTGTTTAAGTTGTTTTGTGACAAGGAACCTTAAGGACAAGGTTCTTTAAAGGGGGGAGTTTGTTAGGGATCCCATTAAGTGGGCCATACTTGTTGGGCCTCTAACTTGATGGTCAGGTTATTTTATTAAGTTCTTAGTGTTGATCGGCCCATGGCCTTAGTGTGGCCAATGGCCTTTATATTTCCTTAATAGCTTCTGGTAGTATATGTAAGAGGGAGGGAGTTAGTATTTGTCATTTTGAATCTGAAATATTTGTAAGAACCCTAATTTGGAGGAAAGTGCCCCTCGAAGAGCATCTGTGTGAGTCACGCATTTACCAGCTTCCATTTATTCTATTTTTTGCATTCATCATCTGCTCACATATTTCATCCATCCATATATTCTTGCATTTCATTTGTTAATTTGTGAGAATCCTTACATACTTTCATGAGCAAAGCTCAAGATACAAATCCAACGATGAAAAGGTTTGTTCCTGGAAAAAGCAGAAAAGAGATAAGCTGTTTCGCACTCACTGTGATATGAACAATCATATAGTGGACAAATACTACAAGATACATGGCTACCCTCCAGGCTTTAAACAGAATTCAACCAATTTTCGATAGAAGGGAAAGTTTACAGCAACTGCTAATCAAATTTTGGGCCAAACCTTTGCGTACTCCTTTTGAGAATTTTAATCAAATGCCTTTCTCTCAAGAAGATTATCAAAAATGGTTATCATTAATTCACCCACAACCTAATGATAATACCAATCACCAAGCTGCAAATATCATTTCTAATTCGATTGGTCATTCTGTTCAAGGTATATCATCAAATTCTAGCTTTTCTTTAAATGCTTCAGTTTCATCTTTAATACCTGATAATACTTGGATTGTGGACACAGGGGCTATATATCATATTGCCCATTCAATTGACATTTTTTCCTCAATCACAAAAGCCTTAAACACTTCTGTTAAATTCCCAAATGGAAAAACTGCACCAGTAACTCATATTGGTATAGTTCAAATATCTAAAAATCTAATTCTTAAAGACATACTTTGTGTACCATCTTTCTCATATAATTTGCTCTCAGTGAGTAAACTCACTTCAAATTAGAAATGCTCATTTATATTCTCATCTGATTTTTTCTTTATTCAGGAACTTACCCAATGGAAGATGATTGGGATAGCTAGAAGATCAGTTGGCCTTTACCTACTGCAGAAATCAGGTGCTAATGATGTTGTGGTTCAACCTAAACCAACCTTTTTAGATTTTGTAACAAGTTCTCAAGTCTAGCATAGCAGACTAGGACATCCTTCTATATCTCGACTATCATTTCTTTCCAATAATGTACCAGATATTAACCTTTTTGATAAAATTGTTCATCATCATTGTACTGTTTGTCCATTGGCAAAACAGAAAAGATTACCATTTCAAATTCATCCATATAATGAAAGTTCCATTTTTCATATTGTCCATTGTGATATATGAGGCCCTTTTTTAATTCAAACCCATAATGGTTCCAGATTCTTTCTTACCATAGTTGATGATCATTCGAGATTTACTTGGGTATATTTGATGAAAAACAAGTCTAAGGTCAGAAGCATATTCAAAATTTTTTACAACTTAATTGAAACACAGTTTGGGAAGAAAATACAATGTATAAGAAGTGAAAGGAATAGTGCATCAAATGTCATGTGTAAAAACACCTCAACAAAATTCTATAGTTGAGAGAAAGTATCAATAGAGAAAGTATCAACACCTGCTAAATGTAGCAAAAGCTTTAAAATCTCAGTCAAATATTCCTTTAGTTTTTTGGGGAGAATGCATATTAACTACATGCTATCTCATAAATTGCATTCCATCCTTAGTTTTAAATAACAAGTCTTCACATGAAGTTCTTTATAATTCAAATCCATCTTATAATCATTTGAAAGTCTTTGCTTGTTTGGTTTATGCATCAACACTTATTCAAAATAAACACAATTTTTCACCAAGAGCCAGAAAATGTGTTTTTGTAAGTTATCTGTCTGGTATAAAAGGATATAAGTTGTATGACTTAGAAAAAGAATTCCTTTGTTTCTAGGGATGTGGTTTTTCATGAATCTGTTTTCCCTTTTATGTCAAAGAATGATTCTTCAACAATCAATTCAAATTTGGATATTATTCCTCATTCATCATCAGATAATAGTATTTCCAAAACTAGTTTCTAATTCTACTGAGACCACAAATATCTCTATACCTTCTAACTCTCAAGAACAATCCAGTAATCATCCTAGTCCAGAAAACACACACTCACTAAATTTGAATGATGAGACTCAATTTCCTGCTCTGAGAAGATCAACTCGACAACACAAAACACCTAGTTACTTACAATCTTATCATTGCAATCTGACTGATTCTACTACTCAATCATCGTTCACAGATCCTGCTATTAATACAGGTACTAAATATCGCATTTATGATGTCCTATCATACTCCAAATTGTCTCAATCACATAAGAGTTTTTTCTGTTGCCATATCTACTGAAATTGAGCCAAATTTTTATCACCAAGCGATTAGGCATACTCATTGGAGAGATCCTATGGCTACAGAATTGTCTGCACTTGAATCAAATAACACTTGAGTTCTTAGATCACTTCCTCCAAATAAAAAATCAATAGGTTGTAAATGAGTATATAAAATTAAATACAATTCAGATGATTCTATTGAGACATATAAGACTAAACTTGTAGCCAAAGGGTACACTCAAAGGGAAGGCCTAGATTTTTTTGAAACTTTCTCACCTGTTGTGAAAATGGCCACTGTTTGGCAACGGCGTTATTTTCTTTATTTTACTTATCAAAAAAAAAATGGTCACTGTTAGATGTGTATTATCACTGGCTGCAATACATAATTGGCATCTTTTTCATCTAGATGTCAATAATGCATTTTTGTATGGAGACTTAGATGAAGAAGTTTTCATAAAAGCGCCTTCTGGTTATCTACCTAAGGGGGACTCTCGGGTATGCAAATTACAAAGGTCCTTATATGACTTGAAGCAAGCAAGCAAACAGTGGAATTCGAAATTCAAATGTGTTTTGATATTGGATTTACACAATCAAGGGCAGATTATTCCTTGTTTACTAAGAAGGAAGGAAGCTCATTAATGGCTTTATTACTTTATGTGAATGATATCCTACTTGCTAGCAGTGATTTAGAGGCAATTGAATATGTAAAAGCAGCATTAACTCTTCAATTTAAATTGAAAGATTTGAGACCAGCCAAGTTTTTTCTAGGGATGGACATTGTAACATCAAAAAGAGGCATTTCTTTATCTCAAAGAAAATACACTCTAGAGTTACTAGCAGATTTTGGATTGTTAGCTGCTAAACCTGTTTTGTTTCCAATGGATACTCATGTTAAACTGTCAAAAGATGAAGGTGATTTAGTTGAAGATGTTTCTGGTTATCAAAGATTGATTAGCAGACTAATTTACCTCACTCATACCAGACCAGATATTATCTTTGCAGTTCACCATTTGAGTCATTATCTAGATAGTCCTCAAATACCTCATTTTCAAGTTGCAATGAGGATCCTTAGATACTGGAAATTAGCTCCTGGACAAGGTCTTTTATTTCCAAGTGATTCCAAAGTGCATATAAGGGTTTTTCATACTCAGATTGGGCAAGTTGCATAGATACCCATAGGTCAGTCAGTGGCTATTGTGTTTTCATTGGGGATTTTTTGGTGTCTTAGAAATCAAAGAAGCAATATACTATTTCTAGGAGCTCAGTAGAAGCTGAATATAGATCAATAGAATTTACAGTTTGTGAAATAATATGGATTCGATCATTACTTGAGGATCTGCATCAATCACATACACAATCGGCTTTATTGTGTTGTGATAACCAAGCTGCTCTTCATATATTAGCCAATCCAGTCCCTCATGAACGAACCAAACATATAGAGCTAGATTGTCATATTGTGCGTGACAAAGTTGAAGAACGATCACTAACTGTTCTACATATTGCCTCTGCTCATCAAATTGCAGATATGATGACTAAGCCCTTGGTTCCAAATCATTTGATGTTTTGCTATCCAAGATGAATGTGCATAATATATACACATCATCTTGAGGGGGACTATTATAGATTGATGTAATGAAATGTAGTTAGTTTAGAATAAACACATGTAATGTTTTCATTGGCTTACATAGAGAGTTAGTTATTACACTTTTTTTCACACATCTGTATTAGCTTATGAATACAGACTCATTCTTCTGTAATAAGGCTAACTCAATGTGAATACATTTTTCCAACTTCATCTCTCTCGTATCAGACCTATCTTCTACTCCCATCTTTGATTACTCTGTTTCAATATTCGAGAGTGAACTAACAATGGTGGTCTGCAATTTCAGCTCTCATTGACTTTTTATCTTATGCATCAATAATGAAGCCAGCCCATCTCCGATTTTCAATCACAAGTTATACTTGTAATCAGCGAGTAGAGACGGACCCTTAGTGGGCAAATGCTATTGATGCTGAGCAGTTTCCGAAGCATTTTAGTTTCAGAATATTAATTCCCTTTTCATTCTATAGCATCCCTGTAGCATCTTCTGTCCAGGCCATCTCTTGACAATACACTTGAAATGATGCTAGCTAGCTCTTCCCCTTCGTAGCCCCAGCCACGTCTCCTTGCCACAATAATTCCCAATCATCCCCTTGCACCTACTGTGTTCTCATCCAGAATGGATTCAGAAGCTTGTTGCTATCACTGAATCTGTTCCTACTACTATTGAGCACTAAAATTCTTCAGAGAGTGCACTTCAAACCTCCTCTTACAAATGACATTGAGACACTCATCTAGCAGATTATTTCTACCAGTTGCTATCACTGAATCTGTTCCTACTACTATTGAGCTCTAAAATTCTTCAGAGAGTGCACTTCAAAGATCCTCTTACAAATGACATTGAGACACTCATCTAGCAGATTATTTCTACCATAAACAGGACATGGTGATCCAAAATTCATCAGTCAGAATACCGTTCTTCTTTAAATAATTTCCTTTATTCTTTTCTTCCTTTCTTATAAGGCCTAGAGCAGATTAAAGGATATATTCAACAAATAAAAGCATGAGCAATACATGTGAATCCATATATTATTGATGCCAACACAATAAAAGGATATCAACATATAGCTGAAAGCACCTGTGTCGCTGGTAACCAAATCATGATGGTCGAGATGAAAGTGACACGCAAGATTGTGCTTCAAATTACAAGTATCCGATCTGCAGACCACCATATGGCTCCCAACTAAATCCAAAGCTTCACTTGTGGATGCAACATTGTTCTGGAGATCTGCAGATGCTACAACACGTGATGTGCTTCCAGATCTAAAGTGCCGTATCCAAGGATTTGCCAGAAGACCTTTAGACCCATCTGCTTTCTTGAGTTGAAGCTCAACAGCTCTTTCAAAATTAATTTCCTTCCAGCGGCCACCTAGAAGAACCTTAAACTGGGAACAGAAAGATTGAAAGAAGCAATTCAAAAATGAAAAACTAATTAACACACTATATATAAACACACACAATGTAGAAGAACCCAAATTAAAGAAGAATAAGTCAGAACCTGGCCAGACGGGGTGCGAGTGTTAAGATACTTTTTCCTGGAGTATGTTGAATCTGACAAGCGGCAAAAACCAAGAGAATCCGTGGAATCATATAACTGGTTTACAAATGATGCTTCCATGGACTTGAGGTACAAGCTGTGTTTCTCATCTGTCCATTCGGTAGATATAGATTCCGTCCCCAGATTGCCCTGATTTATAAAGATACATTACTATTCAGAAATCCTTGGAAAAGTAAATAACTTCATGAAATTTTGCACTAAACATAATAGATTATTAATTATGACAAAGGATGCAATAAACAAAATTCAACACACATGATCCGATCCTTCTTGTTTAAGGCCTGATTAGATTTAGAACTCGTCTCATCATTACAACTTTCCCAAATTTCTACACAAATATAATAAATAATTCAACATTTTCAAATTTCAAAACAATAATAATATAAAAAAATATTATCTTAATAATATTTTATCCGACATTCAAAACTAGCCTCAACTCACTGTCCAACCCATGACTAAATTAATTGCCAGGAGAAAAAGTAAGTGTAGATAGAATGGTCAAACCCAAACAGCCAAACTACCAATAGATGCATGTGTATATTGTAATACATTCTTCTCCAAAAGAGATCAGTTTCATCCAGAAACGGGGTATAAACTAAGGTTGAATAGCGATTTACTCGATCAATCCGAACATTATTGAGTTTTCATTTTTATCTTTCTAAAAACCCCAAAAATAAAATCATTGGAAAACCAAATAACACGCCTGAAGAAGAGAAGTAAATTAAAAGTATCAGCGAAATTCTAACAAATCAGTTCATAAAAAGCTAGCGTAAAGTACCAAGTTGGAAGGCTCCTTGGTCTCGCACCACCCGTCGTTAGATGTTGTAGAAGAAGTGGGTTGACTCGTCCGAGTTTCTCTTGCTCTTAAATCCCCCATATTTGCGATAAGAACTTCAAATAATTGAGAAGAAGGTGGACGGGGAGGAGGTAGAACAAATTCGTTGGTCACGGGAGAAAAGGCAACAGAACATTACAGTCGTCTATCACTTTTACACTTGTCAATCGAATGATGGACCACGTCACTGTTGATTAGCTCTGGGACCGCCAGTGCACAGATATTTTTTTTTGAACTTTGTTTTAGATATTTTAATGTTTTGTGAACAACCTAGATATTTCTTGCATAGAAGTCAAGTCATTGAAAATATCTTAATTTTGTCGTTCGGTGGTTTGAAGCTTTTTGACGGTAGACAAACCATGACCACCTTCTTGTTTTAGAGAAAAAGGACCGGGAGGGGGTGTTTCGGTTAGTTATAATTAGAAGTGGAATTAAGATTTAGTGTTTGGAGGGACGATCGATATAATATGTAGTATGTATGAGTATAAATAATGTGTATTTTTTTTACATGTGACTATATATAAAAATAATAATCATACGTTATAAAATTATATGTAAAAAATACATGTCTATAAATCATCTTATAAAATAATTTTTTGTAAGATTTTTGTAGTTCATTAGAGAGTCGAGACCATTACAAAAAGAAAAGAAAATGAAATATCAACTGAAAAACACTAAATAAGTAATGATATAAAATTGTTAGATTTTTTTGTATAGTTTATGTATTAAAGAAAATTCTAATTAATCTGCAAACTACAATACCCAATCGACAACCCAATCCAAATTTAAATGTGTTGATGATACAATATAAACAAAATCATACATATATATATATATGAAAAACGTATCTTTTTTATATATCTTATACAAAATTAATATTTTTTTATCAATAATCCATGCACTAGTTAAATATATCTTAATTCAATGAGAGAAATTGAATACTATTATATGTGAATCATATTAAAGAAGATTAACCAAATCCAACATCATTGAAAACAAGTAATAATTAGAAGGAAAAAAAAAGATGAATAATTTTTTTTATGGATAACAGAGAATAGCACAATGGGTAATATGAGTACCTGTAGGTAATTTCAAATACCCTTAATTTCTACTAGAGCAATTAGTGGCTAATTTCAGTGTGGGGGGCTAAATTTAATAAAAAATTGATAAGTAGGAGAAAAATATACTAATCTATATATATACTATATTAAATTTTTGAAAAAGTTTGGGAGAGGCGCTAGCCCCTCCTAAGACACACAGTTCCGCCTCTGGTTATAATATATTTTCTTTTGTTTTTTTATATGTATATTTTAATTTTTTTTTTTTAAATATTAATATTTATTAAAAAAAGATTCTTTAATCATTAAATAAAGAAAAATTAAAAAAAAAACTAACAATAAATCGATATCTCAACTTACAATAGTTGTCAAATGAATCGAATTCTCTCTTTTGGTGAAAGGTTTCTCTCCATACTTTCTTTGAAGGTATAGAATTTGTCTCTTAGATCCTTGAGTCTGTAGAGTTCTGGTGAATTCTTAGGCTCCTTCAGTTAAGATGGATGACGAACTAGTTAATCTCTGTCAAGGTCTCAAACTCATGAAAGTAGTAAAGAGAGAAGAAAATTCCCTTACAAATAAGAGGTGTTACTCTCAAGTGAAGTGAATAAATTATGCCTTGTAGCCTTGGTAGTGGGAGACAAAGACTAAATAGAGGGGCATTTAAAACCACCATGGCAAAGGTATGGAAGATGGTGGGAAGAGTGACCATAAAAGATATTGGTAAAAACCATTTCCTGGTGAAATTTTAAAGAACCATAGAGAAAAATAAACTCTTACAAGGTCGGTCGTGATCATTTGATAAACATTTGGTATGTATTCAAGAGTGTCAGGGTAGCCTAGCCCTACGTGAATTACAATTCACACATGAACCTTTCTGCGTCCAATTTCATGATGTCCCATTCGTAGGACTAAACAAAGACATTGGGGAGAAACTTGGTTCATCAATAGGCAAAGTTCTCCTAGGGGATGTTGATGAAAACACAGAGCCTAGGGGAGTTTCTTGAGAGTTAAGATTCTACTTAACATTTCCAAACCCCTAGTAAGAGGGCGAGTGCTAAACTTTGAAGGCTCCAAGAGATGGATTACTCTTAACTACGAAAGGTTGCCGAATTTCTACTTCTATTATGGAGTTATTCGCCACCTTCAGTAGGGTTGCCCCTGTTCCAATTCTGATAGAAGAACTCGAGCAGTTCAACAACTCCAGTATGGCCCCTAGATTAGAGCTAGCACTGCATCAAAACTAGAGGCACTACTATCCTTTTCCGATAGCAGAGACAATGATGAGAAGACTCACTCCAGCAAACAAGGTATTTTCGATGACCTAGCAAAGGGAAAGGGAGAGAAGCATAAGAATCCAAAAGAATCACGAGACTCGAGGTTTGCCCCAGAGCCGCATGCAAATACCAACACTAGACTGGATACCCACACACATACTAAGGATTACACACTAGTCCTTAACCACTTTACTAATCAACTTTTGGCACCTGGTATCGACAAGGTCCCTTTTACTCCAAATGAAGAAAGCTCAAAACCAAATGGCAGTCCTTTCAAGTTGGTATCAAATGGAGAAGGGGACATGGCATGGACTAGCCAACCTGTTACTAGAAAGGACACATCAAATCCTGACTGCATGGACCTTGGCATGCTTTATGCAGGACAAAGTCAATGGGTCAGTCTCATTTCTTCTCACTCACCCCCAGTCCTCGAGATACAACCCAAAAAGTCTCCTTCTTCTAACTGGAAGAGAAGGCAAGGGGTAAGGCAGCTTGCTTCCCCCAGTTCCTCCTTCATTCTCCCTCGAAGCAATTAATAAAAAATGCTGCAAGAAAAGACTTGTAAGTCTAGATGAAAAGTCATGTAAATGTTCTAAAAGAATCAAAATCTCTATATTGGCAGAGGCTGTTACATAGCCCTACCAATCCCCATGAAAACCCTTTCTTGGAATTGTCGAGGGTTGGAGAACCCTCAGACAGTTCAAGAACTCCACCTATTGGTGTAAAAAGATTCTAGAACTCGTGTTTCTCATTGAAACAAAACGTAAAAGAAGTAAAATAGAAACAATTCGGAATAAAATTGGTTTTGATCATAGTTTTATAGTTGAATGTGTTGGAGGAAGTGGGGAACAACAGCCTTATGGTGTAGGAATATTCAATTTGAATTGGACTCCTACTCTTAAGGCATATCTCCCTAAAGTTTAAAGTTAGGCACTTAAACACCCAAGGGTTAATCACGGGGTTTTATGGACAACTAGTAACATCTAGAAGAAAGGAAAGCTAGAACCTTCTTCGACTTCTCAAACCTAAGCCTACCATCCCTTGGTTAGGTTATGCATGGGAGATTTTAGTGAGATTATCTCCCAAGGTGAGTCAATTGGACTATTCCTAAGACCACAAAGACAAATGTCTAATTTCGGAAGTGCTCTCACATACTATGATTTAGGGGACCTTGAGTTTGAAGATTCTATATTCATATGGTGAAATAATAAAAAAAGGACAAACTTTACAAAAGCAAGGTTGGATAGAGCCCTAACAAATTGTGCTTGGCACAACCTCTTCTTCGTTAACTTTGTCCAGGTGCTACCAGTGCAATGATCGGACCACAACCCTTATTAATCCTCAATACCAGTTTTGAACCCCATAACTCCAAGGAAAAAGTATTAAGATTTGAAACAGCTTGGTCGAAGCACCCCAAATGTGTAGAGGTGATCAAGAAAGCATTGCAAGGTACTTGGCGGATGGGAACAAAGGCAAACATCTCGAGACGGGACGTTGAAAGCTGCAGGTTTCAGCTAAAAGAGTGGTATACAGAGAAAAGAGGCTATAAATAAAAATTGATCCAACAGATAAGAGAAATTCTTGGGATAGTGTAGGCAGCCAACTCAGACCATCTTACAGAGAGCATCAAAGTCCTGCAAAAAGAAACCGATAAATTTCTAGAGGCGAAAGACATGATTTAGAAGCAAAGAGTCAAACAGAGGTGGCTCCATGATGGAGATAGGAACACATCCTACTTCCACAAATGCACTACATAAAGAAAACAACGAAACTCCATCAACAAAATCTGTAATAAACAAGGCACCACCACAGTGCACTTTCCTAAGGAAATTGGGAAGGAGTTTTATAGTTTCTACACACAACTTTTCTCCTCAAGCCATCCTAATGAGTTGGAAGCCTATTTATCCAAGATTATCCCATCAGTCACTAAGGAAATGAACTAGGCCATAACTAGGAACTATAGTAAAGAGGAGGTGGAGAATGCAATTGCTGATAGGAATCCTCTAGGATCCCCAGGTCCAAATGGATTTCCAGTATTCTTTTATCAAAACCATTGAAGAATTGTAGGGGACAATAGAGCAGAAACTGCCTTGGAGCTCCTCCATTCCAGAAAAAACTTTCAGAGTATCAACCACATGTTCATCTCACTCATCCCTAAGAAATTCTCACCTCAACTAGTATCCGACTTTAGGCGTATTAGCCTGTATAATGTCCTCTATAAAATTTTTGCAAAGGCGATATCCAATAGACTCAAAAGGATCCTCCCCTGCTAATTTTCCCTACACAGAGTGCCTTCGTTCCAGGTTGTCTAATTTCAAATAATATCCTAGTAGCTTACAAACTACTCTACTCAATGCAAAATAGAGCTAGAGGTCAAAATGAGAGTTATATGACCTTAAAACTCGATATGAGTAAAACTTACGACAAAGTGGAATGGAGTTTCCTACAAGCTGCAATGACTAAAATGGGGTTTGACAGCAAAGTGGTGGAACTCATTATGAAATGTGTGGCAACCATCTCTTACTCAATCCTATTAAACAGGATTCCTCAAGCTCAATTCCAACCTTCTCGAGGCATAAGACAGGACGACCCTCTCTCTCGCTATCTCTTTATTTTGTGTTGTGAAATGTTTAGTCAAGTTTTAAACAAAACTAAGCAAAAAGGTTCTATTTCTAGGGGCTCCCTTTCTATTAATCATTTATTTTTTACTGATGACAATTTGAATTTTGTAAAGCCCTCATCAATCCTTATGAGTTGGCTTCAAGCCAAAGGCTTAACCTAGAGAAAACATGTATCATGTTCAGCAAGAACACTAAGGTGTAAAACCAGCAAGCAATTTTGTCCACAACAAGCATCAGGGCCACTAGACCATTTGAGAAGTACTTGTGACTCTTCCCTTATGTAGGTAGGCACAGAACCCATGCCTTAAAACCTATCTTGGAAAGGATTAAGACACAAATGAGCAATTGGAAGACCAACTTCTTCTCACAAGTAGGAAATGAGGTCCTAATTAAATCAGTTATCCAAACCATCTCGACATACAGCATAGGTATCTTTAAGATCCCAAATACTACCCTAAGGAATATAAACAGGTTATTATTACAAACCTTCTGGAGGGGACAAAAAGAGCACAAGTCTAAATTTTTATGCTAGTCCCTAGCAATTTTTATGCAAAAGTGGTGAAAAAGACCGAAGAAAATCACACAAAGATCACCAAGTCACACTTCCCAAACTCACATATCTAAACAATTTTAGAAATATAATAATCCTATCACAATCAATTCACCTATAGTAATCCACAAAGTATATGTGTGTTCTCTAAACTATATTCATCCAACTAGAAGCCCGAATACATGCAACATCAAAAATGTCTCAAGCAAAAGGTTCAACTCCATAACTCACGAGTATAAAGTGTTTCTTGTAAGGGTTCTCTCTATGGAGTTGACAAGGGGTGTACACACACTCTCGTGAAGAATTAGACAATTATATATAAGCAACAAACAAACATTGATCTTATGATAGGAACACTAATAAATGAGAATTTCCACCACCCATTCTATAGGCTTACTTAGAATCAAAACGATCAACATAAAAGGTTGTAATGTGATTTGGCTAGGGCTATATGAAAAAAAAGGGTGAAGAGGATTCAAAAACTTTTAAATACATACTAAGGGAATCTTATTAAACATCTCAGTAAACCACACTTTTCACTTGATGTACTCTTTAATATCTCGATGAACAATTATATATGCCACTTTGGTATTTTGCTATTTCTACCCAATTTTGGTATTTTTGTCTATGAAGCTCACTTAATTGAACACTTTGTAGCTTGTACTCTTCCTCTTTTTTTTTACTCATCACAAAAGAAAAAAATTGAAATTTCCACCCTTAATACACATTTGGAAGCAATAAAGGTAGAAAAAATCAGTATATAGGTTATTCTCTAATGTGGAAAGGTGTGTATGATGTTGGCATACGAAAGAAAAAGATATGTTTGTTGGCTCAAAGTTGGCTACTAAGAGTCTATGATTGAAAAGGTTAACTTGAAATGCTCAAAAGTTAATCCTGAGTTAACCTTCATCATATCCGCCGTCATACCACCAACCATGTAGTAATATTCTCAAAAGAAATGCCCAATTCAACAAATTAATGAAAACTTATCACAATTTACTACATTTGTTAACTCTCAATCCATTCCAAAACTCACATGAATACTTAAGCAAAAGAATTCTCTAACTATATGTGTCAAACCACCATCTTACCACAAAGTTTGGATGAGTGTTATAGGAATTTTGTGAGTACCTCAACAAAATAATTATGGTGGGTTTGGTGAATTTACGAAGATGACTATGAATGATAATGAGTACACATGTGAAAAGGATGCATGTGAGATGCAAATTAAATTTTTTTTTTACACATGAAAATATGTCACAGAGTTCCAACAAGTATTTAAATGTCAAATTTGTACCACTACCCCTAACTTAAATAAAACATTGTTCTCAATATTTAAAAATCAAAACTGAATGGAGAGTATTGAAAATTGTAAGAATACATCTAATGTGTGAAGTGGGCAACTTGCTAAGCACTAAAGATGGAAAAATGAATTGATAAAATGAAACTAACCTACAAACAAAAATAAAGAAAACAGTAGCGAACAAAAAGAAAATGAACAAAAATAATAAGGAAAAAAAACAAAAACAAAACAAATAAAAGAGATGATTGCATGGTGTGATTAAGGTGGATAGACCGAGTCCGTAGGTGGAATGTCTTCCACTTCTGGAGTTGGCTCTCCTGGGTTAAAATTGAAATGTTTGTTGGCCCAATAAGCTCAATGCTCGAGCTTCATAGGTAGGTGGCAAGGTCTCAAGTTAACTTTTGGTACTTCTCCACTTGAAGGAATATGCTCTTCACTTTTCTTAAGCAACTCATCAAACTTCGATTGCCAATTCTATGTACCATGATCCTGAGTTGTATAAAATATTGCACAAATATCAGCCACATTAGATGAATCACTAATAGGATTAAACTCAAAATTAATAATAAAATATTCAAGAGAATCAGAATCATGAGTTGTGAAAACTTCTCTGTCTATGAGTGAATCAATCATATATGTCTGGTAACACTTGTCAACCTCTTCTGGCTATTTTGCAATATAGAAAATATTTACCTCAAGAGTCATATTTCTAAAAGAGAGTTTCATCAAACTATTCCTGCAATTAATAAGAGCATTAGCAGTAGCAAGGAAATGTCTACCTAAAATTAAGGAAATTTTAGAGGTAGAGTCAATATTAGAACTAATGTCCAAAATTAGAAAAGTAATAGGACAATAAAATTTATCAAGTTTAAACAAAACATCCTCTACCATACCCCATGGTGCTCTGACTGAATGATCAGCCAATTGCAATACCACAGAAGTTGATTTAATTTCTCTCAATCCCAACTGTAAATAAATAGAATAAGACATTAAATTCACACTAGCTCCTAAATTTAGCAATAATTGTCCAAACTCATGATTTTCAATGTTGCATGCAATTGTTGGACAACCAAGATTCTTGTACTTAGGGAGAATCCGTTGCTTAATTAGAGCAGTAACTTGCATTATCAGAAATGTTATCTTCTTCACATGGTGCTTTGTCTTAATTGTACACAAATTCTTGAGAACTTTTGTTTAAGTAGACATTTGTTTAATTATATATAAAAGAGGAAGATTAATTTTTACCTGCTTGAGACTCTCTAAGATTTCATTACGAGAATTCAAAGTTAGCTTACTTGATTTTAAAGTTTGAGGGAATGGTACCTTAGCCGAACTCTTTATTACCTTAGGTTCCTTGGGTAGCTCGGCATCACTGCTATATTGATCATTTTCAACATCCTCTAATTTGTCCATTGTTAGGATGTGTAAGGACTCACCACTTCTTGTCATAATTGCATTCACATCTTTCAAATTCTCTTATGTCACATGTTGACCATGGGGCGCGGACTAAGGTTGAAATATTCAAACTTACCACGTTCATTCACACTTAGGGAGCTCATCAACTTGGATACCTGACTTTTTATCTTCTTGGCTTCTTCAATAACTTACGTAATCAAATATTCAAACTTTTGGTTAGGTTTACCTTGTGCCTCAATAAAAATATGTAAAGTATCTTCTAAAGGGTTTATAGAAGAGGAAAATGTATGATATGGTACAACTTAAGCAAAACAAACCAAATTAAGAGCATTAGCAATAGGCTAGTTATAGTTCATTGCAAGTCTAAAATAGTATTAAGTTTGAAGAAAAAAAGTTATATTAGACTAGCCATTATATCAAATATTTAGACTTAATGATAGTAAATCAGGTTTTCTCGTCAAATTTGGCAAGTCACTATTCATAGTTCATCTTAATATTTTATTGTGTTTTAATATATCACTTTCGGCGCGAAGGTTTCCCTTAGTTTTTCTTAATCCGGTCATCACTTCATAGAAACCCCCCAATTTCAAGGTCTCTTCATAGTTCTCCCAGGCCGACAACGCGATTTTGTGGTTCTTCTCTCCCTTATCTTCTTCCCTTTTTGTGTTCAGTGATGCTTTTCTTTCATTTTCTTTCATTTTCTCTCACAATCTTTCTTTTCTCTTCTCCAACCTAGCAACAAAGCTCTCCCCTTTTTTGATGTACGGATTTTCAGCTTTGACTACGCAAGGTCTTTGGGGGTTTCGACGGCATAGATTGCACGGTCTCGTATAAGGAGTTGCTATTTGACCAATCCAAAGGTGGGAACCAAGATTTCTCTGACGACAAAGCTTGGTATGTATGATTATGTTCTAAGTTCTCAGCTTTTAGTTCTTTTGTCTAGTAAATTTTGAAAATGAATTCATTAAATAAAGTAAAAAAAGTTTTTTTCTTGTTTGATTTTTCTCATTTATGTTTTGGGTCTAACGGTCATTGTAACCATAGATTATTGGATAGCATTGATCTAGTTGTTCTCTTTAAACTTCTATTTGAGAGAAGTTCTTACTTTAATATTTGTAAAATGCACGTATGATGATGTGAGTGACCCCGGACAAATAATTGTTGAGGACTTGGAAGACTAACTTTTCGATAGGAAATCTTGGGTGGTTTGGTTGAAGCCGGGGTTTTTGTTGGATTGGGGTGTTATTTTCTTCAAACTTGTGAGTACATCTCCAATTTCGTGCAAACCAAAATTTTAGAATTTTAAGACTAACCAAAATGATGCACTAGTTTAACTTTAAACCAATTTAGCATGCAATCGATACATAAAAACATGACACCTAATTGTAGCAGAAATTTGTTCTTATTGCTTAGTCCTCAAATTCCTAAAAGTTTTTCATCCTATTAAAAAAAAGTCATTGCAACACCTTCTGCTCATATAAAAAAATAGAAATGTTTCTACTTTTTGGCCAAGCATAAAAAGTTCAACACAACAAAGATTGGAGACTTGGAATTGTAATGCTCCCAATAGTGTAATGATCATTTGATGAAAGAAAATGGTATAAATAATGTTGGGGATGCTATGGGCCTAGTCAATGACAGAGGTCCCCTGCTATGGGTCCATACTAATTGCTTTTGCTTTTTGTATCTTTTTTTTTTCTTTCGGTGGACTTGTTGTGGTATCTTGTGGTATTTTTCTGGACTAGATAGAAATTGTTTTTATGGATTGGATATTGTACAACTTATGCATCTTATATCAAATTTAAAACTTCTTTTGGATTGGGACTTGATTTCTGTGATCATCACCACATTAGCTCTATGGAAGTTGATTGATTTGTTGTTTGAGCGTGCTGTTAGTATCTGGATTTCCTGCATTATGGGGGCAAGAGTTGGAAATATGTTGTTGTGCAAACTGTTAAGGAAGAAGAAGATATAGATCCTATCAGAACAGATCAGATTGTAGATGGTTTGTAGTTCCATTTAGTATGTATTTGGTTCGAACTTCCACTTGGTTTGTATTTAATTTTGTAGTAACCTCAGGTATTTTTGGTTCAAAACAAGTGAAACTTGTGTATCTTGTATTCTGATTGTGATTATTTAGATCGAATCCTTGGAATTGGCTATTTATGGATTACGTTCAATATATCAAGGTTAAAGTTGGGGAAAAAAGAAGAAAGAAATCAAGAAAAGGTCCAAAAATTATTATTTAATATATAAATATATTTGCAAAATTAAAATAAAAACAAAAATATATAATATTATATTATTATTTAGACCATCTTTAATATATAAGTGTATTTGCAAAATTTTAAAAAATAAAATATTATTAAAATATATAATATTATATTATTATTTAGACTTTGAGATAGCTAGACCAATATAGACTACTTAGCTAAAAAATGTGAATTATAGCCAAAAGGATGGATTTCAACTTTAATTTGGACTTGGCAATAGTTAGACTATTGCTAATGCTAAAGTGTTATGGGCTTGGGTCCAATTGAGAAGTGTATGAAGTGAAGCCCATTCACTTCTTTTCTCAATTAAATTGTCTCGTGTTTATGGATTGAAGGCTCAATTTCAATTGTCACCATGTGAATTCTTGGTCCAATAAATTGAAATTCTAGCAAAATAAATATGCGACTCTCCCATATGAACAATTGATGAAGCCCAAAATCGCAAGTCATCTCTTACCTACCAATATTGTAATATTTAAGATTTAAAATATTCAAAAATTATGCATAAACATATCTCATTGTAAATAGAAATTAAATTCAATAAGATAAATTATATCTCATTATTTCTATTCACATTTTGTCAATTAAATTCAATATTATAGTATTTAGAGTGCACTTTCGTATATGCATTTAGACTGAAAGAGCACAGGTCTAAACTTCATTGAATGAGCTAGAAAGGGCTAGGAATCTCCAAACAGAGGGGAAACCTCAGGTTTAGGGACTTTGAGGACTTTAATTTAGCCCTTCTAACCAAACAAGGATGGAGGCTCGTCCAACATCCATCTTCATTGGCTTCCCAAGTTCTTAAAGCTAAATACTTTAGAGAGGCTGACTTCCTAAGTGCTAAGTTGAAGGGAGGCGATTCCTATGTATGGCAGAACATCATGGCGGCAAGACATCTACTATGTAAATGATTGTTATAAAAAATAGGAAATGGGAAAGCGGTTAGCATTTGGAAGGACAAATGGATGCCTATTGCCTCTACCTACAGAATTCAATCCCCCCTTTCAACCCTTCACCCTACAGCCAAATTCTCCTCCCTTATCGACCAGGACACCAAGCAATGGAAACACAGCCTAATCCAACAAGTTTTTAACACTGAGGAAGCAAAAGCTATATTCTAGATTCCTATTAAACCATATGGCAACCTTGATCAGCTAACCTGGAGGAGTACGTCGGATGGTGAATGCTTTGTACGATCAGCCTACCACTTGCAAGGCTCCATCACAGTGAGGATGGCAAGTCAACCCTCAGAACCCCCACCCCCTAACAATCTATGGACTACCCTCTAGAAACAACAATTGCCACACGCACTCTTAACCTTTCTATGGAGAGCAAGGAAAAACATACTTCCCACAAAAATTAATCTAACTAAGAGGAGGGTGATCAATGAGCCCAAATGCCCAATCTGCCACAAATACCCTAAATCAGTCAGCCATGCCCTTTGGTCCTATGCCGCAGCCCAAGATGTATGGAGTAGGTGCTCAAGGAAACTCTAAAAACTCTCTACCACTGAAGGCCCCTTAATCAAAATTCTAGACCACATCCTCTCCATAGGATCAAAGAAGACCATCACGAAGGCAGCCTATGTGACCAAATTCCTTTGCCAAAGAGAAGGAGCAAGGCAATATTCAAAGATTCCTTCAAATCTCCCCAGCAAATCATTCAACAAGTGTAGTTACATCTTGAAGCAACTTGAGACGCTGCAATCGACAAGGAAAACTGGGCATAGGGGTGATTATCAGGGACGACAATGGCTTAGTCATCGCCACCTTACAAGACTCCAGAGATCTATACCTAGACCCATTGCTGGGAGAAGCAATAACGGCTGCTCGAGCCATTTCTTTCTGCCTAGATTTGGGGCTAAAATCAAATCTAATTTGGAAGGCAACGCGAAGCTCATAGTCAATGTCCTAAACAGCAAAGAAGAAATATGGAGCTCAACAAGTTTGAGTATCAGAGATTCCAAAAAACTTATAGGGCTTGTTAACAATTGGTCGGTAGCCAATGTTCCTAGAGTGGCTAATATCGTGGCCCATGTTCTAGCCCAAAATACTCTTACACTTTCTAAGGAAAATTTTTATGTTGAAACTTTTCCATCTTGTATTAGCAATTTGTTATGAATGAAATGAAACCGATAATCCTCCTTTCGAAAAAAAAAAAACAATGCTACTTCATCTCAGGCTTATATATCAAGATTTCCCAATATAGTATAATTTTTTCTCATTCATTATTTTAATATTTTTAAATATATTTTTTAGAGAAAAAGTCACAACATCATTAAAAAATGTTTACTTAATTATTTAGTATATATATTTAAAAATAATAATTTTTTTTTTGTATGGGGACAAATCTTAGAAAGAAATTCTAAAGAGATTTAGAATTTATCTTTAAGGCATAGGTACTATAAGGGTAAATATAGTGAATCCTACCCAAATTCACTAAGCCCAAATTACCTTAAGTGAGCTATAGGGAAGAAAAGAAAATAAATTAGATCAAGGAGAAGCAGAAGAAAAGCTGAAGGATAGATACGCATGAGGACAAGACAAAAAGAATAAAGGATGGGGGAAAATGTAAAATAGACAAGAGGAGATGTAAAGCGGACCTTCATCACCACTCCCAAAAGCTAGAATAAAAAGGAAATTTAAGAGATGCAACTAAGAGAAGAGGAGAACAAGAACAAGGTCATCTTCAACATTAGAACGAGGGTTTAGGTTATTTATTCTCCATAAAAGAGGTTACCAACCTTCATTATAAAGAGAAAAATAAGAGGCTATGAGAGATTATAAAATACTCATATTATAGTAGATTTGCATTCTAAACGACCAGTGGGTAAGGCCATATGCCATACTACATAAATTTGTATATCTTCATCTCTATTTACGTTTTTTGTATTTATTTTCTATTCACTGCTATGAATATATGTACAAGCATTGTACCACCATTATCATGGGCTTCAGTCGACACCGAACGAGGCCCAAGTTAACATTATGGGCCGAAAATGACTCATTTAGGTCTGTTATGCAATTTTCAACTTAATTTGTTTCTGGCGCCTTTTGTAGCATTGATTTATTTTCTAACTAGAAGTGGGAGAATGATGATTTTCTGGCTTACAAAATCATCCTTGAATAAGCAAAAGAATTTTCCTTAGATAAGTATTCTCAGTTTTGTATCTTTTATTTTAATTCATTAGTAACATTGTTACAACAACACACCTAACGTGTAACGCCCAGGAAGACAAGTTCCCTCTACACATGAGTTGCATGCTGTAATATCCTGAAATTTCTAAGATGAAGTTTTATTTGGATTTATTTTTTAAAAGGTTTATATCTATTGGGTATATTTTCTAGGAAAATAGAGTTGGAGACTTAAATGAGAGTATTGGATTTAGAATAAGTGAAATCATGTATTAGAGAAAATATTATGGAGAAATATTTGAGATTTGGAACAAGGTATCAACTAGAGAAATTCAATTTGAACCTATAAGGAGTATAATTCTCAAAAATTAGGGTGTAAATGTAAGAGGAAGTGATTGAACCAAAGATCAAACACTTGGTGCTCATTCTCGGATTAAACTATCGAGTTTTAGTGTAATGAGTATAAGTTACTCATATGAGGTCTAAATGAGATGATTCCAATTCGTATAGAATCCTAAGCAATATATATAAAACTTTCATGTTATGAGTGTTTGAATATTTGGACAGTATCATTGACTTATTTTGGAAACAAGTGGACAACTCTGGACTGAGCTTAAACAGAACTTGAGTTAGAAAATATGGATCCAAATGGGATTCTATCCTAACTAAACCAAGAAGGGGCCTTTTAGAACTTGTTAAGTAGAGTCTTAAAGAGGTTAGAAAGTAATTAAATGGGTTAGGGGAAGGCTAAGAGGCGTGGCTAACCAGATGAAGGTTGGAAAAAGTGATGCATGCATGCTTAGGTGAGATGTCACCTCATCCCTTATCCCATAAGCTTCCACCTCAACCATTGATCAAATAGGCTGCAAAAATATTTCAAATACTGACCATTGGATGATCATTTCAGCTGCAAAGCCTAAGATTTTTGGGGGATTTAGTTAATCATGAAAAAAGGCTTAAGAGGGACACTTTATCTTATGCAAACCAGAATTCTATTGTCTTTACCAAGTTGACCCTCTTCTTTCCTTCATATGGTTCGACCACCACCCCTATAAATAGACATTTGAGAGTCTTCTAACTCTTTTTGGAAGCATAGCACACACTCCTTTTGAAGGAAACCAAAGCAAAACCCTTTTCAAGTCCTTTAACCTTCATATACATCCTAAGTGAGATTAATAAGTGTTTTTTATGATAAAACTTGCAAAGATTTAGTTTGATCATCTTCAACCAGATTTAGAGAGTTTGTAAGTCCATATTTTAGCTTAACTTTAGTATGAAGATGGTTTATTTAAGTGGTTGAACTATACATGTTAGTATTGAACCCTTATATTATTGTTAAAGTGTTATAATGAATCTAAGTATTGTTTGAATTGGTTTTGATAATGGAAATGTGTTAAATAAAGTTAGAAGAACCTAAAATCATGTTATAATAAGAAAAAAATTAGGTTTATGTGAAAAGATTACAAGTTTTGAATTGAAAACCCCATGTTTTGTAATCTCGCTCGACCCTCGCTCGACCGAAGGATCGAGCGAAGAGCAAATATGAACTTTCGCTTGACTCTCACTAGATGTTGGCCCGAGCAAAGTGCAACCCGAGACTTCGCTTGATACTCGCTTGATGTCATGCTCACGCAAGTTCTAACCTGAGACCTTGCTTGAATCTTGCTCGATACCTCGTTCGAGCGAAATACCCAGTTTGGTAGATGTTTGCTTGATAGTCTGATCGAGCGAGTTCCAACCCGAGACTTCGCTCGATTCTTGCTCGATCTCTCGCTCAAGCGAGATACCCTGTTTTGCTAAAATACATGGCTCTTAATGGAATAAAAGTTGAAGTTGCAATATGGGAGAGTTATATATGTGTTACCTAAGCATATAGCTTGTGTAAGATACGTTGCAAGATTTATGTTACAAGCATATATATATATATATATGATTATGTGATAAGTTTAAGGGTACATGTATTTTCTAGTATATGATGAATTTTAAGAGAAAGTGGCTTGGCATGTACTTGAGAAACATTCCTAAGAATAAGAAAGGAACAATTAGGAATAAGATATATGAATAAGTTAGTCACGTCGTGACGGAGACAACGAGATATAATGTCCGGATGACTGACGTGCCGACAGGGATGGCGATACGTAACGTTTGTCGTATGATAAGAGTGTTATGTGTTATCACGGAGATGGCGATACGTAATGCCCGTGGAAATGATATGATTAGTAGGGACGGTGATACGTAACGCCTGCTATGCTACGTATGTTCCATGTCAAGACGGGGACGGCGAGATGTAACGCCCAAAAGATTGACACGAGACTCATCATAATGGAGACGGCAATACATAACGTTCATCGAGAATAAGAAATAAATAAGTTTAAAAATGTGCAGATTTGTTAAGAAAAAAGAGTATAAGGTACCATAAGAGTGCATACATGTGTAGGTTAATTATAAGTCACCTGAAACTTGTTTTTGATCATGTTTAGTATCTTTTTCTAAAAAGATTAATGATAGCCTTATCTATACTTTATTAAGTTAATTATGTACTTACTGAAATTTCTAAGGAAATCTCACTCTTTTTTAGTTTTATATTTCTTTCTTGTACATATAAATTATATACAGGGTTCGATGACCAACAGGGAGAAAGCCTCGATGACGCAGAAGACTCTGAGGAGTCCTGAGGGACTCTTTAAGTATAGCCCTTATGTAGATTTCACTTTTGGTTATTTGGGACTGCTTATATATGATCAGCCGATGAGATTTTGGAAGGACAGTACATCTGCTTTTTCAATGGAGGACAAACGTACCGGATGCATCTTAACTTTAGGATTGAATGGTTCCTTGTCCATATGTGGGATCTATACGACACCACAGAGACAATGTCTACAGCGAGACCGTGGTCTCAGCTTAGATATATTTTTATGAAATTTCCTGAAGTGAAAAGAGAACCCAAGTGGCTATAAGGATGGTCGTCTTGAAATATTATAAATATATTGTTAACTTTGATAACTTTTTTGGGCATGTGTATATAACAGTACAATGTTATGTGAAGGAATGAAAGATGTGCAAATTGAAAGATAAATTTTATTGCATGTGATCATTAGAAATTTTTATACTTGAGACCATATCCGCTGTGTATATTATAATTCCTATAATTTATCTCCTAAGATCTTGATACATAAAGGGTGAGTAGCCTAATGTTACTTACCCTGACTCTTTCACTTACATTAAATTCCAAACATGAGTTGGGAACGTCATACATGCACTATGCAAAGACAAGAGCGAGAATTGAGTACATAGTTGTATTCTGTTAACTTAAGTGCATTGTGCACTATACACTTAAACCATGCATTTAAATACACAACGCATGAAAATTGTGCATGGCATGCATAGTGCATGATACATGCATGGTTATGTGCACCCATGAGTCCCTCAACCATGTATGCCATGCATAATGTATAAATATGTAATGGGTGCATACTACCATGCACCCAATGACCCTTGTGGTAGGCATGTAAGCCCACCACCCCCTTTGCTCGACACTAGTTGAAGCTGAGTTTCTGGTCAGACCACCAAAATGAGTCGATGGGACCTCTTCCACTAGTACGTCACTTCTAGAAGCCTTAGGAGCTACTAAAGATCTATGATCTAGGCATCTAGGACATTGGGACAACACCACCGGTGTGTTCTACCACTGGAAAGGTGGTCCTTAATCAGAAAAGTCATGCACAATGCATGAAGTGGTGCATCAAGAAGCCTGCTATCCATGATCGAGCCATCTCTCTAGCCAAACTGTGGGTTGGAGAAGCAACTGGAGATCACCGCAAGGGTCATCGGGCTGTCTATCTCCACTAGGGCACCCCTATCTCTAAGTTGCCATGATGGTCAAAGTACCCGCCAAAGTCATCACGTGCACACAACATATGCACCCAGGTCAAGATATGAATAGCGGCGAGTATGTATGCCTGCTGCCTATATCACATGGCATGACCAAGTCTCAAGATCCACCAACTACCTACGGATTGCTAAGGTTACCCAACACCACCACTAAACCTGTTGGCATCTCCTGTAATTGGTGTGGTGGTCCCTAGGATTGGAAAGTGTCAGTGACACTTTCCCACCATGACAAATTCTGACCATGGAGTAAGTTGATTGGCCATTGACCTCCCTCATTGACCCATGGTAGGCATACGTTCCTTGGCCAAACACCTCCCTCGCCCACTCATGGTAGCTAGCACTTTGGTCATCTCTAGGGAGTTACCCGGCTATACATAAGAGGGTGCACAACCACATGGTGTTGCCCACCTACTTTAGCTCCTTGGCCAACACAGGTCCCTTGGCCACCATCAACTCCTTATCGCTACTTGACCATGGGTTCTTTGGTCATGAGTTGAACGGCCTCAACTCCTTGGCCATATATTACTCAACTACCACCTTTCATAGCCAATAAGAGCCAACTTAGTGTGATAAACACTACTTCGACCCACAATTTTCTCAACCAAGCAAGTTCCTTAACCCCGCAAGAAAGTGGCTCAACTAACAAAGTTGCTTAGTTTGGAGATCCTCCACGACGACGACGACAAAATATTGCATGTACTTGGCCACACATTGCATGTCCCATGCAATGCTCCATATTTTTATTCGCCCATAGCGATGACCAACGACCACACATCGCATGTAATAGTTACTCAGCTAGTTGTAATCAACTGAGAGTCTCTATTAATGCAAATAAAGCATAAGGAATATTAAAAAAAAGGACAAAAACAACAATCAACAATGGACATTCTCTCAAGCAAAAATAAAAAACAACAGCTAAATTGCTCTGGCTCATCTCTCTCAAAACTCGTTATTTGAATTTGATTTTTACTAACAAATTTAGTTTTAAAGTTTCTCTTCACAATACTCCTCAAGGTTTCATGAGAGTTCCAAGTGGCTACATGTCGAGGGAGCATACTTCACTGGAAATCATTCACGTGGCACGAGAGACTAGCTACACAACCTCACTCTGGTACCGTTCGAACATCTTAATCTGTCTTCATCAAAATAGACTACTCGGTATGGCATATACTCTAGATCTACATCATTACCAAAGCATGGCTGCCAGACCTCAAATTTTCGTCATATTTTAGCAAAACGATTTAGGTTTGCAAATCTCACACTTCTGATTTAGATTATCTATGCTAAGCAATTTGGCATTTTAGTGGGGTCAAGCATCTCCCCGAACAAAAGTCAAGTCAATGGGCTCACCGCGAACCAATAAGTGGTAGCAATCCTTTAATAGCTTGAACTTGGCGCACATAAAAATTGAGTCATTAGACTTGCATGAACCAATAAGCAATAACAGTCGCTTAACTTCTTGACATTCGTGTACATAAAAGTCAAGTCAAAAGACTTGATAAGAACCAACAGGCAGTGATAGTCCCTTGACTGCTCAACTTTCGTGAACACCGGACTCGTCGTGAACTAATAAGTTGTGACAGTTCTTTCACTACACAACTCTCGCACACATAAAAGCCAAGTCCTTGGACTCGCACCTGGACAACAGCACCAAGACACCATCTTCTCTAGCAAACATCGAGTATTTACACTCGTGCCACAATTACTGCAAGTGGATTACCTCCACAACTATCTCGTGCGGGTTACCTTCGGGAAAAATTCAACGGGCTCAACAACTTCTTGAGATGGGCATAGGGGGTTAACAAGCTCCCATACCACTTAGTGCGGTTTACTACAAAAAACTATAGTTTCAATACCAAAATGAAAACACTATCACGTCAAAGAACAAAAATTCACTAACACCATTGAAAACAAAAACAATCGGAAGAATATACACTCTTTGCTAATGATAAACAATCTCATGGAACCTATTAGGCAGACATTCGTACAAGAAAACTCAAAGACGAGTACTTGCAGTGAACAACACTGATGACAATCCCTTAATTTTTTCAACCCTCTCCCACAGGTTCAACAAAGTTGAGTCCCTTGACTCGTTGCAAATTATGGGCGATGACAATCCCTTGGAGAAGAAATAACAACGATGACAAACCCTCGAGTACAAAGTCGAGTCTCTTGACTCACTACAAATTATGGGTGGTGATTGTTCCTTGATTGCTCGATCCTCGCGTACAAAGCCAAGTATCTTAATTCATTGTAAACAATGGCCGGTGATAGTCCCTTGATTGCCCAGTCCTCATGCTCAAAGCCAAGTCCATATAAATAAACTCTAAGACAAGCTCCACAATTGCATTGGTGCGGTCGAGCACATCTTCCACTTATCTCTCTAAGTCGAGCTTCGCACTCATAAAATTTTACTACTTAGCATAAGCAAACAAAAATCTAGGGATCAAATCCAATCCCGACTTGAATTAAAGAGTCTAAAGGCCTTTTTATTGAGTAAATCTACCTTAAGAATCATGGGTATCTATTGGGAGTCAAATACACTAGGTCCAGTCCAAGACCCGCTAAGCACAAATCACCATCAAGACCTGTTAAAAGGAGCTATAAGGTCAGAAAAGGAAAAGGCTACCACAAATCACCATTAGGGAGCTATAGGCCGAATTAAAATGTCTTGGTATTATGCATGGCATATTGTTAAGTTATTGAATACTGATAGATGTGGGAAGTCGCAAAAAAAGAAAAAGGCTACCACTAGACCATTGTCTATAAAGGGTAATTTTACAATCTGTATATCATGATCTCACATGTCTTTTGGTACTATGGAGAAAATTAGAAGATATAGAGGTTGAAGGAGAGGAGATTTGAGGTGTCTTGTACATAATGGAGTCATCTAAAGTCCCATTAGATTTATAGAGATCTCTTCCTTTTATACAAGTCTCTTTCCTTCCTTGGAGTGAATGAGTTTACGAGTCCGACTCGACTTACTTTATTTCTTCTTGTCTTATCTTTTTGGCGTTATCTATTCTCCTATTATTAGCAATAGGTTTCTAATGGGATAGACCCAGTCAACTTTATCCCTAGCACCAAAAATCCAACACCCTACATAGTACATAATATATAGTCAAAAGATCCATTGTATGTATGATCACTTACATGGATACAATCACCTTAAATAAATATGTGACAGAAAAGGAAGACAATAAATACATTATATACTCTCAAACTAAGAGTTTTATACCTTGTGCTTTGAACAATTAAAACTGATGAATTGCACCCTCCAATTGTTAAAAAAATTTGTTTTCAACTTTTCTTAAATTTGACTATAAAAGTTTTATCCCATTACTTAATTTTCATACTTCTATTAATCTTTGTAGCTGAAAGATGCATCAATTTTGATAGTTTAATGTAAGGGAACAAAATGATTTTTTTAAGAACACATTACATTTTGTACTCCTAATTACCACTTTTAAAATATGCACTCTAAACATGTGCATGCTTTTAATATTGATCAATTATCATATACCATCTTTATATCTGCTAAGTCTCCTCTCTAAATCTCTCTCTCGAGAATAGGAGTGGTGTCTTTAGTCTTTGTGTCATAGCAGAGGTGATTGGTTTCTTATGGAGAATTTATATGAATTGTGGGGTAACCTCAAGTTGAGTGAGGATGAAGATGTCGCCATTGAGATTGAGGGTGTAGCAATTCTCGAGGTTCAATGGAAAGGGGATAGGAGTTTGATAGGCAAGATTTGATCTGAACGTCAGGTTGAGAAGAATATAGTAGAGGCAACAAAGGTAAAGGTTTAACATTAGGAAACAAGGAAAAACGTGTTTATCATTACATTTGCAACCATGCAAATAAACATAGAGTGGAGAATGGCAAACCCTAATTTTTTTATGGACATATGTTTCAGATTAATCATTTTGATGGTTTTACTCCTTTAAGTAACATGAACTTTAGCACAGCGGCTCCATGTGCAATTCCATAATTTGCCACTGATAGGAATGAGTCAGAGATGTGGAGGAAAGTCGGGAAGCATGTTAGGGATTGTGGAAAATGTGGAAGTTGATGAAGATGATGTGGGGGGGGGCATATTTCTAATAGTCAAAGTTCTACTAGATTTAGAGGAAGGATGATTACTTTGCATGGCACGAAAACATGGATTCCATTGCAAAACGACAAGCGACCAAGGTTTTGCTTTGTGTGTGGCAGAATCATCCATGATGGTGCGAATTGTTAACAATCATCTCAATCTAATGAAGCTCACAAGCAATTTGGAACTTGGCTCCATGTAGAACCAGGAAGCAGAAGAAACCATGACTACCAAAAAGGGAGTTTCAATATGATGGCTAAGGGTAGATAGTCGGAGATAAACCAGCATACGATGACAACGGGTGACACTGAGGTCGTTGAGACTCTAGTAAGTAACGTATGTCTAACTTCAATTCATAATAATGATGGACACTAGATTTTAGGTAGATGCTCAAGAGTTGATAAATAGGATGATATGCATTATAAAGGAAAGGCAACAAGGGAGGCCTTTGGACAAGGAATCTACATATAAGGAAAGAATCAATCAGTAATGACTATAAGGAAGGATTTTACTAATCATGATTTTCCTAATAAAGACTATGGGACACGGACGGAAACTATGGCTCACATGGAAAGTGATGGGGGTACTGAGGGCCAACAAAGTTTTGGGTTTTCTATGGGCAATCTAGTCCATGAATCACATGCCCATTAACTTTCCAAACTCAAGTAAGGGAGACAGACACGAAGTACATGGAAAAAATGAGCTAGAGCACCAGGTAATAGTTTTGTTCCCCAACTAAAAAGTTCGAGTAAGAAACATGTTGTGGATGAAAATAATTGTTTCACCTTGCAATAATCTGGTACTAAAAAATGTAGAACTCTCTTAGAGCATCATGTGGATGTTAGTGGTGATAAAGTAGAGAAGATTGAGAAGGTGGGTAATAAACTTTTGAGATCAGCAAAGTTTGTTTACCAACCTTGCCAGAATCAATGATTTTCTTAAACTAGAATTCCTGTGGGATTGGAAATCCCCAAAGAATTCGTGTCCTTTGTGACTTAGTCAGAAAGAAAGTTTTTGAGGTCATGTTCCTACAAGAAATGAGACTTCATGCTAAAGTCATGGGGAAGTTGAAGTTAAGATGCTTTTTAAAAATTGTTTGGCAATAAGTAGTAAGCGAAGAAGTGGTGGTATTGCTATTTTCTGGAAGAAGAACATTCAGGTTGATATACTAGGTTTTTCTAGGTCTCATACACATGCTCAAGTTAAAGACCGAGATAGAGTGGAACCTTAGCTTCTTATTGGTCTGTGTGGTTGGCTTGATGCCACTAGGCAACATGAATCATGGGCTCCTATTAGATCTCTTAAAGTGCTAGGTGACTAAGGCTAGTTACTGATGGAGGAGTTTAATGAAATTTTGAGTAATAATGAAAAATGTAGAGGAAGGGCCAAATGAGATAGACAAATACAGGCTTTTAAAGATGATGTGGAGGATGTGAATTTAATGATTTGAGTTTTAGTGGCAATCCATTCACTTCATGTAATAAAGGGAGCTAGATCAATGTATTAGTGAGACATTGAACAATTTTTCTTTTCTTTTCTTTTTTTGTAAATTTGAAATGGCATTCTCTCTATCCTATGGCAGGTGTACTTCATGGAGTAGTTGCTCATTCCGATATGTACCTCATATATTGAAGATACAAGATGATAAGAAACAAAATACACGAAGAAGACTATTTAGATTTGAGGCAATGTGGATGGATGCAACAGATTGTAAAAAAATTATTGAAGAGGCTTGGAAGGGTGTTACGGGTACCAAAGAGATGAACATTGTGATGAGGAAAATTCAAAAATGTAGAGAGAAGCTAAAAGTGTGGAATAAAAATAGTTTTGGTCGTGCAGAAGAATTTAAATAAAGCTAAGTTGCAGCTTCAATTACTCCATAATTTAGACCCATTGTGTCACAATAGGAAGGATTTTCGAAAAGCTAGAGTAAAGGTGCATAACTGGTTAGAAATAGGAGAAGTTATACAAAGACAAAGATAAAAGCCAATGTGGTTGGCAGAAGGGGACAAAAATACCAGGTTCTTTGACCACAAAGCAACATAAAGAAAGAAAAAGAACTTGATAAAAGGCGTTAGAGATTCAAAAGGGAGGTGTCAAGTGGAGGAAGGGAGGGATGTTGTAATTATTGATTATTTTAAAACTCTCTTCAAGGCTTCTAATAAGATTGGTAATATAGAAGTTTTAGAGGGGCTTGCTGGAAGACTTACTACAGATATGCAAGAAAGACTTGACAAGGTGTTTATAGCAGATTAGGTTGAAGTGGTATGGCCCCATTATTCTATCAAAAAGTCAGGTCTATAATAGATGTTTCAGATGCAGTTTAATAAGCTCTTAACAGTAGTCAGTTTCCTATTAAATTAAATCACACTTTTATTTCTTTGACTCCCAAAAAGAAGAAGCTTGGATTTGTTTATGATTATAGGCCAATAAGCCTTTGCACTATTATTTACAATTTGGTTTATAAGATACTTGCAAATAGACTTAAATGCATCTTACCAGGCTTGATTTCCTCTTCACAAAGTGCTTTTGTGCTTTTAGAATGAATGCTAATAATATTTTGATTGCCTATGAGTTGGTCCCTTTTTTGAGGAGAAAAAAAGAGGGGAATAAAGGTTTCATGTCATAGAAGCTAGACATGAATAAGGCATATGACATAATAGAGTGGGGCTTTCTTAAGCAGTGATGATTAAGATGAGATTTGGAGAGAAATGGTTGAGGTTGGCGATGCAGTGTGTAAAGTTAGCATCCTTTTTAATATTGATGAATGGTAAGCCTAAGAAACCTTTATATCTAGCTTGAAGGTTGAGACGAGGGGATCCTATCTCTCCATACCTCTTTCTATAATGCACTAAGAGTTTGATTTCACTCCTCAATCAAGTTTAGAGGTAGAACAAGATTGATTGGATTCTTGGTTTTTAAGGGCGCACTAAAGCTAACCACCTATTGTTTGCATATGACAATGTGCTATTTTTTAGGGCCAATTTACAAACCAACTTGAATATTCTTCATCAATTGGAGATTTATGAAAAAGCCTCCAGACATAAAGTAAATCTAGATAAGACTTCCAGGGTGTTTAACAAAAATGTTCCTACCATTCAACAAGTGGAGATAAAGCAATTTTGGGGAGTCCAGCACTACCAGCGATATGACAAGTATTTAGAACTTTCATCTATGATTAATAGAGGGAAGTACTAAGTATTTTTTAAACTAAAGAACAAAGTATGGAATAAACTCCAAGGTTGAAAGGAGAAATTGTTATCTCAATGGGGTAAAGAAATTTTTATTAAGGTAGTGGCACTTTCTATCCCAACATACACAATGAGCTACTTTAGACTTTCTGCTTTATTATGTTTTGATTTGGAAAGCATGATGGTTAATTTTTGGGTCAAAAGAAGGAAGAGAATTAAATAAGGCGGATAAGTTGAAAAAATATATGTGATTCTAAATCAAATGAGGAATGGGTTTTAAAAACTTACAGATTTTCAACTTGACTCTTTTAGCAAAGCAGGAATTGAGGATTTTTAAGATGAGACTACACTGTTACACAAAATATTTAAGGCTAGGTATTTCCCAAATACTAGCTTTAGTGATTCTACATTTGGTGTAGCACTTCTTATACTTGGAGAGGCATATAGGAGGCTAAGAACAATCTGTTGCAAAAGTGCAAATGGAGAGTAGGGGATGGGAAATCAATCAATATTCAGATAGATTTTTGGCTGCCAAATCATAGACTGATGCTAACCCCAACTAATGTAACTACAACTCAGATGAATTCAACAGTGACAAGTCTGATTGATGAAAATACAAAATGGTGGGATATTGAGAAAGTTAGAAGAATCCTTCCACCTAGAGAGGCAATTGAGGTGCTCAATATAATGCTAACTTCATAGAGTACATGATAGCCTTGTATGGGAGCATAAAAAGAGTGAAAATTTTACTGTGAATAAATCATATTGATTTTTTCAAATTCTTGGCCAATTTAGGCAAACTGGTGGGGCTTCAAATTCTGAAGAGCAGAGAAAGGTATGGAAGAAAATATGTAAGATGAACGTAACAAAAAGATTGAAAGTGTTTGGTAGGAGGGTGTGCAAAAATGGACTCCCAACACTTCAGAATTTAAAGAACAGAAAGGTACTTGAGGAGGCAAAATGTTAGTGGTGTAATGAGGAAGAAGATATGAGCCATGCACTTGTTTATTGTCCCTTTATTAAGGATTGCTGGTATAACCATATCAGTTTCTTAAAAGAAATTGACATTAGGATGGATTTTGTTCAAATTGCATTAACTGTGCTGAGTGGAGGAAATATTGAGGAGATCGAAAAGTTGTTTTTGATGGCTTGGGGGTATAGGCGAAACCAAAAACTTTTTGAAGATAATGTTCTCACCTAAGCGGATTGTTGATCATGCATTATTATTTCACCAGCAGTATAAAACTGCTGAAGAAAAACATAACCAAGGGATCAAAGCTGGTTTCTGTTGACTGCCACCACCTTCAGGGATTCTGAAATTGAATACAGATGGAGTTCTCATCCATGATCAATGCAGATCAGGTATGGGGATGGACCGGATGGTTTTAAGAAATGAACATGGGAGGGTTATTTTCTCTGGCTAGCAAACTAGAACGTGAAGTGCAGAATCCTTTGAACTTATTGCTATGCTGCGAGGTTTACAGATGTGCATTCCCTTGGGTATGGCTAAGCTGCAAGTAGAGAGTGACTCACTTCTTGTGGTGCAGGAATTGGATTAGAGATGGCAGCTCAATGTCCCTATGGGAAAATCTGGCTTATTATATCAAGAACATGATGAAATGCTTCCAAAGCTTACTGTTCAACACAAAGGACGTATGGCTATTGAAGCAGCCTATAATTTGGCAAGAGTTGCATGGAATCTAGAAGATTTGATCATTTGGTGGGATTCTTTTTCTGATTGCATTTCTCAAATTATTTGGTCTGATTCTATGATATAATAGCTTTAATGATGAATAAAACAGTTTCAGTTTCATTATTTAAAATAAAATTTTTTTAAAAAATGCACTGTAAACTATCAGAAGACACAATAAACTACTTCATTATGATAATTTTCCCCTATATTAAAATCTGAACATTAGAACAGTACCAGTTAATCTTAACCGATTGCATAAATTTATAAGATTTTGTAATTCAAAGTAAATTACCATTTTGATATTTTTGAATGCAATTTTTTTTTAATAATAATAAAAAAGTAGTATAAGGTAATAGCCATCATAAGTGGGGTGTAAAATATAATTTCTCAACTTTCAACTAACTCTACCAGTATAAGCTAACCCTACATAATGAACACAACTTTTGCCTCTATACACTTGCCGATGAAAAGATCCAATATGATGTGATATTCTTTTTAAACATAACAAAGCTATTGAAGAGACATATTGAACGCTAAACATTGAAATATCTAGGCAGGATAAAGCTACATGAATGTCAAGATGATTTTTTTGGAAGGGGGGGGGGCACTTAATTAGTGAACTGCCACAAAAGATCAGGAATTTTTTTAATAAAGATATCAGTCATAAAATCACACCACTGAGACAAAAAATCCTTAGTACATGAATATTCAACACTTCTTTAATCCCAAACCAATCTCCAAAGCATTCATTGAAAGAATAGTATAACTTGCAAACATACATCCACTTTCAGACAAAATTGAATGAGCTGATCCTATGTTACATCGGAAATACTGAGAAAAATTTACACTACCCTTAAGTTTCTTGTTTCTTCAGCGAGACATTTAGAACTGAAATTGGCTTTACAGTATTACTTATTCATTAAGAAATCTGCTGGGAGAGACAAAGAATTGTGCTCAAGATCACGACCTTATTCATGTTTTCACGCGGCTATTCTAAAACAAAACCTGTCTCGTGTGGTAGCTTGATCTTCTTTGTTTGTTTGTAAAGAAAATAATAATACCTAACTCTTGTGAAGCAGGACAAAACGACGTTTAATAAACTCAGTTTTCCTGCTTCTGCTCCTCCTCTGGTATTACAGTTCCTTGCAAGTCAATCCGACCTACAAGGAGTAGAGAAAGAAAAAAAAAAAAAAAACTATAATTAAGCCAACTAACAATCTACATGCTTGATAGAAATCAACAAAACCAAGAATTACGAAGATTTATGAAGATAACTTATACTGCTAAACAAGACACCTGTAACACTAGAATGGTACATGAAACCCCACCCAAAAAAGGAGCACAAGGAAAGAAAAAAGGGCAAAGAAATTATCTATGTAATCAGCAGTACTCCTCAGTAAATGACGTTCTAGGATGTCTAGTATATGATATGAGTTTTTCTTCAGCTAGATCATGAGAAAAGGCAGGAAGGCAATCAGGATCTGATGCCATGTTGATAGGTTGCAATTACTAATTGTGGAATATGATCTGATATGGAAAAAAAAAAAGGTATAGGTATTTTCTACGTTACCTTAATATCAAACAGAGCAAAAATGAGAGTAATCATACCTAACAAGGAAATGAGTGATGGGGCCTTTGACGGTCCATTTGATCCCATATCTGTACCTGCAATTCACATTAAAAGGGTTTGAGTTAAACAAAGATCAGCTTAATTTCTGAAGTATATAATATTTTTGAGTATATAATATTTTTGAGCTTCCGAACAAAATGAAACTATCCAGATTTATCATTTATTTTATCAATCAGAAAAAAAGGGGAGAAAAAAAAACGTTGCATACATAATGCCAAAAGGTGGGCTTTTAAGATAATCACATTCATGTCCAATGCGCGCTTAATATTCGTAAATCCTGCAAGGTCTTTTTGTGTAAGAAATAAAAACTGCAAGGTTCTTCGAGGAAAATCCATGAACCCTAAGAGGACATTTTATTCATGAAGTATTTGAAGGATGATAGATCTATTTTTCCTGATAGGTAATAAATACTTAAAGGAGGGTAGACACTCCCAAAAATCAATTGGTACGAGCTAATGAACTCCTACATTTATTATTTGCCCCCCAAAAAAATGAACTATTACATTCACGAGGGTGTATCCGATGTACTATGATTCTACATTGTCAAAGTTCACCTATTTAACAGGTTGTCAATAGCTCCTTTTAAGTATTTTCACATTTAAGTTGGACCAGCATGCTTCATTCATAGTCAAGGTTTTGGGTAATATAACCAAATAATCAGAAATTGAAAGTAATAAAGAATTACATAAAGTACAATCTTCTGGGAGAGGAAGCTAACAAATGACAACGGTAACATACCTGAACTTTCAAGTGATTTAAGGACATCCGACTTCTTGAAAGTAAATCCTATGAAGTTTGTATCTTTTGATGTCAACATCTGCAATACCAAAAGAGAAAACTAGTTGAGGATTTTTGTCAAATGTCGTGTGAAAGCTGATATTTTGAAAGGACATTCATCACTATAAATAAAGGAAGAAATAAGACAAATCTATCAGAACTATATAGGAAGACAAGAAAAGTAAATTAATGGGGCTTTGAGATATTCGTATAACACCCAACACAAAGAAAAAAGGAACAACTATCCAATTACAATTTCACAACTACCATTCTTATGATTGTTGAAATTTGACAATGAAATCAGTTTTAAGAAAAAATACCCCAAATCCTAACATCTCCAAATGAATAAATATAATATCTAAGTTATTTCTTTAAGTTTCATTCAAAATGACCAATCTCCAAGTTCCATATGGTTATAAAATAAAAACATAATTAGAAACTCTGCTTAGTAAGCACAGTCTAATTGTGTATGATAGTCATTTGATAGTTCACGGAAATGAGAAATTGAATGACAACTGATTTCTCTTTTTTCCTTTTTGGGCAGGTAAATAACACCTATCCATTACAAAAGAAAAATGTCAAATATATGCCAATTTTATGATATGTTCAACTCCAGTGTTTAGCAGCTCATTTAAAGATAACACTAACAAAATTTTCATACTGAAAGAAATTCTAGAAAGACTAATTGCTTAGATTTTTGAGAAATCTTTAAGTCCACATTTCTATGCAAATTGTATGATATGTTCAACTCCAGTGTTTAGCAGCTCATCTAAAGATAACACTAACAAATTTTTCACACAAAAATTCTAGAAAGACTAATTGCTTAGATTTTAAGTACACAAATAATGGAGAAAGCATAGAGTCAGTACCTTCCGCCAGGGTCCCACTGTTGGTATTGTGGATGGTGGACCTTCAACCTATTAGAGAACAGCATGAGAAGTATAATCAGAACCTGTTTTCTTTTTTTCAGAGAAATTGTAAAATCTGAAGAGAAAATGAGAAAGGAACTGCCACCTCTGTATAATTTTAACCACCGTGAATGAAGGATAGAGATGGTCAGGCCACATTCAATGAAAACAAATGCCACACCATTTAAAATGGAAGTGAAACAAGAACAAGCGGAAGACACCTAGGAAACATTTAGGACTGATAAATAACATTGTTGGTTCAACAAACATTTCGCCTTGAATACTAGAAATATGCACAGGATCCATGTTCTGGAACCAAAAAGGTGGAACCAAGGATTTTCCTCAGTTCAGACTATAAGGTTATCACGCATTTCTATTTTGTTAAGATGCCCCAATACCATTTATGGTTTGATGGTCTTCCATCTAGTCGTTCTGGTAGGCTTTCAATTTTTATAATCGCATCCCTTGTGGTTCCTATTTTTCTAATCAAATCCTTCCACCAAAATATTGGCAATATATGTAAATATCACGAGTCTGCACCAACAAATTAAACTACTAAAATATTGAAAAAGTGAAATTTTATTTATAGAGCTTCCATAATTAGTGAGATTTTTTTATAAGCATATCCACTGGAAAATTTTCAATCAAAGAGATCATGGTTAAGCTGGTTGATAATCCAGTGCTCATTGATAGAAGAGAGTGGTAGTAGCAGCCTTCATGAAGAAGCCAAGCTTGGTCACTGGGGATTACTTATGCTCCTTGTCTCTGCAGGCCAGCAGCAGTCACTGGTTTTCTCTTCTTGCCATCAGCCTCTCTGCCCTCTCTCTCTAACTCTCTGCTTTTCTTTCTTATGTTCTTTTTTTATAATCATTTTTCAATAATATATAATATTATAAGGGTGCCAAAAAAAGGTAAATATTCTAACGTGGCATAATTTCAACTGTTTTATAATAAATGTTGATTACAGTTGTTACCAATATATGGATGCAAGGGCCTCACTCAAACATTCAGGAACAAAAGGGATGCAGTTAAGAAAAACGGAAAACCCAAAGGGTTCTCTATAGAACAACATCATGACACAAAGGGTGTTGGTGCATTTTACTCTTATTAAAGTTTCAACTCAACTATATCCTAAATAAGACTACAAAAACCAAAGAATCTATTTCAGCATACTCACATCAGGGAACTTCTCAAAATTCTGTGTATCTAATTCTCCAATAACGGTAGGTTTATATGGAGCTTCCATTTCATACAGCATGTCCCACTGAATGCATTTGAACCATGGATGTGCCTGGAAAACACCAACTTATATGAGAAAAAAACCCATTCAAATATAGAAGTACAAATTTGTTGGTTGAATTTTGGAATAACCTAGTAATTTTTTATTTTTTTTATAAGTAAGAAGTTTCAATGGAGTGTCCCTTCGGGGACATCCGGTAAAATTGGAACGATATACTGGAATAATCTAGTAATATGTGATGCAAAATTTAAGAAGTTAAGAATCTGTGTGTTTTATAAATGTGCATTTTACCTTCGGATTTATGTCAAGTATCAAACTATTTTTCAACCCATCATTTTTCTAAACTACCTGTTACATGTTAAGAACATTGGCTCTTTCTTGGACAGCAGTTACCTTTACTTCTTCCACTCCTCGAGTACCCAATCTCGTTTCCACATCACATAATAAGTGACATATCAGATCCTTAGCATCGTCTGATATCTTTGGTTCCACAGGGAATTTCAAGCATGATTTCCAATTAATTATCTGGTACAATACAAAACTGTTGTCTATTAGAAAATATAAAGGAGACTAGTGAAAATATATATGAACCAAAAATTAGTATTACCTTGCGGCATGTGACCCTTGGATCATCAGAACAGAAGGGGGGATAGCCGATAAGCATCTCATACATGATGGCTCCCAGTGACCACCAATCACACTCCATTCCGTACCCCTTCTTGAGCAAAACCTCAGGTGCCATATAATCAAGAGTTCCAACAGTTGAATAAGCCTAAAGAACATAGCTGTGATTGATGACATGAAATGTGTGGAAATATTGCTCAAGCAGGACATAAAGAAAAATGAAATCTGTACATGGTATGCTTTAAAGACCGCATGTGATGCTTGATATTTCCCATGAAATAGAAGACTCAAATTCAACACAGAAGAGAGAGAGAGAGAGAGAATTCTGATAAATACCAATGCACGACGATTACGTTTCCACCGTTGTAATTGTTCCTTCGGCATCATCCAAGGTGTTCTATCACATCCAGAATGTTCTTCAGTTTCTGGTGTGGATTCCTGTGTGATAAAACCATCGTCTTCCAGTAATATTGTTGAGTACTTATCATCCAGAGGCTTACACAAGCCAAAATCTGAAAGCTTCAAATGACCATTTTTATCCAGAATCAGGTTATCTGGTTTTATGTCCCTACAAGCAGTATACTGTCAGAGTACGCCTATGCGTAAATGTATAACCTGAAAATAAGATTAGTGTATTTTTGTGTAACAAAGTACAGAGCTAAAATTACATCTCAATTTACAACTCAACAAATCCATAATAGTTGAGAAAGCGAGAAAAGGCTTTACTGCCATAAAAGATTTTATTTTCATGTGCTACTCCAGTCTTCAGCCAAGGGAAAAGCAAGGCAACTGATCGCAGGTATAAAAACAAAAGGGGCTGTTGTCACCTATTACTGGGTGATTTGACAATGACAAAATGGAAAGATCACCTTAGGAAAATCCTAATGGGCAACAAAAGGCTCCTTGATGAATTTTTATTATTATCTCAACATGGTTGAGAAGGAGAAAAGACAACAGCAAATATTGCAAAATCAAAACATTAAATTACTAAGAGGCAGATCTTGGACAATAGATACCTGATTCCAATGGCTTGAAACCATATAAAGAACCATAAATATCAATCAATATATCATAAAAGTTAAATGAACATCTAGATTTCTTTTTGTTTCATATTCATGGTAGCTAAAAGGATAAATTGCAATGTATTATTGAAGGAATATGGCGGCAAATTGCTGAGTGAGTCTCAGGCCAGATATGGTCTCAGCCTAGCATGACTTGTAACAAATAACAGTCTACTGAGCTATCCTTGACCAATATTCAGGCTCTGAAGTGAAGCTTGCACACGACGAACTAGCCCTAGCCAGGGTTTGTTAACATGTAGCGTATCTTTTTGTATGTCCTTATAAGCATGTAGATTCCCTATAACATTGAAGCTCGAACAACGATTTCCACTTGCATCCTAAGGCATACATGCACAAATATAATAATAGTGGTGTATGACAAATTTTTTTTTTTTTTTTTTTTTGGTGCCAGGTGTCCAAGAATAGCGTCCTGACTAATCCCAGGAGTGCACAACCCTCAGCAAGAAGTTTTCTACAAATGCACCTAGGATAAATCAAGGAGAAAATCCTCCAGTTTGACGGCCCCTATGAATTGTTTGCACCCAAGAGGATTCAAACCTTAGACCTGGAGATAGCATACCACAAAGACCAAGCCATGTACCACTTGTGCCAACCCCTAGGGGTTATTGGTATATGACAAACTCTAACCTTAGAAAGAGCATAAAACGGTAAATATCATACCTATGAATATATTTGTGCTGATGAATTGAGTGGATAGCTAGAATACTCTCTGCTATGTAAAAGCGTGAAACATCTTCGGAAAGAATATCTTCTCTCATCAATAATGTCATGATATCTCCACCAGGTAAATACTCCATGATAAGGTATAAGAAATCAGAATCTTGAAAAGAATAAAACAGCTTTACAATGCACCGACTATCAACCTCTGCAAGCAAGTTCCTCTCAGATCGAACATGCTCTACCTAAAATTATGGAAGGAAGTACAGCAATTAATATATAACTTGTTGCACAAAGAGCATACAAGAGGTATTTATTTCTAGACATATATCATACAAAAGGATCAGATAGTGGATTTGAAACAAATCTCATCAAATTGCTCAATGTAAACTCCTTTTCAAGTATATTTGAGGTTTTATAGGAATTGTAGTTTTTGAGACATCAGAGGTCTTGATCAACCGATCCGATAAAACAAGTTAACAGTCACTTATTAAATTTCTTATAAGGTAATTTGAATTTGTTGCAATAGGGGTTTAACCACTCCCCTTGAAGGTTAAATTTTGACAGACTGTTTAGGCATGCTGACAAAGATACATAAACATCAATAAAATGATACTCCCCTTTAACCCAGTCCCCTACACACCTCATTGAAGGTTAATTCTCACAGACTGTTTAGGCATGCTGAGAAATATACATAAAGATCAATGAAATGATATCAGATGTAACGTTAAGAAAAGAAAATGCACATTTTCCCAGAGTAGGGCTTCCAAAATTATGAGAAAATAGGCAAAGAGTAGTTATCAATCATAAAACTAAAAATAAAAATAAAATATAACAGAAACCAATATTCAAGAGTTTAGCTTAGCTAAATATCACCTTACCTGTCCACGGCTAAGCATCTCTGATTTCCTCAATTTCTTCATGGCAAAGATTTCTCCCGTATCTTTAGCACGGCATAGCCTGACCTGCATTTGTTGGATTCACATTGTGTTAGTGTGGCAATGACAACAAGCTAAATCTGTAATTTATTCCGATATAGGCACTCCAATGGAACTTACAGAGTCAAAAGCATATTACTCATCAAAAAATATATATCTGCAAATTACTCATGCTAAGGTATAACAGTGGCCTTCACAAAGTGACAGTGATATGCCCCAATGGGGTAATAATCAACCTGACCAAACACTAGTAAGTTTTATCTGACATACAGACAGGTTTAAGGCAAACATATCCCATGAAAATGATATTACCCAATATAGTATACCAGTTTGATGCCAGGGGGTGGGTTGGGGGGAGGGGGGGGGGAGGAACTGTCAGAAATTTCCATCTTATAACGTTTTGACATACCTCACCAAATGCACCTTTACCAATAACAGTTAATTGCTCAAAGTCATCAATTCCAACTTTACGTCGTTGCAGCCTCATGTATTCAGTTTCTTTTCGCTCCAAACTCCTAAGCATCTCCTCTTGTTCCTCAACTGATGCCTGAGCTTCTTGTGCTTGCCTTTGAAGTGCTCGACGTCTACAACAGAGTAATAGGAAACATAATTATTAAAAACAAGCAATAGTCCAATGCCAGTTTTTTTGGGGGGGGTGGGGGGAAGAGAGAGGGTCTACAATGGCCACCCTTAATCACCACAAAGCAAGCACGTATCAGTTCGCTTACTTTCCATTTTTAATAAGAAGAAAAGCACCATGCCATTAGTTCTTTTTTGAGAAATGAAAAGGATCTAAATTCCGACCGGTATAATTGCACTTGTTGTCTACAAATCATGTTCCTTTTTTATTAATTCGTTGATTTCAATCTGCCGGAAACGAGTATAAACCGAGAACTAATGTCATGACCTTTTCATTCTCTTTCAACAAGTCCCCGTTTCTCAAATTGCCAATCAGAGCTTCAATAAAAACTAAAAGACATATAACCACCCATATCAAATCTGCAGTAGAAGTATATGCCCAACATAAACATGCCAAAGCTATGCGGCCAAGCTATTCACGGCAAAGGAAGAAGCACTTAAAAATGACAATCCTTTCACAGCATTCTCAAAAATTGTTAACTAAACCTATTTAACAAAACAACAAGAATACGAACATAAACAACAAAATTCTGAACCTGAAGAAAAAATAAGATATTAAATGGAAAAATTAAAAATTAAAGAATCTGGACCTTTCTTTACGATCCTGCAGTCCTTGAAGATGGTTCTTGTAGTGATTCTCTATGAACTGCTTGGCAGCTGCGGCCTTCTGCCTGGTAACGGGGGACGAAACCGAGACATCCGGGCCCGTGTCTAAGCCGGCCCGATCGGGATTCAAGTTCAGGGCCCCCAACCTCACCGTCCTATCGCCACCGTCCATTTTTCCTCCGCCTCAATCAAACCAATCTCTGACCTTCAAATGACCCAGTCAGAAGAGCACTTCAAAGAGCAACGAGCTTTTGCAGAGAGAAATAGATAGAAAAGCTTTTCCCCAGCATACAGCTCAGCTGGGAGAGATATAGGGAACGAATCAGAGTCCTTAAAACGTAAGAAAGGGGCACAACGTACTGTTTAAAATGCTTCCTCCGTGCTAGGAAAACGATGGCTTCGATCACACTCTATACCCCAGACAGCTAACAACAGCAGCAGCAGCAGCACAAGATAAAGGAACAGACCATTGCCAGTTCATTGCCCTCTTTATTACACTCTTCGATTGTAATTCGTCATTCCTCTATCTCTCTCTTTCTCTCAGTCATTTTCCCAAACACTTTCTGCGTGGGTTTTTGGGTACGTTCGCTATTGTCGGCGGAGATCTATAAGCAGCTTAGGTGGCTGTGCCACACGATGCGAAGCGTCTATTCGCTGTCCCATGTGAGAAGGACACTGTGGGCTTTGTGATTGGGCAGTGTGTAGTACGTGTCAAGGAGGAGAGTGGGGATTTGGTATTTGTTGAATTGGCAGCTGTGTTTTCAGAAAACTCGCGTAGTCTCGTGGACTTTCTGAGCCCTAGGGTCAATCATCGGACACTGAATAATTATTTGGGATTCGAGCGAATTCTGATTTGTGTAATAATTGTTTGACAACTCGAGAAATTCTGATTATTATTGAGTTTAGGAAATGAAAATTACTATTTGAATGAGATCGATTATCTTTTTTATTTTTTATTTTTTATTTTTTATTTTTTAATAATTAAAAAAGTAATTATTAATAAATAAATATTTTTTATTTTTTTATTTTTAAAATTATTTAAAGATATGTAAAAAATAATTAAAATAAAAGAAATTTTTTTTACACATCGATCAAATTCTATTGATCCTTCGTCGGTCTACATAGCTGTGTCTGTAGAAAAATGATAGTAGATGCACAAAGTTAGCATCTAAAATTATCGTTCAATTATTTTTGTTTTTTATTTTTTATTTTTTATTTTAATTATTAATAAAATTTTATATTTATTTATTTCTTTTAATGATTAAAAGGTTAAGAAATTATTAAAAATTAAAATAAATAAATTAAATATACTAACAACACGGCCAGCGACAACTGCTGGACAGCCCATTAGAAGTGCTTATAAGTTTAATATGATAGAAAATGTTATATGTTCCAATAAAGGATTTCGATGATAGATTTCGACATTCTTTTTACTTAGAAATTAAGTATATTTTTTTAATAATTTTATGAATTTTTTTAAATCATTAAAAAAATATAAAAATAATGTATAAGAAAAAAGGTATTTGGCTTCTCATAAGAATTTGTCGGGCTAAACCATGGGCACGACTCTAATATGATATTATAAAGGGTTGAAAATATTTAAATTTAAGTTTTTATTTACAAGTTGGTATGTAAAATGTATTTTTTTTTTTTAATTATGTCAAGACTTTTTAGACATTAGACGATAAAACTCAAAGAAAACTATTGTGGATACTTTGAGATTACAGAAAAATAAATATACAAATTAAGGTGATTTTATGAGATTCGTTATATTTACTTTATAATAAAAATAGTTTTATAATTTAATGTGCCATACTAAATCATATCAATTTGTGAAATTTATTTTTATACAATTCTTTATATTAAAATATTTTTTAAGTCAAAAGAATTTTGAGAAATATGGTAGGAATTAACAAAGCAGTCTTCACCTCATGTATGCTCTCTTGATCAATAGTGTTTTACAGTCTAGAGAAATTATATTTATAATTACAGATATTTCTTTTGAAGAAAGTGAATAAATATTAATTTCAAATAAAAAGTTAATATTTTAATAGTAGATACCATTCTTTTTTAAAAAGAGTGCATAGTATTTATACAACAAATGATTATATCTAGCATTACTACTCTATAATTTAAGACAAAATCATATAAAGGTGGTTTTGGTTTATAGTCTTATGAGATGACTATCTAGATTTTCTACTATTATTTTGAGTGACAACTATATTAGATAAGAGATTGCAATCTTTTTCTATGAGTTGGAGCAGATGGAAAAAAATTATCATATAATGAGTGTTATGAAACTTCCACACTTCTCTAAAAAGGCTTACGTGGGGTTTGTACCGAGGGCTAAATTGTTGAAAATATGGGACTAGTGACTTATGGTAGGTAGAGCAGTGCCTTAAGTTACCATAGGAAGTTCTATAGATTAGGCAAAAACGAAGTATCAAATGTAGCTGCCCTTCTTTCTCTACTTCTGAAACAGAGTAGAGGTTCTTTTTCTATCTTCGTATGGGGGCTCTTATATGAATTAGCAATTTTCCTTTACAGATTGTGTTGACGATGGCATACAATTTGGGTAGGCTCTAAGAAAAACTCTCCTTTACTAAAGGGAGCGCAAAGAGATTTTGGTGGAGACAGCTATGTTGGAGGACATTATCACTCGAAGAGAACAATGTTTGATCACTAAACTTTTGGTTGGACAACAATAGAGAAGTATTCAAGCAAACCATGAGAAATATTTGGAATCTTGTAAAAATGTTAAATTTTGAGATCTAGGACAAGTTTGATGCTTGCTGAATTTTAGAAGATCAGGGACAACAAACAGGTAAAAAAAGATGGTCTATGGTCTTTCGATAAAAAATTGGTATTGATTGAAGAACTTCATTGCCAATTATAGGTGCATGAAATTCAGATAAATGAGGCATTTTATGGTTCGCATTCAATGAATGAATATGTTGACAAACTAATTGGCAATTCTATAGGTAGGGTAAAAGAAATTTATCTAAAGAAAGGGTAATTGGCTTGGGGAGAGTTTATGCATGAAGGAGTATGCATAGATATTTCAACCATTGGTGCGAACACTGAGAACGAAGAAGATTAGCCAGGTTTACAAAAAGCTAGTAGGGTCTATTTCACGTATGAAAGATAAATGACTTTTGTTATTATTGTGAATGCTTAGGCCATGGGCATCGTGATTGAGAGCTATGGAAGACTTTATAGGATACACATGCTACAGTTGATTTTCCCTATGGGCAATGGTTGCGAGTGGAGAGTATTGGAGGAAAGGTGTTGGAAAATGCCCAAGTATTCTGATGGCTCCGCAGGTAAGCATCTTGGCTATCACAACTAATCCAGCAAAAAATTTGAGGCAGTTAAGTAATGTCCAAGGATGTCTAATGTACAAGATAACTATCTAGTTCAAACCATCATTTTTTCTGAGATTCAAGGAAGTTTGAGTGTATGCATTATTCAAGAAGATAAATTCGAAACTATATCCCAAACTGTAGACATGATGTTTTAGTGGATTTAGGCCTAAATGGCCTCTCTACAGAAGATTGTCAACTTGTTAGTTTAGTTAAAACTGCTAATGGGTTGGGAGGCAAACAATGAAAAAGAAATAAGAAGCTCCTAACTAAGATGGCCCACAGGAAAGCCATTTCTGCAAATGTCAAATAAATTAAAAAAAGAAAGTTGCAGAATTTGTAGAAGATAGGCAATAGACATTGAAATGGATACTTCTAAAGAAGAAGGATGATTAGTTTGAAGAAAATCAAACAAAGATATCGGTGGTAGTTGATGCTCAGCCCCATCAGGGGCCATGAAAATGCTAAGCTAGAATTTTTGTGGTCTTAGGAACCCACTTGGAATTCGAACCCTTCAAGCCATCAACAAGAAGGAAGATCCCAATGTAATGTTCTTGCAGGAGACCAAGTTGGAGGTTGGAGCTATGGAATCTTATATGTCTTGGTTTTGTAAATTGTTTGACTGCTTATTGTAGTTGTGGTGATCTTGCTTTATTGTGGAAGGAAGTCATAAACCTAAATGTGCACAATTATTCAAAATATCATAGTCATGAGAAAATAAGAAATGAATCTAAATCTACAAAGGATTTGTTTGTAAAAAGGGTATATAGTTATCCTGATACAACTTGTAGAGTGGAAACATGGAATTTAATTAGATTAGTATCTCATTTATTTAGGCAGGTGTGTTAGTGTTTAGGGATTTTAATCAAATACTAGATCCCATTGAAAAATGGGGAGGGAGGAATAGGCCAAAGAAACAAACGGTTGGATTTAGACCTCAATGCTTTAAGAGATCTGGGATTTATAGGATCAAGATTTACGTTGTGCAATAAAAGAAAAGTTGCTAATAAAATCTGTGAAAGCTTGGATAGGTTTTTGGCAAATACATAGTGGATTCAATCTTTTCCAACTGCAACTATTTATTGTGGAATTGGTGCTCATTCAAACCATGTGTCAATATGGTTACATACTAAGGGTAGATTTCAAAAAGGAAAATGATTGAGACTGTTTAGATTTGAAACTATGTAAGTAGGTGAGGAAGCTTGTGTGCAAATCATTAGAATTCATGGACTGAGGGTTCAAAAAGTAGTGATATGGAAGATATTATGCAAATGGTAAATACCTGTAGTGAAAAGTTAGTTACTTGGAATCAAAATAGATTTGGTATGGTGTAGAATCAGTTAGCAAAAGCAAAATTGAAACTACAAAAGCTGCAGGAGGTAGAATATACTTGTGAATGGCTCGAGGCTAATATTCTTACAAAATAGGAGGTTCAATTTATGGTTAGAAAGAGAGAAACTAATGTGGAGGCAAATGTCAAATGTTCTTTGTTTAAAGGGGGGAGATCAGAATTCGAAATACTTTCACTCAAAAGCTTCCTAAAGAAGAAGGAATAATTATATTATGAAGCTAGAAAATGAAAGGGGTGAATGTAAAGAGGGTGAGCAAGAGATAAACTTATTGTAAAATATTCCCACTCACTGTTTATAGTTTCTTCAGAGAGAAGTTCTTCGGATGTTTTGGATGGTGTGGAAGAAAGAGTAACCAATGATATGAATGATGAATTATTGAAGGAATACACTGTTGATGAAGTTACAAGAGCACTGAAACAAATGATCCTACAAAAGCTCCTGGTCCAGATAGTATGGCTCCAATATTTTTTTCCAAAATATTGGCATATCATAGGTGAAGATTTTACTGTTGTTGTCCTTAAAGCCTTGAATATAGGCATGTTTTCTAATGCTTTAAATCAAACCTCTATATCTCTAGTATATACTAAGAAAAAATGCCACTAATGTTTTTAAGTTTTGCCCAATTAATTTATGTAATATGACTTATACGCTTATCTCTAAAGTGATTACAAATAGATTGAAGAGTGTATTACCCTACATTGTATCTGGCACTTAAAGTGCTTTTGTATCTAGAGGTTGATTGCAGATAATGTGTTGGTGGCTTATGAAATTACCTAAAATAGAAGAGAGAGAGAGAGAGAGAGAGAGGATATATGTCCCTGAAGTTAGATATATAAACTCCATGACAAAATAAAATGAGGTTCTAGGAAGAATATTGCAGAGAATAGGTTTTGCAAGCAGTTTGATCCAACTTATTATGAAGTGTATTACTTGAGTATCTTTTTTAATGTTGGTTAATGGCGAGCCCGCTAATCTTATAACTTCTAATAGAGGTTTAAGACAAGGGATCCACTATTCCCTTGCTTATTTCTATTATGCACTGGAGGCCTTGTAGGTTTACCGAAAGCAGCTAAATCAAGTGGCTTTGTAATGGGAGTAAGGATTTGTAGGGGAACTCAATGATTGAATCTTTTGCTCTTTGTAGATGATATTATCATTTTCTATAAGGTAGATGTGCATACCAGCAACATTATCCAAATCTTGTTAAAGAAGTCTAAATTAGCCTCAAGCAAAAAAATAATAAGGAGAAGACTATTGTGGTTTTTAATATAAATGTTACAGGGGTAGTTCAAAGTGATATAATGGCTATGTGAGGTGCTTGTACCATTCAATTGTATACAAAATATTTGAGGTTACCACATGTTGTTGGTAGATAAAATATACAAGCTTTTGCAGAGATGGAGAAATTTACAGTGTTGAAAGGAAAAACTCTTGTCTCAAAGAGGTAGATAAGTTCTTATTGAAGTAGTGTCTTTAGCTATTCCAACTTGTGCAATGAGCTGCTTCAAGTTACCTATTAGCCTATGTACTGATGAAAAATATGATGGCTCATTTTTTGTGGGGTTAGACAACAAATGAGAAAAAAATTCACTAGATTAGTTGAGAGCACATGTGTGAATCAAAGTTTAGAGGTAATTTGGGTTTTCGAGACTTAAGAGAACTTTTTAAACACTGCTCTTTTGGCAAAACAAGATGGAGAATTAAAAAAAATACTCTATTGCATCAAATCTACGAAGCAAGGTGCTTTCCAAATGTCCTTTTTTTTTAATCAATAATAGGCACAAATCCATTATATGCATAGATAGGAGTTTGGGAAGTCAAGCATTTATTACTTCAAGATTGTCAATTGTAACACCTAGCTCCAGCACCAAACCGTTTTCTAAATTTTTTTGGACTTTACATGTATATAAAGCCCATTTGAGATTTATGAGTTTTTATTTTTTTATAGACTATGTATGAAAAATTTTATTTTCCAGATGGCGATTTTATTTTTTTATGTTTAAAATTTTATGAGCTTTCCATCTTTGTTAAGTTCTGTAAATATTCTTGGTCTGAATCGAATATATTTTATAGGCCATTTATATTTTCTTTGTAGTCAAGTCAAATTTTTTTTTTTTCAGAATTTAAATTGAGACCTTATTTACTTTCGGGATCCATCCCATGCTTTTCTTTTGAAAGTTTTATTATTTTTTCAAACAAATTAGGGTTATATCATAGAGTCCCATTCTCTTTAAAAACTCCTAAACCCATGCCATGCACGTCGCCAGCCATCACGTATCTTTTTTCCTCTAATTCACAGCATGCAATTAGTATATTAGATGTGCATTCAGTTTGCTTTCCAAACTAGGTTTTCCCTCATCGTCTGTATCTCACGCGTGCAGGATTCATGTCTCTACATCCCTCATATCTCTAGGGTTTTATTTTGGTCTTTCAAATACCTATATATACATACAGTTAGGCTTTTCTTCTTGAAGAAACCTCAAGCCGCAACCTCCCTCTTTGTACAGAGCATCCCAAAAACTAAGCCCCACGTTCAAGCAACAACCATCCCCATTGGCGCCCAACCAACTCATAGGCCACCAACCAATTATAACCACCACCGTAAATGACTACCACCAGTCATGCCCTTCACGTTGCAGCCTCCCCTTCACTAGCAAAAATACCCTATGATTCACTAGGTGCCGCACCAGGTCACCCACACGAAGCCGCACCACCGTCCAATGTTAGGGGCCCAGTAAATGAACAAGTAAAATCAGAGAATTGATGGATGAATGCAAATAAGAGCACGATGATGTTTGCAAGAATTAATCAATAATGAATGCAAGAAATAGAAATGAGAAGCGATGGATAAATGCGTGAGTCACGCCAGAGATCTTCAAGGGTCTCCTTCCTCCCAAACAGTTCTAATTACAAGGAAATTCTAAATGATTCAGATAAGATGATAAAACACGACTCCCCCTCTACTCTATATATAGGAAGATGATGAATAAATTAAACAACAACTAACTAAGGCCATGGGCCAACATTAACCAAGCCCATGGACCATTAACAACTCTAATCACTCAACGAAATTACAAATAACCAATAAGAGGCTCATCAATTTCAGTCCAAGTAAATGGGTTAATAACAAATCCCCCCTCTCTCTCTTTAAAGAACATTTTCCTCAAAGTTCATTTTCACTAATCAACCCAATTGAATTCAAAAGTCAAGGACCACCACATTTTCTCCAAATGAATGTCTAGAAGAACCTGCACTCAACGATTGCAACCTTTGTCATGTTTATTAAGTTGTTGTAGCGTTTCAATATCTATCATAGCTGCTTCACAAAATGGGCAAACGTAAATACATCGGGTGACCCTCAGCATTCTTCCAAACAGACCCAACAATGGCATGAAGAGGGAATGGCTCTTGGCACACATGCCTATATAGTGACATAAAAAAAAAAAAAGAATGCCTCCTAATTAGGAAAGTAGAACCCTTTGTGGTCCATATTCAATTGGTTCCAAGAGCAAGTTGCTTGATTGTATTTATGAGAACATCAATATTCCAAGAGCTCAACATTTGCAGATCAGACAAAATGTTGTAACGCAAAACCAAGTTAATTGAAAACATGTTCTGATTGTCATCAAGGCCAGTTTGGATTTAGATAATTGTGTCGAGAACTCTAGACAAAGTAATCTCCATCAGTGGTAAGAAAAGAGAGAAAATCTCTTTGCACTGTGATGAATTTGCAATGCACCCATAACCTAGTTCCTCTATAATATCTCTCATACTCATTTCCTTCTCCATTATTTCTTCCCTTGGGAACCCATCACCCATGAATTCCATATTACCCACAGTGCCTATCTCAACAACATCAGCGGTAGCAACAACATTTAAATTAAGAGGTGACAAGTATTGGTCACTAGCTTTAAGTCTTGCCCTCCGTTTCTTAAAAACTTCAACCTCATATGTGACTAAGCACACCTGGTTAACAATGTCCTATAGAGAAGCTACATTTAACACCATTCCTTTTTCCTTTCCTCTGTCAAAGGGCCACAATATTTGTCCCTCTAGCAATTTCTCAAGTTGTGGCAATTTCATCTCATATTTCAAAACTTCCCAAGCTTGCATGTAAGACTGTAAACGAGTCAAGCCGAGCCGAGTTTTGACTTGCCGAGCTCGAGCTCGAGCTTGAACTCGAGCCCAAGATCAAGTTTTTATTTATTATTTGTTCGAGCTTGACTCGATAAACTAAATTTCGAGCTCGAGCTCGAGCTCGATTTTTTTTTAATTTTTTGAATAAAATTTAAAAATAAATAAATTAATAACTAATAAAAAATTAATATTTAATATCTAACTAGTTGATATTTATTTATCATAATAATATGTTATATGCTTATATATATTATTAATAAATACACATAATATGATAGCATATACATATTTCACATGGTTTCCATATATTAATATATGAAATTATTAAATTTTATAGATTAATTATTTTACAAATTATAAAACATAACTATGAAATATATTCATAATATAGATATAAGTAATAAGATTATATATTATATATTTAATTATAAAAATGATATACTTATATATTAGCAATACCTATATATAACATATATATGTGTATATATTTATCAATATATAAATTAATTTTAATCGAGTCGGGCTAATGAGTCGAGTTGAGTATAAACGAGCGAGTCTTAACGAGCCTTAGCGGAGTCGAGTTTTGTTCGATATGTGTCATTTACTAATCGAGCGGGTATCTTCTTTCACGAGTGAGCTTTTTTTCACGAGTCGAGTTCGATTCGAGTTTAACCAAGCGAGTATCGAGTGGGCTGTTGAGTAGCCTGGTTCATTTACAGCCCTACTTGCATGTCACCCTTAATCACTTTATAGATCAGAGTCTCCATAAGTTTTCGCATATTGACATAATTCCCAAGCTGTCCATCTTACTGGATATCAAATGGGATTGCCACCATATGGACTATGTGCTAAAGCTAATCTAGCAACCTTATCTTTCAAATTAGACCAATGCAATAATAAGGCAATTGTTGCATCTACTTCTAGACAAATAAAGTCACATTTATCAGTATATGCACATATATAAGAATGTGACTCTAGATGAGAAGTAGGAATGATTTCCTCACAAATTCGACAAAGTACTGCCTCTAATCTATATGTGTTTTCTTCTTGCTTATAAAATGAACCCGAACTAGAATTCTTTTTAAATTCACCAAAATTATAGTCAGTTTGATGAAATTGTTGCAGTGGTGAAATATATCTTTGTTAATTAATTTTTTCACGAAATCGCTTTCCTTTATCAAAAGATTCAAAAACCACTTTAAATGGCAAAAAATAAAACAGTTGAAATGCAATTCGACATTCCGCAACCCTTACTGAAAAAATAAACAAAGATACCTTACTTGCACCCATTTTGCACGCTAACATACCATGGAGACATGAGAAACTGATCTCTACAGTAGCAATTCCAATTTGCTCAACTCTATCGATAAGTTTCTCCCGAGCAACCTTATTATACTCCCTCGTAATAGAAGCAATGAGAATCCTGTCTGGATACTCGTCCTTTAATTACTTGAATTCTTTCAACATTGTTTCAAGAGGATGATCGCCTTTGAGTTCTATGTTCTCGCATCTAATAATTTTTCTTGTAGAGCCATTTGCTTCTGCTCGTAGTCACGCATACAAAGGGTCACAGTTATAACTTTGGTATCATCTAGTGACAATAAGTTCTTCTGATTCTCAATTTTTACATTTAAAACCTTCCCATCAAGAAATGAAATAACAGAATTAGTTGTACAAGAAGTGGTGTGAGTTTCCAGAACACCAACTGGTGCAACCTGATAAACAGGGGGTGAAACTAGGGTTTGGGCATGGAGAGGCTCCAGAATCTTCAAATCCCTTGTTGCCTCTTCTATGTCGTTCTCATCTCTGTTCGCTGAGACCCCTTCCATCTCTACTACATCAGTGTTGGAGATCCCGTTGACATCCTATGCATTTTCATGAAGTTGAGGAAAAAGGAATGGTGTGTTTAAATTCTCGACTTCTACTGGATTTTCTTTACAAAATCCGGCATCCTTTTTTTGGTATTTCTTTTGCTGCATCTCTATCAGCTTCCCCTTTAGAAATTTCTTCTTCTTCGATTTTCCCTTGTTCCAATTTTCTTGAGCTAAAAGCTTCACTTAAGAGAGTTTCTCGATTCATCTTTACCTTTACCTCCACTTGAATTCTTGAATATTTCTTAATTAACAAATCTCAATTAGGAATAGTTGGATCCTTAATTAACCATTGAAGGAATGTTTCTATCAATTCATCCATGAAGGACCGTCGGCTCATGATATCACTTGTTAGGGGCCCAATAAATCAACAAGTAAAATCAAAGAATTGATGGATCAATGCAAATAAGGGCATGGTGATGTTTGCAGGAATTAATCAGTGATGAATGTAAGAAATAGAAATGAGAAGTGATGGATAAATGCGAGTCACATCAGAGATTTCGAGAGTCTTCTTCCTCCCAAAAAGTTCCAATTATAAGGAAATTCTAGATAATTCAGATTCAAGATGACAAAAAACGACTCCCCATCTGCTCTACATATAGGAAGAGGATGACTAGATTAAATAACAACTAAGGCCATGGGCCAACATTAACCAGGCCCCTGGGCCACTTACAACTCTAATCGCTCAACGAAATAACAAATAACTAGTAAGAGTGACTCTCGTATTGTTGTAGACTGGTTTTGGAAATTGAGATGCACCTTATGGTATCTTTGGAATTTCTGGGATGATTTAAAGGCGGAGCTTGAGGGAGTGAACTTTGTGGTGGTCCATCAATATCAAGAAGGAAACGGTGTGGCTAATTTTCTAGCTAGAGATTGAGAAATGTGAAAGAATGATATTTATGAATGGTATCTTTATTTACCACGACATCTGAAAGATATTACCCATGTTGGGAAGCTGGGTATTCCTTATTTTTGTAAATGAAGGTGTTGCTTTAGATTTTTTGGTTATCCAACATTAGCTGCTCGGATTTTATCTTGGTTTATTTAGGCTTGTTTAGATTTTATTATTTTAATTATTTAGGTCTATTTAGATTTTACAGTGTTCTTCTGATAGGCTTGTTTAGACCTTTCGCCTCTTTATTTTTCTTGTTTTAGTTTTGTTGATTTGTATTTGGGAGGATTTTATTGGTCTTACTTGTAATATCTCAGATGCTTGGTTTGTAACCACGGTATTCTTTCACCATAAGTGATGGCTTATCAATAAATTTGGGATAAGGCCACTATTGGACATGTGGTTACCGACTCTTCGCTAAAAAAAAAAAAATCAGTAAGAGGCCCATCAATCTCAGTCCAAGTAATTGAGTTCATAACATCCGAGCCATGCACCATTGCATGGGTGAACCTCCATGTAGCCACTGCTCAACCTAAGTTCAACCAAGCAACGTCGCAGTCTTCTCCTAGAAGCACCTTGAACCTCTAAACCACCGAAAACCTCATCATAAGAGTCCCCTATTTTCGGAGCCCAAAACAGAGCGTTCTTATTCCCCACCGTGAGACACAATCTAGCCAGCCCATGGCGCCAACTCCCCCACCCCCCGCCAACTTTCGTCGTCACCTACACAAACTATACCGTCGAGCACCTCCCACCACCTCGAGGGTATAGTGTGGTCTAGTTTGATCTCTCGATAAGCTACCTCTCATTTTATGCCATGCTCTCTCATTACTCCCCCTCCGTGTTCACTCTCTCTCTCCTTCATCAGTGCTCAGCTAGTCCTCTTGCTGGTAGCCTTGTTCCGTCACATTTTCTTCCTTTGAATGCGAGTCTCCGCTACATGCATTTCTTTTTAGTCCAGAGTTCATGTTCCCCTGTAAATAAAGCAATTTTTTGAGTTATATTTTTCTACGTAGAGTTTCTTTTGTAGGGATGGCAACAAGACTATTTTTTTATATTTAAAGTACTATTTTGCCATCATTTTAAACTGTGGTGTTTTAAGGATATATTTCGGTGGGTTTGTTTTCTTCGAGTTTCCTTTATATTTCTGAGTATGTTTTCTTAAGTTATTTTGAAACTAAATGTTTTTGTGTTTTGCTCATATTCAAAAATGACTTTTGGACTCAAGTTCTCAATTGTTTTGGGGTTGGGTAATATTCTTATTTTAATGGCTTTTCAATATTTAAGTGGTTTGAGTTTTGGTTTAGAAAGAGACTTCATTTGAGTTGGATATTGGGTTAAGTGAATCTTGAAGAATTTGGGAAGTCATGATATTTTGGAGTCATGAGAATTTTAGATTTTTGAGGAAGTAAAACAAATTATTTTAGCATTTTAGGCTTTGATTATTGATATACGTGGCAATTGAAATTTATGGAAACTACGTAATCATTTTTGTAGGTGATGATTAATATTTGTTCGGCATTGTTAAGGAAACGGCTGAAAAGTTAAGAAGTACAGGTTAGTAGAGTTACTTTGCTAGATTTGCATTAGAAGGAAAATGAACTAAGGTTAATTTTGTAAAAGGCACATGATATGTTTTAAAAGAAAACGTGAAAAACAACCTCAGCATTTATGTTTTGCATTCACTCACGAAATCTTTATGAACAAAAAAAATGATTTTTGACATGAAATGTGTAGATATAAGCAATATCTAACATTTTTCTGAAATATGCAAAAGAGTGAACATGAACAATGAGATTTTTGTACATATGATATAAAATATTTTGGATTTGTTATTAACTATCTGAAAAAATATGGAACTGAACAACACCTGATTTGATATGAATATTTTTTTTTATACAATTTGATATGAATATAAATATGAAAAACCTTTGGCATACTTATCTATTTGTATTTTGATTTTGGATATAATTCTAATATGATGATATGATTAGTACTACCGTGATATGATATGATAAAAGTGTAACCACTTTAAAAATAAAGTATTCATTTATGTGTTCTTTCCTATGTGCACACTCGGGATTTCGAGAATAAAAATGGAAAGTTTTACAATATGATATTGTCTGGTTTGACCACCGAGGATAGCACAACCCTATCACGGGAGTTGAACATGGTATATGATATGATATGAGACATAATATGATATGACACGATATGATATGAAAAATGAAGATATTCAATTATGCATGCCAAAGTATTTTTGAATATGATGAGTTGATTCTTTTTATGAATATGAAAGGATTGAAATGCCGTTTTGTTTTTCCGAAAAATATGTTTTGATATTTGCATATGAAAATGAAATGTTTTTTATTCCTACATATGAAATGAAAATGGCTCATGTTTACGTACTAGTATAGGTATTCTGCTTATTGAGTTGTTAATAGCTCACCCCTTAGTTCCAAACACTTTTTAGATAACTGTGATGGCTCAGTTAGAGATCAGAAGAGTAGTCACTGTTAGAGGGACTTGACGATAGTAGAGAAATAAGTGCCTCAGGGATCAAGATTTATTGGAGTTATAATAAGCAAAATTGTCGTTGTGGTTATTTTTTTTAGTATGAGGAGTTCGGAATAATTTAAGTATTTGGAGATATTATTTTATTGAGGTTTATGTTTAGTTTTCTTTAGAGAGTATCAGGGAAATTTGTTAAGTATTTATGAAATTTCTTTTTAATTATCAATGGTTATTGGAGATAATATTGTGTAATAAGAGCTAACTCTTCGGATCTCTAGGATTGGGATATTACAATTGTCAATGGTGACTTGGGAATAGATCCTTAGTAAAAATATGCGAAGATGTACGGATTCCTGGGCATTAGGCTCTATATAAAGAGATGAGAATGACTGTGGTGAACAATAATGAAGAAATAGTGGCTTGGGAATGGGATATTACAAGTTGTCAATGGTGACTTGGGAATAGATCCTCAGTAAAAATAAGGAAGATGTATGGATTCCTGGGCATTAGGCTCTATATAAAGAGATGAAAATGACTGTGGTGAATAATAGTGAAGAAATAGTGGCATCCCTTATTGACAAAAATTTGAGTTGGTGGAATGTAAAGAAACCTAGAGCTCTATTCAATCCAATGGAGGCGACTGATATTCTGAAAATAATTATTTGTCCTAGAGAGCATGTAGATACATGGATATGGGGACATGAAAAGAATGACACCTTAATGTAAAAGTGCTTATAGATTCTTCAAAACAATTTCCACACGAGATAACGGTAAGAGCTCAAATGCACATGATTGTAATCAGCTATGGAAAGAGATTTGGAAGATGAAAATTCCTAATAAAATCATAATATTCTCATGAAGAACTTGTAGGAAGGGCTTCCAACAAAAGCAAATCTGAGGCTAAAGAGAGTGGAGGTTGAACCTACATGTGTGTTCTACTAACATAGTTTAGAAAATCTAAAACAGACTTTAATTTATTGTCTTGCCACTAAAGAAGTTTGGTATAACCTTATTTCTGCTATGAAGATTTGGAAGATGATATGACTATCAAGACTATAGCTCTGCTCTTACTGAATAAAGGAAATCTAGATGATTCCACTACTTTCTTCTTAATAGTTTGGGCTTTATGGTATAGGAGAATATAAGATGGTAGTTGAGCTATTTGGAACCCACATAGGTTATAGATCATGCTCTTTTGTTGCAAAAAGTTCATAGGAATTCAACATTATTTCTAACTTCCAAAGTAGAGAAAATATGTTGTTGAAGACCCCAACCAACTTGTTATTTTAAACTCAATATGGGTGGTACAATATTTTTTGATCTCCAAAGGCTGGAGTGGGAGCTATTCAAAGGATGAGAATGGTAAACTAGTGATGACTGCTAGTAAAGTAAAAAATGAAGTATTTGACCCTAACACCGTCGAGCTACTTGCAATCTTCAGAGGTTTGCAGCTTCGTGCACATCTGAAATTTTCAAAATTAATTATTGAAGGTGATAGTATGCGTATGGTAAGGGCCCTTACCATAACATCATACTAAGGGGCTTTACAAGAGGCAAGTGTTTCTTTTTCAAGTCTGGGGAATTTTTTGACGAAAGTGAAGAACAGGTTGCATCTCTTAACTAAGTTAAGATTTAATATTTGCCAAGAATGGGCAATGAGGCTACTTATCAACTTGCACGCTATAGTTGGAAGGTTGGAGTCACGAAGTCAAAGATTTGCTTTAACGAAGTCCAAGTAAAGTTAAAATAAAATATATAAAATATTTTTTATTCTATTTGTATACAATTTTTTATACAATATAAAACAATCTCATAATAAGATCTATAATAAAAACAAAATACGTTTAATACAATTTATGTATTAAAAAGTATATAATATATCAAAAATATGTCATCATAATAAAAATATATTAAAAATGCATTAGAAATCATCCAACTTATTTTTTATTTTATTTTTATCTATAATAAAAACATGCCGTCATATTATTATATCATTTTATTTTATATGAAATGTATTTTATTTTTAAATTAAATTGATTTTGTAGAGGGGGTCAAGATAATTTTTAGAAAGGGGACCAATACAAAATAAAATTAATATTTTCCTACAAAATCATAAAAAAATAAACATATTTTATTTTTTTCTTTAAAAAAAACGTATATAATATTTTTTTTTCAATTGTTTTTAGAGGAGGCGTGGGACTCGGGGGGGGGGGTGGAATGCGTGTTGTACAAGTTGTTTGGCTTGACAAAACTTATATGATGTTAATGATTATTTCTATTACAAAAAAATGGAGTAGATGAAGGTTTTCTAATCCTACATTAACTATATAATAAGTATGACACATAATACTGGTCGCATCTTCATTAATAATGGGGATTCCTTGTCACTTTAACATTTTATTCTCCATTCTTTATGTCTTGTTCATTTAATAATTACTATACGAAGAATAAATATTTGTGACACTTTAATTATAGCCAGAATGATTATTTGCGATAAAAATAGACTGTTTGAATCGCAAATAGTTCTTCTAAATATAATTAAAATATCACAAATACCTATTTTCTTATAATGAATAAACATATAATCTTGAAAATTCCACTTCCTCAATTATGGGATTACGTAAGTCCTAGCTCATAGTTGATATCCAGTCCTAAGTTTAATGCACGCATTTACTTCAACATTGTCCTCTTTTGCCATTTACCTTATATGATATATGCTAGCCCCAATCACTTCTTGCTAAATTGGCATGGACTCAATGGCGGAGTCAGAGATTTGGTTTAGGAAATCAAGTAAAACTAAAATAAAATGCAAAAAATATTTTTTTATTCTATTTGTATATAGTTTTTTATGTGGTATATAACAATCTGATAGTTGTAAGAGTTTTATTTAAACTCTGTGTCCCACACACCCATCTTATCAGTTTGAAATAGTTCAAAATCTTATCGATTAATATTTGAGTTATGAAGTGATAAGAATTACTCCTAAAAGATAAGATTAAAAGTTTGTATCTCTAATTATAGTCAGACACAAACTCTTAGTCTTCTTGATGGTCGGAAGTCTATAAATAGCATTGGGAGGTTCAAGGGTTCTTACCTACAACATTAGAGTGCTTCTAGTAATCGAGAGACACTTGTGAGGCAAAGTTGTTAGGGCGATCTTTCTCTCATATTCATTATAGTTCTTTACCAGTCAGATGGAGAAATGTACATTTCTCATATTGTTGTTTATTATTATTATAGATCATAAAAAATCGAAGATTCATTTATTAATGTCATGTTAAAATATCTAACATATGGTATCAGAGCATCAGGTTATAAATTTTTTATGATCTTGATAAATATATACAATGAATAAATGTTTTTATGTTTAATGTGACTTTATCATGATTGCGAGAGATTGAAAAGTATTGCGACGAGGAAACATCCACTTTGTGTCACGAGAACCACAAAAGTGACGTTATGTATATATGCTTTTGTGTGATATTTCATCTTACTCTAATGTCGTATAATGTGTTGCGATAGAGGAATGTTGAAAGGTTGAAGGGTCTATAACTGGGTCGCCTCTGTGTGTTTGTATGCAAAGTGTATCGATATCAACTTTGCCATATTTTTTATCTGATTGTGATTGGATGTTATCTCATATTTTGCCTCTACCGTGATGTGTTTTAACATTGTGTTGCGTATTAAGATGAAGAGGTTTATTTCTCTATTGGTTTTTTATTTGTTGTACTAAGTACGGAAGGCTGAGGCACGTTTGTAGAGAATAACGTGACCACGAGCTATTGTGTAGCCACTGGGTAAAGGCATAGCATCGTAGGCAATTGCTCAACACGCGATGTAAGGGAGTGTTATGTGGCCGACGGCACAGTGGGCTTTGAAATCCCAAATGGGTGCCGCGACACTGCCCGATTATGGTTCTCATCAGACCTAAGGGTTGTCGGCACTTGGAGGAGGAGAGAAAGTCCTCCACAATGTCCCTGTGATGGTGACAGAGGGCTCTAAAACTCATTGCCGCGGCGGTTTCAAATAATAACAAGAAAAAAAAAAGGAAAAAATAGCAATTGGACCAAGCTGTGGGCTCTGGCCTAGTCCGAAACCAAGGGCTGAATAAGGCAAGCCCGACCTAGGTCAACAGAAAAGGTTGATCAGTTATGATCCGGTTCTTGACCATGTTTCCTAACCCAACCCGACCCTGACCCAGACCAAGTTAAATAATATTATTTTATTATTATAATATTATTTCAAAAAAAAAGGGTGATGCTTTATTATTCTCTCTTACATGCATACTTTATTATTATATAAATACATATAATTTTATACATGTTATTAAAAGTGTATTAAATTTTCTATACATGTTATTATTAGTCTAAACATGTATTAAAGTTTATTTTCCATGCATATTTTATTGTTATGAACATGTATAAAATTTTATTAAATTTATATACATGTTATTAAAGTTATGTATATGTATATATGAAAAGTGTATTGAATTTCTATACATATTATTATTGTGATTTTCTTGCAAAATAAGATTTGGTTTAAAATGAAAAGTTTTATAATGTTTGCTGAAGGAGTGTGGATATGTACAAACTAAGGCGGTTCTGTTTAGGAGATTGAAAATTCTAAATGTATCCGTTGTGACCCCCTAGGAACCTCGAAGTTCTGTATAGAAAATAATAATCTTTTCTGGAAACTTACTTAGTAAGCATTATTCATACCTGCAGTAAAATTCATCAAAGTTTATAGTTTATGTATATTATTGTTATCTACATTTGTATGCATGTTATTATTGTGAACTGTCTATCTTTGGCTCTTATTATCATGTTATGTATATCCAATGTGGAACAAATGATTTACATCAAAATCAAGAAAAGATTGGTTGCCCAAAGGTATAAGATTTTCTTAATTTTGGTGACAAATCATTAAACCCATAGTAAAGTAGATATGATGGAGGGAACACCTTATGTGTCAAGACCTACTCCCAAAGGAGGGTTTTGATGACACTACTAGTTTATCCATCAAAAGTAAGGTTGGAGGGAACACCTTGTGTGTCAAGATCTACTCCTAAAGAAGGGTCTTGATGACACTACAAGTTTATCCATAAAAGTACGGTTGGAGGGAACACTTTGTATGTCAAAGTTTACTCCCAAATGAGAATTCTGATGATACAGCTAGTTCATCCACAGAATTTAATACCGGAGGGAACACTTAGTGTGTTAAGATTTACTCCCAAATGAGGGTCTTGATGACATTATTAGTTCATCCATAATTGTTTAAATTTTTATTAGAGTTTATAAGTGTCTAACTCAAAACATTATATGATAAATATTATTGTCAGGTTACAAACCCTAAAAATGAAAATAGAGAAATCTTTCGTTATTCAATTTATTTTAAACTCACTACCACCTAAGTATGGTCTATTCCAGATGTATTACAATGCTATTAAAGATTTATGGAATATGAATGATTATAATAGTAATGTAATTCAAGGAAGGCTAAGTTGAAACAATAAGAACATTACTCTGTTAATTATGTGAATAAAGAAGCTAAAAAAAAATGCATCATTATGATCAAAAGAAACGAATTGAACCACCAAAAGGAAAGAAACCTGTGAAAGTTAGTCAGGTTCATTATAATAGTAGCTAATACTAAATTTGTGAGAACTATTAGACACATGAAAGCTGAGTGTCATAAATGTAAGGTTTGATTTAAAAAGAAGGGTAAGTCACTTACCTTTGTATATCTTGAATCAAATCTTGTAAATGTTCGCACTAATTCTTAGTGGCTAGATTCAGATGCTAATGTTCATGTTTTCATAACCATGAAAGATACCTTACAAGCTAAACACTAAACTCTAATGAGCATTTATCTTTATAGAAAATAAAAATAAGGTTGAAGTTTTAGCCATTGGAGATCATTCAGTTTTAAGTACCGGTCAATCTTAGATCTTCAAAAATGTGTTTTCAGTGAGGCATGGTTTGATTTCTCTATCCAGACTAGAACTGATGGTTATTCTTTTTCGTTTCATGATAGTAGTCTAAGTTTGTTTTAAACTAATTTTTTCTATTGGTTCTGGATTTTTTTCTGATGGTTTCTATTAAGCCTGTTTCAATAGTATATTTATTAAAAATACTTACTCCCAGTACCATGAAATTTTTTTTTTTTTTGGAACTAAAAGAAATTTGATGACTTGTGACATAAAAGATTGAGATACATCTCCAAAGAAATGTTATATAGATTAGTAACAGAATGAACTCTTCCGCATCTTGATTTTACTAATCTTGAAGTGTATGTGGATTGCATGAAAGGAAAGCAAACCAAACATACTAAGCAAGATGCCACAAGAAGTAAAGACTTTCTTGAAATAATTCACACAGATATCTGTGGACCATTCTCCACAAAATATTTTGGTGGAGAAAAGTATTTCATCACCCTTATAGATGATTTTTCACATTTTGAATATATCTATCTGTTACATAAGAAATCTTAAGTTGTATCAGTGCTTGAGGTATTTCTCATGGAGGTGGAAAAATAGTTGGATAGAAATGTGAAAATCATCAAGTCAGATAGAGGTGGTGAATATTTATGGAAAGTATGATGAATCGGGCCGTAATCTGGACCCATTCGCCAAACTTCTTGAACAACGTGGAATTGTTGCACAGTACACGATACCCGAAACGCCACAGCAAAACGGAGTTGCTAAAAAGTGTACTTGGACCTTATTAGATATGGTCAGAAGTATAGTAAGTAATTCTACATTACCCAAATCATTATGAGGTGAAGCTATTAAGACGGCAATGTATATCTTAAATTGAGTTCCTAGTAAGACAGTTCCAAAACTCCTTTCGAGCTATGGACTGGTAGAAAATCAAGTTTAAGACATATGCATGTTTGGGGTTGCCCAGCCGAAGCGAGACTTTACAACCCACATTAAAAGAAATTGGATCCTAGAACAATAAACGGGTATTTCATTGGTTACCCAGAGAGATCCAAAGGATACAAGTTTTATTGTCCTAATCACAGTCCGAGAATGGTGGAAACAGGAAATGTCAAATTCATTGAACTTGGCGAGATCAGTGGGAAGAAATGAACCCAGAAATGTGATCATTGAGGAAATACGGGTAGATGTCCCTGTACCTACATCCTTAAAAAAGATAATAGTTCATATAATCGATCATCACAATGATACCGTGGAACAAGTAAATGAGCACCCATCTCAAAATGATAATACCATTAATGAACCAAGTTCGGAATCACTAGAATAAATTATCTTGCGCAGATCTCAGAGAGATCGGAGACCTGCCATTTCGACAGATTATATAGTGTATCTCTAGGAATTTGAATTTGACATTGGGACAAGTAAAGATCCACTAATTTTTTCACAAGCCATAAAGGGAAGTAATTTTAGTAAATGGATCGATGCCATGAAAGAAGAGTTGAAATCCATGAATCAAAATCAACTCTGGGATCTCGTTGAGTTGCCTGAAGGAAGTAAAATAGTTGGGTGTAAATGGGTCTTTAAGACCAAACGCGACTTGAAAGGCAACATCGAACGACATAAGGACAGACTTATCGAACGACATAAAGACAGACTTGTTGCTAAGGGTTTTATTTAGAAAAAATGCATTGATTACAAAGAAACATTTTTTTCAGTATCTAAAAATGACTCATTTAGAATCATTATGGCATTGGTGGCTCATTATGATTTAGAGTTACATCAAATAGATATGAAAACAGCTTTTTAAAATGGAAGTTTGGATGAAGTGGTCTATATGGAGCAGCTAGAGAGCTTCTCAAAAAGGGACAAATATCACCTAGTATGTAGGCTTAAAAAATCGATATACGGGCTTAAGCAAGCTTCCCGACAATATTACTTAAAATTCAACGATATTATTACTTCATTTGGTTTTAAAGAAAATATCATTGATCGGTGCATATACCTAAAGGTCAATGGGAGTATGTTTATAATTTTGATCATGTATGTTGATGATATCTTATTGGCTAGTAATGATATTGGCATGCTTCATGAAACCAAGGGTTTTCTCTTTCAGAACTTTGAAATGATATATATGTATGAGGCATTCTTTGTAATTGGAATAGAAATCCTCCGGGATCGAAAACAAAGATTGTCAAAATTGTCTCAGAAAAGTTACATAGAAAGAGTTCTTGAAAAATTTGGCATGAAAAGTTGTTCATCGCTTGAACAGTAGTAAAGATGATATTACGATACCTAGAAAGAATTAAAGATTATTGGCTTACCTTTAGAAGAACTAATAGTTTGGAGATAATTGGATACTCAAACTCTAAATTTGTGACGTGTTTTGAGGCCACATTGTATGGTTTATGGCTGAGGAAATTTATCTTAGGACTTGGAATTGTCGACTTATAGCCAAGCCGCTAAGAATGCATGTCCTCAGAGTATTTTTCTCTGAATGATAAGTATTTAATGAAATTTTAAATACTTAAATGTTAAGGAGAAAGTACGGAAACAAATATATTTATAACAATTGTATGTTAATGATTATATTTTAAAAGGACATGTTGAAAAGATGGGCTTTATGTTTATACCCATAATGTGAATATGATGAAATGATAATTGATACACTGAGTATTTTGTTATTAGACATTAAAAGATATCTATTATAGTTATTTCTGTTTTCTTGTATTTTCACTTAATATGTACACTGAAAGACATGGATGAATAATAACAAGCTAATGTCTACAATAGACATGAATTGGAATCTAAAGGCATTACTGTATTAACCTTAATTATTCCAATTAAAGATCGTGTGTTAAATTTAGTTACTGGTGTTGTGGTACATGGAAGGAAATCTGTTGATTATATAACAGAGGACCGCTATGACTCGCATTGATAGCTAGTTTGACATTGATATTATGGAACTCATAAAATATGTTTTGAGCTATGAAATGTTTAGAAAATAAATTTGCGCAGTATGGTTAATTTCCTATGATAAGCTTATAAACGAAAAATATTATTTTATGGGCGTATAGGCCAAGTGGGAGAATGTAAGAGTTTTATTTAAACTCTGTGTCCCACACACCCATCTTATCAGTTTGAAATAGTTCAAGATCTTATCAGTTAATATTTGAGTTATGAAGGGATAAGAATTACTCCTAAAAGATAAGATTAAAAGTTTGTATATCTAATTATAGTCAAATATAAATTCTTAGTTTTCTTGATGGTCGAAAGTTTATAAATAGCATTGGGAGGTTCAAGGGTTCTTACTTACAACATTAGAGTGCTTCTAGCCAACGAGAGACACTTGTGAGGTAAAGTTGTTAGGGCGATCCTTCTCTCATAGTCAATATAGTTCTTTATCAGTCAGATGGAGAAAGATACGTTTCTCATATTATTGTTTATTATTATTGTAGATAATAAGAAATCAGAAATTCATTTATTAATGTCATGTTAAAATATATAACATGTAAGATATACAATAAAAATAAGATATTTTTAATACAACTTATGTATTAAAAAATATATAATATGTCAAGAACATGTCATCATAATAAAAATATATAATAAGTATATTAGGAATCATCCAACTTCTTTTTTTTTTATTTTTATCTATAATAAAAACATGTCATCATGTTATTATATCATTTTATTTTATATGATATATATTTTATTTCTAAATTAGATTAATTTTGTAAAGAATGACCAAAATAACTTTTATAAAGAAGGTCAACACAAAATAAAATTAATATTATCTTATAAAATTATAAAAAAAATAAACATTTTTTACTTTTTATTTTTTAAAATATATTTTTTTTTTTCAGTTTTTTTTAAGAAAAGGGTGGGACCCATGGGGAGAGGGGGTTGTGTTTGCTCGCCATTGAGGCCTGTTGGTTTCTGGTCCATCAATTAGACCCCTTTTGGACTATGTCTTAGTTCTCGTGGTAGCACATAGAGTAATGACATTTCCTTTAACTTAAACATCCGTGTTGTCCCTTGGGAGTTCTTCTTTCAAATCTTTTTTTTTTATTAAAAAAAAAATCCTTTTAATTCAAATCCAATAGTAGGGAAGATAGGCAGAACAACACTCTTCTAATGGGAAATATATTTATTTATGTAAAACTTCTTTTTCTCTTTTTGGTTCTCAAATTACAGTGAGGGCGATGTGAATCTTCTTGTTTTCAATTTTGCATTCCTTTCCAAGAATGGAGCTCTTGATAGGCCTTTAATGGCCACCCGACGGTGCCAATTGGGCACATGAGATCTGATGGCTGACAATGGCCACTCTTAGAGGTGTAATCTATCCGATTTAATTCAGATTAATTATAATTTTATATAAAATAATATAATATTATAATTTACATCATAATTTATAATATATTCAGATTAATTTTAATTTTAATCTTAAATATGAATATTTAGTTGATCATATATTTTAAATATAAATTATATATAATATAAAAAATAATATATATAATATCATCAATTAATTAAAATATATAATATATAAACCGGTCCGGTCAAATCCGGTTTGGTCTTAAAAATATAAAATCAAAACAAGACCGATTATGATCAATTTTTAAAATAGAAAAACCACTCACAGACTGAACCGGTCCAAATTAGGCCGAATCAATCGGTTTGGGCTGCTTCGGGGATTTTTCAGCTGTCCGATTTATTTTTACAGCTCTAGGCCCACTCCCATAGGCGACTCAGTGAATCGAGACCTCAGATTCTGTCAAAAGGTATATTATATCATAAGAAATTATGTCATGTGTTAATATTCCTGATCCATCCCCCCTTCCCCAAAGTAAAGCTACGGGGAGAATGTAAATCTAATAAAGCCAGTGTTGTAATAATAATAAGAAAAAATGTTATTAAGAAATTTTGAAATGGCTATTTATTTAAGTTATTGACTTATAAAATCACTTAAAATATGAAAAATGTGATATAACTTTGGTCGCGTATTAATAACAATGACCTGGTGTTATAGATTTTCATACACTAATGGTCACGAGCAACCTAGTCACAAAATATTACAAGTTGTTGCTTGTCTCACTTGACTTATTTACATGACATTATAACATTATCTTCCTTTTTTTAAGCAAGTTAATAACATTAACATAAACAAATGATATAAAGAGGGGGTGAGATTTTCCAACAATCGCCCTAAAACAAAAACATAAACAAAAATAAAAACAAAACAAAAAAAAGTGCAAAAAGGTAAAAATAAAAATAAAAAATAATAATAATAATAAAGCGGATTTATTTGGAACAAAAAATTTGGTCCCTACGCATGCCCAAATAAAAAGTGTCGTCTTATTAAAAGACAAAAATAAAATATTCGCTAAAATGAGAACACAAGAACCACTCCTGGAAGCGGTAGAACTACCGCAAGGAGCGGCAAACATGGTGGAAGCACTCTCGATTGTTATTTGGAGATAATTTTTGGGTGGATCCACAATCCCTTAATCAAGATCACTAATTATGAAAAGCGAAAATATAGAGAAACAATCAGAAGCGGAGCTGAATCACTGGCGAACGACCAACATAGGTGGTGACGGCGCATGTAGCACACGCACTACTTGGAGAGATACACAGATCGACAAATCAGACAATTCCGGTGACTTTGAGGCCAAAGAGGTCGTGCGTGACCTCCACATCCACTCAAAAACGCAACTACGCATGAGCCACGAGCGCCACAAGGGTTGCACATGTAGCAAACACGCCCAACAAGAATGCGAGTTTCTTCCCCGAACTCAAAGATCGGCACCTGTAATGGTTGGAAAGGTAGCGCGTGTGGGTCGAAGCACGCCAGAAGATAGCAAATCGGAAACGTCTGACACTCCTAGAAAAAACCAAACGAAAAATGAATGGAAGCTAAATGCAATGAAGTAAAACGCCTCTAAGGCTGGCTAGGGGAGAAGGAGATCAGTGCCGAAGCACCGAGTCCCCTCCGCCCGACAGAGAAGAAAATGGTATGGGCTTCAGTCGAAAGAGAAGAGAGGGAGAGAGAAAACACCTCAAATTTTATCATATTACTTCTATCACATTGTGCTGATCACATTTCTCATAACCTTTATACTAATACTTAGATTTAATTTGTTTTTGCAGATAAAATGACATGACATGACATGAATTGAGATAAAAATTAAACAATAGATAAAATATTATTGAAATTTATATGTTTTAATAATATTTTTTTAGGGATTTGAAAAATAACTGTTTATTTTATTTTGTATGAAAATTTGAAAAAATTATAATAATTAGATCAAATGTGATGAAATTAGAAATTTTGTTAAAAACAACAAGACCTTAGTTATTTTTAAGGGAAAAAATTCAATAATTAATGAGTAGGGGTATAAATGATTCGGTCCGGTTCGGAAAAAATGTGGACCGGTTCTATTCGGTCTAAGAATTTTCTCACCCTAGACCAAACTAAACTCCTATTCGGTCTATACCGGTTCGGTTCGGTCCGGTCCAGTTCGGTCCAGGGGTGGTCTGGTCTAGGGGCACCTGATATGATTTAATAGGTTAAATTTGATTCAAAATTCTATAATGATGAAAAACAATTTTTAGCTTAAATTAAATTATTTTCAGCCTAATTTACGTATTTATCACAGATTTAAGTCAAATAATATTAAAAAAAAAACTTACTCTTAAAACAATTAGCAACAGAAAAATAATCTAAAAAAAAAGTAAAAAAAAAAAACAGTCCTTAAAAACCCAAATAAAATAAGAAAGAAATTAACTCTTAAATCTTAAGAGTTCTTAAGAGCGATAAATTAATAATAATATATTAAATAATAATAATACACTTATTACTTATAAGTATTACTAATACTCTATATAGATATACTATAATTTATATTTTTATACTACAACTAGTCAACTACAATAAATTATAATATGTTAATATAATAAAAGTATATATTATATATTAATATGTTATACTACCACTCTTTATCTATATTAATATTAATATTATAATTTTTATATATATATATATATGGTGTGCATTAGGTCTGATCTGGACCAGAAATATTCAGTCCATATAGAATTGGATCGAACTGGACCGAATTTCATTCAGTCCGGTCTAATCCCAATAAAGTCTAGCCGATCCAATCCGGTCCACTGATTCTGTTCAGTCTTCTTACACCCCTATTAATGAGCATTGCTAAATTAATATAACGATATAAGAGTAGCGATATGGTTGTAATGATGATACATATACAATTTCTTTTATAATTGTTTTTTAAAATCAATAATGTTATACAAAATACAAAATTAAAAGATAATTAATACCACTAATTAAGTGATAAAATCATAAAATAGCCACATTCTTGTCATTATCATATTCTCAATCAAAATTATACAAGAATCCTCTCTATTAGAAATAATAAAAAATATAAAATAAAAACTAGTGCCTCTCCCCCATCTCCCTCTAACATTCTCTCTCTCAAAAGACAGAGTTTAAGATCTAATTTTTGTCAAAAGGGAAGGAGGTCTTGCTTCCTAGGTCATGTTTCCTCTTTCTCCCTCTTCTTTTATTCTTTTTTCATTCACTATCAATATTTCTTTTATTTAGTTTTATTTTGCTTTTTTTAAGGCCACAAAAGACATATTTATAACTTTCTGACAACTACCGAGAGACACGCACGATATAAGTAGATTCACTTAGGTTATTTGGAGGAAAGTGAGTGTGTCACCTTCATGACTTGTCACAAATTTCAAAATTTATTAGAATTGGTCCAAACTGTAATCCATCTTTTTTCGTATTTATCTTACTGTTTTTGTTTATAATTTGCATATTATTAAAATAAAAAATAATTCATCTCTTGGATGTATGTTTGTAGAGGTTGCATTCTATTTTTCTATAAAAGATAAGATTGAATCTCTATTTAGATAGAAAGCTATCTCTTGGACGCTTATCCGTATAGAATATAAGCAATATATAGTGTGACAACCCGGATTTTTAGATATCCGCTTAATTTTCATGTGTGGGATGATTATGTCTCTCCAAGACTATTTTTAGGAATTTTGGAATATATGTATAAGATTCTTATATTGAAAGGTTGGGAATAAGGTTGGGTATAAATGTGACTTGTGTTAAGGTGAAAAAGTGCCTAGACCCGAGATCTCGCTCAACTCTCGCTTGATGTTTGGCTCGAGCGAAATACAGGGACAGACAGACGTCTTTTAGTAGAATGGTCATAACTTGCTCATTTGATGTCGGATTTGAGTGATTCAAGAGGCTATGGAAAGCTAAGAGGAATATCTACAACTTTTATGCTTTGAGGTTTAAGATATATGAACTTAATCAAATGAGAAATAGAGATTGAAGTATTAGGTCTGAATTGGAGTAGATAAGCATTGACTTGAAGTTGACTAAGAACATTGGATAAGATTAAGCCTTTGGATTATTTTCTTAGTTATCCTAAGATCTGGACAAGTGTGTAGAGATGTGGAAAATGAGGAGATTTTATTTAGTGAATTTCGTGTGAAATAAGATGAATCATCTATCCAACACTTGGTGTACCCGGATTGGTGTTCTCGGGTTTATCTGTCGAGTTTTATTAGAAAAATCATAACTTGGTCATATGAACTCCAAATGAAGTGATTCCAGTTCCTATAGAACCCTAAGACATATATCTATAACTTTTATGACTGGAGATTTTAGAGAATCGAAGTGTATAAATGGATTAATTGGGCTGGAATGGGACTGATCTGTTTTAAGTGCAAACTGGAGCTCGAAAATAAATCACTTCACCACCTCACCTTAGATGTTCGAATTTGATTGGTTCTCCTCATGGTTATCTGATAGATACATGTGTGAGAGCATGTGTTAGGTGAAGAAAGAGCTTCTAGAAGAATAATTAGTTTAGAACCAAACAAGAGTGAAGAACTAATCTGATTAGCCAAAACAGTCAACTATCCCCTTTGTTTCCAACCAATTGGTAACCAAACCTTGGGAATTAGGTGATGAGATATTTTCCAGCCACTCTAAGGGTACCAAGGAAGTCTTGGACGTGGGGCATAAGGGTGAGGAAAATGTTCTAGAAGTCTTGAGGATGCAAGGAAGGCCAATAGCCAGCTAAGCTCATCTTGGGTATTTTAGACTTTTTGCTTACTTTTATATCTATATTTGGTAATTATTTGGGGCCATTGATCTAAGATGATTTTAGATGAGGAAGAAGCTTAGCCATAGGATGAATATCTTTGGAGATCATGGGAGATATGGATGAGGATTAGACTAACCAAGGTTGGACAGCACATGCCATACCCTACACGGTTTGAGATTAACCCATTGCTTTGGTTTGTTTTCCTTCTCTTCTTCCCCAAGACATCCATTCCTCTATATATATAGTCATCTTCAGATCATAGGAGACCTTTTGGGAGAAGAGACCCACGTTCACTTAGAGAGGAAGCCAAAGAAAAAGCCTCCCTAACCCTTGAACCTCCAAACATCTCCTAAGTGAGCTAAGTGAGTGCTTTGAGGAGAAATGTTGCAAGGACTAGTTGGATCATTCAACCAAGCTTTGGAGAAACTTGTAAGTATACAATTTAACTTAATCTTAGCATAGAATATGTAGATTATTGATGGAATTAAGTTTGTTGTTGGTTGGAGCTTGAATTAGGCTTATATGATGTGTTTGGAATCTATGGTGTTTTGGATATGATTTGGTGATGGTAAAGTGTTAGGAAAATTATAAGGACCTAGATTTATGTTTTAATAAGTAAAAATAAGGTTTATGTGAGAAGATTGCTTGGTTTAGGTTGAAAAAACCCCATGAGCCGTGATCTCGCTTGACTGTCGCTTGATACCCCACTCGAGCGAGTTCCAACCCGTGACTTCGCTCGCGCTCGACACCCGCTCGAGCGAGATACCCTGTTTTGCTTAGATTTAGGGTTTTCTTAGAATAGTAGTGGTGTTTCAAATGGGAAGAGTTATAGGTGATATAACTCATATGAATAAGAGAGAAACAAAAAGAAAGAAAATAATTTATATAAAGAATATGCGCCGTGTCATGACGGGGACGGCGATACGTAACGCCCGTATGACTGACGTGCCGGCAGGGACGGCGATACGTAACGCCTGTCGTGATATAATAATATGTTCCGTGTCATGACGGGGACGGCGAGACGTAACGCCCCGGACGATTGACACGAGACTCATTATAACGGGGACGGCGATACGTAACGCCCGGATGATTGATGAGTTAGTCACGTCATGACGGGGACGGCGATACGTAACGCCCGTATGACTGACGTGCCGGCAGGGACGGCGATACGTAACGCCTGTCGTGATATAATAATATGTTCCGTGTCATGACGGGGACGGCGAGACGTAACGCCCGGACGATTGACACAAGACTCATCATAACGGGGACGGCGATACGTAACGCCCGGATGATTGATGAGTATGATTGATGAGTTAGTCACGTCATGACGGGGACGGCGATACGTAACGCCCGTATGACTGACGTGCCGACAGGGACGGCGATACGTAACGCCTGTCGAGGTAATGCATTAAGTAGATCCCGATGGGGACAGCGATACGTAACGCCCATCGAGGATAAGAAATAAAAGAAACTTATGAGGTTAATAAGTAAAGTGGAAAGTATAAGTATAAGTGTATGTGATGATGGGTCTAGCTAAGATCTAAGGTTGTATGTGATGATGGGTCTAGCTAAGATTTAAGTTTGTATGGTAAGATGGGTATTTAACTTGTGAAGTTCCATAAAGTATTCTTATAAGTGATATGTTGGTGAGTATGACTATGTATGATGATAGTTGAGGTTATGTATGCTTTATTTCGTTAACTGTGTACTTACTGAGATTTCTTGTAAATCTCACTCTTTTATGTTTTATCTATTTTATCTATCATTCCTTATGGAATGATAGATATTGTTGCAGGGATAGATAAATTGCATTGAGACTCGGTCAGCACGGGAGATTCTGAGGTACCCTGAGGGTCCTATGGAATGCTCCTCTCCGGTTGAGATGATCCCATGTGCGTAATCAAGTGAAGAAGTAAGAGTACTGGATGATGGTAGGATATGAGTTTTTGTTTAGAGAAAACTAACTGGGTTATGTAAGAGTAAATACAGAATATTGTTGTAAATACAATGTTATGAGAAGTGTAATTATAGTATGCCATGTGATCTATTGATGCGAGAGTTAGATCTCTTTGCTCATATTGGGAATTTACTTCTTCCAGCTGCGTTCAGCATTGCATTTAATTAGTAAGCTTAGATGCATGCATGCTACTTTTTATGTTTACGTAGGATAAGTAGCCTTGTGTTGCTTGTCCGGATGCGTCGATTTGCATTGTTATCAATGCAAAAAATCGGGGCGTGACATATAGTACAGACCAAATGAGTCATAGAAAGAAATAATGTACATCTAAAACTCTAAATGCATTATTTTGATTTATGATATTTTTTTTTATATAAAAACATTTTATAATATATTCAATCTAAATAAAGGGCGATGTTAGGGATCCCAATTTTGGGATCTCAATTGCATCCCCATTTTTTATTTTATTTTTTTAATATAATTTTTAAGTAAATGTTTTTAAATAATGTTGTGCTTTTTTATATATTTTTTTAAAAAATATTTTAATATATTAAAAAAATCATGTAAAAAAATTTAAAAATTATATGAAACAAAATGAAAAAATAAAATAAAATAAAATAAAAATTTAGATCCCTAATAAAAAATTCAAATAAGAATAAATAGCATTTTCTCTAAACAAATTGTGATAATTTCCCCTTAAAAAAAAAACATGGTAAAGAAGCAATGATGATAACATGTGACCGTTAGCCCGTTCCAACCGAGAAGCCATAGCCGAAATACGGTAGACCTCTCCCTCTCCTTTGTAGCAAAATACTGAAGTGAAGCTGCTAAAGCAGTATCAAAGTGCAAGCAGCAGAGCTTAGGGTCACGGCCATGGCTTCCATATGTAAATCACCGCCACGTGTCCACCTACCCACAAACCCTAGCCCTTCCCACTTCTCACCCGTTATTTTATCATTCCCTTCCTTCCCAAAGGCGTCGCTTCCCCGGCGTCTCCTTGCCCTTAGGGTCGGACCGGACGGTTACAGCTCTGAGTTGCTGAGGAAGCCCGTTATCTCGCAGGAAAAGGACTCGGGCGGGATTTCGGATGAGGGCGAGGAGAGTGAGGAAGCGAAGATGAGGGATTATGAGGAGAAATGGGTTGACTGGGAGGACAGGATTCTGGAGGATACGGTTCCTCTTGTTGGCTTTGTTCGAATGATTCTTCATTCTGGGAAGTAAGCAAAAGCCAAAGCGCCTTCTTTTTTCTACTTTCTTTTGCTTTTCTATTGTTTTTGCAATTTGATTTCTTGAACTGTAGGAACGGAATGAATTCATTGTGTTTTACGTTTTATTAGGGGGACAAGTAGAAGACTTTTATTATGTAATAGTTTCATTACTTGATTTCCTTAAACCGAAAATTCCAGATGGCATTAGTTTACTCCGTGTTTTCTTTGGCAACGCCTATTTGTTTGATTCAATAAAGTTCTATTGTACCTTATAAAAAAAGTACAAATGACAGGACTTTGTTTCTGTTTCTTAGGTTATTATACTTTATGGAGCTCTAGTTGAGTCGTGAATCTAATTTCTCAGATTGTAGACATTGTGCTAACAGAATCGTCAGGGAGTAGCTTTGTGGTCAAAGGGCGGGCTTGGGATGATTGGAAGAAACATGGGGTTTTCATTGATTTAACCGTCTTTTGGCTAGAGAAATAATGATTGATTAAAACTGGGAAAGAGTAATTACATAAATGACACAAAGGTGGGTTGCTCTGTATATTTGTCTGATTGCCTTCTTTAATGTTGAGGAATCCCGCAGACCATGCAAATTCAACATGTCTTTAACCTCGTTAAACTTTGACCCATGTAACGCATCCCATCACACAATTCATGTAAATCGTATGCTTTTTACCGATGGGGCGTGACCCCTAGAAATTGTTTGTACCCAATAGTTCAAAGTTTATACTTCGAGGGAGCATAAGTACTAGGGTTTGTTCAATTGCCTTTAGGCATGCTGTATGGTACATGGTGTATATGTGACTGCATAAGTACTAATTATGAATACTAGAATATTAATAATCTATTATGTAGTTCAAAGGACAATTGCATTCTGGGTTTTCAAAAATTATGGTCATCAATTTGTTTATTTTATATTTGACTTGATAGGATTCTTGGTTTCTCATGTTTGATTACTTGTATATACCTTTACTTGGACTCGTCAAAGTTACAAGATCCTTGCTTTTCCTCACAAAAGTATCTATTAAGAAGTTATGTAAATTGAGTTTCAGCTTGTAAATTGGGGATGCATGGTTAAGAGAGAATCTGCAAATCTATAAGGGGTACCTCGGTTTTGATATATTGGACAGGATTTTGTAATTACATGGTCGTGGCCTGTTGAAGGCCTTCATTAGTGCATATTTGGACGCAAGGCACTATGCCTGCATGTTGTCCCTCTTTTTTTTTTTTTGATAAGTAATAAGCATCTTTATTAATGGGAAATGTTGTCCCTCTTTTTTTTGTTCATGTTTCCTAGAACATTAAAATAAAAAAAGTCATTTGGCTTTTCTGATGGCAATATAACATGCTTCTTCGTGGTCCAAATTGAGAATAAAAACTCAAATTATAGTCAATGTAATGGTATCAAACTCCTAAATAAAGAAACACAAAATTTGACTAATTTACAATGTGAGTATAAATAGTTTTAGTTCTCATTCATATTACGAATTTTCATTATGCGGAAATGTCAAATCTACAGATATCAAAGTGGAGAGAGATTAAGTGCAGAGCATGAGACAACCATTCTTGAGAGGTTGCTTCCATTTCATCCTGAGTTTGAAAAGAAGATTGGATGCGGGATTGATCATATCACAGTATCTCTCTCTCTCTCTCCCCCCCACCCCCTAGCCGTACCAACAAGATCGGTTTTACCTAAATGTTATTCTGTAACACAATTCATATACCTAAATGTTTCTTTCTGATTTACTTAGCTTTTACCAAATACTCTATTGGCTTAAAAACAAACGGCTCTGATCTTATAATGAGCCCTGGCCAAATAGGAATATTCCAGGTAAATTCACATATAGCTGTTTTGGAATTCATGTGTAAAAAATATAAAACATTTATAGAGAAAGAAATAATTTAATGATTCGAACAAAGAATAATATTATATGGTTCAAGAGAAAGTAATAGTATCAACTTGGACACTAAAATGGAAGTGTATTGAATCAAGAGCAAATAGTAAGTGTCTATATTAATGATGCTTTATTGTTGATTTATGTTTGTTCTTCCATTCCTTTTGGAATTTCTTCTTTCCTTACATATCATGTCAGGAAATTAGATTGCGTTGTGAAGGCATTGTGATCTTCTAGTTCCATGGTCAATGCTCTGTTTGCTATCTAAATCACCCAGATTGTTATTTGACGTCCTGTGCAATTGTCTCTTTTACGAGGACATAACTTATTCCTTATTTTCTGGTGTTTGTAGACATGCAAAAGAAAATTTAATCAGTCGAGCATGCTAAAGTGCAGTTCAAAGTCCCGAAAAACCCCAAAGAAGCCATCATTGTTTTTCTTTAAAACCCATGGTGATTTCTTTGCATAACCAAGGGAAAGTCCCAAAAATCCCAAATTGTTGGTTTTCATTTAAACCATGGTGATTTCTCTTCTTGATTAAGGCAACAGCATACATGCTTCTAGACCTTGTTGCCAAAATGATGGCAGCTTATCTTCAGGTGCAAATAACTGGGTCAACAGGTCTCAAGGGCAGTGAACTTTTTCTTTTGAGATGTGGGGCTAGATGCCAAAGGGCAGTCCCATGTTTGCATTTGAATTTCATGTTATTGTTCATAAAAGTATAATAACAGTTTTTTATGTAAGTAAAAAAGTATAATACTGTTCTACATTGAACCTGTGATACCTCATATTTAATGAGAATAGGTGGTGAATGGGAATCCTAGATTGTTTGGGAGGGAGAAGTTTTTGTTCTTTATAATGATTCCAATGGGCTCTAATTGTATTATTGAATTGTTATTTTGGAGTATATACTCAAATGGGGGGCTTCAGCCTCCCATGGGGCGTTACAAAATATCTTTTTTTATGTACATTTTTTTATATAACATCTTTGCATTTGCATCGGAAATGATTCATATTTTCCTTTTTGGGTTGACAGATTGGGTATCATCCTGAATTTGAAAGATCACGCTGTTTGTTCATAGTTCGAAAGGATGGAGAGCTGGTTGACTTTTCGTATTGGAAATGCATAAAGGGCCTTATCAAGAAGAACTATCCCTTATACGCTGACAGTTTCATTCTCAGACATTTTCAGAGGCGTAGTATCTAAGGTAAAAGTTTCAATTCAACTGCCACTTGTATCGTTGTGTTGCAAGTACTTTTCATATTATTTTTAACTTTCTTCCTGTTTGCTGATGGTATGTTTGTGCGCAGAAGAAACACATTAGAACTTAGGGGGAGATATTTTGATATTCTTGACTTCTTGAAGTTGGAAGAAGTTAAATGGAAAAGATGGGACCAAATGCCGTTGGACGGTGACTGAATTTTGTAAATCCACTCCAGTTAGTTCTGTTTGTCACATATTTTATGTACTATCAATTCCAAATGATCTTGTATTCGGCACAGTTCTTTTTCTGGATTCAAAAGGACTGAGGTAAACTCTTGTCAGTTTTTTTGGTTGACCATAGAATCTTTCTGTTCTACAGAGAATAACTTTCTTTCTCAATCAAATTATTTCAATTATATTGGATTGCTTCATGCTTCTGATGAGGAACTTGTAATCATGCAAAACTAAAGTGTTGTCTTGCAAGACTACTTTCTTTCACAGAGAACCAAACAGGCCAACACTACTAGATACAATTCTAAGGTGTGCAAGCCCATTTTTTCATTTAGATTCCTATATTATCCCTAAATGGAAGTGTGTCACATCTCTCAAATTTACAAATTGTATAATATATAGTAACACGAATTTTCAAATTTTATTAAATTTAAACTATCAAATTTATAGGCATTTCATGTGAAAAGGAATGGTGTTGTTCAAAAGTATCAATTCTCATACTTAAAAAATTATGTACATTTTTTATAGATGTATAAAACACAATAGGCATCCACTCTATATAAGAAATAGTGGGATATTTTATGACTTTTCATATTTATAAGAATGGTGAACATTTCAGGAATAATATGTCATGTATGGTGTCTTATACAGAAAACAAATTATCAACCTGAAAAAAGAAAAAAGAAAAAAAAGAGGTTACTTTTGATGTCGATAACAGAGACTTGCACACATGAATGCTCAAACCTTGTATTATATTTCGAAAATATAGGGACATAACTAATAAACAACTAGTGTGCAATCAAATAATAAGATGAACTTGAATTTTAAAAGTTTTGCTTAATATTATAGAATTGCAAAATAGTTGTGTCCGTATCAATTTTCATTATATTACGACAGAAAAATGCTGAAGTCAAAAGTCCTGATTTTTTATTTTTATTTTTTTTACTTAGTGATGAATGATGTATTTTTTTTAATAATTTTGTATTTTAAAAAAAATATATTTAATACTACTAAAAAATACAAGAAAAATAAACTCAAAAGACCAAAAAAAAAAAAGTATTTGTCTAGGAGGGATCCCACGTTTGTGGCCGTAGCTTTACCATTATGATAAATGTTTGGTGCATAAAGAAATTTTATAAAAATAAATTTATAAATTAATATAACCTGATGTAATGCGATATTATAAAATTCTATTTGTTGTAAATTAGATCTGACGTCTCTCATCGAACCACATCCATTCTAACAGTTGAAGATCCTTTCTAAGGAGGGCAAGGTACAAGAATGCTAACTATTGTATATCATTTTCTACTTGAATCTTGATTCTCAAAAACCACACTAGAAGACAGATAAAGAGGATAAACTATAAAGAATAACTAACACGTGTGCAGACACAACGGAGATGCGTGGAACATAATTGATAATTGCATGGGAGGCTTCTTGTTTGCGTGTATATTATTTAGCCACATGAAGTTTTTGCTCTCTTTTTTGTTCTCCTTTTCTTTTGTTTCAAACAAAAAAAGCAAATAGATTAAAGATTGAGACCTTTTGTCTACGTCGAGCTTCAATATAAAATTAAATGCGGTTGAATTTATTGAGAGTTATATTTTAGAATCTCTCATTTATCAAGAAAAATATGAACATGAGGTTCATAAATATTAATCCTTTCTCCATCTCCCTCTTTTAAATGGATCAAGTTCTTTTTAGTATTTTTCTTGGAAAGTTTTATATAACCTCCTCAACCTCTACACACCACTATTTTTTAATTTTTTTAATTTTTTCATATTTTTATTTTGAATTTGTTCTTTTTAAACTAATTTAATTTTTTTTATTTATTATTCATATATCAAATCTTTAATAAATAAAAATGTAGTGTATAGAGATTGTGTGAATCGTAGGAGGTTGTGAAGAATTTTTCATTTTTCTTTGAACTTTAGTCTAAAGAGAGATGGGCCTCTTTGGGATTGTATTTCGAAGTTTTAAAAGTGTTTTTAAGAAGTTAAAAACGCTTTTAAAGAAAAAATAACATGTTTGATAACTTTATAAAAAGTGTTTTAGTCGATTAAAAAAATTGAAAGTCAGATTTTTTTTAAAAACACAAAATTGGAATTTTTATAAAATTAAAAAAAAAAAAAACATGTGGATAACTGTATATTTTGAAAAAATTACTCTAACTAACGTTAAAAGTGTTTTAGATACATGTTTACCAAACAATAAACAACTTTTAAAGTATAGAACTTATTATTTAAGTTATAAGCTATAAGCCCTAAAATTATAAGTTATATTTTCTACCACAATTCCAAATATGCACATAATATATTAATATATGTTACCTAGATTATAAAACATTTTATTACAACCCCAATAGTTACTAAAATTTCATGTCTGCTCTGCGATTTAGAAACAGTTACTAAAAAGTAAAATCTGTTGGATTGACTTGTGATAGTTTTAACCCAATGATTGGTGTCTTTCTTCTCATTGTTCATGTTAGTCAGAAGTAAATTTCTCTTCAAATATGGTGGAAAGTTTCATTTGCCTTTGGCATTTCTAAAGACAGATGTTTGTATTTCAAGTTCTATCTTAGGTTTGGTTGTTCATGTTCCTCTTAATTTTCGTGGCTGATGGTATAACTTGTCCCACAGAATCTGATAAGCATGATCTTGTGGTTGTTGGCGTTGACATTCAGGGTACTTTTGAACATAAGAAATGTTGTCTGATATTTGTAAGATTATTGTTGAGAAGCGCATCAGTTGTGAAGGTTTTAAGAATACTATGCTCAAAATTTGGAAAGATTTCTTCAATTAATTTTGTTGGAGTGGGAGAAAAGACTTTTATCTTTGAATTTCGTTCTGCATGTGACCTACAATGTGTCTGGGGTGGTCAACCTTGGTTATTTGATAAATATCTCAAGCATTTGTGTCAAATGGTTTGATGGTCTAACTCCACCTACTGAGATTTATTTTTCTCACACTTTTATTTGGGTTCAAATGCAACCTTATGGTTGCATGAATTTAGAGATTGGTTCCAACTTGGTGCACGTGTTGGTAAAAGTATTCCATGTTGTATTAGATGACCAAGGTAAGGGGTGGGCAAATGTTTGAGAATCCTGTTGAAATCAAACTCAATAAAAATTTGCTCAAAGAGAAAATAATGTATTTGGATGGTAAGCATATATTTGTCTCTTTCAAATATGAAAGATTGCTCATTTTTTGTTTTTCTTGTGGCATGATTACACATTTTGGATTAAGTTGTCCACAGAAGAGTAGTGTTGTTATATATAATTCTCTACTTTAAAACAATATGACTCTTAACTTAGGGCTCTAGGCCCTGACGTCATGCTAGTATTGGAAGATTTGTGGATGTTAAATCGACTTCTTCTTCACAAGCTTTCTGCAGTAAGCAGTTACAAGGTTCAAACGGGGATGATGTTAATTCCATTAGTTGTAGCACAAAGAGTAAACAATACCCAGTTGATATCAATCAATGGTTAAGAAAAACAAGGCTTCCATGTGGGTTGTTGCTAACCAACCACCAAATAGTTCCCCAACAATTTCTTTATCAAAGTGGAAAAGCAAATTAAGGGGTCGGGTCTTCTACTAGTGTATCTACTAAAATCTTGTACTCTTGGTTAAACCATCGATTTATTGGCAGAAGCTATTAATCAACCCCACTAGGGAGCATGAGGCTTCTAAGTTGAAACTGTTGCGGGGTTGACAATCCTCGAATAGTTCATGACCTTAGCCAACTGGTTAAAAAAAAGATGCCTAGCATATTGTTTTTAATAGAGACCAAGTTACCTAATTCTTGAATGGACAGATTAAAAGTGCATTTGAGTTTTCATTATCTATTCATTGTTGATGGTATTGGTTGAGGTGGGGGATTAGCATTGTTGTGGGCAAAGGATAAACTAAAAAGGATTAATAAAATCCTTAACTTTTGGAGGAGTCATTTATCGGTAATTGTGAATTACTTATTTGTCTTAATCTTTCTAACCAAAACCCCAAGATGCTACAACAAGACAGGCGAAGAGACAAGAAGGCTACAATATACCAAGTTGTCTTTCCAAGTTGAACCCTTTGAGATGGCTTTGCTTATGGAATTTTAATGAACTATTTTTCCACAATGAAAAAGTTAGTGGGGCTTGAAGATGTGAGAAGCAAATGGATTATTTTAGACAATGTTAAATCACTGCCAACTTGTGAATTGGAATTTTTTAAAAGAAATTTTACATGGTCTAATAACAAAAAGGATTGTACTTTCACAAATGAGAGGTTGGTTTGAGTAATGGCAACTAAGTCCTAGTGTGACAAGTTTGGTGATGGAGATATTCAAGTTATGGCCTCATCATCTTCTTACCACTATTCTCTTTTAATTAACATTTCTTTTACCAACAACCAATGAAGGTATCCTCATAGACCATGTTGACTTGGAGCTTCTTGGTCTACATATATATGAGGATTGAGGTGATATAATTCAGCAAGCATGGTCTCAATCTCCTAATTATTTTGGGGATTTATCTACTCTTACTAATGAATTGAGATGGTGTATGTCAAATCTGAAATCATGGAGTAAAATCAAAGACCCTATAACTGATGCTTCTTTACAGTCCAAGGTCAGAAGGCTTGAAATATTACAATAAGATTTGACAGTTGATTCATTTGGAAAAGTTCATGTACGTCAACAAGAAATTAATTGCTTGTAGGAAATGATACACCTGAAATGGAAGCAAAGAGCAAAAGTAAAATGGCTTCAGGATGAGGACAAAAACACCAATTATTATACCAAGATTATTTCATGGAATATGAGGGAGATTAATGATTTTAGAAAATGCCTCCATGTGAAAAACTGATTATGTAAATGGAGAGTTGATGTTATTTGTCTTCAAGAAACAAAATTGAAGTTTGTAAACCAATCTATTGTCAATAATTTGTGGAATTGTTGTAGTTTGGGATGGGTTGAGTTAGTTTCAAATGGGGCATCAGAATATCATTATTATGTGCAATATGAGGGTAATGGAGCTGATTAATCACTATGTGGGGGAATATTTGGTGACGGGTCATTTTAAGAGTATAGAGTATGGTTTTGAATGGATTTGCTAGTATTTATGGTCCAAATATGGACAATAGTAGTAAGAGAGTTTGAAGAGAATTCACCACACAACTTGAGGTAGTGCGTATGTCTATTTATATTCATGCCGTAGAATATTACAAATCAATCTAGAATATTTACATATCATTGACAATGGAAATAACGGAAATAATATCCTAGAATTAGGCTAGAATCATGAGTGAAAATTGTTACAAGAATTATGCCTTAGATTGAGGCAAAGTATCATCAACACCTCCCCCCCCCCCCCCAACGCGGGGCAAGCCAAGCGTCGGGTTGAAACAAACGTGGAGCTTGGATCGAAAAAATTCAAAAAGTGGTCGAGGAATACTTTTGGTGAAGATGTCAGCAACCTGTAGATGAGAATGGATGAACTGAGTATGAAGTTTGCCAGAAACAACAAGTTTCCTAAGGAAGTGATAATCTAATTCAACATGCTTGGCCCGCTTGTGGGAGACTGGATTGGAGCTCAGAAATATGACACTTTTATTGTCACATAGAAGGAGAGGCCGCTGTGGGAGGGACACATGCAAGTCTTGAAGAAGATGTGTGATCCAAAGGAGCTCAGCGGCAGCATGAGCAAGGGTCCAATACTCAGACTTACAGCTGGAGCGAGAAACAGTGGGTTGTTTCTTAGCACTCAAAGAAATCAAATTTCCGCCAAGATACATGGAGTAGCCAGAGGTAGATCGACGAGTATCAGGGCATCATGCACAATCAGCATCAGAGTAAGCAATGAGAGCACTGGGAGTAGTAGAGGAGTAGAAATTGAGGCCAAAATGAAGTGTGCCCTTAATGTAGCGAAAAATTCGCTTAACTACAAGAAAATGATCGGTTGTCGAAGTGTGGAGAAATTGACTAACAGAGTTGACAGCGTGAGAAATATCTGGGCGCGTGATGGTCAAGTATTGAAGGGCGCCAACTAGAGATCTGAAAAGAGTGGGATCCGAGAACAGAGGACCCTCTGCAGACAAGTGCTGAGAGACAACCATAGGGGTGTGGATAGGTTTGCTGTCAAGTAACTGAGCTCGAGTAAGAATGTCCCGTGCATATTTCAGTTGACTAATAAAAAGGCCATCTGGAGTTGGCGAAGCTTCAAGGCCAAGAAAGTAGCTAAGGGAATCGAGATCCTTGGTGGCAAACTCAGAGTTGAGCTTGCAAGTGAATCTGTGAAGGAGAGAGGAGTTGTTGCCAGTAATAATAATGTCATCAACATAAAGGAGCAAGTAAATGATGTCAGAGTGTTTACTGAAGACAAATAGTGAAGTATCAACTCGACTGCAAGAGAAACCAAGTTGAATGAGGAAGGAGCTAAAGCGTTGGAACCATGCACAAGGCGCTTGCTTGAGACTATAAAGAGCTTTCTTTAACTGACATACATGATTAGGGAAGCGAGGATCAATGTATCCAGGAGACTGCTCCATGTACACATGCTCAGTGAGAGTGCCATTGAGAAAAGCATTCTTAACATCAAGTTGGCTAAGGGGCCATTTGTTAGAGATAGCAAGGGATAGCACAACACGAACAATGGTAGTGTTGATAACAGGACTAAAAGTATCAGTGTAGTCGAAACCAAGTACCTGTGTATAGCCCTTGGCAACAAGACGAGCTTTGAAACGCTCAATAGAGCCATCAAAGAGATATTTGGTCCTGAACACCCATTTGGAACCCAAAATGTTGGTGTTAGCAGGTCGAGGGACCAAAATCCAGGTGCGGTTGTTTTGCAAAGCTTGCATCTCTTCATCCATGGCAGCAAGCTAGGCAGGATTCTTGGCAGCGGTTTTGAAGCCTTTAGGCTCATTAGAAGCAAGAAGAGCACAGAGAAGACTAGATGAGCCCAAGACACCAAGGTGTGCCTGGTGGCGAATTTTGAAAATGCCAACTTTGTCTCGTGTGAGCATAGGATGAGAACCCAATGGAAATGTTGGAGCTGGAGTGAGATCATGAACTAGGGAAGCGGTGTCAGACTCAACAGTAGATGATTTAGAGGCTGAGGCCATTGGGGAAGGACTTGCAAAAGAGTCAACAACCTGCACAGACTCACCCATTGGATCAGTACAAATAACACATGGATTAGATCCAGACGGAGTAATGGTAGGAGAAGGGTGCTTGGGGTAAGGAGAAGATGTGTCGGGCGGGGAAGAGCAAGGTTCCAAAAAATTGGAAAATTGGAGAGATGAGGGAGGCTGAGCTTGAGAGGTTGCGAGATAAGGAAAGTGATGTTCATCAAACTGGACATGTCGGGTGATGTATAGTTTAGAAGTGGTGGGATCAAGGCAACGGAACCCTTTATAGGAGGGACTATACCCCAGAAAAATACAAGGGATGTTGCGAGGAGAAAATTTGTTAGACATATAATCATGCAAATAAGGATAAACGCGACAACCAAAGGGACAAAAATTTTCATAATTCGGAGGGGAACCATAAAGAAGCTCAAATGGGGACTTACCTCAAAGAAGTGGTATGGGCAAGCGATTGATGATGTAGGCTGCAGTGTTGAAGGCGTCAACCCAGAAGCGAGGAGAAAGATGGGAGTGAAAAAGAATAGCAAGGCCAGTCTCAGTCACATGACAATGTTTTCTTTCAGGGCGACCATTTTGAGTGGGTGTGTATGGGCAAGAAAGTTGATGATGAATGCCAGCATTACAGGGGTGCGCTTGAAAACGATTGCTAGTGAATCTGCACTGCCATCACTTTGAAAAATTTTGATACGAGCAAAATATTGATTTTCCACAAATTTTTAAAATTGAAGGAAAATATCACAAAATTCAGATTTTAAACGCAACAGATATAACCAAGTGAAGCGAGAAAAATCATCAATAAAAAGAACATAGTTGATAAACCTTGAATTGGATTTAATAGGGGAAGGACCCCATATATCACAATGAATTAAGTCCAATATATTAGATGAGCGATGTTTGGAACGTGAATAAGGCAAACGATGATTTTTTGCAATTTGGCATGTAATGCAAAGGCTTGGAGAAGGCAATGAAGATATAAGATGAAAATGGCTTTTTTTATTTAAAAAAGAAATAATAGAATGATTTACATGGCCAAGACAAGCATGCCATAAATCATATGAAGCATTAAGCGACTTATTTTTAAGAACAGAAATAAAGGTGGGATGTCCACGCTCTAGCACATATAAACCTCCATCTCGTTTACCAGTTGCCACCACCCTTCTCGTTTGGCAATTCTGAACAGTGAAAGAAGCATTAGTAAAAGTGATAGATAAAGGAAAATCATACGTTAATTTACTAATAGACAAAAGATTTTTGGTTAAGCGAGAAACAACCAAAACATCAAGTAAATGGATATTTGGGTTAGGAGAGATGGTACCAATGTGAGTAATAGGTAGGGAAGCACCATTTCCTACAATTACACAATCCTTACCAGTGTAATTATTTGAGTGATCCAGAGTGGATGGGCTGGTGGTCATGTGGGCCGAAGCCCCTGCGTCTAAATACCTGTCGGTGGCCTCATTTGCAGTCAAGGAGCAAGAGGCGTTGAAAGCCTCGGCAAGGTGAGCAGAGTTGTCTTGCCGAGTGTACCTCTGATGACAGTGATCGGCATAGTGGCCTTCGGTCCGGCAAATTTGGCACCATGAAGGGCGACGTCCTTGGCCAGAAAAGTTTCGTCCATGGCCACGATTGGAGGAGCTGGTGTTGTTGTTGCGTCCATGATGGGTGCGTGAGGAATGGGTCTTCGAATTCTCACAATCAGAGGCCCGATTTGTGGCTGAGAATGCTGCAGTGGGTTGGTTTGAAGATTCAAGAGATTTCTGGAACAGTTCAAAGCTTTTAGCTTTGGATACGAGGTCGCCGAAACAGGGGAGGGGGGAAACCGCCATTTATGCAATGGAGAACTACGAGAACTTGGCGCCAAGACCTCTGAGAAACCAATAAAGCTTGTCCGTGCCATCAACTGGTCTTCCAATAGCATGAAGTTGGTCACAAAGTGCCTTGAAGGCACGTGAATACTCGGAAACAGAGCGTGTTCCACGCTTCATCAGTTGAAGATCATCTTTGAGACGAATCTCACGAGCCTTGGAGCGGTGGCTGAAGGTATTCTCTAGTGCGAGCCAGACCTCGCAAGAGGTAGAGAGGCCGACAACTTCGGCCATGGCCTCCTCGGTGAGGGAGGAGAGGAGAAGGGTGAGAAGACTTTGATCAGTGGTTTTCCACGCCAGGTGTTTGGGATTAGGTGTTTGAGAGTTGGGTGGGTCAAACCGTGAAGGAGGCTCAAGTGTTTCATCTACATGTCCAAGTAATTCTTGACTCTCAAGAAGGGGAAGGAGTTGGCTTTTCCATAGGAGATAATTTGAGGATGAGAGTTTGATTGTAACCATGTGGATCATGGTGTTAAAAGGGAGGAGGGAGGGGTTGGATTTGGCAGCCATGGTGAGGTTGAAGGATCGAGGGACGTTAAGCCAAGACTGCTCGTGATACCATGAGAGAGTTTGAAGAGAATTCACCACACAACTTGAGGTGGTGCGTATGTCTATTTATATTAATGCCGTAGAATATTACAAATCAATCTAGAATCAATCTAGAATATGTACATATCATTGACAATGGAAATAACGGAAATAATATCCTAGAATTAGGCTAGAATCATAGGTGAAAATTGTTACAAGAATTATGCCTTAGATAGAGGCAAAGTATCCTTAACAAGTAGAATCATTTTATAGGATTAAATGGCGGGTATATCTAGCTGGCAAGATATTCTTTAGCATTTTGGAGAGAGTTTTAATCTTACTCAATTTCCTAGTGAGCGAGTGGGAGATTCTCACTTTTCACATTCTATGATATTTTTCATATATGATTTTTGAGTTAGATCTAATAGACTTCCTGATGGTGGGAGGAGATTATATGTGGTTCAATGGTAGAGCATGGTCTAGGTTGGACAGATTCCTAGTTTTAACTTCTTGGAAATCTCATTTTTTTTTGTTTTGAGTAAAAAAAGACTCTCGAGAGTTTGTTCTGATCACTATCCTATTATGTTGGATTGTGGGAATATTGTAGGAGGGCGTAGGTATTCTATATTTGAAAACATGTGACCAGAGGATAAGGGATTTGTGGATACCATGAGCAGATGGTAGTCTTCGTATAATTTTTCTGGTACTCCTAATTTTGTATGGGTTGGCAAATTGAAAGCATTTAAATAATATTTGAGCCAAGTTTGGATGTTGAATGAGTTGAGATGAATTGAGTTTTTTTTTATTAATAGTAGTGAATTGAGATGGTGGAGAAAGTTTTGTAGAGCCTATCTAAGATGAGTTTAGATGTGTTTGGATGTTAAGATGAATTTAGATATATTGACAAAAAATTGAAAAAAATTGTGGTCACACGTGTAAGGAGGTTTTGAGTTGAGTGATATTTAATAATTTGAAAGTTATGTACTTCGATATTGGGATAGGTCTAAAACAGAGCCTATTGAGATGAGCTAAGCTCATTCAAGGATCCAAACGAAGCCAACTTAGAAGAAATAGGTATTTGGGAATTTGGACAGCAAGAAGAAGCTTCTGCTGAAATAGTTGCAGTTTTGTAAGGATAAGGAGATGCGGAAAATTTTTCTAGAAAGAATGGAGTGAGAAAAAATCTCAGATATTGTGGTTGAAGGAACGTGATAAATGCACAAAATGTTTTCACCAAATGACGAACTCACATAGAAGAAATAATACTATTAAGGCCCTTTGTGAAGGGGATAACATTATCTTGGATCAATAGGAAATCAAAGAACATCTTCGTGCTTTAAGAACATTCTCGCTATGTTTTGAAGTTGTTTAAAGTCTAAGGGTCAACTTATCCAAATCTGAAATTGTTCCTGTGGATTTCATTTCGAATATCTCAAATCTAGCCAATATTATGGGATGAAAAATATCTTCATTGCTAATGAAAAATATCTTCGCTACCTATAAGTTATTTTGGTCTTCCCTTAGAGGCTTCACATAAATCAGTTACAATTTGGGATGTGGTGATTCATAAAATTGAAAAGAGATTTAGATGGTTGGAAGATGTTATATTTATCTTAAGGGAGAAGATAACCTTGATAGAAATTACATTATCAAACCTTCCTACTTATTTTCTCTATCTTTTTCCTTTGTTGACATAGGTAGTAAGAAGAATTGAGAGAATTTATCGAAATTTCTTGTAGGGGAGGTAAAGGAGAGGACAAAAAGTTTTATTTGGTCAATTGGAACAAGGTTTATCAATCGATTTTTTGTGGTATTTTGGGGTGAGAAACTTGAAAATATTTAATAAAGCACTTCTTGAAAAATAGATTTGGAGATATCATATTGAGGGAGATGCCTTTAATAAAGAACTTTATAATTTAAAAGTGGTGCAAGGAAGGGAGGACAGTCTGTTGTGGGATCATGCAAGAAATTTTAGGATTTCTATTAGTTCTTTTTATAAAGTATCAACAAGTCATCATGGATGTGAGTTCCCTTGGAAAAGCATATGGAGAGTAAAGGTACCTACTAAGGTGATGTTTTTGACTTGGGTGGTATCTCTTGGCAAAGTTTAACCACGAAGAATCTTAAAAAGCACTGAATGTATATAGCTGTTTCACTGTGAGGAGGCCAAGTCTTTGTGAAATGAGGTTTTTCGTTGGACAGGTTTAGACGGGGTAATGCCTAAGGAAGTGGTGGATCAACTTGCAAGTAGGTATTGTTTTTAGAGAAGAAAACGTACAGCTATTATATGAATGATGATTCCTTTGTGCTTAATGTGATGTTTTTGGCTAGAAATGAATGAGAAATACTTTAAAGACAAAGAACGTTCTATGTGAGAACTTAGGTGTGATTGTGAGAATCCTAATTCTTTGTGTTTTAATTATTTTACTTATTTCTTATTATTGGCTCTTTTATTTTAATTTGTTATTGTTATTTTGGTTTTTATTATTTTATTTTATGCCTTAATTTGAAAATTGTTTTGTTCAGTTGATGAACGGGGTTAAGGGTTACGTTTTCGCAGGAAGATGGTACAACCGAAAATGCCACATGGTTAACTTAAGGACGAAATTGCCACGTGGCGATGAAAATTATGCCATGGCCAAGGCATTAAACCGGATGATGGAATTCCTTCAATAGAACTTCCGGCCACAGCAAAAGGAGGAGCAAAGTGAGTGCTCCGACAAGCGCTTATTAGCTCATAGGACCCTCATCTTCTCGAGTGAGGAGGATCCATTTCGAGCTAGGAGGTGGATTAAAGATCTCAAAAGGACATTCGAGATCTAGAGATATAACGAAGCTCTTTACGGGAGAAGATGCAAATCTCTTTTATTTTGGGACGAAGTTGGTGAAAGAAAGTTACTTGAGCCAGAAGTTATTCAAGAGATGAAGGATCAAGTTCAAGTTATAAGAGACAAGATAGTAGCAGTGTAGAGTCGCCAAAAAAGTTATACGGACACTTTAAGAAAAGACATGTCCTCCAAAGAAAGTGATTGGGTATACCTCAAAGTCTCCACCATGAAAGGGGTCAAGCATTTTGGTAAGACAAGGAAGCTGAGCCTAGGATATATTGGCCCTTTTCATTTTGAAGAAAGTTGGGCCTACCGCTCATAGAATCGCCTTGCCGGATTATTTCGAAGAGGTTCATGATGTATTCTATGTGTCATTGCTGAAGAAGAGCTTCGGACGGTAGGAGCTACGCTTTTTCGACCCAAAAAAATTCAACTTCAGCCTGACCTCACTTAAGAAGTTATGCCGACTCAGATTGTGGACTAAAAAGAGCAAAAGTTGAGATCCAAGACGATACATTGATTAAGGTATCATGGAGAGATCCATTGGCTTAAGACTTCTCTTGGAAAAGAGAGACAAGCATGAGAGAGTTTAACTCTTATTTGTTTGGTATTATTGATTGTATGTCATTCTCAAGCTTAACTTGAGTTAAACTTTTTTAATTTTTTATTTTTTTATGTCTTTTTGTTCATCCTATTTGGTCTTTCCAGATTGGGTCTTGGTGTTTGGGTGTGTTTTATTTCTGTTGGGCTGAGGGGGGGCCACAGTAGGGATTTTTTCTTTAGCATTTTGTGTATGTGGGCTAAGACTCGTGTAGAATTATGATAATTTTTTGGATTTGTATTAGCCTTTTTTCTGCTTTCTATAAAGTGTAGTAGATATTTTTTCTTTAGTATTTTGGATTTGTGTTACCTATTCTCGATAATAAATTCTTTTCTTAATTATATACATATTATAAAAATAAATAAATAAACTTTTAGGATTTTAAAGTGGCGGTGGCAATGGCCGCTATATCCAAACCGCAACAATGAAGGTGAAGAAGAAGAGAAGGATAACAGATTTAGACGCGTGGGAGTGAGTACCGAGTCGATTGAAGCAATGATGGAGGTCTTGAGAATAGAAAGCTGTGAGGGATGGCTGGGACGATGTATGGCGTGAGTGGAAGAGTTTCGGGATTGCCTAGGGCAGATGGAAGTTAGCCACATGCATGCCAGCACGGCCAGGAGATGAGCCACTGCTGCTCGCTCTGCTGCTACTTCCTGCTATCTTTCTTCTTCAAATTTGCTAACCGGCTGAGCATCTCATACACTTGAAGCAATTTTCCTAGCGCTAAACCGATTCGGTGAGGTTTCGTCAGGAACTTATAGGTATCTCATGCTAATTTCAGATCATCTCATTGGAGTGCAACAAAGCCTTTGAATTTTACATTCACTTTATGAGGATTCATGTATCTTATTAAGAGATTTTATGTGCTTCTTAACGTTCTATTGGAGTTTTTATTAAGAAATACAATAACATTAAAAATTCATAATTGTTTCTGTTGCAAGGGAAAATAAAAAGGTTTTAAGTAACTAATAAAGCAGCAAAATTACAAGATTCAATCTAGCTATTAACTCTTTGTATTAGCCATCTCGGCTGCTTCACAACTCGGCAAGAGATAACAAATCGACAAACATCTAAATCTCAATGACTACATAACACATTTGAGACTCCATATCATTGTAACCCAAAATCGCCACAATGTGCACATGACTGACTTATGGCTAAGAAGAATCCCTCCAGACTCTATAATGACAAGCTTCATGCATCCAGGCAAATTAATTATATGAACATCAGGGTTTCATGCTTATACTTAAATCAAATGTTTTCAATTATCAAAGCAATAGAATCTACCATTCATCCTTCTATTATGTCTTTCAGCACTTGGCTTGCTGGCAGCAGCAACAGATGAACCAACTTCATCACCTTTGGATCCCATATCAAAAGTTCTAGTAAGGATAGCCGGAAGTGCATTCCATGTCCTTCCATGATATCATCTTCCTACGATCCCTTCCTCTAAACGATCTGGCAAGAAGCCTACCACTAACAGGCTTAGATAGACCGACATCAAGCACGGAAATACCGCTCCTTTTCTCCGATGATGGAGATACCTCATCCATGAAATAGTCAAACAACATTGCAAGACAACACACCTGGTGAGATAAAATATAGTTTTCCTGATCCACGGGTAGCATTTTTAATATATGTAGATTGACCTACAAGATGCAAATGGTAAAGGATAACTTGTGAGAAGATTTCAGTTTGTAAGCACGTGTAATTACGAAAAAGAAGCAAAAAATGATATTAATGATCTGCAAACTATTATGAAGGAAAGAAATTAGCTGATAGACTCATTTAAGCTGTCTTGAGAAAATGTCAGGAAGTCAGTAGCAACTAACTTCTGGAATTAGGGAGACAAGAGCAGCAAATCGATGATGAAATATGGGATAGAAGTTCTTCCAGAGAAAGCTACTCTAAAGCATGCACTTAAAATGCAAAAATTATCTTGGGATCTATACCATCGAGGGCAGGCTAATAAGTTGGAAGAAGATTATAATACTTATTAAAAAAAAAAAAAGATTATAATCCCTTCCACCATGCTTTCACGTTTTAAAGAATTAATAATGTAGGCCACAGCATATTCAAAGAACTAAAAGTAGCTATTCCCAAGACATGATTACCTCTGCTTCAATGGCACAGAGTTCATTATACCACTCTGAACCATCACTTTCTGAATGATTTCCCCCCGAGGATTTATTGTAAAGACTCAATGCAAAATGTGGAGGCCTTAACGGATATTCCCTGCTGATCATGATCTGCCATAATTGAATGAAATGTGAAGCATCCAACAATCAATGAATGGACAAAATTCAAGAACTTAGAAAGAATTTAGGTACCTTGGCTTCTAACTTCCAAATCCTCTTGTCAGTATCCATGTTCCTTGTTAAAACAAGACAAAATTCCTTGGCCCCATAGTTCACCCATGACTTTTCACCCATCTCATAATATTGAGTAGCAGTATTTTCTGACTCTAGCTCAATATATGCAGGCCCATCCTGATCACTATCAGTATCCAGCATCAGATCCAAATCGTCATCAGGTTTCTTAAAACTTTGGGGTTTTGTCTTGGATAATGGAGGTACTAGGCTCTTTGAAATTAAAGTCAGCTGCCTGGAATGCTCATGATTAGATCCTTTTAAACGATTAAGTTTAACATCACCAGTGACAGATGCAGAGGGAACCAAAGATGGAAGCTCCCCATCTTCCCTTGCACTCTCTAGCTCTTCTTTTGAAGTACCGGATCGGCCATTCATATCAGCATCTATAGATTCCCGAACCTGCTCTGTTTCTACAACAGGCAAAGATAAAGCCTGAATAGATTGGTGTCCTACAGTTGACCAACCATGCAAATTGCAAATAGGGTTATGCAAAGCCCATGGAACACTTTCACAACTTACAGCAGGCCACCTAAGCTTCATAAGCAAATCAAGCTGTGCCCTGTAAGCCAATAAGAATTTGAAATTTCAGCATAACACCCATCTTGAGATGCAGGCAAACAAGACCGAGCCCCAGCATATAAATTTCCCACTTTTAAAAAGGTAGCAAATATAAGTAATGAACATGCAAAGCAGGATGAAGATTTTTAAATAACCAATATATTAGTCACAATATATTATAATAAAGGATGCCAAGAAAAGGCTGAAAAAAGTGAACAAAAACATTAATTTTAAATTCAGATTCGACCGCTCTCCTACTGATTTCTAGTTTGTCCTTGATGATCCAGTATTCCAAACATACAAAACAGTGACTCACACAAGAGCCAGCTGAGCCTTTTTCCGAGAACGAATTTTTTGCACAACTGTCCGGATGCGGTTCTGTTGACGATACAGTGAAAGACCAGATATAACAGCATCAGTTTTAGCTGTTTCACCACTTGGAGCTCCATGGCTAGTAAGCAATGGAGACATCTCTGGCAAAAAGTCAATTCCTGCCAAATGCTGGGCCCACTTATATGGACGTGATGTTCTCTTTTCATCAAAGGTGAGGGCATCACCAACTGAAAGCTTGGCTGCCTGCACCAAGATCCAGATTAATTGTTATTAAATAAAAAATGAAAAATAGAAAGGGGGGAAACACAAAAAGAAAAAAAAAATAGAAAATGAGAATATTGAAATGAAAATCACCAAGAAGGCTGACAAAACATTCATACCTGATGAGGAAGTTCAATTCCAGCGTCATCAGGGAATAAGTTGCATAAGATGTTATTCTCAGATCCGTCATGGGACCCTTCAATCCCAACACATACGGCATTCAACTTTAATAAGTATTCAAACTTCAGAGTGATAAGTTTTGCAGGCTTCAGATCAGACACCTCATCATCATAAATATGAAGGATTGTTTTAAGAGGATGAACTTGATATAATCCCTCCTGATCAATGTTCTCCTTGCTTGGAACCCTCTTTGGCCGCTTTCTTCTCCTTTGGCCATCATCTTCCTCATCGGGTGCATCATCCTCCAATCTGGAACTCTCTACATTAGTCGATATGCCTGAACCATTAAACCACATCAGTATTCATTTCCCTTCTTTTTTTTTTTCTGATCTGAATTATTTAATAATTGAACCACCTGGCTTGTGCAAAATGCAGAATTCTATCATAGTCAGGAAAAAGTAACCATGTGAAAGCATATATGGAGTATAGATTTGCATAAATTCCAAAAAAAAAACCCATGATTTTGACCATGACGTATCAATAATAGAGGTTCTCTACACTTCAAACAGTAGATGAATATCCAACAACTGGTTAAAGCGTGTACCAGTGTCCTTAATTGCTTGCTGGCGGGCAAAAGCTTGAGCATCCTTCAAACTTCCTACTATCTCCAAGTCCATATTTTCACAAAATGCTTCCTTTTGTGCCAACAACTCTGAGTAGATTACATAAAGAGGAGGTGGAAGCAACTCCGCCAAATGGTGCTGCTTTAGTTTCTTTGTATGCAGAACCCCTAACTGGTTTTGCACCGGCAAGGATGCTTTCTTAAGGGACTTAAGGTGCGAAGGGAGACTTGACAAGAATTTCTTGCGGTTTGCAATCACATCCAAAAGTCTTTTCTTTTGCAGTTCCAATTTCTCGTGAAGTTTGCATAGCTCTTTTCGCTGATAAGATGTTACTAAATCAGCAATCCCAATACTCAACAAATTAAAGAAAGTGACAATATCGAACATGAACAGAGAGCATTTAAATGAAATACAAATTTATTGTTACAAACTTGACTTCTTTTGAAGGAAATGTGTGATACCTCATACGATAAGGATAAAAGTAGATGGCATATGAGATTTCATATTACTTGAGAAGTAGAAATTATTCATCTTTATAAGATCCCACTAGGATTTCAATTAAATTATTGGCTAATCCTTTGGAGTATAGGCTATGTGATTTGGGCATTCCATTGAATTGTTACAAATAATATCAGACCCTATCCTAATCAGAATTGTGGGATTTGAGCCGTGCCACCTACGAATGATATGACTAACGAGGATGTCAGGAATATAATGAGGGAGATTGTGATACCCCATATGATAAAAATAAGGATAGATGGTGTATGAGTTCCCACATTGTTTGAGAGGAGAAGTCTTGCTCTTTATAAGATTCTAATGGGGCTCCAATCTATCATTGACTAGTCCTTTAAGAATATAACTCAATATGATTTGAACTTTCCATTAGGGCGTTATAGAAGGAAATCAAATTTGCAAATCAAGGACATACTTGACTTTGATTATAGGATAGATGACAAGCACCATGCATCCTCTAAAAAGAATTATTTCTATAAATATCACATCTAGCCACATCTTCACAAGAATTCGTAGCTGTCCTTGCCCAAGGGCATGTGTGTTGGTATATGAACTCACTTATATATTCACATACTAGGAAGAGTCATTAGTCTAACTTTTCATTTCTTGAATAGGCTTCAGATCCCAAGGCACACTGTAATGCAATACTTGTATTAAGAATCAAGCTTATGAAAAAGTTATGTGTTACGCCAAAACCCAAAGCTTCCACATCCAAAGTTAAATTTGAAAAGGCAAACAAAAGCTGTAATAAAATTATTCTATAAGCCACTCAGAAGGAAAAAAAACAATCAAATACATAACTGAGTTCAAGTAAAGAAACGCAAAACTTCAATATTATTCCCATCCCACCACCTCTTCCATCAATAAGTAGATCGGGCACTAAGAGCCACACTTTAAGTACCAGCTAGCCTTCGGCCAAGTATGATATACAAGTGGGACTTGCGTTATTATTAATTTTCTATTGATAAAGGAATTCATTGATGAGAGAAGTAGGCATAGCCCAAGCATAGGGGACATGTACAAGAGCAACACCTATGCATGGTTGTCTAAAGATACGTAAGTTCATGGATATTCATGCCACTAAAATCTATTACAATTGACCAATAACTCCTAAATCAATTAATACCCTGATCGCGCAAAGTTTCTAGGGAAAAGAACATAACATATTCTTGGCAATAGTAACCAAATATAGTGAGGAGCAAGCACCTGGAACAGCTCAAAATGGAGCCTTTTCAACATCAAATCGTGCCCACTGTCCTTGGACAATGTCTTGCCTTTGATATCTTGAGGTGCATCACGGAAAAACTCTTCCTCGGAAACCAGGTCAATATCAGGGTATTTTGACCTGAAATCTTTACAAGCCTTTATTGCTTTAACATAGTGATTTTTCTCGTACATCAAATTGTGATGCTGAAGAGTTGTGAAATCCACCGGTGCCTTTGCACGCTCTGTTTCTGCTTTTACACGATCTTCTTCTAGTAAAATTGACCGGTTTGCCTGTGCCAGAACAACACAAAGAATTATCGAGACGATAATGTAAACAATCAAATAGTACATAGGCAAAAGAGTATCAGTTTCAGTTTGGCTCTAGATACAATCTTAATAAAGAAATTACATTTTCTCACGGAAAGAGGTAAGCTTGATCAAATTGAAGAAACTATATTGCTTGAATTAAACAACAAAACACAAAACCATAAATTACAAACCCTAATAAGAGAGAAGAAAGGGAAGGTACCTGGCGGAGGGTAATGAAGTGGAGGAACATCTGAGTGACGAGCTCTCGGAGTAGAGATTTGGGCTGCCCTTCTTTCTTTATGGAGAGAATCTTGGCCACGACGTCCTCCACCGAGGCCTTGCTCTCTTGCAGCATTTCGTGCGCCGACCTCTCTATCTTGCGCTGGACTGCCGACTGCTCATCCTCATCGTCCACCACCATCGCTCCCTCGTCTATCTCCCCGTCTTCCATCGTCCGGTGGTTTCGCCGGCGTCTCGGTTTTGGTCGTGTCTACTGAACCTTGTAGAGTAGACTGGGGTTGGTTATCAAAACCGACTGAGTTCAACTAGCCCGTTTTGGATTGAAAGATAAAAAAAATTGAAATAAATTTATTTTATTTTTAATATTATTATTATTTTAAAATTTAAAAGAATTATATTAAAATTTATATTTTATATAAAAATTTAAAAAAATATAATAATAAATTTAAGATGAATTGAAACGAGTTCGTCTAGTCTACGAATCCAAATCACCCAATCTACTTTTATTTTAAATCTAATATTTAAACACACTATTTTTAAATTATTAAATTTATTTTAACTTAAAATTTTTTTATATATAAATTCATAATTTTTTTAATTTAACATTATTTTATATATAAGATTCACACCAATTTTTTTAACTTTTCAAAATTATATTTAAATTTAACTCTATAAAATTTATTTTATTATCTCAACCTATTATCCAAAAAAAAAAAAATCAACTCAAATTAACTCAATAGTCTAATACAATAAGAGAAAATATAGAGTGAAGCCAACACTCATCACACTCACTCACTCACATGAATAGTATATACTATACTATTCATGTGAGTGAGTGTGATGAGTGTTGACTTTACTCTAGTATTACGTATACAATAATATCAATGCAGTTGATCTAGAAGGAATGCTGTTGTTTTCAAACAAGAGTTCAGCATCCCAACTCATTAGCAAAACAAGCTAAACCTATCCTTAACGAAATGACCATCTTGCGATCAAATGTCCTCAACAAACAGGAGTTACAACCTCCCCTGCTCCACAAATGGTGCCCCCCATCTGCCCCAATGGTCAAACTCAATTGGAATGCTGCTATAGATCAAGCCAAATGCCGAGTGGTATCGGGGTAATCGCCAGTGAGTCATTAGGTTCGATCAAAGCAACTGCCCGACACGCTAGACCCCTCTTCCCCAAACCTTTTTCAGCCGAAGCTCTAGGCACTCTAGAGGCAACTCGACTGGGAATCCACCTGGGCCTCACAAAGATTAACTTCGAAGGAGATGCCCTCCAAGTAATACAAGCCATTAACGAAAAAGAAGACAATTGGTCCTCTGCTAGTATTATCCTAGATGATATTCGAGGGCTCCTCAGCTAGATTGAATGCTGGCAAAAAGAAAAAAAAAAAAAAAAAGAGAACAAAAAAATTTCCTCAATTCTCACGTAACTAGGTTTGGTTAGCAAACACTTTCCAAGTATTATTAAAAAATTTCACTATTATATAATATTTTTAACTAGTTTTTACTCATATTCATTATTTTTTACTATTAAAAAATATTTCATTATTATTTTTTTATTACTATTCACAATATTTCTTAACACTTTTTAATATCCAAATCTAATCAAAAGAATGTTATGTTTTAATATTTTTTTTCTTATATCTTTGCCTAGACTTTTATAAAGTCAAAAATACAACTCCAAAACAAAAATATCCTAAAACGATAGCAAACCAACCAAGAATTGAAGGATTGCATTAGCCCTTTAGAGTTTAATATCATTCACTTTAAATATTTTGTATTGTATAAATAATCTTCAAGACACCTTCTTATAAGCATGGGAAGATAAAGAATATGAGATGATGATACATGAATTAATAAAATACATTTAAAAATTTAAAGAATTATTACATGAATTCGCTAGAATTCTAAAAGATGAAATATAAATGATCATCTACTAAGTTCATATATATACATTTATAACACTGTCTATTGGATGATTCAAACAAAAAGAACATATCTTGTTAAAAAATTATAAAGCAAAAAAAATCAATGACAAAGAAAAAGAGTACAATATTTTTGTCTACTTTAGAATACTTTATAATTGTCTTCTTAAACTTTGCAAATGAAAACTCAATAAATAAATAAAATACTTAAAAAGAGAAAAAGAGTACAATTCTTATGATCATCATCTCCCCCTCAAAAGTATACATAGGTTCGATAATTTATAATGAAAGATCTTTAGGTTGACGCACAATCTAATCTTATATAACTACTTGAATGTTGTAGTCTGTAATTTTTGAATAAATCTATTAAGTTATCACTTGATCTTATTTATTTCATATCAATATCACTGTACTTTTTTGGAACTCATTTATATAAAAGAACTTTGGTGAGATATGTTTGGTTCTATCATCTTGATATATCATCCCTTAATTTATATGATACAAGCAATAATATCTTCACATAATGTTGTTAGGTTATCTTTAATTGTGAATAAAGTATACCTCTCTTGAATGTGTTGAATTACTAAACTTAGTTAAATGCATTTCTAAACTTAGTTAAATGCATTTTTTACTTGTTTCATAAATTGTATTTATCTTAGTGGTTGGAGAAGTGGCAGCTAATGTTTACTTGATAAACCTCCATAAATAGCAATACCACCACAAATGAATGTGTATCATATTTGTGATCTTCTTCTTTATGGATCAAAGAAGTAACCGAGTCTACATAACCTTAATTGAGGATTTGACCTTTTTGAATGAACTAATCTCACGTCCATTATTTTTTGAATATAGCATAGAACATGTTTGACATCATTCCAATGCTTTTGAATTGGTGCATATTATATTTTACTAGTAAGTTGATTTAAAAGGTAATATCTAGTTGTGTACAATTTACAAGATACATCAAAATATCAATGACATTAAGATATAATATTTCAGGATCAATGATTCTTAACCATCTTCTCGAGGGAGAAATTGGTCTCATATTAAATGATGGGGTAATCATTAGAGTACTTAAAGGATCATGGACTTTGTCTATATAAAAATACTTTATAACTTTTTCTATATACGTTGATTGTTGAACAAGAATTGCATTTGAAAAGTACTCAATTTGCAAACCAAGACAAACTCTTATTTTAAGGTCTTTCTTTTTATACTCATTTTTTAAACAAGTTACAATTTTTATGAGCTCTTATGGAGTCCAAACAAAATTTAAATCATCAGTATATACTATAACTTCTAGCCTAAACTTATTGTTATAATGTAAATATACTCATCACTTCCCTTATTAGCGGTTTTAACATGATAATTATTACGATGACTATCTTTTAATTTGAGTACGTTCTTTTTATTTTCAAAAACACAAAACATTGTCAATAATAGATTTTGTTCGCTTTGGTGTCATGGTATAGGCTCTTTCAGAGCCTTCAATTAAATTTGGTGAGCAGAATATTATATTAACGCAAACTATATGTAATTTAAATATTATAAATATTTCATATTCTTAAGAATTGTGTTTATTATATAATTATTTACCAGATACAGATTTTTATAATTCATCTTGAATTGGTCAATTCATCAATAGAACCCATATCTACTTATAAATAAAAATATGTATAAAATCTTATTGATGCAAATGAAAAAATTAACATGTACTAAAAAAAAACTCAATCATAATGTGATTACATAATAAGAGAAAAACTTAATTGTTATAATCATATGCATCACTAATCAAAACATCATTATCTTTGTTAGAAACCACAAAGAAATAAAAAGTTGCGAGAAGAGTTAGGTCTATGCTATTAGGTTTATCAAACTAAGTTAGATGATCTTTTAGACCCTTATGGTCAATAAAATTTATTTTGATCACGTTAACATATAAATTTGCATAACAGGCCACAATAGGAGAAATAGTCATCCCCAACCCAAGGAGGTGACTAAAGTCTTGATGATGCGGTCTGATGTCTACGATGACAATTTGGGAATGTCTATATGGTGTATGTACGTACATCTATAGATGTAAATAGAAGAATAATATAGAAAATATAAACAGAGAATGAGAAACATGAATTATATGGTTTGGCACAGAACCTATGTCTATGGATTGTTTGCAGGACAAATTCACAATAATAGAAGTATTTTATAATCTCTCGCGATCTCTCGTACCTCATTATAAGATAGGGTTTGGTAAACCCTTTTACCCTAAAAAAGATGGTTTATCTTGAGTCTTTCTATTTTTTAATAATATTCGTCCTTAAGATATTTGAAAATGATGAGAAAATTTAGCTTTATGTTACCTCACTCTTTGTAATCGAGTTATATTACTTACAAGTGGATAGAACACATCACTACTTTCGCATAAGTGGCGTTAAAAAAATAGCTTATAAATATAATTAATGTATCCAAATATATATATATATAAAGGGTTAATTAAAATCTTTCAACGGTAAGGACCCACTCTTTCTAATAGCCTGGAAGACAATTAAAATTGGGCTTGGTGTTTCCTTTCTTTTGGAACAGCTCTTGTCCTTATTGCGAATGCCAGGGCCCATGGTCTCAGGTTGAGAACCATTTGAAATGAGCAACTTGAAACTTGAAGGCAATAATTGCTCACTTCAATGCTTCAGCAGAAGTTTGGTACTAAATCAGCCAATCAGTCTGATTCCTTGATATTGCGTGCAGACAGTACATTGCTCATAAAGCTATCTAGTTGAGATATCTAGTTGAGATATATTTTCCCTGTAAACTGAGATTGAAATTGGTAAGATATGAGTAGCATAAAAAAAACCTAAGTAGCAAAACAACGGTTTTTTTTAGTTCTCATTTAATCATGAAACCTTCCCCATTTAATGATTGATTGGAAAATGCCAACTAGAGAGCAAACCCTGCTTTCTCATATACACATCCTCGTTCTGTGTTTTTTAGAGTATTAGCATTAAACTCATTATTAAATTTATTAAATATTTAATAAATTTATCTAAAATAATTATATATTAGACTCATCAAAATCCATTAATTTAAACTTTAAATTATAATACTTGAACACCATTTTTTATATTTGAAATGTTATTATTCACCATCAAAATATTTTTTATTATCTTTTAATATGTTTATTAAATGAATAAATTATATATGTCTTTAGACTTGTTCATCTGGATTTCGGATTTGGGAATCCGGATTTCGAATCCAAAATTTTCTTGAACCTTTTAAGTCTTAAGTAAAAATGTCAAAATTATTTTTAAAAAAAAAATCAGAATTGAACCGAATAAAACTCAACTTGAATGAACATACCTAGATGAGTTTGTTGGTTTCATAAATTGTATAATATATTATTATTTGATGAATCTAATGATGACTCTAACGTGGATTTATGGATGTAAATGTATTGATTTTCTATTAAATTTGTATTTTTATCAAATTTTAAAAGAAATTTTGATATAACTAATATCAATGCTCTTAGGGCCTGTTTGACAAAATAATTGTTTTCAAGAATCTTCATATGTTTTCAAATATTTTATTAATAAATATCATTCAAATACAAAATATATTGAGTTTCGTATTTTTAATTTTTTATCTAATTATTACTTAATTATTACAATGTTTAAATTTTTAACAAGACACAAAAAAATACTACTTTTTAAAAATTTTAAAATAAAAATAATACTAATCATTTAAATTCAAATAATTTTTTTTAATTTAATAATATTTTTATTCAATTTTTTCTCTACCATTTTTCAAAATTCACTAAAATATCTTAATTCAAATGATTTCACTAGTATTCACAAACATATTAAGATATTCTAAAATTTTGTTTGAAAAGTTGAGATTATTTAACTAATTTTTACTAAAATTTGCATATGAAAAATGATATTTGTAGTTGTAGAGTGCGCACGTGATACACAATCCCTTTAAAAAAAGTGAGCAAATACAAAATTTACATGAAAAAAAATAATAATTCTTTAACAATAAAACCCAATTCTTTTCAAAAAAGTTGTATGACACTTGCAAATTTCACGACTCTATATAATATTATTCTTCATAAATAGTTCACTACTATTCATAAATTATTTATTAATTTTTACTACTATTTTTTAATTTATATTATTATTCACATATCATTTAAAATCACTTTAACATCTAATGTAACCTGTATCCAATCCAAATGAACCCTTATACAATAATATCAACGCAGTTGATCTAGAAGGAATGCTATTGTTTTGAAACAGGAGTTCAGCATCCCAACTCATTAGCAAAACAGGCTAAAGCTACCCTTAACGAAATGACCATCTTGCGATCAAATGTCCTCAACAAACAGTAGCTACAACCTCCCCTGCTCCTCAAATGGTCCCCCTATCTACCCCAATGGTCAAACTCAATTGGAATGCTGCTATAGATCAAGTCAAATGCTGAGTGGTATCGGGGTAATCGGCAGTGACTCATTAGGTTCAATCAAAGCTACTGCCCGACACACTAGACCCCTCTTCCCCGAACCTTTTTCGGCCGAAGCTCTAGGCGCTCTAGAGGCAACTCGATTGGGAATCCACCTGGGTCTACAAAGATTAACCTCGAAGGAGATGCCCTCCAAGTAATATAAGCCATTGACGAAAAAGAAGACAATTGGTCCTCTGCTGGTATGATCCTAGATGATATTTGAGGGCTCCTCGGCCAGTTTGAATGCTGGCAAAGAGAAAAAAGAGAAAAAAACAATCTTCTCAGTTCTCACGTAACTAGGTTTGGTTAGCAAACACTTTCCAAGTATTATTAAAAAATTTCACTATTATATATTATTTTATTATCGTTTTTAACTACTTTTACTCATATTCATTATTTTTTACTATTATTTAATATTTTATTTTTTTTTTTATTACTATTCACAACATTACTTAACACTTTTCACCATCCAAACCTAACCAAAAAATGTTATGTTTTAATTTTTTTTTCTGTTTTTTATTATATCTTTGCCTAGACTTTTTTATAAAGTCAAAAATACAACTCCAAAACAAAAACATCCTAAAAGGATACCAAACCAACCGAGAATTGAAGGATTGCATTAGCCCTTTAGAGTTTAATATCATTCACTCTAAATATTTTGTATTGTATAAATAATCTTGAAGACACCTTCTTATAAGCATGGGAAGATAAAGAATATGAAATGATGATACATGAATTAATAAAATACAATTATGCATTTAAAAATTTAAAACTTTCAAGAATTATTACATGAATTTGCTAGAATTCTAAAAGATGAAATCTAAATGATCATCTACTAAGTTCATATATATACATTTATAACACTGTCTATTGGATGACTCAAACAAAAAGAACATGTCTTGTTAAAACATTGTAAAGAAAAAAAAATTAATGAAAAAGAAAAAGAGTATAATATTTTTGTCTACTTTAGAATGCTTTATAATTATCTCCTTAAACTTTGCAAATGAAAACTCAATAAATAAATAAAATACTTAGAAAGAGAAAAAGAGTACAATCCTTATGATCATCATCTCCCCCTCAAAAGTATACATAGGTTCAATAATTTATAATGAAAGATCTTTGACTTGATCTTATTTATTTCATATCGATATCACTGTACTTTTTTGGAACTCATTTATATAAAAGAACTTTGGTAAGATATGTTTGGTTTTATCATCTTTGATATATCCTCCCTTAATTTATGTGATACAAGCAGTAATATTTTCACATAATATTGTTAGGTTATCTTTAATTGTGAATAAAGTATACCTCTCTTGAATGTGTTGAATTACTAAACTTAGTTAAATGCATTTCTAAACTTAGTTAAATGCATTTTTTACTTGCTTCATAAATTGTATTTATCTTAGTGGTTGGAGAAGTGGCAGGTAATATTTACTTGATAAACCTCCATGAATAGCAATATCACCACAAATAAATATGTATCATATTTGTAATCTTCCTCTTTACGGATCAAAGAAGTAATCGAGTCTACATAACCTTAATTGAGGATTCGACCTTTTTGGATGAACTAATCTCACATCCACTATTTTATAAAGATAGCATAGAACATGTTTGACATCATTCCAATGCTTTTGCATTGGTACATATTATATCTTACTAGTAAGTTGATTTAAAAGGCAATATCTAGTTGTGTATAATTTGCAAGATACATCAAAACATCAATTACATTAAGATATAATATTTCAGGATCAATAATTCTTAACCATATTCTTGAGGGAGAAATTGGTCTCACATTAAGTGATGGGGTAATCATTAGAGTAGTTAAAGGATCATGAACTTTATCCATATAAAAATACTTTATAACTTTTTCTATATACGTAGATTGTTGAACAAGAATTGCATTTGAAAAGTACTCAATTTGCAAACCAAGACAAACTCTTATTTTTAAGGTCTTTTTTTTAAACTCAATTTTTAAAGAAGTTACAATTTTTATGAGCTCTTATAGAGTCCAAACAAAATTTAAGTCATCTGTATATACTATCACTTCTGGCCTAAACTTATTGTTATAAGGTAAAGATATTCATCACTTCCCTTATTAGTGGTTTTAACATGATAATTATTATGATGACTATCTTTTAATTGAGTACGTTTCTTTTATTTTCAAAAACATAAAACATCGTCAATAATAAATTTTATTCGCTTTGGTGTCATGATATAGGCTCTTTTAGAGCCTTTAATTAAATTTGATGAGCTGAATATTATATTAATTCAAACTCTATGTAATTTAAATATTATAAATATTTCATATTCCTAAGAATTGTTTTTATTATATAATTATTTACCAGATACAGATTTTTATAATTCATCTTGAATTGGTCAATTCATCAATAGAACCCATATCTACTTATAAATAAAAATATGTATAAAATCTTATTGATGCAAATGAAAAACTTAACATGTACTAAAAAGAAAAACTCAATCATAATGTGATTACATAATAAGAGATAAACTTAATTGTTATAATCATATGCATCACTAATCAAAACATCATTATCTCTGTTAGAACCACAAAGAAATAAAAGTAGCGAGAAGAGTTAGGTCTATGCTATTAGGTTTATCAAACTAAGTTAGATCATCTTTTGGATCCTTATGGTCAATAAAATTTATTTTGACCACATGAATGTATAAATTTTCATAACAGGCCACAATAGGAGAAATAGTTATCCCCAACCCAAGGAGGTGACTAAAGTCTTGATGATACAGTATGATATCCACGACGATAGTTTGGGAATGTCTATAGGGTGTATGTGTGACATCTATAGATATAAATAGAAGAATAATACAGAAAATATAAACAAAGAATGAGAAACACGAATTACATGGTTTGGCACAGAACCTATGTCTATGGGTTGTTTGCAGGACAAATTCACAATAATAGAAGTATTTTATAATCTCTCATGATCTCTCGTACCTCATTATAAGATAAGGTTTAGTAAATCCTTTTAGCCTAGAAAAGATGGTCTATCTTGAGTCTCTCCATCTTTCAATGATATTTGTCCTTATTTTTTATTAAGATATTTGAGAATGATGAGGAAATATAGCTTTATGTCACCTCACTCTTTGTAATCGAGTTATATTACTTACAAGTCGATAGAACACATCACTATTTTCGCATAAGTGGTGTTAAAAAAATTAGCTTATAAATACAATTAATGTCTCCAAATATATAAATATATATATATATGTTGTATAATAGGTGGTTGACCACCAATTACTACTCATAGTTTGTTGTAAACTTAACCATTCATAGATGTGAGTTGGTTGTTGTGCATATGAGAGTTTGTTGTGCTTGCCACTTGGTTGTTGAGCATGTGAGAGTTTTTTATATTTGTCACTTGCTTGTTGAGCATGTTTGTTGTACTTGTCACTTGGTTGTTGAGCATGTGAGAATTTTTTGTACTTGTCACTTAGTTGTTGAGCATATGAATTGATTAGCACAACCAACCATTATGTAAATTGCCTATAAAAGAGGTCTTGAGGATCATTTTGTAAGAAATAAGAAAATAAATGAAGTGAATGACATTGAGCTCTTGAAAGACAAAATATTTTGTAATCTCTCAATATTCATTCTTCTCCTTTGCAATATTTCAATCATTTACTGTTCTTCTTTAATTTTCATAACACGTTACCAGCACAAAACTCAACTGATACTAAAACTAGTGGTCATTTTCTTCAAGTAAGTTTTTCAACATATTATTTGCAGTTTTTGATATGAATATGAAATATTTTATTGATTATTATTATTTGATGATATCTACGTAATTTATAAATATATTTCTGAAATACACATATTTATCTCATTATTTATATGTGTAGAAAATGACAAATCTTACAAAATTGTAATTCGTTACTCTTGACATTTTTGAGAAAAATTATTTATTATGGATTCTTGATACTGAAATCCATCTTGATGCAAAGAACTGAGGAGAAACAATTAAAGAAGGAAATCAAGTGTCCCTGCAGGACCGTGCTAAAATAATGATTTTCTTTCGTCATCATCTTCATGAAGAATTAAAAACTGAATATCTTACAGTAAAATATCCATTTATTTTATGGAATAATTTAAGGGAAAGATTTGAACACTAAAAGACTGTCATCCTCTCAAAAGCTCATTATGAATGGTTGCACCTGAGGTTGCAAGATTATAAAAGTGTTAGTGAATATAATTTCACACTTTTTAAAATAAACTCAGTACTAAAATTATGCAGTGAGAAAATCATCGATGATAATATGTTAAAGAAGACTTATACTACTTTTCATGTCTCAAATGTGCTCCTGCAGCAGCAGTATTGAGAGCGAAAGTTCAAGAAATATTCTGAATTTATATCATGTCTTCTAGTAGCTGACAAGAACAATGAGTTTTCATTAAAAAATCACCAATCATGCCCTACTAGTTCAACATCATCCCCTGAAATGAATAATACTAGATTTGCATCATTCTCAGAAGCGAATGGTGCATCCTTTTGAAGAAATCGATGGCGTGGACGTAGTAGGAGAAACTATAGAAATATTGGTCCCATAAGTGACAACATTAAAAGGGATACTAATAATAATATACCGTATTACCAGAAACGATACAATCTAGAAATGGGTAAAATCCCCCAAAATAATTTTTCAAAGAAAACACATACCTGTCATACGGCCAGGCACTTGACGGATTTATATCAAGCGTCTGTAAAAGGAAAGAATAAAAGGATTGAAACAAATTTATTAGAACCATCAGATGATTCATTAAATGTAGATATCACTCATCTTAATGTTTCTGATTTCTTTAATGATCCTGGTAGTAGAATTGATCATTTAATTGAAGATGGAAGTGTTCCACCCAATTATTGTGTTTTTTTTATTATTTATAATGAAAATTTTATATATTTTGTAGAATCATGGATCACATGGATGAACTTTTTATCTCTGAGTTGAATGATAAAGATATATGTCTGACTGACAGTGTTACAACTCACACAATTATTAAAGATAAGAAATTTTTTCAAAATCTAACACTAAGCAAAACCTATATCCATACCATATCAGGTTCATCAAATCTAATTGAGGGCTCCGGAAGAGGTTATATTGTGTTGCCTAATAGCACCAAATTTTGTATTGATGATGCTCTATTTTCTTCACAATCTAGAAGAATTTTATTGAGTTTTAAAGATATACGTCGTAATGATTACCATATTGAAACGATCAATGAAGGCAGTAAAGAACATCTTCTTATTACTAAAATAATATCGGGCCGAAAACTTGTAGTAGAAAAAATGTCTGCTCTCTCTTCTAGATTGTATTATACAAAGATGAAAACAACTGAATCATATGTGGTAGTGCACCAGAAGTGCATTGAACCCAAAATATTTATGACTTGGCATGATCCGTTGGACATCCGAGATTAATTATGATGAGATGAATCATTGATAATTCGCATGGACATCCCTTAAAAATTCAAAAGATTCTTTTACCCAATGAATATCCGTGCTCTACATGTTCCCAAGGTAAGTTAATTATCAGACCATCTTCCTCAAAAGTCGTTGTTGAATCCCCATCCTTTTTGCAAAGGATTCACGGAGATATTTGTGGATCTATTCATCCATCAAGTGGACCATTTAGATACTTTATGATTTTGATTGATGCATCAAGTTTATAATCACATGTTTTGTCTATTTTCCACCAGAAATGTTGCATTTGCCAGACTTCTTGCTCAGATAATCAAACTACGAGCATAATTTCCTGAGTATCCAATTAAAACCATTCGATTGGATACTGCAGACGAATTTTCATCTCAAACTTTTGATAACTATTGCATGTCAATAGGAATAGATGTTGAACATCATGTTACCCATACACACACTCAAAATGGTCTAGCTGAATATTTGATCAAAAGGTTTCAGCTAATCGTTAGACCTTTACTTATGAAATTTAAATTACCTGTTTTTGCTTGGGGACATGCTATACTTCATGCAGCATCATTAATTCGTATTAGACCATCAGCATATCATAAATATTCTCCATTACAGTTTGCATTTGATTAACAACCAAATATTTCTCATCTTCATACTTTTGGATGTGCTGTATATATTCCAATTGGACCTCCACGGCGTACAAAAATGGGCCATCAACGTAGACTTGGAATATATATTAGTTTTGATTATTAATCTATTATTAGATACATTGAACCACTTACAGGAGATATGTTTAAAGCACGTTTTGAGGATTGTCTTTTTGACAAATCCACTTTTCCATTACTGGGTAACAAAGCTCTATCTCAATTTGATCCTCCTACAAATGAATGTAAATTAGAAATTTAGAGGATTATTCATTTACAAAATGTTTAAATCAATTATCGAATGTATTTACTAACACTAAAGGTGTAGTAAAATTTTATATTCCTGCTGTTAATGCTCCAGTAAGGATTGAAATCCCTGAAGGATAAGTTGTCAAAATAGCGATAGGTGAGTCTAAGATAAGTTGAAATCCAGCATGGAAGACTTATTGGTACAAAAGATAAAATTCTCCGAAAGAAAATGATACAAAATGAATTTGGTATTCCTGAAAAACCTATACTCACAATACAGACTATAAATATAGTTGACGCTCCTGAAAAGGAAACTCCTGAAGAGTACAAATCTCTTGAAAAAAGCCCTCCTGAAGAAGTGTTTCATAAAATGTTTTCCCCTGAAGAGGAACAGATACCTAAAAATAATGAGATCTCAATACATTTCATGAGTACTGGAAAAATTATGGATAGAAATAAAACTGTTGTCGACAACATATTTTCATATAAGATAGTACTTGACATTACCAGAAGTAATGAAGAAAGTGAGCCAAAAACCGTCAAAGAATGTCGACGTACAAATGATTGGTCAAAATAGAAAGCAGCTATTGAAGCTTAATTAAATGCGCTAGCAAAGCGAGAAGTATTTGGACCTGTTGTCCAAAGACCAAAGGGTGTAATGCCTGTTGGATATAAGTGGGTATTTATACGAAAACGTAATGAGAAAAATGAAATTGTGTGATACAAAACACGACTTGTTGCACAAGGTTTCCTATAGAAACCCGGGATTGATTATGAAGAAACATATTCTCCCGTTATGGATGTAATCACATTCAGATTTTTTATTAGTCTGGTTGTTACAAAAGGATTAGAGATTCAATTGATGGATGTGGTCACTGCATATTTATATAGATCTTTAGACCATGACATATATATGAAAATCCCTAAAGGATATAAAATGCCTGAAACATATAAAATGTCTGAAGTATCTACAAGTACACATAAAAGTATATACTCTATCAAATTTCAAAAATCTTTATATGAGTTAAAACAATCCGGACGCATGTGATATAATCGTCTAAGTGAATATCTATTGAAAAAAAGATTTGAGAATAATCTTATATGCCCATGTGTTTTTATTAATAAATTAGAATCCAGATTTGTCATTATTGCGGTTTATGTTGATAATTTAAATATTGTGAGAACTCCTGAAGAGATCTCAAGAACCACTACATATTTAAATAATGAATTTGAAATGAAAAATCTTGACAAAACAAAACTTTGTCTCAGATTGCAGCTTGAGCACTTGCCAAATGAAATTTTTATTCATCAGGCCATGTATACAGAGAAAGTTCTGAAATACTTTTATATGGATAAAGCTCATCTCCTGAGTACTCCAATGATTGTTCGATCACCTGATGTGAAGAATGATCCATTTCGTCCTTATGAAGATGATGAAGAAGTTCTTGGTCCTGAAGTATCATATCTCAATGCAATTGGAGTTTTGATGTATCTTGCAAATTGCATTCGGCCTAATATTACTTTATCAGTTAATCTGCTTGCAAGATATAGTTCTGCACCAACTCGATGACACTGGAATGGTATTAAACATTTCCTTCGTTACCTTCAAGGTACGGTTGATATGGGATTATTTTATCAATGTGGATCAAGTCCACAATTGATTGGGTATGCATATGCAAGTTATCTTTCAGATCCACACAGAGGTATATATCAAACTGGATATTTATTTACTTATGGAGGTACTGCCATATCATGAAGATCTGTCAAGCAGACACTATCTGCCACATCTTCAAATCACTCAGAAATCATTACAATTCATTAAGCAAGTCAAGAGTGTATTTGACTAAGATCAGTGATTCAACATATTCAAAAAAAGTGTGGTCTTCCCATGATCAATGATAGCCCAACAATTTTATATGAAGATAATATTGCTTGTATCACTCAAATTAGAGGAGGATATATCAAAAGTAACAGAATCAAACATATTTCACCTAAATTCTTTTATACTCACGAATTTCAAGAGAAATGTGAAATTGATGTCAAGCAGATACGATCAAGTAATAATCTGGTAGATTTATTCATGAAGGCATTACCAATTGCGACATTCAAGAAAATTGTACAGAATATTGGAATGTGAAAACTTAAAGATCTGTCGTCATGCACTTTTCGAGGGGAATAAATGTCTTGAAGACTTGTGCTGATTGTATTCTTTTTCCTTTACTAAAGTTTTGTCCCATTGGGTTTTCTGTTGCAAGGTTTTAATGAGACAATCTTAAAACACTTGGCGATACATAAGAATATTGTACTCTTTTTCCTTTGCCATTGGTTTTTCTTCCCATTGGGTTTTTCCTTGGCAAGATTTTAATGAGACAGATTCTTTATAGATGGTCATCCAATGAGAAGTGTTGTATAATAGGTGGATGACCACCAATTACCACACATGGTTTGTTGTAAACTTAACCATTCATAGACGTGAATTGGTTGTTGTGTATATGAGAGTTTGTTATTGTGACGCCCCCAAATTTCCCTTAAAATAAACACGGGACTCGAGACGTCGGAATGCTGACAACACGATTCACGCACCCCCAACGGCAAGTGCTAAGTATGTGAACACGTGATATGCATAAATAAAAGCAGAAGATAATTAAAGTCAATATCTAAGTACTATAATTTTTTAGAAATATTTTACAAACCAGTTTAATATAAATTCTCCAACAAGAGATTTAATACAGTCATCCCAAAATTAAAACAATAAAATACATAACTATCAAAAACGGGAATAACATTTTCCAAAATAATAAAATACAGCAAATCAATCCGACGGTGGAGCTACCTCCTCAGGCTCAGCCTCCACAAAACACTACATCCAAAAACTACGACGCCAAAATGACATCGCAAGTAAGTACAACCCAAAAAAACCACAAGATATAAAATATACTCATGCAACAACAACATCACTCATGAACATGATACCATATACATGAAGTTTAAAATCATCTTCCTCAAAATAAATAAAATAACACACGCTAAAATCTCATTTTGGTCCATGATAAAATTCCAATAAAACCATCCATCAGTTTTCAAAAAAATATATCCGTAAATCCAATTATAGAAGGCGTTACGTATCGCCGTCCCCAATATGATATACACACAACACCAATCATAATAGGTGTTACGTATCGCCATCCCCATTATGACTCATATACACTCATTTCATAGCGGGCTTTACGTATCGTCGTCCCCATTATGACTTACAGACACATTTCATAGCGGGCATTACGTATCGTCGTCCCCATTATGAAATACACACACAATGACCATAACGGGCATTACGTATCGCCGTCCTCGTTATGTCATTCATACTCACTGATCATAATGGACGTTATGTATCGCCGTCACCATTATGACTCAGTCAAAAATCATTAAAATCCATAAATTCGAAAATCACGGCTCATATTAAAATCCAAGTACCAAGTATACACAACAACCGTGCATTATGCAATGTATTCCACAACACACAAAATAACCAACAAATAATAAATTCCAATATCAACCAATAAATCCCAACATCAAACAAATACAATATTTGTTGATACAAAAATATATTTAAATCTTAAAGTTCATTTGGAAAATACTTATAGTAGATAAAAACATGGAACCTTGAGCAAACGTCAGTCCACAACACTCGTAACGGTCACTTTATACGTTGGGTTAGAGTGCTCGGTTTGACACTAAAATTTAGGAAAATACTCAATGAAGGGTGGGAAATCTCATGAAGGTGGTGGTGTGACAGTGCAACCACTGGAAGGTGGCGGATCAGGCTCAAAATGAGTGGAAACCTATTTTTAGGTTTGGGGTTGTACAGGGAAGATGGGGCCATGGATGGGGAAGCTGAGTTAGGGGGATGGTTAGCTGAGGTATGGGAGTGGTTTGGTGGTGGCGGTGAGACTAACGGTGGCCGGACGGCGGCACCACGAAAATGTTTCCATTTGAAAACCCATTTCGGGTGGAGGAACAAGTGGCGGAACTGGGTGGCTTTGGGCGGTGGGTTATGTTCGCCGAAGTGAGGGGAGTCTACTGGTAAGTCGCCGATATCATAGGTGGTCGGTGGTGGCCGGAAAATACAAAAAAATCCAAAATACTCATTTCGGGTTTAAAACTCATGCACCAACTAGAAGCCGCCGTGAGGTACACCACCGTTGCAGGGGAGGTCGCCGGAAGGTGGGGGGTTTAGGTGGAGGGGCGGTGTCGCCGGCTGATGGCGCACGGCGACGCTGGGTGGAGTGAAGAGAAACGGGCGGGAGAGGAAATAGGGGAGGGGGGTCACGCACGGGTTTGGGGAAAAACAGGGAAGAAGGAAGAAAAATAAAAGAAAAATAAAAGAAAAAGAGGGAAAAAGAAAAGAAATCCAACTAAAAAAAAACACAATAAATTAAATAAAAACCAATTAAAAATACAACCATTTAATATCAACAAAATAAAATATTTAAAACCCATCAATAAAAATAAATTAAACACAAGCGCAATTTAATTACAAAACGATAATTAATATAACGAAAGCATATCAAATAAACTCACATAATAAAATAAAGGAATTCAATTCCAATTATTAAAATAATTATATTACATTAAAATAAATAAAAAAAAGTAACGTAACTCAATATATAAACATAAAAACAACGTAAAACTAATATTAACTAACTAATAGATCAAATAATAATTTTAAACAAATAAAACACAATCAATAATATTATTAAAATAAATTAAAATAATCAACAATAAGAATAAAATAATATAAAAAAATACTTGTAAATCTGGGATCTCACAGTTGTGCTTGCCACTTGGTTGTTGAGCATGTGAGAGTTTATTGTGCTTGCCACTTGGTTGTTGAGCATGTGAGAGTTTATTATGCTTGTCACTTGGTTGTTGAGCATGTAAGAGTTTGTTGTACTTGTAACTTGGTTGTTGAGCATGTGAATTGATTAGCACAACAAACTATCATATAAGTTGCCTATAAAAGAGGTCTTAAAGATCATTTTGTAAGAGATAAGAAAAGAAGTGAAGTGAATGACATTAAGCTCTTGAATAACAAAATATTTTATAATCTTTCAATATTCTTTCTTCTCCTTTGTAATATTTTAATTATTTACTATTCTTCTCTTTTGTAATATTCTTCTTTAATTTCATAACAATATATATATAAAGGGTTAATTAAAATCTTTCAACAGTAAGGACCCACTCTTTCTAATAGCCTGGAAGACGATTAAAATTGGGCTTGGTGTTTCCTTTCTTTTGGAACAGCTCTTCTTGTCCTTATTGCGAATGCCAGGGCCCATGGTCTCAGGTTAAGAACCATTTAAAATGAGCAACTTGAAACTTGAAGGCAATAATTGCTCACTTCAATGCTTCAACAGAAGTTTGGTACCAAATCAGCCAATCAGTCTGATTCCTTGATATTGCGCGCAGAGAGTTCATTGCTCATAAAGCTATCTAGTTGAGATATCTAGTTGAGATATATTTTCCCTGTAAACTGAGGTAGAAATTGGTACGATCTGAGTAGCATAAAAAAACAAGCAGCAAAACAACTGTTTTTTTAGTTCTCATTTAATCATGAAACCTTCCCCATTTAATGATTGATTGGAAAATGCCAACTAGAGAGCAAACCCTACTTGCTCATATACACATCCTCGTTCATTGTTTTTTAGAATATTGGCATTAGACTCATAATTAAATTTATCAAATACAAATTTGATAATTTTATCTAAAATAATTATATATTGAACTCATCAAGATTCATTAATTCAAACTTTAAATTATAATACTTCAACACCATTTTTTATATTTGAAATGTTATTATTCACCATCAAAATATTTTTTATTATCTTTTAATATATTTATTACATAAATAAATTACATATGTGTTTAGGCTTGTTCATCTGGTTTTGGATTTGGGAATCCGGATTCCGAATATGAAATTTTCTTGAACCTCTTAAGTCTTAAGTGAAAATGTCAAATTTATTGAAAAAAAAAAAATTCAGAACCGAGTTGGACAAAACTTGACTCGGATGAACAGACCTAGATGTGTTTGTTGATTTCATGAATTGTATAATATATTATTATTTTGATGAATCTAATGATGACTCTAACATGAATTTATGGATGTAAGGGTATTGATTTTCTATCAAATTTGTATTTTTTATTAAATTTTAAAAGAAATTTTGATATAACTAATGTCAATGCTCTTAGGATCTGTTTGACAAAATAATTGATTTCAAGAATCTTCATATATTTTCAAATATTTTATTAATAAATATCATTCAAATACAAAACATATTGAGTTTCATATTTTTAATTTTTTATCTAATTATTACTTAATTATTACGATGTTTAAATTTTTAACAAGGCACAAAAAAATACGACTTTTTAAAAATTTAAAAATAAAAATAATACTAATAATTTAAATTCAAATAATTTTTGAACTTAATAATATTTTTATTCAATTTTTTCACTATCATTTTTCAAAATTCACTAAAATATCTTAATTCAAATGATTTCACTAGTATTTACAAACATACTGAGATATTCTAAGATTTTGTTTGAAAAGTTGAGATTATTTAACTATTTTTTACTAAAATTCGTATATGAAAAATGATATTTGCAGTTGTAGAGTGCACACGTGATACACAATCCCTTTAAAAAAAAGTAAATAAATACGAAATATACATTAAAAAAAAAATTCTTTAACAAAGAAACCCAATTCTTTTCAAAAAAGTTGTATGACGCTTACATATTTCACGACTCTATGTAACATTTTTCTTCACAAATAGTTTACTACTATTCATAAATTATTCATTAATTTTTACTACTATTTTTTAATTTATATTATTAGTCACATATCATTTAAGATCACTTTAACATCTAATGTAACCTGTATCCAATCCAAATGAGCCCTTGGTTGATTCCTGAATAACTCCTTTTTCTGTTCTTCATAAGTAAGATAATTTCGTAAGAAAATTACTCTATTGACTTGGTACAGCTTGAACCTTGCATTTGTAATTAATTATCATCAATCTCAGATCTAAGTTAAATGAATGTAGTTGAGAAATCATGATCAATTGAGTGACACTTTTGAGGACTGGGGCATGTATATTAATCTAACCTCAACCAAAAGAACAGATGATATATATATTTTGCATTAAACTACTTTACGTTCATAAGCTGTCATGTATAATTTTTTGGATCATGGTTAGTCATCAGAAATGATATTTGCAGTCATAAAAATATGTAAGTATCGTGTAATTTTTTTTTTAAATGAATAAATATAAAATTTATATGAAAAAATAAATAATTTTTTAATAATAAACTTCACTCTTGTTTAAAAGAATTGTATGATACTTATTTTATAATTAATCTAATATTATTCTTCATTGCATTGCAAAAATAATCAAAGTTACAATTGTAACCGATAGATATAGAGAAAATTCATATTAAAAGTCGAACTACTCATATATTTGAGGCACCTCCACACACAAGTTTTTTGTGGCAGATATTGTTTTAACTTCTAGAAATTCTCGAGTAACAAAATTTATAGAGATTTCAATCTCGATTTATGATTTGTTTAAGAATGTGACATTTTAAGAAACAGAAGTAAACCACTCACATCCTCAAAAAAAAAAAAAAAAAAAAAAGAGAACCACCACATCTATTCTCCAAAAGGGGAGAAGGGTAGCAATCCTCATCATTCAAAGAAGGAATGCGAACAACCAAAGAAAAAGTCTATTCTTTTTTATTACTACCTAACAAACAACAATTTCTTTGTGGCACCTCCACACACAATTTCTTTGTGGCAGACATTGTTTTTAACTTCTAGAAATTCTCGAGTGACAAAATTTATATAGATTTTAATCTCGATTTATGATTTGTCTAAGAATGTGACATTTTGAAAAACAAATGTAAACCACCCACATCCTCCAAAGAAAAAGAGAGAACCACCACATCCATCCTCCAAAATGGGGGAAGGGTAGCAATCCTCATCATTTAAAAGAGGAATGAGAACAACCAAAGAAAAAGTCTATTCTTTTTTATTACTACCTAACAAACAACAAATAGCACAACCAAGACACGAAATGAAATGTAAAAAAAAAAAAAAAAAAATTGAATGCCCAACAAGACATAAGCGAAAATCTGAAAATACAAAGTGAAAATATAACGGAAGTGGTGCATGAAGGACAAGCGTCACACTGTGATTGTCCAAACAGTCGATCCTTATGCCATAAAAGTCAATGAGTTCAAAGACGTCATGCGTGGTGGCAATAGGTTCCTCCTTGTGGTGGCGTGGAAAAACTACGTGAGCTCAACAACTGACGCATGTGGAGCACGTACCGCTCCTAATAATGAAATCTTTGACAGGCTGGTAGATTAGCGGCTAAAAAATCCCCCTATGAGTTATGTGTTTGGCGCATGCCACTAGAAAAAAGACAAAAAAAGAAATGAAAATGAAAACTGCAAAGACAAAAAAAAGGCATAAAACAGAGAGGGCGGGCGGAGCTTACAAGAGTTTTTATAGAGAGATGAGAGCTTTTTCCCTCTATAGGCAGAAGGAAGGGAATGTGATCAGGGGCGGAACCAGGATTTTGTATTTGAGGGGGCGATCGATAAAATGTGTGCTCTATATAAATTTTAAAAAGATATGATAGAAGTATCACATTTTTTTTGTTGTCGAACTCTCTAAATGTATTACTCTTCAAATTATCTACGTCCTTTTAAAAAAAATCAATTTTTTTACTTGCTCATATTATTTTTTGATTTAAAAAAAATTATAGATCAAAAATAAATATAAAAAATTTATAATAATTACTGATATACCGATGTTAGATTTTTAATGAATTATATTTCATAATTATACAATCAGGTTAGAGTGAAACTATATAAGTAAGTATAATTAATCAATTTTGACAATCATATAAATTTATAACCATATTTTTTTCAGAATTAAACTGTTAAAGTAATTCTGAAATTAGGTGAGTTGAAATTTGAATTTTAATAAAATTAAAAGTTATAATAAAATTATATATGTATTGACATTTGGAAGAATAATTTTAATGAAAATTTGGGGAGGTAATTTTTAATTTTTTTATAATTTAAGAGATAATTTAATATTATATATATGTAAATATATATATATTTATATATTATATATCAATTTTTTGAAGATACAGCCCCCAACGTTCTCCGCCCCTGAATGTGATCATGTTACATTACTCTTTTATATTTAGAATCTAGATGCAAATATGATAAACCATTCTGATTGCTTGAGTGTTAAATGAGCAGTGGAGACTTTTATTTTTTAATTTTTGTGCTGCTAATTATTTTTTATATATATTGCATTACAAATTACAGATCACAATCTCCATTGCTTTGTCCCGTTTAAACATAGATGGATAATACTTGTACGACATATTTTACGTTTTTTTTTTATAACTTATAATGTTTTTTTTTTATCATTTATTTTTTTAATATTCTTAATTATTAAGAAAAAATAAAAAATAAAAAAAATTTTATTAATATTTATATTCTTAATTACTAAATAAAATAAAATAAAATATAAAATGACTATAAAATAATAATAACTCCATCATTTCTACATACGCGGAAACCACGTCAGGTTGAGCTATCCTCCTAAAAGTCTGCATGGGAATAAATATTTCCTGCAGTCCGAAAATCACGTGGTTTCACGCCATGACCAGTCCACAAATTAGGCTGACACATCATACGTGCAGGAGGAACCGCAAAATCCTACCATCCTACAACTTAACCACAGAGACATACGGCCTCCGGTACTGTTGGATGTTAAGACACTTCATTTTCATCCGTGAATTAGGCCCCGCTTGGATTCAGAGGTGAGCTCAGCTCATCTCAACTCATCTCAACTCATCTTCATTTTATTATTATATTTTTATAATTTTTTATATAAAACACAAATTCCTATACACCTTTTTCAATTCCTAATACACCTTTTTTAATTTCCAATACACCTTTTTCAATTCCCAATATACCTTTTTCAAATCCCAAAATAATAATAATATTAAAAAATAAACTAAACTTATCTAAACTCATCTCATCTCTGAATCCAAGCGGGGCCGGAAAATAGTTTACGAAAGTAATAAAAAATAGTAAATCATTTGTAAGTAATAATGATTTGATGTATTTAATTTTTTAATTTAATATTTTAGAATTTAATAATTAAAAACTTAAAAAATAATTTTTATAATAAAAAATAAAAACAGAAAGATATGGACGTTACACTTCCACAGTTCCCTGTTTGGTCAGAATCATTATAATTTTCCCTATTTGTGAGCCTTTTGACTGACTGTTGCGGATATCATTTTGCCATTTGCGGTAAATCGGTTTGGCTGCGAAGACCAAACGAAAGGGTAACATAATTTTTTTTTTTTAAAAGGATTGTTTAATATAATTAGTCGTAGCTTTTAATAAACTGGTTTGGGAAGTCTAAACATGGTTTATTTCAAAATCTCAAGCATGCATAAGGTAAAATGTGACTGTGAAAGCATACACGTCCATATCTCAATCTTATATAATTCGCACCTATAAATAAAATCTTTTTAATCTATTAAGCATGATTATATTTACAAAATAAAATTATACAAAATAATCTTATAAATTAATATAATTTCATCTGATTTGTTAAATTTATTTTATAATAAAAATAATTTTATAATCTATAATAAATCACATTAAATAATATCAATTTGTAAGATTATTAACTCTGTGTAATTCTTTTGTGCTTAAAATATTTTTCATCTTTTTATCATCTTTTGAACTAGCACAACTAACTAGAATTATGCAACATTATTTTGTAATGCATCATATTGTGATATCTCATACTAAGATAATGATATATGGTGTATGTGATTTTATATTATTTAGAAAATAGAAGTTTTTTATTCTTTATAATAAAACTCTAATTATATAATTTACTAATTTTTTTTAAGTATATGTTTTGACGTAGTTTAGGGCCTTCTTTGGGATGTTAAAAATAGTTTAAAATTCTATCTCAATTAAGAAGAAGACTGTGATAAAAGTATATAGTATATAAGATTTATATTATTTATGAAAGAAAATTTTTTACTTTTTATAATAGGCTTTAGTGAAGGCCAAAGGATCTCTCTTGGAACGTTACTCATATCATGCAATATATTTTTAATTTTTGTAAGATCTGTAGATAGACCAATAATTTCTCATTCTTGGATATCCCAAATTTATCGGTAGGAAAATACTATTTATCCCATCATTTCGGATCTTAATTGGGATCTTGATTTGACTTTTTGTTTTTTTTTTTTAAATTTTGTTTTTATATAATTTTTAACTAAATATATTTTAAATAATGTTGTAATTTTTAAAAATATTTGAAGATATTAAAAAAATTATGTAAAAAAATATTTTAAAATATTTTTTAAAAATATAAAAAAATCAGAATATCATTTAAAAATATTTATTTAAAAAGATATAAAAAATTAAAAATAAAATCGAAAACTCCTATCGAAATTCCAAACGGCAGGACATGTAGGACGTACCTTTACCGGTAACATGGTTCAAATATTTCCTTGTAAACTTCTAGCGCGCCTTTTTGACAGGGTGTAAAGTTACTTTCGAGACATGTGATGATGGTGTACTGCCATGCTTTGTCCTTGGACTTCAAGATTTTTCGTAGTAGTTTCGTCAAGGAAAGGGCACAGCTCGAAAAAAGTCTTGGTTACCCCACATATATCATAAACCCGATTATCAGATCTGAACATGACCGATGGGCCCTACTGTCATTTCGTTCCAGTCAAATTTGTAGTCAAGGTAATGAAGACATTAAAGCGAAAACCCCACTCCGCAACAAATCCAACCACACTTGATCATTAAAACTCTTATTTATTAAAAGAGCTAAAATTGTTGTCTTTTTTGTTGTCCTTTCATCGATCCTTTTGAAATGATTGAAAGTGGATCTTATTTTAAAATTCTTATTTATATCATCTCTATCTTATTTTATTATATTTTATTTTTAAATATAATTTAAATACAAAAACCTTAATTAATAATCATTATAATTTTTTTAAATTAAAAACAACTTTCACAAATTTTTAAATAAAATTAAAATCAATTTAACTTTTTTAAATTATAAAATAAAAATAATATTCTAACTATTAAATTTTATGAAATCTGACAAAGAGTTAGCTCAAACAAAGATCTGCCAAAAAATTCACTTCACATCCTGTTTGAGCAAATATTACCAAAAATTTAATATTCAATTTTTTTCAATTTTTTTTTCTTTACTTTTTCAAAACTAAAAAATTAATCAACTCAAATTATCATAGTACTATCCACAAACAATTTTATTGCTATTTATAAAATTCTTATCTCATCTCTCGAAACAAGTCTTTAGGCCCCGCTTGGATGCAGAGATGAGATGAGTTGAGATGAGTTGAGATGAGTTAAGTTTATTTTTTAATATTATTATTATTTTGAGATTTGAAAAAGGTATATTGGGAATTGAAAAAGGTGTATTGGAAATTGAAAAAGGTGTATTGGAAATTGAAAAAGGTGTATAGGAATTTGTGTTTTATATAAAAAATTATAAAAATATAATAATAAAATGAAGATGAGTTGAGATGAGTTGAGATGAGCTGAGCTCACCTCTGAATACAAACGGGGCAGGTAGTCACTTACAATTGTATTTCAAATTTTATTATAATTAAGATTATTATATTCTTAAGTCGGTAGGTAGAATATATCATTAACATTATTTAAATGATAATATTTGATTTATAAACTCTACATTAATTTTTTTTAAATCAAATTATATTACTTTATTAATTGTGTTATCCATGTCTGGCTATAAAAATATAAAAAAATCTTTAGTTATTACTTGCCTAAAAACATAGAATGTCTCTTTTTAGAGTTATTATAAAGATTGACAAAGTTGATTTTTCGGCAATTAAATTTTAATGTTTATTTTCTTTTGTAATTTTTCATTGTTGTCTTTTGGACTGGTTTGTGAGTTTATTGTATCTTTTGGTTTCATGGAGGATAAGGGTATTTTTTTTTAAACACTTGGGTTTTGGTTTTTGTTAGACTAATAATTGTAATCCAAAGTGTAATAATGTTATAACAGTATTTTTCCATTATAAGTGAATATTTCATTAATAAATTTGAGATATGAATTACTATTAAATATGTGATTCTGATTCTTCGATAAAAAAACAACAATCTTTCTGCAGTTTACATATCGAAATATTGAACATTGTATATTCTATTATTCAATTGTAACACTTTACAATTTCGTCTAATTTTAGTCATTGTTAAAACTGATAATAAAAAAGAGATAACCTGGGGTTCGGTCCGACCGAACCCCTCCTATTGCAACCCCTGCCGTCTCCAGTGGCGGTGGGCGACACCGCCCACCCCATCCATGCGATGGCGAGCTCCAGCAGTCTTAAACCCGAAAATGAGTCCTAGACCCGTAGGACCCATTTTCGGGTTTAAGACCGCTAGAGCTCGTCATCGTAGGGGTGGGGTCGCCGGCTTTCTCCAGTCCCGATGGGGTGGGCAGTGTCGCCCACCGCCGCCGGCGACAGCGGGGACTGGGTGAGACCGAATTTTCCTTAAAAATTCATCTTCATTTTATTTTTTTATTATATTTTTTATTATGTTTTCTTCATTTTATTATTTTTTTATTGTGTTTTTATACAAATTATAGGGGTTTAGGGGTGGGCTGCATTCACGCTGGGGTGTGGTTGGCGACCGAAGAGAGCTGGCGACCCCAGCCCTGCGAGGGCGAGTCTCGGCGACCTCCGGCAGCCTTAAACCCGAAAATAGGCCTGTAGCCGCAGTGTCGCCCACTGCCGCTGGGGACGGCGGGGGCTACAATAGGGAGGGTTCGGTCCGACCGAACCCTAAGTTATCTCAAGTTTTAAATCTTAAATTTTTTTAATAACTTTATAAGAGTTTCACATGAAAATATTGATAACTTGAAATACAAAATGCATAACCTCTCAAGATTTATTTACTCTATACCCTTATGTCTTAAAGAAAGTTTGGTCTCCTCATTTTCTTTAGGGAAAACCTAGTTTTAATATGACCTCAAATAATTAAAAAATTATTTTTATGTTTCTACAAAGACAATTTAAAAAAATAATAATAAACACATTTTCTTGCTTACATAGTTGCTCGAAGGATGCTGCTCCAGCCTACACCCAATGACAGAGGTTACTAAGCTTTTGCACCGAAAGTTTTTTTTTTCTTTTTGTGTTTTTTTTTAAATAAAAAAATAAAAATACAATACCAAAAATAAACAAATATCAATATTATAAATATTTTTTTGTTACCATCATCTTTATATACTATATTTTTCTATTTTATTTTATTAAATTATTCTTCTACTCATCATCCTATATCTATATAATACAAATTTAGTTAAAAAAAAAGAAAAAAAATTATAAAGTTTATATCGAACAACATGAGGATTATCACTTTTTCTTTTACTTTAATGATGACCAACTCGGGCCTCCTAGAGCTGATAAGTGGGTGACAGTGAGAATTTTTCTAAAATTTTAAATATGTTTTATGTGACACTTGTTAATTTTCTATGTCCTTCATGTCACGATAAATACAAGTTTTGTAGAAATCTGTATGCTCTATAAAGAGTTGGTTAGGCTGAGTAAAGCTCTCAAAAAGTTTTCGAAGACTATGACTATGAGCATGAAAACGAAATATGATAAGTATTGAGGTTCATTGGAGAAGAAGAACATGATGCTGTTGATTATCGTTATGCTTCATCCTCAAAATAAGTTAAGGTTTCTCATTTTGAACTTGAAGAAAATTCATGATTAGACTTGAGCTGAGGTGTTGGTGTCTAATGTGAAACAATTATTATTAGACTTATACAACGAGTATAATGTTAATTTGCTTCTACCTCGAGTAGTGGAGAACATGTAACCGCTCCAACATCTACACCTTTAAAAGAAAATGAGGAAAGTCATGAGTCACAATTAATGGATGAGTGGTATCAGGCAGGTGAAGAAACTGGAGCTATAGTTTCCAAAACAGAGGTGGATCGGTATTTATCAGATGATTGTGAGGCACGCAATCCATCTTTTGATTTGTTTGTCTAGTGGAGAATTAATGAGAATAATTATCATATACTTATAAGGATTACACAAAATTTATTAACCATGTCTGTATCTACTATAACCTCAGAGTTGGCATTTAGTGCGAGATGGCATGTACTCGATCCTTTTCGAAGTTCATTGGCTCCAAAAAAAGTTGAGACACTTATTTGTACTCAGAATTGATTGTGACATCCGTCAACGATAATTGATATCAACGGCAATTGATATTCAAGATGCCATGGATAATGTGGAGAGTTTTGTTGTAGAATCTGGAAATATTTTTCTCATTTCATATTCATTTATTTTTTTTAAATAATTTAATTTATTTTTCATTATTCAACTTTATTAATCCTTTTCATTTCTTTATAGAGTTGTGAGAACAATTAGGCGTTACAAGTATTGAAAATTGAAGAAGTGAAGATTAAAGACTCTTTTTGACTTTTGGTCATTTGGCATAATTTTATAATTATTTTATGTGTTAGTTGCTTGCTTATAGTTATTACTTAAAACAATTTGTGTTGCCATGTTGATTTGTATTTATAATTTTGTAATGTGTAATTCTATTAAATATCTACTCATCTAGTGGACATTTTTATTGTTTACTTAGTAGTTAGAACTAGAAGTTAAAATTTGAAGTTAAAATTTAATAGTTATTAACTTATTTGTTAATAGTTACAAACTAGTTTTATTGTTTTTAACTTTTTAATTTTATTCTTTTATACTTCTATTTATTAATTATTAGTTTAATTGTTTTTAGTAATGAATTTTAAAAATATAAGAAGAAAAGTTTAAAATATTGTAAATATTAACTAGCAAAATAGATGAGTAAAAAAAAATCTCAAAAAAATTAATAAATATTGTTGCCCAGATGACTAACACAAGAAGATGATGAATTTGGCTATATTAAAAAATTAACACTTATAAACCAAATACATAATATAAAATATAAACAAAATACGAAGCAGTAAGAAATATAAAGAGTAAAGGCAAGAAGAAGCAAACTCAGTATTTTAACGAGATTCAGCCACACTGCCTACTTCCTCGCCTCAGCTACCCCTTGAGGATCACAAATTTACTATTCAATCTTTTTCAGGTGGAGATAGAAACCTATTACACCTTTGAGCAACACCGCTATAAAGAATCCATGTAGAACACCCTCTACACTTGCAATCACTTCACACTTGGTGATTCAACTATTCCTTGTGTAGAAGACCTACACACACAAGGGTTATACGCACCCTCTTACAAATACAAAAACTGATAGTGGGTAGGTTATCATAATATACTCCTCAATGAGTGAGATAAAAATAATACAGCACAACCTATATCTCTCTCAAAATGAACAAGGATTAAGACACAAAACTTAGAGAAGAGAGAATGAGAGTTTTGAAAGAATGATATACAACTTAGCAATTGATGTGTAAGTTTTTGTTATATTTTTGCAAAACTCAAGTGAGCTATTTATAGGCAAATAAGTCTTCATATTCAAATTTGAAAAGGTTCACATGTCAAATAAGAATACTATTCACTTTTCAAAAAATTCAAATAAAAACATCTCCATTTTACATATGTCAAAGACAACTCCATTCATTTTTCAAAAAAATCAAACCTAATCTTTTATTTTTCATACATGACAAAATGAGTATAATTTATTTTTTAAATCAAATCATCTTCTTTTTGCATATGTCAAAAAAATACAACCACCTTTTAAGATTTTCAAACAAAATCATCTATTTTTTGCATTTGTCAAAAGAATCATAAACACCATTCAAGATTTTTAAACAAAACATGCACATGTCAAAGATGACAATCAATCATCTTACAAATTCAAATCTTTATGTATATGTAGAAAAATTAATTTTCAAAATTAAACATTTTAATAATGTCATGCAAATGTAAAAAATGCAATTTGATGCTTTGTAAAAGAAGATTAATTTTGAGTCTTAATCCAATTTCGAATTTTATCAAAAGATGTACAAAGTTACTCTATGAGTTTCATTTGTAGTTTTGTTCTTTTTCTTGCTCATGATTAATTTCTTGATATGCTTAGCTCTATTCATGTGTATAAAACTTGAGTTTCAATCTTGAATATTATTTGTTATCTTCAAAATCTATACGTAGATATAAGACTTGAAATCTTGAGTTCAACAATTTTCTCATTTTTTATGATGACAAATACTTAGTAGAAATCTGCGACCTGCAGTAAAACTTAAGTTCCCTTTGAAAATATGCGTTAGTTTTTCAAGTAAAATATAAACATGATTATAGTATATATAACAGGGTAGTATAATAATAGTATAAGACTTCTCCCCATTTTGGAATCTCTACAGTTTCTACTAACGCACTATTTTATTTGATTATTGGTTATTACGGGAAGAAATTTTACTGAATCCAATTGCGGTTCCTTTTTAATTGGAATCACCCATGTCCGACAAAAGCTATAAAGGATGAGGGCTAACTTTATCGTCTCGGTACAGATATTTGAAATTCGCTTAATGTTGTTGACAAATGAGATATAACTGAGATTTGAAATTTTTGAGTTGTTGTTTAAAAGACCATTTTCACTCATCAGATACTCAAAGAGAAATCTTACATTTCTCATTGATTCAATATCTGTTTATCCAAAATGATAGAATGACGGAAAATTTTTTTTCCGGTAATTTTTCGAATTTGAACCAAGAACCGTCTCAATCAGTCATCTCAACTGTCTCATCCAGCATATCTTGTAAGTTTGACTAAGTAAGATTTGAAGAGATGATAGTGTGTCTTGTTCTTATTTCCGTCTCTATAAGAACAATCATTAACTTTATCTATTTCACATTAAATCTTCTTCTTATTTTTATAATTCGTTTGCATTCTCATTATACAAATTTTTAATGGCTCATCAATTTTTTTTCAGTACTTCTCGTGATCAATCTATTTCTGCATCTGTCATAGGTGCCATAAAGCAACAAGAAATTGTTTTGGCTAATAAATCAGATCATAACACCATTTATGAGTTTGTGGGTTTCGAAACTCGATACTCATCATTTATTGTTACTTTTTCTGCTCGGTTGCAGTCTAAAACTCACGAAATTGAGAAGTTTAGTGAAACGATTTCTGTACTTCAACGATTTGTTTATAAGTCAAACGGAAAAATAGTAGAGTTAAAGTAACAGAATAATAATTTAAAATTCTTGCTTGCCTCTTTACTTTGACTGCCTAATCTTTTAGACGAGAATAACATGTTGATCTAAGAAGAGCAAATGCAGTTGAAAGATGAGGCTAAAAGTCTCAAATTTTTGTAAGTCATTTAAGATAATAGAATAAAAATATTCAAAAAATATTCATGACATGCAACATTTCTATTTCTCTTCTAATCATGCATAATCTATCTTCTGGTAGGGTTTTGTGAAAATATCCGCCAATTGATCATGTATGCTTGTAAATTCTAGTACAATATCACATTTCTGTACATGATGTCTAAGAAAATAATATCTAATTTTAATATGCTTAATCCTAGAATATTGTATTGGGTTCTTTGAAAGATGTATAACACTTGTATTATCATATTTGATTGGAATGTGATTGTACATAAGTTTAAAATCCTCAAGCTGTTGCTTCTTATAGAGAACTTGAGCACAACAACTATCTACAGCAACATACTCTGCCTCAGCAGTAGATAATACAACAAAATTTTAATTTTTACTAAACCATGAAACAAGTGCATGACCTAAAAAATGACATGTTCTACTAGTACTTTTTCAATCAACTTTGCAACTAGCATAATCTGCATCTGAATAACTGATAAGATAGAAAGAAGTGTGTTTAAGAACCATAACTCTAGGTCAATGACATCGACAAAATATCTAAAAATACGCTTGATTGCAATTAAATGAGATTGCTTTGGAAATAATTGAAAACGTGCACATAAACATACACTGAACATAATATCAGGTCTACTAGCTGTCAAATATAATATACTACCAATCATACCTCGATATACCTTTGAGTCAACTGGTTTACCACTTTCATCTTTATCAAGTTTGGTGGTTAGACTCATTGGTATTTCAATTACCTTCACACATTCCATTTCAAAATTTTTGAATAACTCTTTGATATATTTTGACTGATTAATGAATGTTCTATTTTTTGTTTGCTTGATTTGTAATCCAAGAAAGAAGTTAAGTTCTCCCATCATGCTTATTTCAATTCTTCCTGCATACTCTTAGTAAAATCTTGGCATATATTTTTCATTAGTAGCACCAAATATTATATCATCCACATAAATTTGAATTAGAAAAATATTATCCTGTTCATATTTGATAAAAGAAGTTGTATCGATTTTTCCTCTTGAAAAATATTTTTCAATCAAAAAATCACTAAGTCTCTCATACCAAACTCTAGGAGCTTGTTTGAATCCATATAATACTTTTGTGAGCTTAAAAATATGATTAGGAGAGATATGCTTTTTAAAATCTAGAGGTTGCTCAACATATATCTCTTCATTTATAAAACCATTTAAGAAAGCACTTTTAACATTCATTTGAAAATGTTTGAAATCTTTATAAAATGCATATGCAAGTAACATTCGAATAGCTTCTAATCTTGCGATAGGTGTATACGTCTCATCATAATCGATTCCTTCATTTTGGTTGAAATCTTGGGCTACAAGTCGAGCATTGTTTCTAGTAATGATTCCATACTCATCTTTCTTATTTTTAAAAACTCATTTTGTTCCAATAACAGCATAATTTTTGGGTCTAGGAACAAATGTCCAAATATCATTTCTTTCAAATTGATTTAGCTCTTCTTGCATAGCTAGAATTCATGATTCATCAAGAAATGCTTCGTCAATATTTTTGGATTCAATATGAGATAGAAAAGCAGTGTGATTGCAAATTTTTCTAAGAGATGATTGAGTACTTATACCTCATGAAGGTTCTCTTAGAATTTGTTCAACTGGATGATCTTTCACATGTTTCTACTGTTTGGTTGCATCTTGTACTAAGTCTTGATGATCTTTCTTGATTTCTCCATGTTGGACTTCTTCCATTATATTCTCTTTGTTGAGATTGAGACTATTTATAGTATTTATACCTTCTATTTCTTCATCAATAGATTTCTTAGAGAGTAGAGGGTTAGATTCATTAAATACTACATGCATAAATTCTTGTACAGTCAAAGTCTTTTTATTGAATACTCTATAATTTTTATTATTTATAGAATACCCAAGAAAGATACCTTCATCAGATTTTGCATCAAATTTTCCTAAATTATCTTTGTCATTGAGAATAAAATATTTGCATTCAAATACATGAAAGTAATCAATATTGGATTTTTTCTTATTCTAAAGCTCATAAGGGGTTTTATCTAATTTAGACCTTAACATAACTCTATTTATAATATAACATGTAGTACTAACTACTTCGGTCCAAAAATAACTAGGTAAACTATTCTCATTAAACATTGTTCTTACCATTTCTTGAAGAGATTTATTCTTCCTCTATACTACCTCATTTTGTTGAGGAGTTTGAACAGCAGAGAAATTATGCACAAAATCATTTTCATCACAAAAAGTTTCAATATATTTATTGACAAACTCCTTCTCTCTGTCACTTCGGATGTTTGAAATAGTATAATCCTTTTCATTTTGAATTCTCTTGCATAACTTGGTAAAAACATTATGTACCTCATCTTTATGAGCGAGAAAGATGACCTAAGTATATCTATAGAAATCGTCAACAATAGCAAATGCATAATATTTTCCTCCTAGATTTACAACTCTGTTTGGTCAAAAAAGATCCATGTGTATTAGTTGCAATGGTCTAGTAGTAGAAATCTGTTTCTTAGTTTTGAAAGAAGTTTTTGTTTATTTACCAAACTGCATGCATAACAGATTTTGTCTTTAAAAAAGTTTACTTTTGGCAAACTTCTCACAAGATCATTTTTTGAAAGTTTGTAAATAAGTTCTATGTTTGCATGACCTAACATTTTATGCCATAACTAACTATTTTTATGTTGAGCTGATAAACAAATAGCATATTGTGAGTCAATTTTTTCAAATTCGATTGTATAAATATTATTGTTTTTAAGAGTAATAAAATAAACATTACAATTATGATTATTCAAAATAATGTACTTATCCTTTTTGAAAGTACCTGTAAATTCTTTATCACATAATTGACTTATACTCAAAAGATTATATTTTAGACCATTAACAAGTAGAACATTTTCAATTATGAGAGAAGATTTCTTACTAACTTTACCTATTCTCATGATTTTCCCTTTTAAATTGTCTCCAAATGTCACGTGTCCTTCTTCTTTATAAGCGAGGTCAATGAACTTAGTTTTGTCTCCTGTCATATGTCTTGAATATCCGCTGTCTAAAAATCATTTACTTTTACCTATGGAGGACTTCATGCATACCTACAAAAGCAATTAAAATAAAATTTCTTATTACTCAAGTTCTTCGGGTATTTTATTTATTAGTATTAGAAGAAATAAGATTTTTTGGTACCCATATGACTCTGATAGTCATTATATATTTTCTTCTAATAGGATAAGTATGATAATTGTGACTATTTCTATTATAAAAATTACAAAAAATATTTGACATATTTGAAAATTTTGAGTAATTGTAATAATATTTTTTTTTTAAAAATTTATTTTTATGAAAAAATTTTTGAAAATTTGATTTTGATTTAGTCGGTTTATCAAAGAAATTTTTATAGGGTTTGAGTTTTTCTTTTGGCATGTATCCCAAACCTACCTTATCAAAAATATATTTTTGACTACTAAAAAGTTTTTCAAAATTCTTTTTTCCATTTGTAAAGTTTTCAACAATTTTTTCTAAATCAGTTACTTTCTTTTTCAACTCATCATTTTTATCTTTTGAGACTATTTTTTTTTCTTAAAACATCAATCTCATTTGTTAAAGAAGAATTTTTATTTTTCAAAGCGGTATACTTGATACCCAAATTTTCAAATTCCTCATATACTTCTTCCAAAACATTTTTCAATTCTTTATAAGAAGGATTTTCAATATTTTCAGAATTTGTTACCTCAAGATCATTTTTAGCTATTAGACAAAGATTTGCTGATTCTTTACTGCTTGTGTTGCTGTTTGAGCTACTTAAATATCATCCCATGTAGCTTTTATTACTTTCTTACCTTTATATCAATATTTTTTTAGCAGAGGACAATCTGTTTTGATATGTCCAAACTTTTTACATTTATAACAAATTAATGAATCATTTTTACCTATATCTTTGTTGGAAGACCTTTTGAAAGATTTCTTTGGAAGAGTTTTATTTTTTATAAAAATCTTTGAAATCTTTTTGTGATCATTGCAATTTATTCATTTTTATTATCGTTTTCATCGTCCTCATTGCTTTCACTTTCATGGGGAACAACTTTGAGTGCCAAGCTCTTCTTATTCTTCTTCTTCTCCTATTTCCAATGTGTACTCATGGGTAATAAGTGACCCGATGTGTTCATTTACTTCGAGTTTTTTGAGATTTTTAGTTTCAATAATTGTCGTCACTTTTGATTCCTAACGTTTTGGCAGAGAATTGAGAATTTTTCTTACTATCTCCAAGGTAGAATAAATTTTTTCAAGAGCTGTCACGTTATTTATAATGTTTAATAAAACGAGTATACATAGAGGAAATAGATTCATCATCAATCATTTCTCATTATTTTAAACATTTCATATTCATGCGTAAAAATATAAATTTTGATTATTTGACTTGCGAAATTCTTTCATTAGTTACTTTCAAGTTATCCTAGATTTTCTTTGCTGTTCGCAAGTCATTATTCTGTTAGATGCATTACCATTGAGAGCATTATATAGAAAATTATAGCTATTACATTCACTGTATAAAGTCTATCATCTTCACGATCAAACTCTTCTTCTTCCTTGTTGATCTTTACTCCATCAACAATTTTTGTTGGAATATAAGGCCCATTTACAATACATTTCCAGATTTTTCGACCTTGAAATTGAAGAAATATTCTCATTCTATCTTTTCAGAAAGTATAATTGTTTCTACAAAATAGCAGATGTCGACTACTGGATTGACTTTCAACGAATGTAGCTGCAATGTTAATCATATGATCTTAACTCAACAGATAATTAATCTTATAATAGAGCCTTTGCTCTGATACAAAATTATTTCCTAGATGCCTAACACAAGAGGGGGTGAATTGAGTTATATTAAAAAATTAACACTTATAAACCAAATACACAATATAAAATATAAATAAAATACGAAGTAACAGAAAATATAAAGAGTAAGGGCAATAAGAAGCAAACTCGGTATTTTAACGAGGTTCAGTCCCATTACTTACGTCCTAACCTCAAGTTACCCCTTGAGGATCACAAATTCACTATTCAATCTCCTTCAGGTAAAGATAAAAACCTATTACATCTTTGAGTAACACCGCTACAAAGAATCTGTGTAGAACACCCTCTACACTGACAATCACTTCAGACTTGGTGATTCAACTATTCCCTGTGTAGAAGACCTTTTACACACACAAGAGTTATACGCATCCTCTTACAAATACAAAAGCTGATAGTAGGTAGGTTATCAGAATACACTTCTCAATGAGTGAGATAAAAACAATACAGCGCAACCTATATCTATCAAAATGAATAAGAATTAAGACACAAAATTTAGAGAAGAGAGAATGAGGGCTTTGCAAGAATGATGTAAAACTTAGAAATTAATGTGTAAGCTCTTGTTGTATTTTTGCAAAACTCAAGTGAGCTATTTATAGGCAAATGAGTCTCTATATTCAAATTTGAAAATGTTCACATATCAAATAAGAGCACTATTCACTTTTCAAAAAATTCAAAAAAAAACATCTCCTTTTTACATAGGTCAAAGACAACTCCATTCATCTTTCAAAGAAATCAAGCCTAATCTTTTACTTTTCATACGTGACAAAATGAACATGATTTATTTTTCAAACCAAATCATCTTCTTTTTGCACATGCCAAAAAAATACACAATTACCCTTCAAGATTTTCAAACAAAATCATTTATATTTTACATTTGTCAAAAGAATCATATCCACTTTTCAAGATTTTTAAATAAAACATGTACATGTCAAAGATGACAATCAATCATCTTACAAATTCAAATCTTTATGTATATGTGGAAAAAATAATTTTCGAAATTAAACATTTTAATAATGTTATGCAAATGTAAAAAATGCAATTTGATGCTTTGTAAAAGAAGATTAATTTTTTAGCCTTAATCCAATTTCGAATTTTATCAAGAGATGTACAAAATTACTTTATGAGCTTCATTTGTAGTCTTGTTTTCTTTCTTGCTCATGATTGATTTCTTGATGTGCTTATCTCTATTCATGCATAGAAAACTTAAGCTTCAATTTTAAATGTTATTTATTATCATCAAAATCTATATGTAGATACAAAACTTAAAATCTTGAGTTTAACAAATACAAATTGAAAAAAAAGTCTAACTGAATGGTTGACCCTAAAGGAGCCTAAAATGAGACCCAAACCGATCGACAGCACTAACCACTGTCCGTCGCCACATTGATGTCGACGCAGACGTCACACCACCACTGTGAGGTCAATGGCGATTGGTTGAATAGACCAAATTTGTTGTCGATGGGGTGTCAGTATGGTGGCAAAACCACCGTCGACCTCGACAGTGTACAACCCTAATAATTCATATAATACAAATTTAATAAAAAAAAAAATTGTAATATATAATATAAAGAGGAGAATAAATAGAATATTTCTATTAGAAAAAACACCTGTTGAGGAAAATCGGTAGACCATCTTCGTGAGTCTATCATTTTTCTTTCTAGAAAAGAGAAATCCTTAATAAATAAAAAATCCTCAGTGGACATTGACACGCGACGATATTGTTAAATTCCATCTTACAGATTCTAAAGCTGAAAAGAGAATCTCATCTCTCTCTCTCTCACAGTTGTATATCAGTGATGAGTATGAGGGTGATGAGAAGAACAAACTGATGACGATGCCAGGGATGGGATTTCAGGGGCAGACTTCCTCGACAGGTGCCCGCTCGAGAGCTCGCAATGCTAATAGCCCTGACTCCGTCACCCTCACTCTCGAATCCAACTTCTCCAGCCTCTTCTCCTCTGCTTCCGCCAGCGTCGACCGCTGTTCTTTCGCTTCAGATGCCCACGACCGCGATTCTCTCGCCTCTGAAATCTTCCTCGTAATTCCAATCCCTCCGCCCAACTATATGTGTTTGAGCTTCATAATTCTGGGATTCATTCGATCAACTTACATGCTTGGTTTGCTGATTGCATTGCGCATTTTGAGCCCAGGCTCTCCTTTTCCGCTTCTCCTTTGCATGAACTCCCAGATTCCAAGTTGACAAACTCTGTTTCTTAGAATTAAAAATTCTGTGATTTCATTGATGCAGCATTTGGCAGCAACTGACCATGGTGATCACCGTGAGAGCTCGAGTGGTCCAGATCTAGATCCGGATCCGAACAAATGCACAGGACACAACAACTACAACAAGCACAGTCGTTTCTTCAGTAAAGGAGAAAATGCCAAAGGTAGTGTTCAAAGTACTCCATATTTTTGCCCTTTAAAAAGAGATAAAAAAAGGCTAAGACACGCACTATTCACTGTTTCCTTGTATCATACGCAGTTCTTAAGGAGGACAGCGACGCAGATTTTGACGACAACAATCAGCCTCTAGATTCTGCGAGGAGCTCATTCTCTCTAGCTCTCAAAGGTACGCTTGACACTTCCTTCAGAAGACAAACTGAAGGCTTTTGATTTTGCTTTTAGTTTGTTTATGTTAAGCATTTAATTTGCACAACTTTTTCCCTTTCTCTAAGCAGAATGTCAGGATCGGAGATCCAGATCTGAAGCTCTATCCAAGAAGCCAGATAGACGAAGACCCGCTTCATTGGATCTCAATAATGTTACCGTCGCCTCCTCTTCGCCGCGGCTGGCAACCATGAAGAAAAGCTCGGCTGTGTCATCTCGCAAGTCCGGTTCGTTTCCGAGTCCCGGGACACCGAATTATTGTCAGGCGGGCATCGGAGTGCAAAAGGGTTGGAGCTCGGAGCGTGTACCGATGCAAACCAGTACTAATCGGAGGCAGCCAGCGAACGCGGCGTTGCTGCCTTTCAATAACGGAAGGTCGACGTTGCCATCGAAATGGGAAGATGCAGAGAGGTGGATTTTCAGTCCGGTTTCCATAGATGGTGTTGAGAGGCCTTCAATCCAGCCACAGCAGAGACGGCCAAAGTCTAAGAGTGGTCCTCTTGGTACTCCTGGGATTGCATATTACTCTATGTATTCGCCGGCCATGCCGATGTTTGATGGGGATAATGTTGCGGCTTCTCCGTTTTCGGCTGGTGTGATAGCAGCCGACGGATTAGTCATGCATTCTAGTGTTAATGTTGGGGTCTTTCCTGTGCGGACAGAGCCGTGCATGGCCCGTTCAGTTAGTGTGCATGGGTACTCTGAGATGCTGAGTCAGTTATCGCTGCCCGGGTTACAAGGTACTTATAAATTAGCTCCTTTAAGCCTCACTTCCTTTAATTAGTATGTATTAGAAATAGAATTTGCATCTATATTCAGATTTAGTTTAATATCGTTCATGGATGTCACTGTCAGTGTGAAGGATATCAATTCCTTTTACTTAAGACTTTCTGCAATTTGCACAATTTCTTCATTCCTTCTGTGGCTTTGTACTTGATGCTGGTCGTAGAAAGTTAATTAGAACTCTCATGACATCTGAAGAATAGAAGAATCTCAATTTTGGGTAATAATACTTGCTTTAAATATGTTAAGCCTAATTCTACTTGCTTTCGTAAGATCCATCTTTCTGATCTGGAACTGTTTCTCTTGGTTCAAACACAGATGAAAAGCTTGATGGGCTCAAGGATGCAGGCACTGATAAATCTCGTGGTGTTTCAAGAAGGGACATGGCGACCCAAATGAGCCCAGAGGGTAGTAGTCACTCATCTCCTCAAAGAAGGATTTCTTTCTCTGCCTCTACTCCATCTGCCCTCCCTGTTTTGGAGTTGCAGAGTGTCCCATCCTCTAAAATGGAAGTAAGAGACGTCCAGGTAGATGAACATGTCACCGTGACTAGGTGGTCCAAGAAAAATAGAGCTCAATTTCCTGCGAAGAGCTCAGAGAAAGTTGATGACTGGAAACCAAAAGGCGTGGGTGTTCAATCTTCAGTTTTGGATATAAGGAGTATTGCCAAGTATGAATCTTTGAGCACTTTATTACTGTATTTATACTTCATTCTGCCAGGACATTTAATGATAATATGAATTGGAAATTTTGTTAAGAAAAAAATTTCCTGGAGATATCAAATGGTGCAAAGCTATCTTTCTCAAACATTGCAAGATCCTCCAACAAGAAATCCTTAAGTTGCCCTTCTTGCTATTGTTGCCCTGTTGTAAATAGTTATCCATGAGCTGCGAAATAAAAAAAGGTGTTTTTTTAATTTCCAACTCTGTTGTACTGTGAAGTTTTGGATATATATCTTACCATGAAACAGTTGAAGACAATGGTTGTTTAACATCCCGAGCTTCAGCTGGTTAAGTGTCCAAATTGTGTGGTTAAGAGCATGCAATTTCCTGTCCTAAGATATTTAGTCCATGGATTCCATCATTTATAAGCATAATCATTAGCGTTTGACCACGGTTTCAGGCCAGAAGATAAATCTTGCCAAATGCCAGCCATGAAATGTATGCAGATGCTTATCTACTCTATATTAACGTCTCAATGCCCGTAAAATTTTCCAGGTTGAAAAGGGAGGAAGCCAAAATCACTGCCTGGGAGAACCTGCAGAAGGCAAAAGCTGAGGCAGCAATCCGAAAACTGGAGGTTATTTCGTAATGATATTTTTCTTAATATGTCATTCTATGAAAACAAAGTGAGCAGTGGGAGCTGCTCGCTATGCTGACAATATAATGTGGCAATTATTTCTGGAGGGGTAATAGGGTGGTCAGCATTGACGAATGTTGCTTTGCAGAACTCACTTGTGTGGCCCCCCAGTTACCCAAAATAAACTTGAAAATATGAAAAAATTTACCCAATGATTAACCCTTGGTTGTGAGAGATGTTTGCTTTTTTATTTTCTCCCTATGTAATTTGAATTCCATATATTTGTTATTTTGGTCCACTCTAGCATTATTATAGTGTCAGTGTAAATTATCAAAACTTTAGAGTGTGTTTCAATATATAGGAAAGTTTGAACTTTAGGTTAGCCAAATTGTCTTTCCTTTTGATGGGGAATAGCATGGCTCACACCTAAACATGCTGAACCTACTTTTTTTTTTTCCATAATAAATTTGTTGAATTGTGAAATTGTTGCTAGTGACTTTTCCTTCAAGTGAGTATCAAGAGTTGGGTGATTACAGGAAGTATTCAGCTGTGCCATTGGACTGAAAATTGAAGGAAATCGGTTTATAGTGTATAGGCACAATTTTTTTTTTTTTCTTTTTCCTTTCTGTTTTTGTAAAGATGAAAAAAGGTATCTATTCATGAGATTATTTTAGACCATGAAAAAAGGTATCTGCTTTTAAGAAATCTTGTCAAGCATGCTTTATGTGTTCTCATTCTGCAAAAGGGGCATGAACATTTGGCTCTATACCCTTTAAACTTTTTTTTTTTTTTTTTCCCAGATGAAGCTGGAAAAGAAGAGATCATCATCCATAGATAAGATAATGAACAAGCTAAGATCGGCTCAAAAGAGAGCCCAAGACATGAGGAGCTCGGTTTTGTCCAATCAGGCCCATCAAGTTACCAGTACTTCCCATAAGGCTCTATCATTCCGCAGAACCCGCCAGATGGGCACCTTGAGTGGTTGTTTTACCTGCCATGCTTTCTAATGCCTCATCCAACCATCTGTTACTCTGTTTGACCAATAATCGTGGGTACCTTCTCGGTAGAATCTCTTGTTCAAATTTTTATCCGTGTAAACACTTCTCATATGACATGCATGTCCTTTCATATTGAGTTTCTTCCACTAAATTATTTTTAGACATATTTATTGCACTACCATCTAAAGCTGAAATTTGAGCTAGGCAATTATTTCTATTCATGAGTGTACGACCAATGATCACAGATTAGTATTTACCAGAGAGTTCTTGTTACACCCACCCCATATCACTTCGTTGTAGTCTTGATAGTTGAAAGGCATCTGAACATTGCCATTGTAGATAGGAGCATTTGAAGACACAATCCCATCCTATGAAATAGCCCGAAATGTTTTAATATCATGAATGGGCACTGGTCCTTAATTTCTTGGAATGATCTTTCTGAAAAGACTGCTATTATATGTCAACACTATTTATTACATATGAAGGTAAGACTGTCTCTCTGTACATTGTCCTGTGCTCCCAAGATTACTCATGGTATGCTGTCTCTGACCAGGTTAAAGTCTTATGAAAAATGGAGTGCAAGAACATAATTAAATGGTGTACAGAAGGGGACAAATATCATTATGACACTAATTTGGTGTCAACTTGTGTTTGTGATGGGCTAAAGCACCAATACCTCCATCAAGTTCCTGATGAGATGCGAGATTCGAATCACAACTTTCTTTGGGGATTTAATGGATGCTAAGACATGTATGTATGTAAATCAACCTAGAGTTTTCCTTTTGAGAGTTTCTTTTTCATACTGAGAGCTTGTTGGATAAATAGAGATACAGTTCATCTGGTTGAACTATAATTTTCATCAAAAGTTGGAACTGAATATGTTCACTTATTAGATTATTATGATTTATATATAGTAATTTATGTAATTCTGACATAATTAATGTACTTCCTTACCGCTTTGTCTTCTATGTAAGACTAAGTATGAGGTCTTGATTCTATGGAGTTTGGTCTCAAATATGCTTGTTGTATTCTAGGACTGTTGTTCTGAAGCATTTGCAAAACAACAGGCATGAGACGTGTGCCCATTTTCTGGAGTTAGTGTAGTTTGCTAGGGGAAGAAGCTGCTTCTGTTTCCTGATCCGTTTAGTGGTTATTTTCTTTAGTTCTAAACTTGTTGACGTGAACTTTCGTACTTGTCCTACAAGGACTTGGATTTTTTCCATCAATTTTCAAGGAGAGGTTTCCCAACCTTTATTCTGTGTAGTTTTGTTATCAGGTGATTCGAAATTCTCTTTCATTTTAAAAGGGGCAATGCTACATACAGTTTATTTTTATGGATCCTTTTACAGTCTAGCAATGAATAGTCAGAAAAATCTTAATTTTAGAATAAAATTAATTAAAATATACTTATTTACGAATCAAAAAATCAAAAAATCTAGAAATTCACTTCATTTATCTATTAAAAGAGAGAGTTTCAATTAGGCTTGCAATGCAGTCCATAAATATAGACTACAAGAAGAATTATTCTTTTAAAACTAAGGGTTGCTTTGTGCTTTTAATTCTATGATCATTTTGCAAAAACTCTTATAAAATCTAAGATCATTCCATAGGAACTTCATCAAATCTAGCTTTATTCCTTGCGAGCCTTATTCTGGTATATAGGAACAACTTGTACATGAAAAACACATTGTTTGTCTATATGACACTGATGCCAAATGAGGCGATCCTAATGAAAGAAAATTATTATTGATTTTATTGGAGGAAACCAAACTTCCAAAGGACTTTATTTGTGAAAATCAGTCCTCCATGCATATCAACAATTAACTTCTTGATTACAACAAAAATTGACTACATGAGACAAATAAATAACTAACTCAATATATAAATATATATATATATTCTAAGAGTCCTAACATGAACTAATTAGAAGTTGAAAATGAATGAATCTTCAACTCTTTAACTTATTCTTCTGGAAGAACTCATCTGTATGATGAATAAAAGGATGTTGTAGGCCTACAATAGAGTGGAGTTAACACGATTTTGAATAAGATGTGCTGGGATTATTAATCAAATCACCCTAAACATTCTCATCAACAGAGTTTCATTGTAGCCTGGACCCAGTCACATGGGAATATGATACGCTGAATCTTCTCCCAAAATGAGTGGTTATCATGATTATGACCCAAACGAGTGGCGTTAACATAATCTTGAGTACAATGTGCTGGCACTCCAGGGATTATTAATCCAAACACCCTAAACATTCTCATCAACAGAGTTTCATTGTAGTCTGGACCCCATGCATATGGGATTATGAAACTTCGAATCAGCTCCCAAAATGCCCCTAGGTACTTGGGTATGGCGCAAAACAATGAGATGTAGTTCATATTTGGCTCCTCTTTCAACCGAAGCTGGACTCAAATGGGATTCACGGCATTAAACAGAGTAATCGCACAACATAAACTTTACAAACTATGTATTACAAATAAGAAGTTAGCATAAAAATGCATGACTTTTTTTTATTAAGATTTGTACTATATTTAGTATGTTCCCATCTTCCACCCAAAGTTTTACTTTTATACTTGCCCGGAGGGGGGGGGGGGGAGAGAGAGAGAGAGAGAGAGATCATACCTCTTTATAAAAGCTATTGTAGTAGCTGCAATCCTGAAAGTGGTGATAAAAATCTCCATTGTCATAAGGGACCCTAGGCACCAGGTCATTGCAATAAACATACCTAAAATAATTGACATCATACTTTTGCAACTTCTCCTTCATAAAAATCCCAAGTTCCTTGTTCCTTGTTCCCAACCCTTGGCTGCCCAAATGTGTAAACCCCCTCCAACTTCCCCAACAGCCATGCCTCCTCATGCTTTACTAGCATAGTCACAAATAGAATGGCCAATGCCCCACCCAAACTGTGTCCTGTTAATATAAACTTAGCTCTCTCATTCTTCTTCAACATTTCATTCAGCCTTTGTCTTATTGCATAATAAGCAAACTGTCTTTGATCACCAATTACTTGTTCTATTTCATTTGGCTAGCCCATGTCAGCATTCTGTTGGCCGAGAGCTTTCATGAAACCAGTATGGATTTTGCCGTCCACGCCATCAACTCTTTCCAAGGACACATCCAAATCTGTTTGCCATCCAAATGGATTGAATGGCTTGGTTCCCGTAAATGCAACCATGACCAGGTTAGGGTTAGAGCTTGTGTCTTCGAACATGATGGCTTGAGTTGATGCTTCTTCTACATGAGTTGTGAAAATTTTGCAATGTATTAATTATAGGGCTGTTTATTTTAAGAGTAATGTTACATACAAGCAATATTGCGCACCCATACGCGCACCTGTGCATCCTGATTGGTTGCTTTCATATTTTTCATTTTAAATTTAAGTGTTTTATTAAGTTCATCTTTTTACTTCAACATTAGTGCACGTATGAGTGCCCAATATTGCTTGCATTTAGAGTTTTCCTTATTTCAATGTTACTCTAGCTTGCCAAAAGAGAAGAGATTTAATATCTATTGTGTTATTCCAAGAAAAAAGAGATCCATACTTCATCATATGAGATCCATACTAATCGAGAATCCAATATAGGCAGCATGAAATGTTATAAGATCCATGTAGTGTTATATGTGCTTTAAAAAAATAATCAACTCATTTCCATGAAAGCGTTCAGCTGATTTAGTTTTGACTTCATGAGCATTTTTTATCTCTTAAAGAAAAAGACGGAAAAATCTAGTTGCAAGTGGTTTTATGCACAAATACGCGCACCCATCTACCATGATTGGTCAGAAAGTTAGACTTTAATGAAGGCAACTAATAAACATGTATTACTACACAAATAGGTCCACAAATTTATTTCTATGTAGCATTATTTCTTAAAGAATGTAGATGTACTATGAGGATGCTTCCTTAATATATACGTACCGTTATGGAATTTGTAGAATTAATTAAACCACCACCTCATCACCTGTATTAATTAAACCACTCTAGTGAAGTTACATGAATCTAGAAAATCTGGTCATGATGGATTCATTATAAAGGAGTGATTTTATTTGCGAGTCATACTATACACTGCTAAAGAAAAATGAGCTTTTATAACGGATTATTTACGAGGATAATAACTATTTGTGACAAAAATAGATTCATTGTAGTGATTTAAAGTGTATGAAAAGTTTTATAGTACTTAAATTTCTCTACAAATCAAATTCTGTCATTTCATATGGATCTAATCCCATTTGATATCCAATGCATGTATATGACGAAACTATACGAAAGTAGATTTAATTTTCACACTAATGACCAAACTTTTATGATTTTTAACCATAGCTTGAAAAATCCCCCATTACTAGAAAGAAGATTCAGCCACCACTCCAGCAATTCTCCTGACAAAGCCATAGGTGTCCCAAAAACAAAAGAGGAGTTTCTGCAGAAATATGGAGACGGATATGTACCATCTGTTTGGCAAAGTTGATTTCTGATCAACATCTTCTTGATAAGGCTTGGAAAATGTTATAAATGTAATTGCTTGTGTTGATGTAAATTTAGGGGGAAGAAGAAAGCGAACAAGACCACAAAAGCTTGCTTCTCTTGCATTAAGCAAGATATAGTCATGGTGATCGATAGTCATTATTTTTTAATTAATAATGCTTGAATATTAATGGCTTTATAGCTAAATAATCTTAGTGGTTTTCCTAAAATGGAGGATCGACTAGCTAGTCTATCCTACATTTTAGATCCGATAAATTGTGCTTGCTAATGACTACAATTTCGGTTTAAAACATTGACCCATTCACTAAAATATTTATAAAAGATTAAGCACTAATCCATCAAATCTATTTCTTTTTAATCTTTGTAAAAGTAAGAAAAGAAAAAAGATGGGTGTAGTTAATTAGAAGTTTAGGTAAAATATATAAAAAAATTCTGTAAATTATAATACGCTGATCATGATCATATGCCGGCCTTTAATTTAGGGTAAACATACAAAAACAAGGTAATTATTTAATGAACTAGGGTAAGGTCTAATGGTGATGATAAATTAAAATCTAAAACTCCAACTATAAGAACTTCTTCTCGACCTTCATGATTTTGTTACTTTTAAGAACAAATAACAGCTTGATGGTTAGTTAACTTGTAAGGGTTTTCAAATTATTTGAATTAGAATATCGATGCTTGTGTTTTTTTTTTTTTTTTGAAATAAACAACCTTTCATTCATTGCAACTCAAGAATACTCATGTACATACTGTTCGTTAAGAATGCATTGCATAATCTGATGGGGACCCTCTTCCATCCATACATGTTCTTCATCAAAATCTAAAGCAAGCTTTGCAACCATATGGGCAGCACGATTTCCATATCTGGGATAAACTGTAACTTCCTACACCACCTTGAATTTGGAGCAAAATGCAGCTTCAAATCTTCAATCTGCTGTCCATACCAAGCCTAATTATCCTCTGAAATATGAATTTCTTTAATCACATTAAGAGCATCACCTTCATAAATGACATGCTGCAAACTAATTTCAGAACAAAAGTCAGTGGCTCTTTCCAGAGTTAAAATCTCAGCAAGAAGAGGATTCTGTACAAAACAACTCGACCACCCCTCCCCCCTGATTACTATTCCTCCTCCCATTCTATTCCTTAACTCATAAAATGCAGCATCCTAGTTCAACTTATACCACCCCTCCTCTGGTTTACACCAACTAACACTACTATTGGACCTCCTCCCCCCTAATACTTCTGCTTGTAGAAAGCATTGAGCCTGTTGGAAACACTCAAGTTCATTCTTTGTCCCAATCCATAAGGTAGTAGGGCTATCACACACCCCATTGAAAACTTGCTTGTTCCTTCTCAACCATATATGTTTGAAGACACAAGCAATAATTTCCAATGTTGCTAAGCCATGCTTCAAGCTCAACTCTTCCCAGACACACCTAAATTCTTTATCCATACATTCTACTTTCTGAAGAGGGCTCGACACGTCTACCTAGATATCTTGTGCAGCCACACACTCCCACAAGGCATGGGAATTTGTTTCTGTAGCTTGATGACATATTGGACAACAATCTTTCATTATCAGCTTTCTCTTACATAAATTCCTCTTTATTGGTAATGCCTCACATACTACTTTTCACAAGAACACTTTAACATTGTTAGGGATCTTGAGTCACCAAATTCTTTTCCATATCATAGAATTCTGATTCCTTGTCGACCCCTCTCCTTTGAAAACCTCTTGAAGCTGAACATAGAAATGATATGCAGATTTTACAGAGAACCTCCCATCCCTTGATTGTCCCCAAATCAGTTTATCCTCTGACCTTAATATGCTCATAGGAATCTTTTTAATTACCACTGCTTCTTCTGGATTAAACACCTCATTGACAAGTCTGTGATTCCACTCTCCATTTGCTTGCAATAATTCTTTTACCTTTGCATCTTCTTGGAGTATCCTCACAGGAGATTGAACCTGAAGAGCAGTAGAAGTTGGAATCCATTTATCCCCCCAAATTTTTATTCTCTCACCATTCCCCACCCTCCATCTCACACCAAATTTAACTAACTTTCCACAATCCATATACTCTTCCAAATAAAAGAGGAAGAATATCCTCTCTTGACTTTAAAGATGTCCCCAAACTTGAAGTACTTCTCACTCATCACTTTAGTAACAAGGCTCCTAGGATTAGTGAGAAGCCTCCAAAATTGCTTAGCAAGCATGGCTTGATTAAAACACCCCATATCTCTAAATCCCATACCTCCCCTCTCTTTTGATGTCCCCATAGAACTCCACTTCCTCCAATAAATTTTACTATTATTTTCCAAATAACCCTAGCAAAACCCAGCCATTAATTATGAGAGCTCATTACAAAGTTTTTGAGGCAACTTAAAAACAGACATTGTATAGGTAGGGATGGCTTGTAGCACTAATTTTATGAGGGTTTCTTTTCCAACCTGGGTAAGAAACTTAATGTTCTAGCAATCGATTCTTTTTGAAACTCTCTCTTTTAAAGTTTTAAAAGCAGAATATTATCCCTTACCAACCACAAAAGGTAGACCTAAATACCTTTTAGCTTCCCCACATTCTCTAGCCCCAATTTCTTACAACAACTAATTTTTAACAGCCCGACTAGTATTCTTACTAAAGAAAATAGATGTTTTAGCCATATTTAACTGTTGAATAGATGCCATCTCATAAACATTTAGAATACCCCTTATATACCTCCATTGACTCTTTTCAGCTTTGCAGAAAATCAAGCAATCATCTGTAAACATCAAGTGACTAACACAAGTGCCCCCACGACTCATCTCCACTCTCTTCAACTTCCCAACAATTCCTGTTGCATTAATCAAAGACGTAAGCCCCTCTGCATATAAAAGAAAGAGATAAGGAGATAGGAGATTCCCTTATCGCAAGCCTATACAGGGAACAAAAGATGCATTACTTTTGCCATTCACCAATACAGAATATTTTACTGATCACGCACAGGACATAATCAAATTAATCCATTTATTACTAAATCCTATTTTTTCCATAACAATGCACAAATAAGGCCACTCCACCCTATCATAAGCTTTTGACATGTCTAACTTTACTGCCATACAACCTTTTTTACCTTTCATCCGAAATTTCATAAAATGTAGAGCTTCATAAGCAATAATAATATTATCTGTGATCAATTTTCTCGGAATAAATGCACTTTGATTTAAGGAAATTATCTCAGGCATCACCTTCTTCAGTCTATTAGCTAGAACTTTGGCAATAATTTTATACACAACATTGCATAAACTGATTGGTCGATAATCACTAATTGAAACTGGCCTATCAATCTTTGGTATCAGAACTATATTCATTCTAATAATCTCCTCAACAAAACTACCCCATTCAGAAAATCAAGGATAGCCTCAGAGACTTTATCCCCCACCACTGACCAATTTTCTTGAAAGACACATGGACCGAAACCATTAGGCCCAGGTGATTTAAAGGTTCCATTGTTCTAATAGCTTGATCCACTTCTTCTTTAATGAAAATATTGTCTAGTTGTCCATTACACTCAGAACTAACACATAAATTCATATTATGCAAACCCCTATCAATAGCATCAGAAGAAGGAAAAGAGGATTGATACACACCTCAAAAATTTTCCACAAATGCTTGTTGAATTTGTGTCTGACTAGACTTGAGAATAGAGTTTGTATCTTGCATCGCATGGATCTGATTCTTCCTCCGTCTTTGTGAAACACACTTGTGAAAGAAGTTGGTGTTTTGATCCCCTAATCTATACCAATCGTTCTTTGCTCGTTGACGCCATTTTAGGTCCTCTTGATCTAGCAGTAAATTCAGCTCCTTCTGCAAGTCATTGATCAGAAACATATTCTGTATACAAGCTCCATCCTGTTATCTCTTGAGTTCCTCTGATATGACTGTTATTCTTCTTTCTCCCCCTGATTTATGTGTGCTAGACCACTGTGTTAATTTTCTATCACAATTCTGTAGTCTTTCCTTCATCGAAAGCAACAGCTGGCTATCCTGAACTGGTCCCTCCCATAACTTCTCGATAAGTCTCCTACAATCAGCCTCCTTTAACCATGCAGCCTCAAATTTGAAACCCTTGGTTTGCCTCCCAATCCACCTACCTTTATTATTATAAGACACTAAACTGTTTACAATCACCTTATGTCCCCCCTCTAACCACATAGAATTAACAAAAACTTGGTGAAGCCTCTCCTCCGTAAAACTTTCATCACTATGATTGTTGGACCAAGTAAATGGATTATTTACATAGCCTATATCAATCATTCCATTCATCTCAAAAGCATCGTTAAACCTCCTCATTTGACTTAATGACCTCAATCTACCTCCCACCTTCTCGGACCGAGATAAAACTTTGTTAAAGTCCCCCATTATACACCAAGGGACATTACCAGGGTTAAGTTTGTAAATAAGATCCCAAGAAAGTTCCCTCTTACTTACATCGGGTTCCCTATAAAATCGAGTGATTAAGCTGTTAAACCACTAACTCTCCCCTCTAATCCATCCATTTATGTGCCTAAGTGAATAGTTGTGGATTTCAATATCCACTCCTTTCCCCCAAAGTAATGCTAGACCCCCACTTCTCCCAAGTGGATCCACACAAAAGCACCAATTGAAACCCAACTTTCTACGAACAAACTCCATCCTTGATGAAGAAGCAAGTGTCTCACATAGAAACACTACTCTGGGACTTTTCTCCTTTACCAGTAGATAAAGGCTCTCAGCTAACCGAGGGCTTGCAGTTCTAGGCTAAGAAATTCATAATTCTTGGCAGAACTGACTCGCAGCCACCGCCGAGAGGACCATAGCGTCCCCAGCATCACTAACATCAACAATTTTTACTCTCTTATCACCATCTTCCGAATGACTTTCATCAAGTAACAATTGTGACCCACTTTGTTTCGACCCAACCAGTTGAGAAGAAGATGTACCTTGGCTCCTGTGAGTCCTAGCCCAACGTTTCCATCTTCCACCTGCTAGAACCACGGACGCTTGCCGCAATGTTGCTGGGACCTTCGACAAACCCTTTCTCATTTGCCCACAAGTCGAATCCTTACCCAGCTCCTTATCTCTACATGACTCCCGTGTTGATCTAGGCTGAAAGGCCTCCTTATCTTGAGCGTTAGAACTAGCTAAGCCCATCATTGAGTCCATCCGCTTCGCAGACTTAGCCTTTTGGATTGCCCACTCACTTTTATGGGCCCCCACTATTTGCACTAAGGCCTACGAACCTGAGTTTGAAGCCATGGGAATAGGACATCCGTTGTTAACCATTCCCGCC